>CM038672.1:148770223-149989866 GCA_021605145.1 Aegilops bicornis | reverse complement strand
TCGAGGACGTCACTGGGGAGATTGCTCCAATCGCGGCTCATATGGATGTTGCGCGGTTCACGTTCGGCCATGGTGGAGTTTGGATGCTGGGGTTTTGGGGGGCTTGATTTACGGGGGAGAAGGCTCTCGGTGCTGGAGCGGCTAGCAAGGGAATAGTGGTACTGGGGGAGGCGAGTGAGGCGAGGGTACGCGGGGGCACAGTGAGATGATGAAGAGTGACCTCGTGATCTCCCATGAGACAAAGATGGAGATGGAGTGGTGCTAGGGGAGAGGGAGACGAGGCGAGGCATGCTATACAACAAGGGTGACAAAGGATCGCACTATGCACAAGGTGAGGCTGACTTTCAGAATCTTGGACACGCCACTGGACTGGTGTCACCTCGGGCGCAGTGGTCTTGTCACTTCACCGCTTGCACCGGATGAATAATAGTATTTTGACCATCAAGTGTACTACGCTTATACTACTACTAGTAGTAGAAGGAGTAGTAGGAACATGAGTAGTACTCCCTGCTAGCATGCCTCCGGGTTCACTTCATCCTCCGTGTATCATCCATATTGCAGCGTAACCAAATTCTCGTGCATCCTAAAGCGCCAAGAAGGACTTTTCTTTTTTGAGGATAACCGCATATTCCTTAACTAGAGAATGTTGTGTCTCCCACACACAAGCCAATATCCATCCGAACCAGCTGCGACACATTTTTTATCCATTTGCATAGGTCCCACCTGTCAGGAGGGGTGCAGAAATAAAAAGGAATCATAAAATGTCTCGCCATGGTGATTCGAAAGAGTGACCTCAACTAGCCAGTGGCACATGTAGCGCTAGAAGGATGGGCACGTACAGGGATAGGTGCCACTCCTCGCCTACCCGAGTAGCCTTTTCGCTTAGTCTACCTAGTCGCCTAATCAATCACAGGTATGCCACTTCTCCCATTTACTTCCATCGGGAACCGATTTTCCTTGGCTTTCTTCACTACTCCTTCATCTTCATTTGCATCCAAACCACAATCGCATTCACATTGTTTTAACCTTTTCACATCCTCTTGGAGTAATTCTCAAGCCCTTTAAATAATCATCTTCTTCGCTTAGACTAGCCATCTAATCCTAATTCTCCAAACCATAGCCCTCCGGTCCAGCGGTTCCAAATGGCGAAAGAGATCGAGATGCAGGTTTTTAGCGTCCAACACGTCCTCGTCGAAGGATAGTTCACCATAGTTGCCACAGTCACCGACCACCCAAGGGTTGTTCGGAAGGGGATCAACAATGTATCCAACTCCCTCCAAAAGGTGGAGATGAAGGTCATCGGTCTCGACGTAGAGTACACGGAGCATGCCACTTGGAAGATCAGAAGAAGAAGGAGAAGAGGAGAAGAAGAAGAAGGAGAAGAAGAAGAAGGAGAAGAGGAAGAAGGAGAAGAGGAAGAAGGAGAAGAGGAAGGAGGAGAAGAGGAAGGAGGAGAAGAGGAAGAAGGAGAAGAGGAAGGAGGAGAAGAGGAAGGAAGAAGGAGAAGAGGAAGGAGGAGAAGAAGAAGGAGGAGAAGAAGAGGAATGAGAAGAGGAAGAAGGAGAAGAGGAAGAAGGAGAAGGAGAAGAGGAAGGAGGAGAAGAGGAAGGAGGAGAAGAGGAAGGAGGAGAAGAGGAAGAAGGAGAAGAGGAAGAAGGAGAAGAGGAATATGGAGGAAAGAGGAGAAGAGGAAGAAGGAGAAGAGGAAGAAGGAGAAGAGGAAGAAGGAGAAGAGGAAGAAGGAGAAGAGGAAGAAGGAGAAGAAGAAGAAGGAGAAGAAGAAGAAGGAGAATAAGAAGGAGAAGAAGAAGAAGGAGAAGAAGAAGAAGAAGTAGAAGAAGATGGAGAAGAAGAAGCAGAAGAACAAGAAGAAGAAGAAGAAGAAGAACATGTGATGGGGAGCTCTAAATTTGAATTTGAAACTTATAAAACGAAAAAAAAATCAAAACAAATAAACTGGGAGAGAGGGATGTGTCCCATACGAAACAAGTCCCCTGGTTTGCCACTGCGAAGATGCGGTTAGAAAGGAGCACAACGTCTTCGTACTCGTACAACAACAAATCGGCCGCAGACACCATGGTCCACCTTTGACCGCATGTGCAACGTTGGTGCTATCTTATTCATTCTCACCGTGGTTCCATCGTACCAATTCAGACGGTGGCCCGTTACATGGATGATCCCAATGTTGGACAAAGGTTCTACGGGAACGGTGTCACCGTTGTAAATGTTGTGCAAATTGATGTTGGTACCCTCCCGTACATATGCAAGCCAATCTCCACTCGCACCGAGCCTAACCTGTGTAAACAGTGGGTAGGGGGAGAATTAGGAAATGGACACGAAAGTAGTCTTTCGAATGCATTTACTATGTGATCAAACTCATCTTACCTGCTCATCGGACAAAATCCGGGTGCCCCTCAACGTCGGCACCTCAAGGGGCGTCAACTTGCAACTACGGCCACACTGCGCTGGAGAGACCCCCAAGGAAACATCCTCATGCATTGCACGAGACATCAAGATGCATTTGTATGAGTAGTTTATCCTGTGTGAGAGAAGGATGAACGAGGGAAGGCCTTATTTGCAAATGTGGAGAGGGGTGTGCCAAACTACAGCCATGCCGCGCTTAAAAATATTGAGTTTGGGTCGGTGGCACACCCTGCGGCAAGATGCCCGTGTGGGCTTCTTCTATAACTAGCAAGATGCATGTGCATTGCAGGGAACATCAAGATGCATTTTTTTTACGAAACACCTGTTGTGATTGACCCTTGCAGGAGTAATCCCATGTGTAAAAACTAATGATATCTCGAGAATTTTATCGGAAAAATGGTACCTTTGGAACAAGTTTTCTCTACTACTGCTACTTGCAGTGAGCGGTATGCAATGCATGTGTCAGCAGACATGACAGCTTGCCCATGGAAGTTGAACCACGACAGCCATCACGTTTCTTGTTTCTACCACTGCCACACCCACACTTGATTCCCACGACGCCGCTCCAACCCACGGCACGACGTCCCCAGACGTGCGCCTCATCCCTCTCGTCCCCACCGCTCCTCTGCCTTTGTGTGCATGACTTGCGGGCTAGCTGAACTACAGCAACCATCAACTTTCTACCACATCCACACTCGATTGGACGCGGTTTGCCTGCTCCGATCTGTACTCACGCACCATCGAATTTTCATCCAGCGGCTGTGACACATTTCGTCCCCCACATCAATCCTCAGCCGGAGTACTTCTGTACAACAGGTAGTACCCGCCGGTGTGGCCATCTACGCCTCGTAATGCCTCAACGCCCAGCTGTGGCACCCTCGCCACGACCACGCCACCACCGTCCGGTTCATCTCGAACGAGTGAGTCGCGAACCACGCCACCACCATGAGAATGACATGTGGGCCAGCCGCATTTAAGGTCCGCATGTCATTGACTCATAGGCCGTGTACTAAGTTAATCAAGCTCGGTCCTGGGCCCCGAGAGGGAAATGTAACTCCCAAGGCAGCCTTGTGGTGCTCCCGCAGACGAGCTCATGCCAATCCCGGAATTTGTTTCATTATTATTAATCATTTCCTCCGCCTTAAATATAAGTCTTTCTAGACATTTTAAAAGGCTACCACATACGGATGTATGTAGACACATTTTAGAGTGTAGATTCACTCATTTTGTTCCGTATATAGTCACTTGTTAAAATATCTAGAAAGACAAATATTTAGGAACGGAGGAGTAGTAAGGTACACGGCATTGCACGCATGAGATTTGGTAACCAAATTATGAATAAATAACACACTATAGCATGTAAGCTTTGAGTCATATATGCAGGATGTAGATGTTCGCTTAATTCTTATAGTTCATCTAGTTCAAAATCAGTTAGTTTTATAAAAAAATCTATTTTAAGATTCATGTAATTGTGCATTGTATAGCATAAAGTAAAAATAAATAGTGACAATTCATTTTGAAAAAAAGAAGTTTGGGCAATTAAGATATCATTAGGTTTTACACATGGGATTACTCCTGCATGGGTCAATCACAACATGTGTTTTGTAAAAAAATGCATCTTGATGTTCCGTGCAATGCAGGGGCATCTTGCTAGTCTCTACTCATATAAAAAACGAGTTGGTGATGATGGTGTGCCTGCCATCCTGCAGTATGGATCGTCTGATCTATATCTGACGGATAGAAAGCAAACTATGACAATTTTGCAAAAAGATACCTGCACCCCTCTCCACATTTGCAGATAAGGACTTCCCTCGTTCATCTTCGTCTCCCACGAGATAAAAAGCTCGTATAAATGAATCTTGATGTTCCATGCAACGCATGGGCCTCTTGCTAGTTATTATTATTATATACTCCCTCCATTCCTAAATATAAGGTGTATAGTTTTTGGCACGAAAATTAAAGAACGCACGTGGAGGGAAAATTTCACAAGTTTTGGGCGAGATTATACCTGACTAATTGACATGAGAAAATAGAGGAGCTTGCCTAATATAAGTAAATGTACTCAAATTCCTTCAAAAATTATCCAAACGAGCGGTGTAACCCAATACACCTTATATTTCGGACTTTTTCTCAAAAACCTATACACCTTATATCAAGGAACGGAGGGAGTATAAAAAACGGAGTTGGTGATGATGGTGTGCCTGCCATCCTGCAATATAGGTCGTCCGATTTATATCTGACGGATAGGAAGGAAACTATGGCAATTCTGCAAAAAGATACCCACACCCCTCTCCACATTTGCAAATAAGGCCTTCCCTCGTTCATCTTTTTCTCTCACAAGATAAACTATTCATAGAAATGCATCTTGATGTTTCGTGCAACGCATGGGCATCTTGCTAGTAGGGGTATAGATGTGCCGGCCCGTGCGTTGAAGTGGATCCAAAGTATATCTATTTAGTGGAGTACACTCTAAACACATTATCTATTTATTTTTCTCTAACCTTTCGTAGCCATGCAACCGAGCCAAATAAGCTTCATGGGTGCCACCCTCATCATATTATTCATATTACATTGACTGAAAAAAGATAAATCACCCAAAACAAGATCTTCCAGTTTTTTGTTCCTACGATGTTGTGTTGTGCACGTACCTAGTTGTATAGTGGTAGTACTAGTTGTAGTACAAACTTCTTACTAGTAGGAGTAGTAGTACAGAATGAACCTACTCTATCAACGAGCCCCATCAGACACCAAATTTCTTGGCTTCCGTATACAGCCTAGATCTTTCCCTCGCTTCGCTTTTCCAACCCGTGGCAAAAGGGGTGCGGTTTGCCAATAGTCGGTTTGCTCAACGGCGGTCCCACATGAAAGTGAAAATACTAGGCAACACGCTTTCCCTAGCTATGTGGCGTGCCGGACGGGCCGTGGAGTACTCCCGATTCCCGGGCATGTGCAGGTGCGACGTGAACGCGGCATGCCTTTTCCTTTTACTAGCAATGTGCCCGCAAGCCAGACGGATCCAAAGTAGTAGAATAGTAGTACTTGTTCACAAACTTGAAAGAAATCACTCTTGTTATGATATATTCCTAATATATAACTTTTCACTCAAAATATATTTCTCGTGCTGTTTTGATGAGGTGAGGGAGGGATGTGGTTGCTTTCAAGATAATAATGGATTTTTCTCGCAAATTGGAGCGCATAAGTGGACTATTGTTGAAAAAATTCCACACTTACCTCACAAATGTTAGATGCAGATCTAATGGTCGTAAACGATGGATGGCGTATACACCACCATCACCAACTGAGTCTTTTATTGGAGTTGGAGTAGAGAAACATGTATAATTTGTAACATTTGGTTCTAATCCTTGGCACGATCGATAGATAGAAGTAATGATTGGAAACGATAGGGCGGGGCTATTTCCACCAGATAAGCAGGGTACGTAGTAGCTATAGGTTGGCGCATCATCAGTTTGGTCACATGAAAACCGACATGTTCTAGTGTTTCTAGTAAGATGCCTGTATGCTGTACCTAAGTTGATGGAAAAGGTAAGCACAACTTATAAATTGAGGGATGGAGTACTAGTTACAGTGATGCATATAATTAAGCAAAGGGATCGCACATGTCGGTATTGACTGGAATGCAATAGCACAATAAGAATTAAGGCCACGATGATGCGATCGCAGAGGTGGTTACAGGAGGCAAGAAGAAAGATGCATCCATCAATGTACGACCTCCTCCTCCTCAACTTAGTGAGCCGGGCCACCTACCGGGCTGCCAAGGAGCGGAGGCTTTTGTGGCGCAGGTCAAGGTGCTTCTCAAGAAGGCATCCAAGGCTTCCACTGTTGAGGAAGGCCAACGTCAGAAGGCCCTCACTGTCCTTGTAGATACCTATGTACACGATTTGCTCGTACATGTGGATGTGTAGGCCGACGAATTCTTGCAGGGCAAGGCGCCTCGTGGTGAGCATGACCTCCAGGTGGACATTCTTCGTGGCATCGGAGGGCAGTCGCAGGGCCACCAGTGCTTGAAAGAGGTTCCGACCATGGAGGCCGATTAGGGTGGCAGGCAATGAGTGTTGGGGAACGCAGTATTTCCAAAATGTTCCTACGATCACGCAAGATCTATCTAGGAGATGCATAGCAACAAGCGGGGAGAGTGTGTCCATGTACCCTCACAGACTGAAAGTGGAAGCGTTAAGTAACGCGGTTGATGTAGTTGAACGTCTTCCCGATCTAACCGATCAAGTACCGAACGCACGGCACCTCCGCGATTTGCACACGTTTAGCTCGGTGACGTCCCATGAACTCTAGATCCAGGTGAGGCCGAGGGATAATTTCATCAGCACGACAGCATGGTGACGGTGATGATGAAGTTACCGACGCAGGGCTTCGCCTAAGCACTACGACAATATGACCGAGGTGGAAATCTGTGGAGGGGGCACCGCACACGGCTAAGATCAACTTGTGTGTCTATGGGGTACCCCCCTCCCCCGTATATAAAGGAGTGGATGAGGGGAGGGCCGGCCTCCTATGGCTCGCCCCAAGGGGGGATACCTACTCCTACTAGGAGTAGGTTTCCCCCCTTTCCTAGTCCAACTAGGAGGGGGAAGGAAGGGAAGAAGGAGAGGAAGGAAAGGGGGCTGGACCCCTCCCCAATTTGGATTGGGCTTGCGGGGCGCGCCTCCTCCACTTTGCTGCCTCCTCCTCTCTTCCACCATGGACCATTAAGGCCCATTAACTCCCCCGGGGGGGGGGGGGGGGTTCCGGTAACCCGCTGGTACTCCGGAAAATGCCCGAACTAATCTGGAACCATTCTGGTGTCCAAACGTAACCTTCAAATATATCAATCTTCATGTCTCGACTATTTCGAGACTCCTCGTCATGTCCATGATCACATCCGGGACTCCAAACAACCTTCGGTACATCAAATCACAAAACTCATAATACATATCATCATCGAACGTTAAGCGTGCGGACCCTACGGGTTCGAGAACTATGTAGACATGACCGAGACACATCTCCGGTCAATAACCAATAGCAGAACCTAGATGCTCATATTGGCTCCTACATATTCTACGAAGATATTTATCGGTCAAACCGCATAACAACATACGTTGTTCCCTTTGTCATTGGTATGTTACTTGCCCGACATTCGATCGTCGGTATCATCATACCTAGTTCAATCTCGTTACTGTAAAGTCTCTTTACTCGTTCTGTAATACTTCATTATACTCATTAGTCACATTACTTGCAAGGCTTATAGTGATGAGCATTACCGAGAGGGCCCAGAGATACCTCTCCGATACATGGAGTGACAAATCCTAATCTCGATCTATGCCAACCCGACAAACACCTTTGGAGACACATGTAGAGCATCTTTATAATCACCCAGTTACGTTGTGACGTTTGATAGCACACAAGGTATTCCTCCGGTATTTGGGAGTTGGATAATCTCATAGTCAGAGGAACATGTAAAAGTCATGAAGAAAGCAATAGCAATAAAACTCAACGATCATAATGCTAAGCTAACGGATGGGTCTTGTCCATCACATCATTTTCTAATGATGTGATCCCGTTCATCAAATGACAACACATGTCTATGGTCAGGAAACATAACAATATTTGATTAATAAGCTTGTCAAGTAGAGGCATACTAGGGACACTCTGTTTTGTCTATGTATTCACACATGTACTAAGTTTCCGGTTAATACAATTCTAGCATGAATAATAAACATTTATCATGATATAAGGAAATATAAATAACAATTTTATTATTGCCTCTAGGGCATATTTCCTTCCGCCTCCCACTTGCACTAGAGTCGATAATCTAGTTCACATCGCCATGTGATTTAACACCAATAGTTCACATCACCATGTGATTAGTTCACATATCCATGTGACTAATACCCAAAGGGTTTTACTAGAGTCAATAATCTAGTTCACAGCGCTAGGTGATTAACACCCAAAGAGTACTAAGGTGTGATCATGTTTTGCTTGTGAGAGAAGCTTAGTCAATGGGTCTGTCACATTCAGAGCCGTATGTATTTTGCAAATTTTCTATGTCTACAATGCTCTGCATAGAGCTACTCTAGCTAATTGCTCCCACTATGTATCCAAACTGAGACTCAGAGTCATTCAGATTGGTGTAAAAGCTTGCATCGGTGTAACTCTTTACGACGAACTCTTTATCACCTCCATAACCGAGAAATATGTCCTTAGTCTTCTAAGGATAATTTTGACCGCTGTCAAGTGATCCACTCCTGTATCAATATCGTACCCCCTTGTCAAACTCATGGCAAGGTACACAATATGTTTGGTACACAGCATAGCATACTTTATAGAACCTATGGCTGAGGCATAGGGAATGACTTTCATTCTCTTTCAAATTTCTTCCGTGGTCGTGTTTTGAGTCTTACTCAACTTTACACCTTGCAATACAGGCAAGAACTCCTTCTTTGATTGTTCCATTTTTAACTACTTCAAAAATCTTGTCAAGGTATGTACTCATTGAAAAATCTTATCAAGTGTCTTGATCTATCTCTATAGATCTTGATGCCCAATATGTAAGCAGCTTCACCGAGGTCTTTCTTTGAAAAACTCCTTTCAAAAACTCCTTTATGCTTTGTAGAAAATTCTACATCATTTCTGATCAACAATATGTTATTCACATATACTTATCAGAACAGCTGTAGTGCTCCCACTCACTTTCTTGTAAATATAGGCTTCACCGCAAGTCTGTATAAAACTATATGCTTTGATCAACTTATCAAAGTGTATATTCCAACTCCGAGATGCATGCACCAGTCCATAGATGGATCGCTGGAGCTTGCACATTTTGTTAGCACCTTCAGGATTGACAAAACCTTCTAGATGCATCATATACAACTCTTCTTTAATAAATCCATTAAGGAATATAGTTTTGACATCCATTTGCCATATTTCATAAAATGCGGCAATTGTTAACATGATTTGGACAAACTTTAAGCATCAATACGAGTGATAAGTTCTCATCGTAGTCAACACCTTGAACTTGTTGAAAACCTTTTTTCAACAATTCAAGCTTTGTAGATAGTAACACTACTATCAGTGTCCGTCTTCCTCTTGAAGATCTATTTATTCTCCATGGCTCGTTGATCATCGGGCAAGTCCACCAAAGTCCACACTTTGTTCTTATAGATGGATCCCATCTCAGATTAGATGGCCTCAAACCATTTTGCGGAATCTGGGCTCATTATCGCGTCCTCATAGTTCGTGAGGTTCGCCATGGTCTAGTAACATGACTTCCGTAAAGGATTACCGTATTCACCGTGCGGACCATACTCTGGTTAACCTACGAGGTTTGGTAGTACCTTGATCTGAAGTTTCGTGATCATCATCATTAGCTTCCTCATTAATTGGTGTAGGAATCACTGGAACTGATTTCTCTGATGAACTACTTTACAATTCTAGAGAAGGTACAATTACCTCATCAAGTTCTACATTCCTCCCACTCACTTCTTTCGAGAGAAACTCCTTCTCTAGAAAGGATCCACTCTTAGCAACAAAGATCTTGCCTTCGGATCTGTGATAGAAGGTGTACCCAGCAGTTTCTTTTGGGTATCCTATGAAGACGCACTTCTCCGATTTGGGTTTGAGCTTATCAGGCTGAAACTTTTTCACATAAGCATCGCAACCCCAAACTTTAAGAAACTATATCTTAGGTTTCTTGCCAAACAACAATTCATATGGTGTCATCTCAATGGATTTAGATGGTGCCCTATTTAACGTGAATGCACCTGTCTCTAATGCATAACCCCAAAACTATAGTGGTAAATCGGTAAGAGACATCATAAATCGCACCATATCTAATAAAGTACGGTTATGACGCTCAGACGCACCATTACGCTGTGGTGTTCCAGGTGGCGTGAGTTGCGAAACTATTCCACATCGTTTCAAATGGAGACCAAACTCATAACTCAAATATTCGTGTAGCGATCCGACCTCAGACGATCAAATCTCTGTGCATAAGTGTCATCCCTGGATTGGTAATGCTGACACACACCGTACTTGAAGGATTTATAACAGAGTGCAATCACACACACTTATTACATCTAATGTCTCAAAAGAGAACTTATTACAATAATATGGCTTAAGGTCATCTAAATAAGATAACTGCGGAAGCATCGAAGGTAAATGAGTCCATCAACTCCAACGGCATAGCTGAGTGCACGACAACGACCTAGCACACCTTACTCTTCACATGAAAAGTCTGCAACATGATATGTTGCAGCTCGAAACGGATCAGCACATGGAATATGCTGGCAATATAACACGGTAGATCAATGAACAGGTAAATACTAACACTACATGCATATATGGCTGGTGGAGGCTCTGTGGTTAACATGTTTTTGTGAAAAGCCAGTTTCTTCCTACATCAAAGGAATATATTTTATTTAACTATCATGGTAGTTGTTAAACATTGAGAAGGTTCCTCCAACTCAATCCCAATTAAGAAGTATAAACAACCCAACAAATTAATTTAGAGTAATGAGATCAACATGATAATCCAAGAACCAGATACTCAAGATGTCCATAACCGGGACACGGCTAACCATGATTAGTTTGTACACTCTGCAGAGGTTTGCGCACTTTTCCCCACAAGACTCGATCTCCTCCGTTGGATTTCTTGCACTACATGGTGTTTGAGAAACAGATGACCGAGACACAGTCTTTCTGAAGCATTAACATTTTACTCTGGGTAGACAGTACCACCTACATCCCCTACATCTCCTAGCCTACCATTGAAAGAGGTCATGCAACATACTCCACTATGCTAGAGCCCATAATAGCTTGTGGCTGCACATGAAAGTTTCTAGCATGAATAATCTTATGACCCCTTTGATCCTGGGTGGCGAGCCATAGGATGATAACACGGGTACTCCGGGATATCCTAGGACAACACTGGATTCTCTAGGTGCCCGCAAACAATCCACCCAGATGTGCATTTAAGTAGCCACCTTAAGTTAACCATTACTTAACAATCTCACATCTGTCATGGATACACTCAAACCCAATCCACGTCTACGAGCATAGCATAGCAGTATAAGCATAACGTAGGAGTAACTCCCAAGGGTTTGATAATAAACGGGCAATAGGTTTTACCTCATCATCTACTTCCCAATACCCACAAGTTAATCACATCCTAATCATGCAGTGTTTGAGGATTGTAAATAATGCATAAACTGGGTAATAAAGAAGCATGATCAATGTGTTACTTGCCTTGCTGATGATCCGCAAACCCTAGAGACTCGTAGTACCACGCTTCGCACTCCGGGAGTTCTATTGCAAACAAACAATAGCATACATAAGCAATCAAGCATAGATGCAAGGGTAAAACTCAGATGAGAAAGTCCAATATGACAATTCAATTGAAGAGCTTCGATTTGCAAAAAGAATCAATCAAATCGGAGCTACGAAACTCAAACTACGATCAAAAGAAGTTCGAATTCAAATCTGCTTGAAAGCAAATTTTAAAATGTCAAAACCATGTTCAATTTGTTTAACTAGAAAGAGGGGTTCAAGACGAAGATTTTGGCGTTGGTTTCACTGGATTTGGACGAACGGTTAAAAAGTTGCGAGGATTTGAAGATTAGGGACTAATCTGCGTTAAGAATAATCGTGGATAGGTCCCTGGCCAAAAATAAAATAAATAGAAAAAGACTACGGCGCGAACGTACGCTAACAGAGGCAATCGAACGAATTCGTTCGTTAAAAAAAACTAAACAGAGAGCGTTCGCTAAATAACAAACCCTAAAAAACGATCTTAAACCAAAAACCGAAAAAAATGAATGAAAAACCAGCGAACCGGGATCGGTTTATACCGACTAAACGACGGCAAGGAGGTCTTTGAAACAAATAGTAGCGTGGTTCTGCTTGACTATACGGAACTATTTATCCCCGTAGCTTTTTCTACTACTACACCTTCCAGTGATCGGTATGCAATGTATGTGTCCGTAGACATGACAACTTGTCATGGAAGTTCAACTACGGCGACCATCACGTTTCATCCACTGCCACTCGCGATTCCCACGACACTGCTCCAACCCACGGCACCACGTCCCCTGACGTGCGCCTCACCCTCGGCCGCACCGCCCCTGTGCCTTTGTGTGCTTGACATGTGGGCCACCTGAAATGCGGCGAGCATCAAGTTTCTACCACAGCCACACGCGATTCCCACGACACCGCTCGAACCCATGACACCACACGTCCCCCGACCTGCGGCTCACCCCTCTCGCCCCATCGCCTCTCCGCTTGAGCATTACATGTGGACCAGCCACCTATCGGGTCCACATGTTATTGACTCAAAGGCAGGTGTAGCCAGGCCTTGTGGTGCTACCACTGCACGAACTCGTGCCAAACTCGAGATTTGTTTCTTTACTATACATGCACGCAACGATTTAATGGACATTGTAATCTCAACATGTGATGGGGAGCTCTAAATTTGAATTTGAAACTTATAAAACGAAAAAAATCAAAACAAATAAACTGGGAGAGAGGGATGTGTCCCATACAAAACAAGTCCCCTGGTTTGCCACTTCGAAGATGCGGTTAGGAAGGAGCACAACGTCTTCGTACTCGTACAGCAACAAATCGGCTGCAGACATCATGGTCCACCTTTGACCGCCATGTGCAACGTTGGTGCTATCTTCTTCAATCTCACCGTAGTTCCATCGTACCAATTCAGACGGTGGCCCGTTACATGGATGATCCCAATGTTGGACAAAGGTTCTACGGGAACGGTGTCACCGTTGTAAATGTTGTGCCAATTGATATTGGTACCCTCCCGTACATATGCAAGCCAATCTCCACTGCAGACCGAGCCTAACTCAGGAAAACAAAGCAAGGGGGGAGAATTAGGAAATGGACACGGAAGTAGTCTTTCGAATGCATTTACTATGTGATCAAACTCATCTTACCTGCTCATCGGACAAAATCCGGGTGCCCCTCAACGTCGGCATCTCAAGGGGCGTCAACTTGCAACTACGGCCATGATGCGCTGGAGAGACCCCCAAGGAAACATCCTCATGCATTGCACGGAACATCAAGATGCATTTGTATGAGTAGCTTATCCTGTGAGAGAGAAGGATGAACGAGGGAAGGCCTTATTTGCAAATGTGGAGAGGGGTGTGCCAAACTACAGCCACGTCGCACTTAAAAATATTGAGTTTGGGTCGGTGGCACACCCTGCAGCAAGATGCCCATGTGGGCTTCTTCTATAACTAGCAAGATGCCTGTGCATTGCAGGGAACATCAAGATGCATTTTTTTACAAAACACCTGTTGTGATTGACCCTTGCAGGAGTAATCCCATGTGTAAAAACTAATGATATCTCAAGAATTTTATCGGAAAAATGGTACCTTTGGAACAAGTTTTCTCTACTACTGCTACTTGTAGTGAGCGGTATGCAATGCATCTGTCAGCAGATATGACAGCTTGTCCATGGAAGTTGAACCACGGCAACCATCACGTTTCTTGTTTCTACCACTGCCACACCCACACGTGATTCCCACGACGCCGCTCCAACCCACGGCACGACGTCCCCCGACGTGCGCCTCATCCCTCTCGGCCCCACCGCTCCTCTGCCTTTGTGTGCATGACACGCAGGCTAGCTGAACTACGGCGACCATCAACTTTCTACCACATCCACACTCGATTGGACGCGGTTTGCCTGCTCCGATCTGTACTCACGCACCATCAAATTTTCATCCAACGGCTGTGACACATTTCGTCACCCGCATCAATCCTCAGCTGGAGTACTTCTGTACTACAGGTTGTACCCGCCGGTGTGGCCATCTACGCCTTGTAATGCCTCAACGCCCAGCTGTGGCACCCTCGCCACGGCCACGCCACCACTGTCCGGTTCATCTCGAACGAGTGAGTCGCGAACCACGCCACCTCCATGAGAATGACATGTGGGCCAGCCGCATTTAAGGTCCGCATGTCATTGACTCATAGGCTGGTGTACTAAGCCACTGAAGCTCAGTCCTGTGGGCCACGAGAGGGAAATGTAACTCCTGCGGCAGGCCTTGTGGTGCTCCCGCAGTACGAGCTCATGCCAATCCCGGAATTTGTTTCTTACTACTACCAACTACTCCCTCCGTTCCTAAATATAAGTCTTTCTAGACATTTTAAAAGGCTACCACATACGGATGTATGTAGACACATTTTAGAGTGTAGATTCACTCATTTTGTTCCGTATATAGTCACTTGTTAAAATATCTAGAAAGACAAATATTTAGGAACGGAGGGAGTAGTAAGGTACACGTGCATTTGCACGCATGAGATTTGGTAACCAAATTATGAATAAATAACACACTATAGCATGTAAGCTTTGAGTCATATATGCATGATGTAGATGTTCGTTTAATTCTTATAGTTCATCTAGTTCAAAATCAATTAGTTTTATAAAAAAATCTATTTTAAGATTCATGTAATTGTGCATTGTAAAGCATAAAGTAAAAATAAATAGTGACAATTCATTTTGAAAAAATAAGTTTGGGCAATTAAGATATCATTAGGTTTTACACATGGGATTACTCCTGCATGGGTCAATCACAACATGTGTTTTGTAAAAAAATGCATCTTGATGTTCCGTGCAATGCACGGGCATCTTGCTAGTCTCTACTCATATAAAAAATGAGTTGGTGATGATGGTGTGCCTGCTATCCTGCAATATGGACCGTCTGATCTATATCTGACAGATAGAAAGCAAACTATGACAATTTTGCAAAAAGATACCCGCACCCCTCTCCACATTTGCAGATAAGGACTTCCCTCGTTCATCTTCGTCTCCCACGAGATAAAAAGCTCGTATAAATGCATCTTGATGTTCCATGCAACGCATGGGCCTCTTGCTAGTTATTATTATTATATATATATATAACGGAGTTGGTGATGATGGTGTGCCTGCCATCCTGCAATATAGGTCGTCCGATTTATATCTGACGGATAGGAAGGAAACTATGGCAATTCTGCAAAAAGATACCCACACCCCTCTCAACATTTGCCAATAAGGCCTTCCCTCGTTCATCTTTTTCTCTCACAAGATAAACTACTCATACAAATGCATCTTGATGTTCCGTCCAACGCATGGGCATCTTGCTAGTAGGGGTATAGATGTGCCGGCCCGTGCGTTGCAGTGGATCCAAAGTATATCTATTTAGTGGAGTGCACTCTAAACACATTATCTATTTATTTTTCTCTAACCTTTAGTAGCCATGCAACCGAGCCACATAAGCTTCATGGGTGCCACCCACATCATATTATTCATATTACATTGACTGAAAAAAAGATAAATCACCCAAAACAAGATCTTCCAGTTTTTTGTTCCTACGATGTTGTGTCGTGCGCGTACCTAGTTGTATAGTGGTAGTACTAGTTGTAGTACAAACTTCTTACTAGTAGGAGTAGTAGTACGGAATGCACCTACTCTATCAACGAGCCCCATCAGACACCAAATTTCTTGGCTTCCGTATACAGCCTAGATCTTTCTCTCGCTTCGCTTTTCCAACCCGGCGGCAAAGGGTGCGGTTTGCCAATAGTCGGTTTGCTCAATGGCGGTCCCACATGAAAGTGAAAATGCAAGGCAACACGCCTTCCCTAGCTATGTGGCGTCTTGGACGGGTCAGGAGTACTCCCGATTCTCGCATAAAAAGTGCGACGTGAACGCGGCAAAGCTTTTCCTTTTACTAGCAATGTGCCCGCATGCCAGACGGATCCAAAGTAGTAGAATAGTAGTACTTGTTCACAAACTTGAAAGAAATCACTCTTGTTTTGATATACTCCTAATATATTAATTTTCACTCAAAATATATTTCTCCGGCTGTTTTGATGAGGTGAGGGAGGGATGTGGTTGCTTTCAAGATAATAATGGGTTTTTCTGCAAATTGGAGCAGACAAGTGGGCTATTGTTGAAAAAATTCCACAACTTACCTCACAGTCGTTAGATGCAGATCTAATGGTCAGAAACGACGGATGGCAGACACACCACCATCACCAACTGAGTCTTTTATAGGAGTTGGAGTAGAGAAACGTGTATAATTTGTAACATTTGGTTCTGCTCCTTGGCACGATCGATAGATAGAAATAATGATTGGAAACGATAGGGCGGGGCTATTTCCACCAGATAAGCAGGGTACGTAGTAGCTATAGGTTGGCGCATCATCAGTTTGGTCACATGCAGACCGACATGTTCTAGTGTTTCTAGTAAGATGCCCGTATGCTGTAACGGTTGATGGAAAAGGTAAGCACAACTTATAAATTGAGGGATGGAGTACTAGTTACAGTGATGCATATAATTAAGAAAAGGGATTGCACATGTCGGTATTGACTGGAATGCAATAGCACAATAAGAATTAAGGCCACGATGATGCGATCGCAGAGGTGGTTACAGGAGGCAAGAAGAAAGATGCATCCATCAATGTACGACCTCCTCCTCCTCAACTTAGTGAGCCGGGCCACCTACCGGCGGCTAAGGAGCGGAGGCTTTTGTGGCGAGGTCAAGGTGCTTCTCAGTAAAGGCATCCAAGGCTTCCAGTCGGTTGAGGTAGGCCAACGTCGTAGCGTCCTCATTGGCCTTGTAGATACCTATGGAGACGATTTGCTCGTACATGTGGATGTGTAGGTCGACGAATTCTTGCAGGGCGAGGTGCCTCGTGGCGAGCGCGACCTCCAGGTGGACATTCTTCGTGGCATCGGAGGGCAGTCGCAGGGCCACCAGTGCTGAAAGAGGTTCCGACCATGGAGGCCGATTAGGGTGGCAGGCAATGAGTGTTGGGGAACGCAGTATTTCCAAAATGTTCCTACGATCACGCAAGATCTATCTAGGAGATGCATAGCAACAAGCAGGGAGAGTGTGTCCACGTACCCTCGTAGACTGAAAGTGGAAGCGTTAAGTAACGTGGTTGATGTAGTCGAACGTCTTCGCGATCCAACCGATCAAGTACCAAACGCACGGCACCTCCGCGATTTGCACACGTTCAGATCGGTGATGTCCCATGAACTCTAGATCCAGCTGAGACCGAGGGATAGTTTCGTCAGCACAACAGCGTGGTGACGGTGATGATGAAGTTACCGACGCAGGGCTTCGCCTAAGCACTACGACAATATGACCAAGGTGGAAATCTGTGGAGGGGGCACCGCACATGGCTAAGATCAACTTGTGTGTCTATGGGGTGCCCCCCTCCCCCGTATATAAAGGAGTAGAGGAGGGGAGGTCCGGCCTCCTATGGCGCGCCCCAAGGGGGGATACCTACTACTACTAGGAGTAGGTTTCCCCCCTTTCCTAGTCCAACTAGGAGGGGGAAGGAAGGGAAGAGGGAGAGGAAGGAAAGGGGGCCGGACCCCTCCCCAATTCGGATTGGGCTTCCGAGGCGCGCCTCCTCCACTTGGCTGCCTCCTCCTCTCTTCAACCATGGACCATTAAGGCCCATTAACTCCCCGGGGGTGGGGTGGGGGGTTCCGGTAACCCGCTGGTACTCCGGAAAATGCCCGAACTCATCTGGAACCATTCCGGTGTCCAAATATAACCTTCCAATATATCGATCTTCATGTCTCGACTATTTTGAGACTCCTCGTCATGTCCGCGATCACATCCGGAACCCCGAACAACCTTCGGTACATCAAATCACAAAACTCATAATACATATCGTCATCGAACGTTAAGCGTGCGGACCCTACGGGTTCGAGAACTATGTAGACATGACCGAGACACATCTCCGGTCAATAACCAATAGAAGAACCTAGATGCTCATATTGGCTCCTACATATTCTACGAAGATATTTATCGGTCAAACCGCATAACAACATACGTTGTTCCCTTTGTCATCGGTATGTTACTTGCCCGACATTCGATCGTCGGTATCATCATACCTAGTTCAATCTCGTTATTGGAAAGTCTCTTTACTCGTTCCGTAATACTTCATTATACTTATTAATCACATTACTTGCAAGGCTTATAGTGATGAGCATTACCGAGAGGGCCCAGAGATACCTCTCCGATACACGGAGTGACAAATCCTAATCTCGATCTATGCTAACCCGACAAACACCTTCGGAGACACATGTAGAGCATCTTTATAATCACCCAGTTATGTTGTGACGTTTGATAGCACACAAGGTGTTCCTCCGGTATTCGGGAGTTGGATAATCTCATAGTCAGAGGAACATGTAAAAGTCATGAAGAAAGCAATAGCAATAAAACTCAACGATCATAATGCTAAGCTAACGGATGGGTCTTGTCCATCACATCATTTTCTAATGATGTGATCCCGTTCATCAAATGACAACACATGTCTATGGTTAGGAAACATAACAATCTTTGATTAACAAGCTTGGCAAGTAGAGGCATACTAGGGACACTCTGTTTTGTCTATGTATTCACAGATCTACTAAGTTTCCGGTTAATACAATTCTAGCATGAATAATAAACATTTATCATGATATAAGGAAATATAAATAACAATTTTATTATTGCCTCTAGGGCATATTTCCTTCAGTCTCCCACTTGCACTAGAGTCGATAATCTTGTTCACATCGCCATTTGATTTAACACCAATAGTTCACATCACCATGTGATTAGTTCACATATCCATGTGACTAATACCCAATGGGTTTTACTAGAGTCAATAATCTAGTTCACATCGCTAGGTGATTAACACCCAAAGAGTACTAAGGTGTGATCATGTTTTGCTTGTGACAGAAGCTTAGTCAATGGGTCTGTCACATTCGGAGCCGTATGTATTTTGCAAAATTTCTATGTCTACAATGCTCTGCATAGAGCTACTCTAGCTAATTGCTCCCACTATGTATCCAGATTGAGACTCAGAGTCATTCAGATTGGTGTAAAAGGTTGCATCAGCGTAACTCTTTACGACGAACTCTTTATCACCTCCATAACCGAGAAATATGTCCTTAGTCTTCTAAGGATAATTTTGACCGCTGTCAAGTGATCCACTCCCGGATCAATATTGTACCCCCTTGTCGAACTCATGGCAAGGTACACAATAGGTTTGGTACACAGCATAGCATACTTTATAGAACCTATGGCTGAGGCATAGGGAATGACTTTCATTCTCTTTCTATTTTCTTCCGTGGTTGTGTTTTGAATCTTACTCAACTTTACACCTTGCAATATAGGCAAGAACTCCTTCTTTGACTGTTCCATTTTTAACTACTTCAAAAATCTTGTCAAGGTATGTACTCATTGAAAAATCTTATCAAGCGTCTTGATCTATCTCTATAGATCTTGATGCCCAATATGTAAGCAGCTTCACCAAGGTCTTTCTTTGAAAAACTCCTTACAAAAACTCCTTTATGCTTTGTAGAAAATTCTACATCATTTCCGATCAACAATATGTTATTCACATATACTTATCAGAACAGCTGTAGTGCTCCCAATCACTTTCTTGTAAATACAGGCTTCACCGCAAGTCTGTATAAAATTATATGCTTTGATCAACTTATCAAAGCGTATATTCCAACTCCGAGATGCATGCACCAGTCCATACATGGATCGCTGGAGCTTGCACATTTTGTTAGCACCTTTAGGATTGACAAAACCTTCTAGATGCATCATATACAACTCTTCTTTAATAAATCCATTAAGGAATATAGTTTTGACATCCATTTGCCATATTTCATAAAATGCGGCAATTGCTAACATGATTTGGACAAACTTTAAGCATCAATACGAGTGAGAAATTCTCATCGTAGTCAACACCTTGAACTTGTCGAAAACATTTTTTCAAAAATTCAAGATTTGTAGATAGTAACACTACTATCAGTGTCCGTCTTCCTCTTGAAGATCTATTTATTCTCCATGGCTTGTTGATCATCGGGCAAGTCCACCAAAGTCCACACTTTGTCCTTATAGATGGATCCCATCTCAGATTTCATGGCCTCAAACCATTTTGCGGAATCTGCGCTCATCATCGCGTCCTCATAGTTCGTAGGTTCGTCATGTTCTAGTAACATGTGTCGGTGTCAAAACCGGCGGATCTCGGGTAGGGGGTCCCGAACTGTGTGTCTAGGCGGATGGTAACAGGAGACAAGGGACACGATGTTTTTACCCAGGTTTGGGCCCTCTCGATGGAGGTACTACCCTACCCCGCTTGATTAATATTGATGATATGGGTAGTACAAAAGTAGATCTACCACGAGATCAAGGATGCTAAACCCTAGAAGCTAGCCTATGGTATGATTGTTGTTCGCCCCACGGATTAAAACCCTCCGTTTATATATAGACATCGGATAGGTTAGGGTTACACGTAGTCGGTTACAATGGTAGGAGATCTACATATCCAGACGCCAAGCTTGCCTTCCACGCCAAGGAAAGTCCCATCCGGACACGGGACGAAGTCTGCAATCTTGTAGCTTAATAGTCTTGGAGTCCGGCCGTGACGATAGTCCGGCGATCCGGACAACCCCTAGTCCGGGACTCCCTCAGAGCTCCTCGAACCAGGCTTTAATGACGATGAGTCCGACGCGTTGATTGTCTTCAAAGATTGCGAGGCGGGTTCCTCCTCGAATACTTCATTGAAGGTTTTGAACACAAGGATAGTGTCCGCTCGCAAAACAAGTTCCACATAACACCGTAGAGAGAATAATTTTTGCACAGATCTGCTGATTTATTCCGCGGCGTGACATCACACCACGGCAAGGCCTTTATATGAATCATTTTTTACTGTTCCCACCTCAGCGTGTTTAGCGAGGCGGTTTCCTTGGCACGTCTTATCAAAGCATAGATCGCGCCCCCTTATTCCGGGATTCTCATCAATATGGACGTGGGTAACCCATCCGCGCCATTGATTACGGTGCTTGGGAAATAAGCGAGTTTTACCAGGCTGGTACGGGACGCATAGCTTCGTCCGTCTATATAAGGGGATAAGGATCCACCATTTCACCTACGCCTTATTCCTCCTTTGCTTATCCATTTCCGTGCACTCGAGCTCCAGCGCCCAAGTCCGCACATCCCACCTAAACCTTTCTCCAATCATGTCAGGAGCGGGAGGCAGATGGATGGCCTCCTCCATCACGGAGGGGCACATCACAAGACAGCGGGAGGCCGGATACTTGTCCGGCAATATCGCGCACAGGCTTCCCGACGAGGGGCAGCTCATTCCGACCCCTGGGCCCCGTGAGAGGGTGGTGTTTCTCCCCCACTTCCTCTGCGGACTAGGTTTTCCTCTTCACCCATTTGTCCGGGGGCTCATGTTCTACTACGGTCTGGACTTCCACGACCTGGCCCCGGATTTCATCCTCAACATCTCGGCATTTATCGTCATGTGCGAGGCTTTCCTCTGCATCCAGCCCCACTTTGGCTTATGGCTGAAGATCTTCAACGTCCGGCCGAAGGTAGTGGGCGGCCGCTGCCGGAGTGCGGAGGCGCCATGGTTGGCAAGATGGTCAAAGTCCCATGGCTCGAGGGCGCCTTCGTGGAGACAATAAAGGTGGCAATCGGGTGGTTCTACATCACCGAGCCCCGCAACACCAAATGGGTGGCGGCCCCAATTCATATCTGGCTTCCCACACGGCTCTCGGCCATGGAAAGAGACGGGCACGACATGGGGAATTCAGACGAGACATCCGGACTTCAAACATGCGTCCAAAACCTGGTGGCCAAGAATCTTAGGCTTGTCGACGTAATCCGGTGATGCTCATCCGCCGGATTCTCCCATGCCAACAACGGGCCTTTAACTTGTGGGAGTTCGATCCGCACAGCACCAAACCTTGAACCGGCTCTTCGACACCACGTATGAAGATGCCCGGAAGGTGCTGTTCAAGGGCGCTGGTTCAAAGATCCGCTACCAAAGATCGCGGATACAGCTCGCAACGTCAAGCCGGCGAGGTGAGTTATTTTACCCTTTACGGGACTCTTTTTTCATAGTTTGACTCTACATGGGATCTAAAACTCCCTAATCTTTGACAGATCGGTTGAAGATGTCCTGGACAGATTAATCGTCTGCCTTTGCCAGAAGACCCAACGGACGCCCGATTGACAGGGAAGGCTCCGGCACCCCATGTGGTGCCGGAGAAGAAGGCTAAGAAGGAGGCCACGGAACTCAAGGAGCTCCCGACGCTGTGTTGTCGATTCAAGTGGAATCTTCTCCCAAGATGAGGAGGAAGAGGAAGAAGCTCCTCCCAGCCGGGAGGAGAAGAAAAGGAAGGCCGCCCACCGGGAGGCCGGAGGGTCCAAGAAGGAAGAACCCTTCCTCCGGACTTCTCCACCAACGCCGACGCATTTACGAGGAGGACTGGCCTACAAGGGCCAAGCCTCGGCGAGATCGTAAGTGTCCTGGATACCTATGGTTTTTTATTATTGCAGAGTGTTCTCTAATGTTGAACAACTGCAGCAGCCGCCCAAAGGCGAGTTAAATCGATTCATCGAGTGGGTCCCTGGGCTCGTCGGAAATGGAGAGTACCTCGCTTCCGACCGCCTCCTCGCCTCATGCTGCGGGCGACGCCGCGACGGGGCCCCAAGGGGGGCTTGGTCAAGAGGAGGTAGCACAGGAGGTGCCACAAGGCGGCCTACCGGACTCCAGGCGCGCGGGGGCAAGACCCCCAGGGGCTCTAAGCCCGACCCTCGTCCGGACTCCATGCCGGAACCATCAGCGTTCAAGTCCTGACAGCGGATCCTTCGCAAGAAGGGTAAGACGCCGGTGTCCTCCGGCCCAACCGGAGGCACCGGATAGCATGTGAGGCGCTTAGCCGCTTCCATCAAGGAGGAGCACCGCACTGTTATGAGTGCGGTGATCCGGACAGTTCAGTCCGCCAAGAGCGGGCTGACCGAAGCCTGTACCAGCCTTCTAACAGGCTTTGAGGTAAGTTTTGGAATATGTAAAAAATATATCCGCATAGACAGTAGCCCCTGATGCTTAGTTCGGTGTTCGGAAAGAAAAGCCGGACTAAGGATCTAAAAAGATGTACGCAGGAGTCTAACATAAGTATGCCAATATGGGAATGCAGGCTGCGCTGCTGACCTCTGCTGCATTGACTGCGGAGGTCAATGCATTGAAACAGAACCTCGAGCGGTCCGAGAACGAGCTCGGACAAGCCAAGAAGGAGCTCGAGGACAAGGAAGGTAAGTAATACCTTATTAAAGAAATACCTTATAGAAAAGGCTTTGGTTGCAAAAATAACAGGAATAACTTGGAGTACTGTAGGGCCACTTAACGAGGTGGCGACCACGAAGGAAGCGGTGTCCGTGGGTCGAAAACAAAGCGGCCATGAACACACCGAGCAAGAGAAGGGGAGGCGCATGGCGGAGGTGCGGCAAGAGCTCCAGATTCTCGTGAAAAACACGAGGGTTTGGAGCGTGACTCGAGGACCCGAGAGTCCGAGCTTGCCTCGGCTCTTGAGAGTGCCAAAGCTGCTAAGGCCGAGGCCCAAAAAGCCCTCCAAGAAATTGAAGCACTAAAGAAGATAGCGGCGGGTAAGGCATTCTTTATGCAAAGCAAGAATGTAAAAGTCAATTACTTGTTACTTACCCAGATTCGGAGCTCTCCAGGAGAGTTCGCAGATTTGCCTCAGAGGCCCGATGTCAGCCAAGATTCTACCGCTACCTGTGAGGGGAGCTCCACGGAGAAGGTGTTACTGGTCTCAAGATGCCGAGGCCGTCCCATCCAGTTGCCTCGAGCGACCAGTCAAGCAGCTGGTCGAGCTCCATAAGGTCGCCGAACAGGCCATAAAGGTCCTTATAGTGCGGCTGTGGCCATTGGAGGCCATGCCCGGGAGCTACTTCGGCTTGGTGCAGCGGCTGGTGGATGCCTGTCCGCGGCTTGAAGTCATCAAGCGCTCCGTTTGCATTGAAGGTGTCCGTCGGGCCCTTGCACGTGCTAAAGTGCACTGGGGCAAGCTGGATGCGGAGCGACTTGTGACGGACGGGCCACCGAAGGGCCATGAGCATCGCACGCCCGAAATGTACTATGAGGGCCTCCTAAAGGGTGCCCGCCGAATAGCGGATGAGTGCTCCAGAGATGTAATTTTTGAATAAACTCGCATTTGTTATCCTGTACGCTGAAAACTTGTTCATATGCGCTAAGCAACGCTTATTAATTTAAAATATTACCTTCAGGCGGCCGCTTATCAAATTTGAGAGATGGCAAGTCGTTGGCTTCAGCCCCCATGCCACGAAAGTCTTTGGGGTGTTCGGGATAAACTTGAGCACTCTTGTTCCCATTTTTGAGTCCATCTAGGGAGGTGCTCAACACAACGAACAAGGCAACCGGACTTATAATGCTTGAACACTCTCACTTAGCCATAGAATTCTATAATTTTAAATTTCGTGAAGCCCTAGTATTCGGAAGACCGAGTTCGGTGCTATCCACGCCTTGGCCGGACAATTCCGGTTCCTCGCTCTAAGCGGCATAAGTCTTTAGGGACCCGAAAAACCTCTCGAACAGCGATCGGCTCTCGCCTCTATCATGACGGTCAGTTTTGGCTTTCTCCATCGAGGTGCTCGACCCAAAGATAACTGGGGCACAATCGCAGTGGTTCTCCTGGTGTCACCTTAGCCGATATAAGCGGAACGTAAGGTACCAAAACACGGAGCCGGGCAAACCCAACTATTGACCCAAGACATGATTCGAGCCAATTCATATAATGCTATAAGTTCGGGTGCCGACTTGTGAAAGTGTTCGGACTTATCACACCATAATTTTGGGATACTTAAGCCCTCGGTGTATTGGCTGCACTAAAGTGTACGGTTGCAACATGTTATGAAATGAACACATGTATATATAAAGGAAGTAGAACAATAATAAGCAAAAGTTGTGTATTGTTTATTCAAAAAGGTACTGCAATGGAAGCAGAACGATACAAATAGTGCGATAAGCAAGGGATGGGACTATCTAACATGTCCTCTCCAGGTAAGTTCTTTGGATGATATGTAAAACAGGTATAATGCTATAGAGACCACGAACACTCGACGTGGCTTTCTCGCTTCGGGCTTTTGCATCGTGAGTTCGGCGATTCGAGTGCGGACAGGACTTCTCAAAGACGGAGTCACGAAAGTAAAAAAAGGAAGATAAAGAAAAAAGAAAAGAGAAGTGACACAAACGGGAGCCCCTGGTGCGGTCGAGCCGCATTCTTGGCGTGCCGTTGTCTTGCCCCTCCCCATATGCCCATGGTATCTCCAGAGCGTAATTATGCACGCTTACTACTAGCATCGCAATTTCGCGAGGGCTGGGGTTGGGGCCGGATTGCTACTCGTGCTTGAAACGTGCCAGGTGGTCTTGTTGCAATGTACTCCGGGCGCGCTTGGCGGTGTCCGGACTCGAGAATTGCCGTGAGAGGCTGCTTTGCACCTCCGCCGCAAGGGCCGCTGTATGCTCCTCCGTTCAGAGAGAGCGTTCGGTGTTTCCATTGACCGTGATTACTCCTCGAGGACCTGACATCTTGAGCTTGAGGTATGCGTAGTGCGACACCGCATTGAACTTTGCAAATGCGGTTCGTCCGAGCAGTGCATGATAGCCGCTACGGAATGGGACGATGTCGAAGATTAACTCTTCGCTTCGGAAGTTATTCGGAGATCCGAAGACCACTTCGAGTGTGACTGATCCTGTACAATTGGCCTCTACACCCGGTATGACGCCTTTAAAGTTCGTCTTTGTTGGTTCAATCCTTGAGGGGTCTATGCCCATTTTGCGCACTGTATCCTGATAAAGCAGGTTCAGTTGCTACCGATCCATCGGGACTACGGTGAGGTGAAATCCGTCAATAATTGGGTCAAGAACCAATGCGGCGAATCCGCCGTGACGGATGCTAGTGGGTGGTCCTTCGATCAAAGGTGATCGGGCAGGAAGACCATGGGTTGAACTTTGGGGCGACTAGCTCCATCGCATATACGCCCCGTAGTGCACGCTTCCGCCTCCCTTTTGGGTATGTGGGTTGCGTATATCATGTTCACCGTCCGCACTTGTGTGGGAAAACCTTCATCCTCTATTGTTCGGGCGGTCGGGCTCTTCCTCGTCATCGCTATGCAGCCTCTTGTCATTGAGTTCGCCCTTAAATTGCTCGCTTGTTTGAACACCCAACAATCCTCGTTGGTGTGGTTGGCTGGTTTTTCGGGTGCCATGTATTTGGCACAAGCGATCGAGTATGCAGTCCAAGTTGGACGTGCTCGGTATTTCTTTTGAATGTCTTCTTCACCGACCGGGTTTAGAGCCTCGAATCCGCATTGACGGCCAGATCTTCAAGATTATCGCCCGTTAATGTGGCGCTTTGTTCTTGTTGCGACGCAACCTGCCATTGCTGTCCTTGGTATCCGGACTATCAAGATGTTTGGCCAAGTTGTTGCTTTGAGCTAGCCAGCTGTCCTCTCCCGCACAAAAGCGAGTCATGAGGGTTGTGAGGGCTGCCATAGATTTCGGCTTTTCCTGTCCTAGGTGCCGGGCAAGCCACTCGTCGCGGATGTTATGTTTGAAGGCTGCAAGGGCCTCTCATCCGGACGATCAACGATTTGATTTTTCTTTGTTAGGAACCGAGTCCGTAATTGTCCGCCGATTCTTCCGGCTGCTGGATTATGTGGCTAAGGTCATCGGCGTCGGTGGTCGCACATATGTGCCCCGGAAGTTGTCAAGGAATGCGGCTTCCGTGTCCTCCCAACAACCAATTGATTCTGCTGGTAAGCTATTGAGCGATGTCGAGCTGGTCCTTTAAGCTTGAGTGGGAGGTATTTGATGGCATGTAGATCATCACCATGGGCCATGTGGATATGGAGGAGATAATCCTCGATCCAGACCGTGGGATCTGTGGTACCATCGTATGATTTCGATGTTTACGGGCTTGAAGCCCTCGGGATTTGATGATCCATTACTTCATCTGTGAAGCATAGTGGGTGTGTGGCGCCTCTGTATTGGGCTATATCACGACGTAGCTAATATGAGCTTTGTCTACTATGTTCGGCCCGACCGGTTTTGCTGTGTCCGGCGCGACGGTAATCATTCCGCACTGTTGGGCGCCCACGCGATCCGTAGATCGATCTTGTATGTTTTGCCTTATCCTCCAATATATCTCGCAAGTCCAGCTCGTATTCCCGTGCCTTGGTACTTTTTGAGCGGCGTCGGGGTGTGGCTTGAGCGGAGGGCTGAGAGGCTTCTCTGTTGTGGCCACGAGGTGGCCGGTCTTCCATGTCGTGCGCCGGCGACTTGGGTGCTTCCTCCTCTAGTCGAGGCAACGGCCTGCGTTTGGGGTAGCTTTTGGAGGGGCGTTCGAGTTCATACTCTTCGGCTGCAAGGACTTCAGTCCATCTATCGCCTAGCGTGTCTTGATCAGCTCTAAGTCGTTGCTGCTTTTTCTTGAGGCTGCTTGCCGTGGCTATAAGCCCGCTTGAAACGCCTCCTGCTCGGGATCCTCGTGCATGACAAACTCGCTGCCGCCGAGGCTTGCCTCATCTTCGGAGGGAGGCGATAATTATCGCCCTCAACCTCTTTTTCTGCCAAGACCGTCGTGTGGGCTTGCTTCTCCCTCCTCCCGCGCCGAGTCCCGCTGGAGGGGTTCTCTTCAAAGACGTCCGGTGTTATTATCCGCCGTGCGGAATCACCGCTTTTGTTGTGGCGGGATTTAGAGCGGCGCCAATCGACGCCGGTGCTTCGATCGCTTTCTTGGAGGGTCATCCTCCGTTGTTCCATCACTGCTCCCATCTTTTGGGATGTCCACCATATATATGTCATATGACGAGGTGGCCTTCCAAAGGCCTCGTAGGCGCTGGGTCTTGGTCGCCTCCGCATCGCCGCCCATACCGGCCAATGTCTTCGGAGTCGTAGTCTAGCATGTCGGTTAAATCATTGACAGTGGCTACCAAGTGGGTGGTGGGTGGGCGTTGAATTTCTTTGTCGTCCGCATCCCAACCTCCTGTCCGTAGTCCGGCCAGGGCTCTCCGGATAAAGAGAGAGACTTTAGTGAATTCAGGATGTCGCCAAGGGGCGAGTGCTAAAAGATGTCTGCGGCCGTGAACTCCATAACGGGCGCCCAATCGGATTCGATTGGCAAGGGCGCGGAGGGTTCGGAGTCCGGAGAGGAGTCCGCACTCGAGTCGAGGTCTTCGCAGCGACAGGGGTGGAGTTCGCTCGATCGCCAGAGATTGTAGCCCCCGAGGCGATGTCCAACCACTCGCCCTCGATCGGGGAATCCGCCCGGATTAAGGGTCGGAGCGGATATCGGTGCGGCCTGTGGCACCGCTCGGGCCGCAGAGCTAGATCATGCCCATCGAGACAAGGCGGGCGCGCTTGGTCGCGCTTGAATCCGTCGAAGATCAAGTCCCCGCCGATATCGGCCGTATAGTTTAAACTTCCAAATCTGACACGATGGCTGGGGCATAGCTTTCGACCGCTTCCAGATGGCTGCTTAATTGCCCGCAGCAGCAAAGCCGCCGAACACGAAGATCTGTCCGGGAGAAAAGTCTCACCACGGACCGCGTCGTTGTTGATGATCGAAGGAGCCATCGGGCCTATCGGTGACGCATATTGCAGGAACTCTCAATGAAAGCACCAATGTCGGTGTCAAACCGGCGGATCTCGGGTAGGGGGTCCCGAACTGCGGCCTAGGCGGATGGTAACAGGAGACAAGGGACACGATGTTTTTACCTGTGTTCGGCCCTCTCGATGGAGGTAATACCCTACCCCGCTTGATTAATATTGATGATATGGGTAGTACAAGAGTAGATCTACCACGAGATCAAGGAGGCTAAATCCTAGAAGCTAGCCTATGGTATGATTGTTGTTCGTCCCACGGACTAAAACCCTCCGGTTTATATAGACACCGGATAGGTTAGGGTTACATGAGTCGGTTACAATGGTAGGAGATCTACATATCCAGACGCCAAGCTTGCCTTCCACGCCAAGGAAAGTCCCATCCGGACACGGGACGAAGTCTGCAATCTTGTATCTTCATAGTCTTGGAGTCCGGCCGTGACGATAGTCCGGCTATCCGGACACCCCCTAGTCCGGGACTCCCTCAACATGACTTCCAGAAAGGATTACCGTACCAATCTGGTGCGGACCATACTCTGGTTAACCTACGAGGTTTGGTAGTACCTTGATCTGAAGTTTCGTGATCATCATCATTAGCTTCCTCATTAATTGGTGTAGGAATCACTGGAACAGATTTCTCTGATGAAATACTTTCCAATTCGGGAGAAGGTACAATTACCTCATCAAGTTCTACATTCCTCCCACTCACTTCTTTCGAGAGAAACTCCTTCTCTAGAAAGGATCCACTCTTAGCAACAAAGATCTTGCCTTCGGATCTGTGATAGAAGGTGTACCCAGCAGTTTCTTTTGGGTATCCTATGAAGACGCACTTCTCCGATTTGGGTTTGAGCTTATCAGGCTGAAACTTTTTCACATAAGCATCGCAACCCCAAACTTTAAGAAACTATAGCTTAGGTTTCTTGCCAAACCACAGTTGAACTGGTGTCATCTCAATGGATTTAGATGGTGCCCTATTTAACGTGAATGCAGTTGTCTCTAATGCATAACCCCAAAACTATAGTGGTAAATCGGTAAGAGACATCATAAATCGCACCATATCTAATAAGTACGGTTATGACGCTCAGACACACCATTACGCTGTGGTGTTCCGTGTATGGAGTTGGGAAACTATTCCACATCGTTTCAAATGGAGACCAAACTCGTAACTCAAATATTCGTGTAGCGATCCGACCTCAGACGGTCAAATCTCTATGCATAAGTGTCATCCCTGGATTGGTAATGCTGACACACGCATTACTTGAAGGATTTATAATAGAGTGCAATCGGCACACACTTATTACATCGAATGTCTCAAAAGAGAACTTATTACAATAATATGGCATAAGGTCATCTAAATAAGATAAGTCCATCAACTCCAACGGCATAGTTGAGTGCACGACAACGACCTAGCGCACCTTACTCTTCATATGAAAAGTCTGCAACATGATATGTTGCAGCCCGAAACGGGTCAGCACATGGAATATGCTGGCAATATAACACGGTAGAGCAATGAACAGGTAAATACTAACACTACATGCATATATGGCTGGTGGAGGCTCTATGGTTAACATGTTTTTGCAAAAAGCCAGTTTTTTCATACATCAAAGGAATATATTTTATTTAACTATCATGGTAGTTGTTAAACATTGAGAAGGTTCCTCCAACTCAATCCCAATTAAGAAGTATAAACAACCCAACAAATTAATTTAGAGTAATGAGATCAACATGATAATCCAAGAACCAGATACTCAAGATGTCCATAACCGGGGACACGGCTAACCATGATTAGTTGGTACACTCTGCAGAGGTTTTCACACTTTTCCCCACAAGACTCGATCTCCTCCGTTGGATTTCTTGCACTAAATGGTTTTTGAGAAACGGATGACCGAGACACAGTCTTTCTGAAGCATTAACACTTTACTCTGGGTAGACAGTACCACCTACATCCCCTACATCTCCTAGCCTACCACTGAAAGAGGTCATGCAAGACTCAACTATGCTAGAGCCCATAATAGCTTGTGGCCGCACATGAAAGTTTCTAGCATGAATAATCTTATGACCCCTTTGATCCTGGGTGGCGAGCCATAGGATGATCACACGGGTACTCCGGGATATCCTAGGACAACACTGGATTCTCTAGGTGCCCGCAACCAATCCACCCAGATGTGTATTTAAGTAGCCACCTTAAGTTAACCATTACTTTACAATCTCACATCTGTCATGGATACTCTCAAACCCAATCCACGTCTACGAGCATAGCATAGCAGTATAAGCATAACGTAGAAGTAACTCCCAAGGGTTTGATAATAAACGGGCAATAGGTTTTACCTCATCATCTACTTCCCAATACCCACAACTTAATCACATCCTAATCATGCAGTATTTGAGGATTGTAAATAATGCATAAACTGGGTAATAAAGAAGCATGATCAATGTGTTACTTGCATGGCTGATGATCCGCAAACCCTAGAGACTCGTAGTACCGCGCTTCGCACTCCGGGAATTCTATTGCAAACAAACAATAGCATAAATAAGCAATCAAGCATAGATGCAAGGGTAAAACTCAAATGAGAAAGTCCAATATGAAAATTCAACTGAAGAGCTTCGATTTGCAAAAAGAATCAATCAAATCGGAGCTACGAAACTCAAACTACGATCAAAAGAAGTTCGAATTCAAATATGCTTGAAACCAAATTTTAAAATGTCAAAACCATGTTCAAGTCTTTTAACTAGAAAGAGGGGTTCAAGACGAAGATTTTGGCTTTGGTTTCACTGGATTTGGACGAACGGTTAAAAAGTTGCGAGGATTTGAAGATTAGGGACTAATCTGCGTTAAGAATAATCGCGGATAGGTCCTTGGCCGAAAATAAAATAAAAAGGAAAAGACTACGGCGCGAATTGTACGCTAACAGAGGCAATCGAACGAATTCGTTTATTAAAAAAAACTAAACAGAGAGCGTTCGCTAAATAACAAACCCTAAAAAACGAACTTAAACCGAAAACCGAAAAAAAATGAACGAAAACCAATGAACCGGGATCGGTTTATACCGACTAAACGACGGCAACGAGGTCTTTGAAACAAATAGCAGCGTGGGTCTGCTTGACTATACGGAACTATTTATCCCCCTAGCTTTTTCTACTACTACACCTTCCAATGATCGGTATGCAATGTATGTGTCCGTAGACATGACAACTTGTCATGGAAGTTCAACTACGACGACCATCACATTTCATCCACTGCCACTCACGATTCCCACGACACTGCTCCAACCCACGGCACCACATCCCCCGACATGCGCCTCACCCCTCTCGGCCGCACCGCCCCTCTGCCTTTGTGTGCTTGACATGTGGGCCACCTGAAATGCGGCGAGCATCAAGTTTCTACCACAACCACACGCGATTCCCACGACGCCGCTCAAACCCATGACACCACACGTCCCCCGACCTGTGGCTCACCCCTTTCGGCCCCACTGCCCCTCTGCATTCGGGAGCATTACATGCGGACCAGCCACCTATCGGGTCCACATGTTATTGACTCAAAGGCAGGTGTAGCCAGGCCTTGTGGTGCTACCGCTGCACGAACTCGTGCCAAACTCGAGATTTGTTTCTTTACTATACATGCACGCAACGATTTAATGGACATTGTAATATCAACATGTGATGGGCAGCTCTAAATTTGAATTTGAAACTTATAAAATGAAAAAAAATCAAAACAAATAAACTGGAGAGAGGGATGTGTCCCATACAAAACAAGTCCCCTGGTTTGCCACTGCGAAGATGCGGTTAGAAAGGAGCACAATGTCTTCGTACTCGTACAGCAACAAATCGGCCGCAGACAGCATGATCCACCTTTGACCGCCATGTGCAAGGTTGGTGCTATCTTCTTCAATCTCACCGTGGTTCCATCGTACCAATTCAGACAGTGGCCCGTTACATGGATGATCCCAATGTTGGACAAAGGTTCTACGGGAACGGTGTCACCGTTGTAAATGTTATGCCAATTGATGTTGGTACCCTCCCGTACATATGCAAGCCAATCTCCACTCGCACCGAGCCTAACCTGTGAAAACAGTGGGCAGGGGGAGAATTAGGAAATGGACACGGAAGTAGTCTTTCGAATGCATTTACTATGTGATCAAACTCATCTTACCTGCTCATCGGACAAAATCGGGGTGCCCCTCAACGTCGGCATCTCAAGGCGCCAACTTGCAACCACGGCCATGATGCTACTGGAGAGACCCCTCAAGGAAACATCCTCATGCATTGCACGGAACATCAAGATGCATTTGTATGAGTAGTTTATCCTGTGAGAGAGAAGGATGAACGAGGGAAGGCCTTATTTGCAAATGTGGAGAGGGGTGTGCCAAACTACAGCCACGTCGCGCTTAAAAATATTGAGTTTGGGTCGGAGGCACACCCTGCAGCAAGATGCCCGTGTGGGCTTCTTCTATAACTAGCAAGATGCCTGTGCATTGCAGGGAACATCAAGATGCATTTTTTTACAAAACACCTGTTGTGATTGACCCTTGCAGGAGTAATCCCATGTGTAAAAACTAATGCTATCTCAAGAATTTTATCGGAAAAATGGTACCTTTGGAACAAGTTTTCTCTACTACTGCTACTTGCAGTGAGCGGTATGCAATGCATGTGTCAGCAGATATGATAGCTTGTCCATGGAAGTTGAACCACGGCAACCATCACGTTTCTTGTTTCTACCACTGCCACACCCACACGTGATTCCCACGATGCCGCTCCAACCCACGGCACGACGTCCCCCAACGTGCGCCTCATCCCTCTCGGCCCCACCGCTCCTCTGCCTTTGTGTGCATGACATGCGGGCTAGCTGAACTACGGCGACCATCAACTTTCTACCACATCCACACTCGATTGGACGTGGCTTGCCTGCTCCGATCTGTACTCACGCACCATCAAATTTTCATCCAGCGGATGTGACACATTTCGTCCCCCGCATCAATCCTCAGCTGGAGTACTTCTGTACTACAGGTTGTACCCGCCGGTGTGGCCATCTACGCCTTGTAATGCCTCAACGCCCAGCTGTGGCACCCTCGCCACAGCCACGCCACAACTGTCCGGTTCATCTCGAACGAGTGAGTCACGAACCACGCCACCACCATGAGAATGACATGTGGGCCAGCCGCATTTAAGGTCCGCATGTCATTGACTCATAGGCCGGTGTACTAGGCCACTGAAGCTCAGTCCTGTGGGCCCCGAGAGGGAAATGTAACTCCTGCGGCAGGCCTTGTGGTGCTCCCGCAGTACGAGCTCATGCCAATCCCGGAATTTGTTTCATTATTATTAACTACTTCCTCCGCTCCAAAATATAAGTCTTTCTAGACATTTTAAAAGGCTACCACATACGGATGTATGTAGACACATTTTAGAGTGTAGATTCACTCATTCTGTTCCGTATATAGTCACTTGTTAAAATATCTAGAAAGACAAATATTTAGGAATGGAGGGAGTAGTAAGGTACACGTGCATTGCTCACATGAGATTTGGTAACCAAATTATGAATAAATAACACACTATAGCATGTGATCTTCGAGTCATATATGCATGATGTAGATGTTCGTTTAATTCTTATAGTTCATCTAGTTCAAAATCAATTAGTTTTATAAAAAAAATCTATTTTAAGATTCATGTAATTGTGCATTGTAAAGCATAAAGTAAAAATAAATAGTGACAATTCATTTTGAAAAAAGAAGTTTGGGCAATTAAGATATCATTAGGTTTTACACATGGGATTACTCCTGCATGGGTCAATCACAACATGTGTTTTGTAAAAAAATGCATCTTGATGTTCCGTGCAATGCACGGGCATCTTGCTAGTCTCTACTCATATAAAAAACGAGTTGGTGATGATGGTGTGCCTGCCATCCTGCAATATGGACCGCCTGATCTATATCTGACGGATAGAAAGCAAACTATGACAATTTTGCAAAAAGATACCTGCACCCCTCTCCACATTTGCAGATAAGGACTTCCCTCGTTCATCTTCGTCTCCCACGAGATAAAAAGCTCGTATAAATGCATATTGATGTTCCATGCAACGCATGGGCCTCTTGCTAGTTATTATTATTATATATAAAAAAACAGAGTTGGTGATGATGGTGTGCCTGCCATCCTGCAATATAGGTCGTCTGATTTATATCTGACGGATAGGAAGGAAACTATGGCAATTTTGCAAAAAGATACCCACACCCCTCTCCACATTTGCAAATAAGGCCTTCCCTCGTTCATCTTTTTCTCTCACAAGATAAACTACTCATAGAAATGCATCTTGATGTTCCGTGCAACGCATGGGCATCTTGGTAGTAGGGGTATAGATGTGTCGGCCCGTGCATTGCAGTGGATCCAAAGTATATCTATTTAGTGGAGTGCACTCTAAACACATTATCTATTTATTTTTCTCTAACCTTTCGTAGCCATGCAACCGAGCCACATAAGCTTCATGGGTGCCACCCACATCATATTATTCATATTACATTGACTGAAAAAAGACAAATCACCCAAAACAAGATCTTCCAGTTTTTTGTTCCTACGATGTTGTGCCATGCACGTACCTAGTTGTATAGTGGTAGTACTAGTTGTAGTACAAACTTCTTACTAGTAGGAGTAGTAGTACGGAATGCACCTACTCTATCAACGAGCCCCATCAGACACCAAATTTCTTGGCTTCCGTGCTACAGCTAGATCTTTCCCTCGTTTCTGTTTTCCAACCCGGCAAAGCGGGTGCGGTTTGCCAATAGTCGGTTTGCTCAATGGCGGTCCCACATGAAAGTGAAAATGCTAGGCAACACGCCTTCCCTAGCTATGTGGCGTGCCGGACGGGCCGTGGAGTACTCCCGATTCCCGGGCATGTGCGGGTGCGACGTGAACGCGGCAGGCCTTTTCCTTTTACTAGCAATGTGCCCGTGCGTTGTGACGGATCCAAAGTAGTAGAATAGTAGTACTTGTTCACAAACTTGAAAGAAATCACTCTTGTTATGATATATTCCTAATATATAACTTTTCACTCAAAATATATTTCTCAGGCTGTTTTGATGAGGTGAGGGAGGGATGTGGTTGCTTTCAAGATAATAATGGATTTTTCTGCAAATTGGAGCAGACAAGTGGACTATTGTTGAAAAAATTCCACAGCTTACCTCACAGTCGTTAGATGCAGATCTAATGGTCAGAAACGATGGATGGCAGACACACCACCATCACCAACTGAGTCTTTTATTGGAGTTGGAGTAGAGAAACATGTATAATTTGTAACATTTGGTTCTAATCCTTGGCACGATCGATATATAGAAGTAATGATTGGAAACGATAGGGCGGGGCTATTTCCACCAGATAAGCAGGGTACGTAGTAGCTATAGGTTGGCGCATCATCAGTTTGGTCACATGAAAACCGACATGTTCTAGTGTTTCTAGCAAGATGCCTGTGCGTTGCACGAAGTTGATGGAAAAGGTAAGCACAACTTATAAATTGAGGGATGGAGTACTAGTTACAGTGATGCATATAATTAAGCAAAGGGATTGCACATGTCGGTATTGACTGGAATGCAATAGCACAATAAGAATTAATTCCACGATGATGCGATCGCAGAGGTGGTTACAGGAGGCAAGAAGAAAGATGCATCCATCAATGTACGACCTCCTCCTCCTCAACTTAGTGAGCCGGGCCACCTACCGGCGGCTAAGGAGCGGAGGCTTTTGTGGCGAGGTCAAGGTGCTTCTCAGTAAAGGCATCCTAGGCTTCCAGCATGTTGAGGAAGGCCAACATCGTGGCGTCCTCACTGGCCTTGTAGATACCTATGTACACGATTTGCTCGTACATGTGGATGTGTAGGTCGATGAATTCTTGCAGGGTGAGCCGCCTCGTGGCGAGCGCGACCTCCAGGTGGACATTCTTCGTGACATCGGAGGGCAGTCGCAGGGCCACCAGTGCTTGAAAGAGGTTCCGACCATGGAGGCCGATTAGGGTGGCAGGCAATGAGTGTTGGGGAACGCAGTATTTCCAAAATGTTCCTACGATCACGCAAGATCTATCTAGGAGATGCATAGCAACAAGCGGGGAGAGTGTGTCCATGTACCCTCGTAGACTGAAAGTGGAAGCGTTAAGTAACGCGGTTGATGTAGTCGAACGTCTTCGCGATCCAACTGATCAAGTACCGAACGCACGGCACCTCCGCGATTTGCACACGTTCAGCTCGGTGACGTCCCATGAAATCTAGATCCAGCTGAGGCCGAGGGATAGTTTCGTCAGCACGACAGCGTGGTGACGGTGATGATGAAGTTACCGACGCAGGGCTTCGCCTAAGCACTACGACAATATGACCGAGGTGGAAATATGTGGAGGGGGCACCGCACACGGCTAAGATCAACTTGTGTGTCTATGGGGTGCCCCCTCCCCCGTATATAAAGGAGTGGAGGAGGGGAGGTCCGGCCTCCTATGGCGCGCCCCAAGGGGGGATACCTACTCCTACTAAGAGTAGGTTTCCCCCCTTTCCTAGTCCAACTAGGAGGGGGGAGGAAGGGAAGAGGGAGAGGAAGGAAAGGGGGCCGGACCCCTCCCCAATTCGGATTGGGCTTGCGGGGCGCGCCTCCTCCACTTGCCTGCCTCCTCCTCTCTTCCACCACGGACCATTAAGCTCCATTAACTCCCCAGGGGGGGGGGTTCCGGTAACCCGCTGGTACTCCGGAAAATGCCCGAACTCATCTGGAACCATTCCGGTGTCCAAACATAACCTTCCAATATATCAATCTTCATGTCTCGACTATTTCGAGACTCCTCATCATGTCCGTGATCACATCCGGGACTCCGAACAACCTTCGGTACATCAAATAACAAAACTCATAATACATATCGTCATCGAACGTTAAGCATGCGGACCCTACGGGTTCGAGAACTATGTAGACATGACCGAGACACATCTCCGGTCAATAACCAATAGCAGAACCTAGATGCTCATATTGGCTCCTACATATTCTACGAAGATATTTATCGGTCAAACCGCATAACAACATACGTTGTTCCCTTTGTCATCGGTATGTTACTTGCCCGACATTCGATCGTTGGTATCATCATACCAAGTTCAATCTCGTTACTGGAAATTCTCTTTACTCATTAGTCACACTACTTGCAAGGCTTATAGTGATGAGCATTACCGAGAGGGCCCAGAGATACCTCTCCGATACACAGAGTGACAAATCCTAATCTCGATCTATGCCAACCCGACAAACACCTTCGGAGACACATGTAGAGCATCTTTATAATCACCCAGTTACGTTGTGACGTTTGATAGCACACAAGGTGTTCCTCTGGTATTCGGGAGTTGGATAATCTCATAGTCAGAGGAACATGTAAAAGTCATGAAGAAATCAATAGCAATAAAACTCAACGATCATAATGCTAAGCTAACGGATGGGTCTTGTCCATCACATCATTTTCCAATGATGTGATCCCGTTCATCAAATGACAACACATGTCTATGGTCAGGAAACATAACAATCTTTGATTAACAAGCTTGTCAAGTAGAGGCATACTAGGGACACTCTGTTTTGTCTATGTATTCACACATGTACTAAGTTTCCGGTTAATACAATTCTAGCATGAATAATAAACATTTATCATGATATAAGGAAATATAAATAACAATTTTATTATTGCCTCTAGGGCATATTTCCTTCAGTCTCCCACTTGCACTAGAGTCGATAATCTAGTTCACATCGCCATGTGATTTAACACCAATAGTTCACATCACCATGTGATTAGTTCACATATCCATGTGACTAATACCCAAAGGGTTTTACTAGAGTCAATAATCTAGTTCACATTGCTAGGTGATTAACACCCAAAGAGTACTAAGGTGTGATCATGTTTTGCTTGTGAGAGAAGCTTAGTCAATGGTTCTGTCACATTCAGAGCCGTATGTATTTTACAAATTTTCTATGTCTACAATGCTCTGCATAGAGCTACTCTAGCAAATTGCTCCCACTATGTATCCAGATTGAGACTCAGAGTCATTCAGATTGGTGTAAAAGCTTGCATCAGCGTAACTCTTTACGACGAACTCTTTATCACCTCCATAACCGAGAAATATGTCCTTAGTCTTCTAAGGATAATTTTGACCGCTGTCAAGTGATCCACTCCTGGATCAATATCGTACCCCCTTGTCAAACTCATGGCAAGGTACAGAACAGGTTTGGTACACAGCATAGCATACTTTATAGAACCTATGACTTAGGCATAGGGAATGACTTTCATTCTCTTTCTATTTTCTTCCGTGGTCGTGTTTTGAGTCTTACTCAACTTTACACTTGGCAATACAGGCAAGAACTCCTTCTTTGACTGTTCCATTTTGAACTACTTCAAAAATCTTGTCAAGGTATGTGCTCATGGAAAAATCTTATCAAGCGTCTTGATCTATCTCTATAGATCTTGATGCCCAATATGTAAGCAGCTTCACCGTGGTCTTTCTTTGAAAAACTCCTTTATGCTTTGTAGAAAATTCTACATCATTTCCGATCAACAATATGTTATTCACATATACTTATCAGAACAGCTGTAGTGCTCCCACTCACTTTCTTGTAAATACAGGCTTCACCGGAAGTCTGTATAAAACTATATGCTTTGATCAACTTATCAAAGCGTATATTCAAACTCCGAGATGCATGCACCAGTCCATAGATGGATCGCTGGAGCTTGCACATTTTGTTAGCACCTTTAGGATTGACAAAACCTTCTAGATGCATCATATACAACTCTTCTTTAATAAATCCATTAAGGAATATAGTTTTGACATCCATTTGCCATATTTCATAAAATGCGGCAATTGCTAACATGATTTGGACAAACTTTAAGCATCAATACGAGTGAGAAATTCCCATCGTAGTCAACACCTTGAACTTGTCGAAAACCTTTTTTCAACAATTCAAGCTTTGTAGATAGTAACAATACTATCAGTGTCCGTCTTCCTCTTGAAGATCTATTTATTCTCCATGGCTCGTTGATCATCGGGCAAGTCCACCAAAGTCCACACTTTGTTCTTATAGATGGATCCCATCTCAGATTAGATGGCCTCAAACCATTTTGCGGAATCTGGGCTCATTATCGCGTCCTCATAGTTCGTAGGTTCGTCATGGTCTAGTAACATGACTTCCAGAAAGGATTACCGTAAAAATCTGGTGCGAACCATACTCTGGTTAACCTACGAGGTTTGGTAGTACCTTGATCTGAAGTTTCGTGATCATCATCATTAGCTTCCTCATTAATTGGTGTAGGAATCACTGGAACAGATTTCTCTGATGAACTACTTTCCAATTCGGGAGAAGGTACAATTACCTCATCAAGTTCTACATTCCTCCCACTCACTTGTTTCGAGAGAAACTCCTTCTCTAGAAAGGATCCACTCTTAGCAACAAAGATCTTGCCTTCGGATCTGTGATAGAAGGTGTACCCAACAGTTTCTTTTGGGTATCCTATGAAGACACACTTCTCCGATTTGGGTTTGAGCTTATTAGGCTGAAACTTTTTCACATAAGCATCGCAACCAAATTTTAAGAAACTATAGCTTAGGTTTCTTGCCAAACCACAGTTCATATGGTGTCATCTCAACGGATTTAGATGGTGCCCTATTTAACGTGAATACAGCTGTCTCTAACGCATAACCCCAAAACTACAGTGGTAAATCGGTAAGAGACATCATAGATCGCACCATATCTAATAAAGTACGGTTATGACGCTCAGACGCACCATTACGCTGTGGTGTTCCAGGTGGCGTGAGTTGCGAAACTATTCCACATCGTTTCAAATGGAGACCAATTTCGTAACTCAAATATTCGTGTAGCGATCCGACCTCAGACGGTCAAATCTCTGTGCATAAGTGTCATCCCTGGATTGGTAATGCTGACACACACAATACTTGAACGATTTATAACATAGTGCAATCACACACTTATTACATCGAATGTCTCAAAATAGAACTTATTACAATAATATGGCTTAAGGTCATCTAAATAAGATAACTGCGGAAGCATCGAAGGTAAATGAGTCCATCAACTCCAACGACATAGCTGAGTGCACGACAATGACCTAGCGCACCTTACTCTTCGTATGAAAAGTCTGCAACATGATATGTTGCAGCCCGAAACAGGTCAGCACATGTAATATGCTGGCAATATAACATAGTAGAGCAATGAACAGGTAAATACTAACACTACATGCATATATGGCTGGTGGAGGCTCTATGGTTAACATGTTTTTGCAAAAAGCCAGTTTTTTCCTACATCAAAGGAATATATTTTATTTAACTATCATGGTAGTTATGAAACATTGAGAAGGTTCCTCCAACGCAATCCCAATTAAGAAGTATAAACAACCCAACAAATTAATTTAGAGTAATGAGATCAACATGATAATCCAAGAACCAGATACTCAAGATGTCCATAACCGGGGACACGGCTAACCATGATTAGTTTGTACACTCTGCAGAGGTTTGCGCACTTTTCCCCACAAGACTCGATCTCCTCCGTTGGATTTCTTGCACTACATGGTGTTTGAGAAACGGATGACCGAGACACAGTCTTTCTGAAGCATTAACACTTTACTCTGGGTAGACAGTACCACCTACATCCCCTACATCTCCTAGCCTACCACTGAAAGAGGTCATGCAACATACTCAACTATGCTAGAGCCCATAATAGCTTGTGGATGCACACGGAAGTTTCTAGCATGAATAATCTTATGATCCCTTTGATCCTGGGTGGCGAGCCATAGGATGATCACATGGGTACTCCGGGATATCCTAGGACAACACTGGATTCTCTAGGTGCCCGCAACCAATCCACCCAGATGTGTATTTAAGTAGCCGCCTTAAGTTAACCATTACTTAACAATCTCACATCTGTCATGGATACACTCAAACCCAATCCACGTCTACGAGCATAGCATAGCATAGCAGTATAAGCATAACGTAGAAGGAACTCCCAAGGGTTTGATAATAAACGGGCAATAGGTTTTACCTCATCATCTACTTCCCAAATATCACAAGTTAATCACATCCTAATCATGCAGTGTTTAAGGATTGTAAATAATGCATAAACTGGGTAATAAAGAAGCATGATCAATGTGTTACTTGCCTTGCTGATGATCCGCAAACCCTAGAGAGTCGTAGTAGCACGCTTCGCACTCCGGGAATTCTATTGCAAACAAACAATAGCATACATAAGCAATCAAGCACAGATGTAAGGGTAAACTCAGATGAGAAAGTCCAATCTGAAAATTCAACTGAAGAGCCTCGATTTGGAAAAAGAATCAATCAAATCGGAGCTACGAAACTCAAACTATGATCAAAAGAAGTTCGAATTCAAATCTGCTTGAAACCAAATTTTAAAATGTCAAAAACTTGTTCAAGTTGTTTAACTAGAAAGAGGGATTCAAGACGAAGATTTTGGCGTTGGTTTCACTGGAATTGGACGAACGGTTAAAAAGTTGCGAGGATTTGAAGATTAGGGACTAATCTACGTTAAGAATAATCGCGGATAGGTCCCTGGCCAAAAATAAAATAAAATAAAAAGACTACAGCACGAACATCCGATAACAGAGGCAATCGAACGAATTCGTTCGCTAAAAGAAACTAAACAGAGAGCGTTCGCTAAATAACAAACCCTAAAAAAACGATCTTAAACCGAAAACCGAAAAAAAAACGAACGAAAAACCAGCGAACCGGGATCAGTTTATATCGACTAAACGACGGCGACAAGGTCAACGGCGGCGGTGTCGCGGGTCAACGGCGGCGAGGCAAAACAACGACAAGGGCTGGCAGCGGCGACAATGTAAAGCGGGCGGGCTGTATGGTGGCGATATGGGGGAAAGGTCGGTGGTGGCGGTGTTTATAAAGAGGGGGGTGCGGGTGGCTTGGGGGAGGGGCTAGCGGCGGCGGAGTCTGGGCAGGACACGGCGGCGGCGGTGCGGCTTGGGACTCCGTCCCAAGTCGAAGCGGGAGGCGGTGCGCTGGGCCGCCTCGCTCGGGCACTGGCCTGTTACACGCCAGTTTTATAAAAAAATAATCAAATTCTACCGAGAAGGAAAAATCCTTAAAAAAATCTAAAAAAACCAAAACAATTTTCATCGTGTAAATGTTTACTCCAATATTTCTTTTATTTTGGAGAATCTCCTCTCTTTTATTTTTAATATTGGAAATATTTTAGAGAGAAAAATTATTAAAACCAAAATGATCCTCTTTTCAAATTTGAGAAAAATTAAAGTATGAAAATAAATGACATCCCCAACTCTCTCTCCGTGGGTCCTTGAGTTGCTTATGATTTCCAGGATCACAAACAAAATGCAAATAAAATATGATATGCATAAGATGACCTATGTATAACATCCAGATTGAAAAATTGGGATGTTACTAACCTACCCCCCTTAAGATGAATCTCGCCCTCGAGATTCGGGTTGGCTAGAAAATAGGTGTGGGTGGTCTTTCCGTAGGTCTTCCTCTGGTTCCCAGGTGGCTTCATCCTCGGTATGGTGGCTCCACTGAACTTTGCAAAACTTAACCTTGGTGCGTAGGACTTACCGGCAAACTCGAGAATCTTGACAGTTTCTCCTCATAGGCCGATCACTATCCAACCGAATTGCTTCAAGGCATCAGATCTCTCAGAGGAATATCGGCCATCTCAAAGATGTCACTTCCTTAATTGGGAAACATGAAACACGCCATGAAATCCCCGATACCCTTCGGTAACTCCAACTTGTAGGCCACTTCTCCCATATGCTCCAAAACTCGGTATGGTCCTACAAATCTCGGGGCTAACTTTCCCTTGACTCCAAAGCATTTAACTCCTCGTAGAGGTGACACACGAACATATGCTCTGTCTCCGATTTCATAGACTACCTCCTTGTGTTTAGAGTCTGGATAACTCTTCTATCTGGACTGGGCTACCTTCAGTCTATCTCGAATCAACTTAACCTTCTCTTCTGACTCTTTGGTCAAATCTGGTCCAAACAACTGACAATCTCCAACTTCTTCCCACATCAACGGTGTCCTGCACCTTCTCCCATACAAGGCTTCGAAAGGTGCCATCTTCAATCTAGCTTGGTAACTGTTGTTGTATGAGAACTCCGCGTATGGCAAATTATCATCCCAACTAGATCCATAATGTAGCGCACAAGCTCTCAACATGTCCTCTAGAATCTGATTGACTCTCTCGGTCTGTCCAACTATCTGCAGATGAAAGGCTATACTGAACTCTAGTCTGGTCCCCAAGGTCTGGTGCAGCTGATGCCAAAACTTCAAAGTAAACTGAGTCCCTCTATCGGATACGATGGTCCTCGGAACTCCGTGCAGATAGACGATCCTGGTCATATATATCTTGGCCAACTTCGCACTTGTATAGGTGGTTTTCCCTGGGATAAAGTGAGCCACTTTGGTCAAACGATCCACTACTACCCAGATAGAATCATATCCCGATCGGGTCCTGGGTAATCCGGTGATAAAATCCATGCCAAGCTTGTCCCACTTCCATTCGGGTATCGGCATAGGCTGCAGTAATCATGCTGGCTTATGATGTTCTACCTTCACTCTCTGACATACATCACATATGGCTACATACTCGGCAATATCCTTCTTCATACCAGTCCACCAGAAACGCTCCTTCAAATCCAAATACATCTTGGTGTTTCCGGGGTGTATCGAGTATGGCGAGTCATGGGCTTCCTGAAGTATTAACTTCCTGATCTCTGCATTATTCGGCACATAAACACGGTCCTCAAACCACAAAGTGTCATGCTCATCCTCGCGAAAACCTTTGGCTTTTCCTTTACTCATCTTCTCCTTTATCTCACCGATCTCTTTATCGTCCTTCTGAGCTTCTCGAATCTTCCCCAATAATGTTGATTGAACCTCCATTGCTGCAACAAAACCTCTAGAGACTATCTCCAAACGAAGCTCCCTGAGATCTTCGACTAACTCATTTGGTAATCCTCCGCTTACGAGGGTATTGGCATAACTCTTCCGGCTCAAAGCGTCTGCTACGACATTGGCCTTGCCTGGATGACAGTGCAACTTCATATCATAATCATTTATAAGCTCCAACCATCTCCTTTGCCCGAGATTCAGTTCCTTCTGCGTGAAAATGTACTTCAAACTCTTGTGATCCGTGTACACATCACAGCGGTTTCCAATAAGAAAGTGTCTCCAAGTCTTGAGTGCATGAACTACAACTGCTAACTCCAAATCATGCGTGGCATAATTTAACTCATGCGGTCGAAGCTGACGTGAGGCATACGAAACAACTCTTCCGTCTTGCATAAGTACTCCTCCAAGTCCTAAGCGAGAAGCGTCGCAATACACTTGGAAATCCTTGCGTATATCCGACAGAATCAGCACTGGGGCTGTAACCAAACGTTTCTTCAGCTCCTCAAAACTTGCCTCACATTCATCTGTCCATTTGAATTTAGTTTCTTTCTTCAACAACTCCGTCATAGGCTTCGCAATCTTGGAAAAATTCTCAATGAATCTTCGATAATATCCCGCGAGTCCTAGAAAACTGTGGATCTCTCCTACCGAGGTGGGTGCCAACCACTCAGTGACAGACTGAACCTTGGTAGGGTCTACTGCTATACCTTCTCCTAATATAACATGTCCAAGAAATCCCACTTCCTTCAACCAAAATTCACATTTGCTGAACTTAGCATACAACTGATGTTCCTTGAGCTTCTCGAGAACTAAACGCAGATGCTCCTTGTGCTCCTCTTCATTCTTCAAGTATACCAAAATATCATCAATGAACACCATAACGAACTTATCCAAGAACTCCATGAACACTTTATTCATCATACTCATGAAATAGGCAGGGGCATTAGTCAATCCGAATGACATAACCGTATACTCATATAGCCCATACCTTGTGGTGAAGGCTGTCTTAGGTATATACTGTTCTCGGATCTTCAGCTGGTGGTATCCTGATCGCAGATCGATCTTGGAGAATACTTTAGCTCCTTGCAGCTGGTCAAACAAATCATTGATCATCCGTAGTGGGTACTTGTTCTTGATCTCACTTCATTAAACGCACGATAATCAACAACCATTCTCAAAGATCCATCCTTCTTCTCAACCAGAAGCACTGGGGCTCCCCATGTCGATTTAACTTCGTCCGAATGTAACCTTTCTCCAATAACTCCTTAATCTGCTTCTTAATCTCCTCCAGATCATTTGCGGGCATCCGGTATGGTCTCTTCGATATCGGTCCGGTGTCTGGCAACAGCTCTATCAAAAACTCAATGTCTCCATCTGGCGGCATGCCTGGTAGTTCCTCTGGGAATACCTGGGTAATCCTTCACTACATGCACTTCCTCCTGAACAACTCCTGAGAGGGAATTTACTTGGGTTCTCCTTGGTGCATGCCTGGATACATACTTAATCCTTCTTCCCTCCAGGGTGATGAGCAGAATTGACCTTCTAGCACAGTCAATGTTTCCTCCATACTTCGATAGCCAATCCATGCCCAGTATTATATCCAATCCTTGTGACTCCAAAATTATTAGGTCTGAGGGGAAGACATGGCTACCAATGGTTAAGGGTAACCGATCACACCATCGGCTGGCCATATACTCTGCTCCTGGCGAACTTACTAACATGGGTGACCTAAGGGCTAAAGTGGGTAGCTTAAGCTTGTCCACAAATCACCTTGATATGCGTGAATGTGATGCACCAGTATCAAAAAGAATGAGAGTGGTAAATGACTTAACCAAAAACTTACCGATAACTGCATCTGGCTGCTCCTCAACCTCCTCCACGTTGATGTGGTTCACCTGGCCTCTTGTGAAGGGATTGGACTTCTCCCCAGAGCTTCCACTGCCATTTCCATTCTTTGCTTCAGAACACTCGGTGGCGTAGTGTCCAGTCTTCCCGCACTTGAAACAAGTAATGTCACTTAGATCCTTCTTCGTGGGTGTAGAGGGGTTGGAACGGTTCTGGCTGCTGCTTCCTCCATTTCCATTCCCATTCTTGGGGCCATTGTGGTTATGCAAACTCCCTCCATTGTGAGTGTGGCCTCCATGGTTATGGTGAGTGTGTCCTCCAGAGTTCGGGGTAAAACAAGGTCCCTGCTGAGCTCCTGAATTGTACTTCCCTTGTCCATACTTCCTTTTGCGGGTCTCGATCTGCTGCTGCTTCCCTTCAATCATAAGAGCCTTGTCTACCAACTCCTGGTAGTTGTTAAATGTTGCCACCATTAAATGCATACTCATCTCATCATTTAGTCCTTCCATAAACTTCTCCTGCTTCGCGGCATCTGTGGCCACATCATCCGGGGCATAGCGAGCTAACTTACTGAACTCATCCATGTACTGCCCCACAGTACGATTTCCCTGGTATAAGTTGTGAAACTCACTCTTCTTCATGCTCATAGCTCCAGTTGAGACATGTGTAGTGCGGAACGCTTGCTGAAACTGATCCCAAGTGACATTGGCTATGGGGAAAGTGGCTGTGTAATTTTTCCACCATGAGGCTGCGGGTCCATCCAATTGATGCGCAGCAAAACTCACCTTCTCAGCGTCTATGCAACCTGCGGTGGTAAACTCCCTTCCAATCCTGCGTAGCCAGTCATCAGCAACTATCGGCTCGGTGCTACTCAAAAACACCAGCGGTTGCAACCTCAGAAAACGGGCTAAGTTGTCCACTGGAGGTGGTGGCGGTGGGTTGTTGTTGTTGCCTTGGTTCTGGACTAGTAGCTGCATCAAGGCATTCTGCTGTTGGATCAACTAGGTGAGCTCCGGTGGAAAGACAAATCTGGGGTCACGTCTTGGAGGCATCTGATGGGTTTAGAGGGGAGAGATTAGAATAAAGTGAGGTCTAGTGAGAAAGCACTACCCATATGCACATGAGACAAACACATTCATATCACACCACTCAATTTACACAAGGGAATACAAACGATCTAGCTACCATTACAAAAGTGCTCGGACAACTACTACATACATGGGGGAAATACTACTGATAATATGGTGGTCATCTAGAAATTTTGATTGATGGAAGACTCCATGATATTTTCTCCAGTTTCGTCTTCATAATCATCATCACTACTATCGGGGTCGGAGTCGGTGTCGTCGATGATGATGTAGTCTTTAGAACGAATGTCCTCGGGATGTTCGTCATCTCCTCCTCGCGCGGGGTCTCCCATGAATACTCCTAGCTTCCTCGTCAGGTCGTCATTCTTCTCCACTAGTATTGCAATTTCCTCCTCGTATCCGTCGTGTGTAGACTTGAGTTCCTCTTCAAGCTCCATGTTCCTGGTCATCACCTTCTTCAGTTCTATCATGCTTGCACACATTTGGTTCTCTTGGCGACGAATGTGCTGGTTTAACTCCTGGATGAAAGCTGCAATGGACCTGTCCCTCCTGGTGCTGATCATCTCCCATTGCTCATCTCTGCGCCCACATATCTGGTAGATGGTGTCCTTGAGATCCTTGTGATAAACTTCGCTGATGCGTCCCATGGCGATGTGGGCTGCCATGCTCTTACCTAGACTCCAGGTTGGTGCTTCAAAGGAAAACTCCGTGGGCTCAGTAACTGGCGTGAATGTCCTCCTGGAACTTGAACTCGAATCATCCAATGCTCCTCTTCTGGTAAAGTGGCGGTGTAGGTCCTGGTGAAGCTTGGTATTCCAATGTTCAGGTACCTAGTGACTGTTGGGGAACGTAGTAATTTCAAAAAAAAATCCTAAGCACACACAAGATCATGGTGATGCATAGCAACGAGAGGGGAGAGTGTTGTCCACGTACCCTCGTAGACCGAAAGCGAAAGCGTTATGACAACGCGGTTGATGTATTCGTACGTCTTAACGATCCGACCGATCCAAGTACCGAACGTACGGCACCTCTGAGTTCAGCACACGTTCAGCTCGATGACGATCCCCGGACTCCGATCCAGCAGGGTGTCAGGATGAGTTCCACAAGACGACGGCGTGCAGGACGATGATGATGTTCTACCGACTCGTGGCTTTGCCTAAGCAATCAAGAACGACACGACCGAGGTGGAATATGGTGGAGGGGGCACCGTGACACGCTAAGGAACGATCACGAAGATCAACTTGTGTGTTTAGAGGTGCCCCCTGCCCCAAAGATATAAAGGAGCCAAGGGGAGGGGGCGGCCGCCAAGGAAGGCGCCAAGGGGGGAGTCCTACTCCCACCGGGAGTAGGACTCCCTTCTTTCCTAGTTGGAGAAGGAGAAAGGGGGAAGGAGGAGGAAGAGGGGAAGGAAAGGGGGGGGGGCGCCACCCCCCTCTCCTTGTCCTATTCGAACTAGGGAGGGGAGGGGGCGCAGCCCACCTCTTGCCTCTTCTCCTCTTCTCCCTTAGGGCCCATGAAGGCCCAATAACCCCCGGTGCTCCGGTAAAATCCCGATTTCACCCAAAACCATTCCGATATCCAAATATAGGCTTCCAATATATCAATCTTTATGTCTCGACCATTTCGAGACTCCTCGTCATGTCCACGATCACATCCGGGACTCCAAACAACCTTCGGTACATCAAAACTTATAAACTCATAATAAAACTGTCATCGTAACGTTAAGCGTGCGGACCCTATGGGTTCGAGAACTATGTAGACATGACCTAGAAGTATTCTCGGTCAATACCAATAGCGGAACCTGGATGCTCATATTGGCTCCTACATATTCTACGAAGATCTTTATAGGTCAAACCGCATAACAACATACGTTGTTCCCTTTGTCATCGGTATGTTACTTGTCGGAGATTCGATCGTCGGTATCCAATAACTAGTTCAATCTCGTTATCGTCAAGTCTCTTTACTCGTTACGTAATGAATCATTCCGTAACTAACTCATTAGCTACATTGCTTGCAAGGCTTATAGTGATGTGCAGTACCGAGAGGGCCCAGAGATACCTCTCCGACAATCGGAGTGACATAACCTAATCTCGAAATACGCCAACCCAACATGTACCTTCGGAGACACCTGTAGAGCTACTTTATAATCACCTAGTTACGTTGTGACGTTTGGTAGCACACAAAATGTTCCTCCAGTAAAAGGGAGTTGCATAATCTCATAGTTACAGGAACATGTATAAGTCATGAAGAAAGCAATAGCAACATACTAAATGATGTGCTAGGCTAACGGAATGGGTCATGTCAATCACATCATTCTCCTAATGATGTTATCCCTTTAATCAAATGACAACACATGTCTATGGTTAGGAAACACAACCATCTTTGATTAATGAGCTAGTCAAGTAGAGGCATACTAGTGACGTTATGTTTGTCTATGTATTCACACATGTATCGTGTTCCCGGTTAATACAATTCTAGCATGAATAATAAACATTTATCATGATATGAGGAAATAAATAATAACTTTATTATTGCCTCTAGGGCATATTTCCTTCAGTCTCCCACTTGCACTAGAGTCAATAATCTAGATTACACAAAGAATGATTCTAACACCCATGGAGTCTTGGTGTCGATCATGTTTTTCTCGTGGAAGAGGCTTAGTCAACGGGTCCGCAACATTCAGATCCATATGTATCTTGCAAATCTCTATGTCTCCCACCGGACTTGGTCCCGGATGGAATTGAAGCGCCTCTTGATGTGCTTGGTCCTCTTGTGAAATCTGGATTCCTTTGCCAAGGAAATTGCACCAAGATTGTCACAGAAGATCTTCATTGGTCCCGATGCACTAGGTATGACACCTAGATCGGAAATGAACTCTTTCATCCAGACTCCTTCATTTGTCGCTTCAAGCAGCTATGTACTCGCTTCACATGTAGATCCCGCCACGACGCTTTGTTTAGAATCGCACCAACTTACAGCTCCACCGCTTAATAAAAACACGATCCGGTTTGCGATTTAGAATCGTCCTGGATCAGTGTCAAAGCTTGCATCGACGTAACCATTTACGACTAGCTCTTTGTCACCTCCATATACGAGAAACATATCCTTAGTCCTTTTCGTGTATTTAAAGATGTTCTTAACCGCTGTCCAAAGGATCCACTCCTGGATTACTTTGGTACCTTCCTGCCAAGCTTATTGCTAAGCATACGTCAGGTCTGGTACACAGCATTGCATACATGATAGAGCCTATTGCTGAAGCATAGGGAACAACTTTCATTTTCTCTCTATTTTCTGTTGTGGTTGGGCATTGAGTCTGACTCAATTTCACACCTTGTAATACAGGCAAGAACCCTTTCTTTGCCTAATCCATTTTGAACTTTTTCAAAACTTTATCAAGGTATGTGCTTTGTGAAAGTCCAATCAAGCGTCTTGATCTATCTCTATAGATCTTGATGCCCAATATGTAAGCAGCTTCACCGAGGTCTTTCATTGAAAAACTTTTATTCAAGTATCCCTTTATGCTATCCAGAATTCCGTATCATTTCCAATTAATAATATGTCATCTACATATAATATCAGAAATGCTATAGAGCTCCCACTCACTTTCTTGTAAATACAGGCTTCTCCAAAAGTCTGTATAAAACCGTATGCTTTGATCACACTATCAAAGCGTTTATTCCAACTCCGAGATGCTTGCACCAGTCCATAAATGGATCGCTGGAGCTTGCACACTTTGTTAGCACCTTTTGGATAGAAAGAACCTTCTTGTTGCATCATATACAACTCTTCTTCCAGAAATCCATTCAAGAATGCAGTTTTGACATCCATTTGCCAAATTTCATAATCATAAAATGCAGCAATTGCTAACATGATTCAGACAGACTTAAGCATCGCTACGGGTGAGAAAGTCTCATCGTAGTCAACCCCTTGAACTTGTCGAAAACCTTTCGCAACAAGTCGAGCTTTATAGATAGTTACATTACCATCAGCGTCAGTTTTCTTCTGAAAGATCCATTTATTCTCAATGGCTTGCCGAGGATCGGGAAAGTCAACCAAAGTCCATACTTTGTTCTCATACATGGATCCCATCTCAGATTTCATGGCTTCTAGCCATTTTGTAGAATCTGGGCTCATCATCGCTTCCTCATAGTTCATAGGTTCGCCATGGTCAAGTAACATGACTTCCAGAATAGGATTACCGTACCACTCTGGTGCGGATCTTACTCCGGTAGACCTACGAGGTTCAAGAGAAACTTGATCTCAAGTTTCATGATCAATATCATTAGCTTCCTCACTAATTGGTGTAGTTGTCACAGAACCGGTTCTTGTGATGGACTACTTTCCAATAAGGGAGCAGGTACAATACCTCATCAAGTTCTACTTTCCTCCCACTCACTTCTTTCTCGAAAGAAACTCCTTCTCTAGAAAGGATCCGAATTTAGCAAAGAAAATCTTGCCCTCGATCTGCGGATAGAAGGTGTACCCAACAATCTCTTTTGGGTATCCTATGAAGACACATTTCTCCGATTTGGGTTTGAGCTTATCTGGTTGAAGTTTCTTCACATAAGCATCGCAACCCCAAACTTTAAGAAACGACAACTTTGGTTTCTTGCCAAACCACGCTCATGAGGCGTCGTCTCAACGGATTTTGATGGTGCCCTATTTAACGTGAATGCGGCCGTCTCTAAAGCATAACCCCAAAACTAAAGCGGTAAATCAGTAAGAGACATCATAGATTGCACCATATCTAGTAAAGTACGATTATGACGTTCGGACACACCATTTCGTTGTGGTGTTCCGGGTGGCGTGAGTTGCAAAACTATTCCGCATTGTTTCAAATGTAAACCAAACTCGTAACTCAAATATTCTCCTCCACGATCAGATCATAGAAATTTTATTTTGTTGTTACGATGATTTTCTACTTCACTCTGAAATTCTTTGAACTTTTCAAATGTTTCAGACTTGTGTTTCATTAAGTAGATATACCCATATCTGCTCAAATCATCTGTCAAGGTGACAAAATAACGATACCCGCCGCGAGCCTCAACATTCATTGGACCACAAACATCAGTATGTATGATTTCCAACAAATCAGTTGCTCGCTCCATAGTTCCGGAGAACGGCGTTTTAGTCATCTTGCCCATGAGGCACGGTTCGCAAGTACCAAGTGATTCATAATCAAGTGATTTCAAAAGTCCATCAGTATGGAGTTTCTTCATGCGCTTTATACCGATATGACCTAAACGGCAAGTACACAAATAAGTTGCACTATCGTTATCAACTCTGCATCTTTTGGTTTCAACATTATGAATATGTGTGTTAGTACTATCGAGATTCAATAAAAATAGACCACTCTTCAAGGGTGCATGACCATAAAAGATATTACTCATATAAATAGAACAACCATTATTCTCTGATTTAAATGAATAACCGTCTCGCATCAAACAAGATCCAGATATAATGTTCATGCTTAACGGCGGCACCAAATAACAATTATTTAGGTCTAGAACTAATCCCGATGGTAGATGTAGAGGTAGCGTGCCGACCGCGATCACATCGACTTTGGAACCATTTCCCACGCCAAGATCGTCACCTCGCCCTTAGCCAATCTTCGCTTAATCAGTAGTTCCTATTTCGAAGTTGCAAATATTAGCAATGTAACCAAAGATCAAATACTCGGTACTAATGCGAGTATTAGTAAGGTACACATCAATAACATGTATATCACATATACCTTTGTTCACTTTGCCATCCTTCTTATCCGCCAAATACTTGGGGCAGTTCCGCTTCCAGTGTCCAGTCTGCTTGCAGTAGAAGCACTCAATCTCAGGCTTAGGTCCAGACTTGGGTTTCTTCTCTTGAGCAGCAACTTGTTTGCTGTTCTTCTTGAAGTTCCCCTTCTTCTTCCCTTTGCCCTTTTTCTTGAAACTGGTGGTCTTGTTGACCATCAACACTTGATGCTCCTTCTTGATTTCTACCTCCATGCTTTTAGCATTGCGAAGAGCTCGAATAGTCTTGTCCATCCCTTGCATATTATAGTTCATCACGAAGCTCTTGTAGCTTGGTGGCGTTGATTGAAGAATTACATCAATGACACTATCATCAGGAAGATTAACTCCAGCTTGAATCAAGTGATTATTATACCTGCACATTTTGAGTATGTGTTCACCGATGTAACTGTTCTCCTCCATCTTGCAGCTATAGAACTTATTGGAGACTTCATATCTCTCAATCCGCATTTGCTTGAAATATTAACTTCAACTCCTGGAACATCTCATATGCTCCATGACGCTCAAAACGCCGTTGAAGACCCGGTTCTAAGCCGTAAAGCATGGCACAATCGAACTATCGAGTAGTCATCAGCTTTGCTCGCCAGACGTTCTAACGCCGCCGGGCCACATCAAGAGCAGTTCGGCACCCAGCGGTGCTTCCAGGACGTAATTCTTCTGTGCAACAATGAGGATAATCCTCAGGTTATGGACCCAGTCCATGTAATTGCTACCATCATCTTTCAACTTTGCTTTCTCAAGGAACGCATTAAAATTCAATGGAACAACAACACGAGCCATCTATCTACAACAAACATAGACATGCAAAATACTATCAGGTACTAAGTTCATGATAAATTTAAGTTCAATTAATCATATTACTTAAGAACTCCCACTTAGACGGACATCTCTCTAGTCATCTAAGTGATCACGTGATCCAAATCAACTAAACCATGTCCGATCATCACGTGAGATGGAGTAGTTTCAGTGGTGAACATCACTATGTTGATCATATCTACTATATGATTCACATTCGACCTTTCAGTCTCCGTGTTCCGAGGCCATATCTGTTATATGCTAGGCTCGTCAAGTTTAACCTGAGTATTCTGCGTGTGCAACTGTTTTGCACCCGTTGTATTTGAACGTAGAGCCTATCACACCCGATCATCACATGGTGTCTCAAAGACGAAGAACTTTCGCAACGGTGCATACTCAGGGAGAACACTTCTTGATAATTTTTAGTGAGAGATCATCTTAAAATGCTACCGTCAATCAAAGCTAGATAAGATGCATATAGGATAAACATCACATGCAACCAATATAAGTGATATTATATGGCCATCAGCATCTTGTGCTTGTGATCTCCATCTCCGAAGCACCGTCGTGATCACCGTCGTCACCGGCGCGACACCTTGATCTCCATTGTAGCATCGTTGTCGTTACGCCATCTATTGCTTCTACGACTATCGCTACCGCTTAGTGATAAAGTAAAGCAATTATGTATGCTTGCATTTCATGCAATAAAGCGACAACCATATGGCTCTCGCCATTGCCGATAACTTCGGTTACAAAACATGATCATCTCATACAATAAAATATAGCATCACGTCTTGACCATATCACATCACAACATGCCCTGCAAAAACAAGTTAGACGTCCTCTACTTTGTTGTTGCAAATTTTACGTGGCTGCTACGGGCTGAGCAAGAACCTTTTCTTACCTACGCATCAAAACCACAAAGATAGTTCGTCAAGTTAGTGCTGTTAGCAAGGACCGGGCGTAGCCACACTCAGTTCAACTAAAGTTGGAGAAACAGACACCCGCTTGTCACCTGTGTGCAAAGCATGGCGGTAAAACCAATCTCGCAGAAGCGACGCTGTAATGTCGGTCCGGCCGCTTCATCCAACAATACCATCGAACCAAAGTATGACATGCCGGTAAGCAAGATGACTTGTATCTCCCACAACTCACTCGTGTTCTACTCATGCAAATAACATCAACGATAAAACCTAGGCTCGGATGCCATCGTTGGGGAACGTAGTAATTTCAAAAAATTCCTACGCATTACGCAAGATCATGGTGATGCATAGCAACGAGAGGGAGAGTGTTGTCCACGCATTCTCATAGATCGAAGCGGAAGCGTTATGACAACACGGTTGATGTAGTCGTGACGCCTTCACGATCCGACCGATCCAAGTACCGAACGACGGCACCTCCGAAGTTCAAAGCACATCGCTCAAATTTCGATGACGCATCCTCGAACGTACGGCATGGTGACAACGATGATGTTCTACCGACGCAGCGCTTCGCCTAAGCACCGCAACGATATGACCGAGGTGGAATATGGTGGAGGGGGGCACCGCACACGGCTAAGGAACGATCACGAAGATCAACTTGTGTGTTTAGAGGTGCCCCCGCCTCGTGATATAAAGGAGCCAAGGGGGAGGGGGCAGCCGGCCAAGGAGGGCGCGCCAAGGGGGAGTCCTACTCCCACCGGGAGTAGGACTCCCTTATTTCCTAGTTGGAGAAGGAGAAAGGGGGAAGGAGAAGGAAGAGGGGAAGGAAAGGGGGGGCGCCACCTGATGAAGTCATGTACCTAGGGTAGGGTCATAGACCTGCCCAAAGGTACCCTCCCCAAGGACACTCACGAAAGAAGCTGCCTACCAGTCGACCTGGTAGGTTTCCACTCGACAGATTCAAAGACACTTTCGACCATGAAGACCCACTCGACCACCAGAGTCCAAGAGCCACTCGGTGTCCAAACGGTTTGTGGTTAAATAGTCTTTATGGTCATGATGACATTTTATGTAAGCATGCTACCAAGAACGCCTAGCCTTAATGTACCTTAAACCCTCCGCTACGTGGGCTGGCTGGGGTCCCGCACACTCTATATAAGCCACCCCTCCACAGTAGAAGGGTTTGCACCCCGTAACACATAATGATATAATCCAGTCGACCGCCTCCGGGCTCCGAGACGTAGGGCTGTTACTTCCTCCGAGAAGGGCCTGAACTCGTAAATCCCTTGCGTATACAACTACTCCATAGCTAGGATCTTGCCTCTCTATTCCTACCCCCCATTCTACTGTCAGACTTAGAACCACGACAGTTGGCGCCCACCGTGGGGCAGGTGTTCTAGCGATTTGTTGGAGAAGTTGGGATTCTTTCGATCACCTACATCATGGTTTCAGGTGGAGTTCTGGTCAACGGCCACGAGATCCGTCTCGGTGCGCTCACGTTCTTCGCCGATGACTCCGCTTGGCTTCAGGAGGCTCCACTCGACGTGGACGCGCTCCCCGTCCGCGGGGCGACGCACTTTCGCGCGTGTGTTCAAGGGGCGTCCTCCTCGGCAACCGTCGACCCAAGATGGGTCGGCTCGGCCGCCCTTCGCCTCAGCCTCCCGCCGCGCAAGCGCTCCGGCCGGTCGAGGCTTCAGCGGTGGGTGAGGCATGCGGTGGCCCGCCACCGGCCACCCCCAAGTCGCGCGATCGAGCCCGACGAATCTCTCTACGGCCTGTTCGACTGCCGACCGGGTTCCGCAGAGATGCGTCCGAATGCGATAGCGGTGACCCGGGCGGCAGAGGTTCCGATGGTCGATGGACCACGAGTCCCCCGGATTCACCCGCACCAACGGAGGTGACGGTGGAGGCGATCCGAGCAAGCCCACGAAGAGTACCTGCCCGAGCCCCTCACTTCGCTTCAGAGGGAGGAGCTTGCCGTCGAACATGGATGCGCTTTCACACTCCTATCGTTGGAGAAACCCCGAGGCTCGTGGCCTTGGAGGATGCGCTGCCATTAACCTGGTTGAGCAAGACTCGACCGAGAACCTTCAGCGAGTACTGACGAGCCAGCGACCAAAGGTTCCGTAATCCACTAACGCCGCCTCTTCCACCACCAATTCAGGTATATCGAACTCCGATTCAGAATTTAGAAGCTGCCGCCAGATAGCAGAGTCAATTCAGCCTTCCCAAATGGAGGCGGGTAGAGGTTTGCTACAAATCGTAGATTTGCTCCAGCGGCAGGAGACCAAAACTCAACAGATCACAACAAGGAACAGGATTCACATCCGATCCGTTGTTGCGAATTCAGTCCCCGGCCCATAGTACGAGATCGCCTCGAGGCGTGAGGAACGTGGGGCCGGGCGTGATGATCAAGATAAGAGCCGCGAGCAATATGAGCACCGATTCGATCGCAATGATCGACGCCGAGTGCCCACTCCTCCCCAAGGGGCGGATCATACGCCTCTCGGCAGTTAGGATTTACAGACGCCAAAGACAAAGGTTGGGTGAAGAGTTCCATCGACCCTGTGGAACCAGGCTTTGATGCGAGATCTATTATCGTTCAAGGTTTGGTCGACAGGAACAGAGCTCACCGAGACGGCCATGATAGAGATGTTCCCTCCAGCAGCAGAGTTCATGTTTCAGGGCCAGAGTGTTTCAGCAGAGCCATCAGAGCGGCGGTGATTCCTCCCAACTTCAGGTTGGCGACTGGAGTCAGTAAGTTCACTGGTGAATCCAAGCCTGACACTTGGCTTGAAGATTACCGAGTGGCTGTTCAGATCGGTGGCGGCAACGATGAGGTAGCCATGAAGCATTTGCCTCTTATGTTGGAGGGTTCAGCCAGAGCTTGGTTGAACTGGCTTAGCACCCAAAGAGTATTTACACTTGGGAAGATCTTGCCCGAGTGTTTGTCAGGACATTTGAAGGGACTTGCAAGTGACCAGCAGGGTTGACGGAGTTGCAGTCGTGTATGCAGAAGTCGAGTGAAGCTTTGAGATATTATATCCAGAGGTGGATCACTTTGCACCACATAGTTGAGAATGTATCTGATCACCAGGCAGTCTGTGCCTTCAAAGAAGGTGTCAAGAACAGAGAGTTGGGTTTGAAATTCGGTCGAACCGGAGATATGACCCTGAGTCGGATGATGGAGATTGCCACCAAGTATGCAAATGGTGAAGAAGAGGATCGGCTCCGGAGTGGTAAATACAAATCAGCCGCTAATGAGACCGGGCGGAGGAAATTCCAATGGAAGGTAAGCTAAAGCTGAGCCACTGCCCCGGAGAGGCCTTGGTCAGTGACCCTGTGAAAGTTCAAGGGGAAACCCAAGGGTCCTTGGAACCCCAAGAAGGTGAAAGACCAGGATGGAAATGACGTGTTGCATTTGCCATGTCATATTCACACGAAGAAAGATGAAGAGGGTAAACTCATTTACCCGAAACATACCACTCGACAGTGTCGGCTCTTGATTCAGCAGTTCCAAGGGAAACAGCCCAAGGATAAGGATAAGGAGATGACAAAGTTGAGGACAAAGATGACAGTGATGATGGATATCCCTGTGTCAATTCCACTCGATGATTTTTGGTCGACGCCGAAGCAAAAGTCGATTGAAGGTTATCAATCGGGAAGTGAACTTATCGCCCGGCGACGCCCAATTATCTGAAATGGTCCTGCATCGCCATCACATTCGACTACCGATCATCCGACGACATTGCCACCCCCGGGAGGCAAGCATTGGTGGTCGACCCAGTCGTCGAGGGCACTCGACTGACCAAAGTTTTGATGGATGGTGGTAGTGGTTTGAACATATTGTACGCAGAGACGTTGAAAGGGATGGGCATTCCGATGTCCAGACTAAGTACCAGTAACATGAGTTTCCACGTAGTCATTCCTAGAAAGAAGGCTGAGTCACTCGGCCAAATTGCTCTTGATGTAGTTTTTGGTGATTCGAAGCATTCTGGGAAGGCCAGCATATGCACGTTTCATGGCCCGACCATGTTACGTGTATCTTAAACTGAAGATGCCTGGTCCCAAGGGCGTGGTCACTGTTACGGGCAATCGGAAGAAGGCGGAAGAGTGCTTCCAGAAAGGCTCTAAGATCGCCGATGCTCAGCTGGCAGTGGTAGAGCTACAAGAGTATCGTAAAAACCGCAGATCCGAGTGATTTGTTGCAAGCTAAGAAGTTCGCTATGGAGTCAAGATTCCAATGATCGGTGAGATGAAACAGGTTCACATTCACCCGATCGATCCCAATGCTGCTCCAACCAACATCTCAACAACACTCGACTCAAAATAGGAAGAAGCGCTCATCCAGTTCCTCCGCGAGAACTGGGACATCTTTGCATGGAAGCCTGCTGACATGCCGGGTGTTCCCAGGGAGCTGGCTGAGCATCGCCTACGAGTCGACCCAAAAGTCAAACCGGTCCAGAAGAGAAAGGCCATTGGCGAAGAGGTGGCTCGGCTCTTAGCCGCAGAGTTCATCCGAGAGATCTACCACTCCGAGTGGCTCGCCAATGTCGTCATGGTCCCCAAGAAGGACAAGTCATTGCGCATGTGCATCGATTTCAAGCATATCAATCGGGCCTGCCTGAAAGATCATTTCCTCTTCCTCGCATTGACCAAATAGTCGACTCAACCTGCGGGATGTGAGAGGTTGTCTTTTTAGACGCCTATTCCGGTACCATCAGATCCGTCCGTATGGACCCGATGAGATTAAAACAACGCTCATCACTCCATTCGGGTGCTTCGTTATGTCACCATGCCATTCGGTCTCAAGAATGCCGGAGCCACATTCATGAGGATGATTCGAAGTGTTTGCTCACTCAAATCAGTCGGAATGTGGAAGTGTACATGGATGATATAGTGGTCAAGTCACGAAAGGGTTCCGACCTGTTGACTGACCTTGCTGAAACATTTGCCAATCTCAGGAGGTATGATATCAAGCTTAACCCATCAAAGTGCACATTTGGAGTTCCTGGTGGAAAGTTCGGTTTTCTCGTTTCTGAGCGAGGAATCGATGCTAACTCCGAAAAGGTTGGCACTATACTCCGAATGAAGCGCCCTGTGCGTGTGCACGATGTCCAGAAGCTTACTGGATGCTTGGCCGCTTTAAGTTGATTCATCTCTCGCCTCGGTGAAAAGGCATTGACTCTTTACCGACTGATGAAGAAGTCAGACAAGTTCGAGTGGACTCTAGAAGCTGATGCAGCGTTTGCAGAGCTAAAAGCTCTACTCTCCACCCAGCCGGTGCTTGCTGCTCCTATCAGCAAAGAGCCTTTGTTGCTTTACATTGCAGCCACTGGACAAGTCGCCAAGACTGCATTTCTTACGGTCGGCGGAAGAAGAAGGAAAAGCCTTCAAAGTTCAACGCCCAGCTTTATTATCTTTCAAGTCTTGACCCCATCAAAGCAAAGATACCCTCACTATCAGAAGCTTGTTTACGGGATCTATATGACCACAAAGAAGGTTGCTCATTATTTCTCTGATCATTCCATTACAGTCGTCAGCGATGCCCCATTGTCGGAAATTCTTCATAATAGAGATGCAACTGGTCGAGTGGCAAAATGGGCGATTGAACTCCTTCCCCTTGATATCAAATTTGAGGCAAAGAAAGCCATCAAGTCCCAAGCAATAGCAGACTTCCTCGCCGAAAGTGGATCGAACAGCAGCTTCCGACTCAAGTTCACTTTGAGCAATCGGACTATGTTTTTCGACGGTTCCAAGATCTGAACGGTTCTCAAAAGGGGGTTGTATTGGTTTCCCCAAGGAGATAAGCTCAAATATGTTCTCCAGATTCACTTTGATTCTTCCAACAACGAAGCGTAATATGAAGCACTCATGTATGGGTTGCGCATGGCCATTTCACTTTCGGCGTCCGTGCCGCCTTATGGTCTACGGCGACTTCGGATCCGGTTGTTAATCAAGTGATGAAGGAGTGGGATGTCGAGCTCAGCTATGACAAAGTTACCGTAATGCAGTTGAGAAAGTCGGAGAAGAAATTCGAGGGGTTAGAGCTTCATCATATACCCCAATCGAAAAATCAAGATGCGTATGATTTGGCGAAGATAGGGTCCAAGAGGGAAGCCATTCCCAAGAATGTATTTTTGGAGCACATTCATGCACCATCGGTGCAGGAGGATCCTTTCACGTAAGAAGCCCCGCAGCAAAAGAGTGCCAATGATCCGACCGAAGTTGAGGTCCCAAATGTGGTCGACCTGATTATGGAAGTTGTGGTCATCACTCCCGACCGACAAAGGTCGTACATCGCATATATCCTAAGGAAAGAGCTCCCAGAGAATGAAGAAGAGGCTCGATGGATCATCTGTCGATCCAAGGCCTTTTACAATGATCAAGGGACAGTTGTTCAGAGAAAGCGTGATCGAGTCGGCCGTAAGTGTATCACGCCGTAAGAAGGTCGATAATTCTTGAGGATATCCACTGGGGACCTGTGGCCATCATGCGCCCTCTCGGACCATCGTGGCTAAAGCATACCGAGCGGGATTTTACCGGCCGAAAAGCAAATGAAATGGCAAAAGAAATAGTTGACAAGTGTGAAGGGTGTCGGTTCTATTCCAACATGTCACACAAGCCCGCCTCAGCCTTGAAGACCATTCCACTTGTCCGCCCTTCGTTGTTTGGGGATTAGACATGATCGGACCGCTGAGAACTGGCGGAAGCGGCTTCACTCATTTGCTAGTAGCAGTCGACAAGTTCACCAAGTGGATCGAAGCCAAGCCCATCAAGAACCTCGATGCATGCAATGCTATCAGTTTCATCAGAGAGTTGATATTCAGATATGGAGTTCCGCATAGCATCATCACCGACAATGGGTCAAACTTCGATAATGACAAGTTCAAAGCCTTCTGCGCCTCTCAGGGCACACGGATCGACTATGCTTCAGTTGCTCATCCTCAGTCGAATGGACAAGCAGAGCGTAAACCGCCTCATTCTCAAAGGGTCGACACCACGGCCGATGCGTGATCTCAAGCACGCAGCAGAGCTTGGGTCGACGAACTTCCATCAGTTCTCCGGGGATTGAGGACCACTCCTAATCGGTCGATCGGGAGAACTCCATTCTTCCTGGTCTATGGAGTCAAGCAGTTCATGGAGTGACCTGCTTCACAATGCGCCGAGTCGAACTATACTCTAAAGAAGAAGCGGAACAAGCCCGGCAAGATGCGCCGACCTCTTGGAAGAGGAGAGAGAGATGGCCCCGATCCGCCGACTATCTATCAGCAATACTTGCGTCGATTCCATGCCGTAAATGTGAAGAGTCGAGCCTTCCAAGAGGGAGATTAGGTCCTCCGAGTGGATCAACAGAAACCACACAAGCTCGCTCCCACTTGGGAAGGTCACTTCATCGTCACAAGAGTTCTCCACAACGGAGCGTATCATCTCTACAATGTAGATCGCCAGATCGACGAGCCTCGAGCTTGAATGCGGAGCTGCTCCGCCTTTTATACTTAAATACTCACTTGGTTGAGATGTAATAAAAGTACTTTTGTAGTTTGTTTATCTAAGACAAGAATGTTATAATTTTCCCAAAGGATTGTTATTACTTTTGTTGAAATTTCCCCAGTGGGTGGCTTAGCTGCAAATCCGGTTCGCCTAAGTTTGTAAAATCCTTTCCGAGTGGCGAGCCGCCTCTCACTGGGGGCTTAGCTGCGAATCCGCTTCGCCTAAGTATTCAAAATCCCACCGAGTGGTGAGCCAGCCTCCCACTCAGGGGGCTTAGCTGCAGTCCAAGTACTTGCCTAAGTATTCAAAATCCTACCGAGTGGTGAGCCAGCCTCCCACTCGGGGCTTAGCTGCAGTCCAAGTACTCGCCTAAGTATTCAAAAATCCCACCGAGTGGTGAGCCAGCCTCCCACTGGGGCTTAGCTGCAGTCCAAGTACTCGCCTAAGTATTCAAAAATCCTACCGAGTGGTGAGCCAGCCTCCCACTCGGGGGCTTAGCTGCAGTCCAAGTACTCGCCTAAGTATTTAAATCCTACCGGGTGGAGAGTCGGCCTCTCACTCGGGGGCTTAGCAACAGCCCAAGGATTCGCCTTAACATCCAAAATAATTAATGCTTCGCAAGGACGACGAGGTGCAGGTCGACTGCTACCTTCTCCTTCAAAGCTACACCATAAAAATCCTACCGAGTGGAGAGCCAACCTCCCACTCGGAGGCTTAGCTGCAGCCCAGTGCTCGCCTAAGTAATAGAAATCCCACCGAGTGGAGAGCAAACCTCCCACTCGGGGGCTTAGCTGCAGCCCAGTGCTTGGCTAAGTAATAGAAATCCTAACGAGTGGAGAGCAAACCACCCACTCGAGGGCTTAGCAGAGCCCAAAGTGCTTTCCTAAGTAATAAAAATCCTACCGAGTGGAGAGCAAACCTCCCACTCGGTGGCTTAGCTGCAGTCCAGTGCTCGCCTAAGTAATAGAAATCCTACCGAGTGGAGAGCAAACCTCCCACTCGGGGCTTAGCTGCAGAGGTGCTCGCCTAAGTAATAGAAATCTTACCGAGTGGAGAGCAAACCTCCCACTCGGGGGCTTAGCTGCAGCCCAGTGCTTGCCTAAGTAAGGAATTCATCCAATCTGCAAGGACGACGAGGTGCAGGTCGACTGCTACCTTCTCCTTCGGAGCTTCGCCACAAGTACAATGTGCGGTCCATCCCAATCCGCAAGGACGACGAGGTGCAGGTCGATTGCTACCTTCTCCTTCGGAGCTTCGCCACAAGTACAACGTGCAGTTCATCCCAACCCGCAAGAATGACGAGGTCAGTCGCAGTCTGTGCTCCATTTCTACATGCAAGATAGATGAAGTACAAGTCGACTGGAGTTTCACCTCAAGGATATTACTTGCAACAATGAAATATATTCCGAATGAGGAGCAAAGTTCTCTCGAAGGCAAACAAAGCATGTTCAAGGATAAATCAAGTTCGGATAAACGTCCCACGGATCCAAAAGTGCTCAGCGTTAAGCCCGTTAAAGTTTGTCGGTTACATAAAACCACTCGGCATTCCGAGGCAAATTTAAGGTGGGACTTAGAAGATTTTTACTCCTCGGTGGAGGACCGGAGGTGCAACAAACCGGTCGAGGTCGATTCCGGGCAATACGGGTAGCAGCAGCGATGGAGGTCTCCATGAAAGATCTCAAGTCGCATTTCCTGGTGTTGGCAACCTTGAGGGACGCCACTTGTCCTCTTGGCGCTTCCTTGCAAGTGGACACGAACCGTAGACAGAGCAACATCAGCACCACACCGCGTAAGACTTTTTCCATTCTTGCACTCGACTTGGAATCTCATTCAATGAGTCATTATGATTCAAGGTCGCTCAAGCGCCCGATCCGCCAGAGAGTTGAGTCGATCTGCGACACCGCAACTTTCATTCGAGCAAGATAATCCACCACGCTAGCAACGCGAGACTCCAGTCGGAGCACATTCATAGCAGCTTCGTCCTTCACACGAGAGTTGATGGGGTCCAGACTGGTTTCCACTTGACTGGTTTCTTCTTCGAAGTTTTGACAGAATTCTGAAAACACAACTCAGACTCAAAATAACAACCATGCGATGAGCAGGTGATAGCAAGATAGTCGGGTAAAAGAGATTACCTTCAAGCATGAGAAACAGCTTCTTGGCGAGCCCTCCAAGATAAATCTCCAGGTCATTTCGCTTCCCCGCCGGCCAAATAGCCTTGTCAGATAGAGCAATCTTGTCATTCTTCAGTCGACTAACTTCCTTGTTGGCCGCGTCAAGAGCGCTTTCAGCTTGGCATTCTCATCTTCAAGTTTGCCGACTGAGGCAAGTTTCTCTTCAGTGAGCTTTGTTTTCTCCAAAGCCACCTTCTGTGCCTCTGCAAGGTCAAGGTCCTTCTTCTTCAGAGTCTCTTCCAGTTTATCTGCAAAGCAACAATGAGAATAGAGTTGAGAATGAACAGAAAAACAAAGATAGTCGTCAAAGTTCTCACCAGCCATACCTTTTGCTTCATCCTTCGCCCGCAAATTCTCCCGAGCAAGCTTCAAGTCGAGGTTGAGCTGGATCTGTTTGTTCTCTAATCTCAAAGTATAGCGAGCCACAAGCTCGCAAGATTTCTACAAAGAGTCAATCAACAAAAGACATCAAAGACAGGTCACTTCCGAGTGACTAAGGAAAATAGTAGCATTTCTAAGACTACAGTAGAATCAAAACATACTACAGTAGTCTAGGTGACAACACCCAGCGGGTGCACTCCAGCGTGTTCCCCAATCGGTTTTACCAATTTGGTTCGACCAGTCGACCAAAAGAGGCAAAAAGGTTATGATTCTAAAACCATGGCTAATTGTCAGCGGTCTGCCGCAGAGAAAAACAGTTCTTTAGACTATAGTCGACTGCACGCAGTCCACCATAGTCTCGGGGACTACACCCAAAGGGTGCACTCAGCGTGCCCCCACCGGTTTTACGGTTCCATTCGACTTGGTCCTCCCTGGTCGAGTGAAGAAATTCACAGTATAAAGACTATAGTCGACTGCACGCAGTCCACCATAGTCTTGGGGACTACACCCAGTGGGTGCACTCAGCGTGCCCCCACAAAAACTCAATCGACACACCCACCCAGTGGGTGTACAGATATGGAAATCTTCAGAAAGAAGCAGTTTTAGGCAGCATGTCCTAACAGAGCAAGCAGTTTCAGGTAGCATGTCCTAACAGAGGAAGCAGTTTCAGGTAGCATATCCTAACAGAGCAAGCAACGATCGACTTACTTGGACATTGCTCTGGAGAGCTGAACTCGCATCATAGGCCGCCTGGCTGGCCTCTCGGACTGCCTTCACTTGCTCCATCATGATCCCTGCCTGGCATATAGCCTCTTTAGCAGCACTCACTTGGTCTTCCGGGACGTGGTGTATAGCAAAAAGGGATGGTGGATCAGCAGTCGACGAAGTGGGTCGGGCACTTGTCAGCGGTACAGCAAAAAGACACAGAAGCTCGAGTGGGGTTGCCTCCCTCGGAAACCAGCGCCTCAGGTATCGTCACAACTGGAGCAGCCTTGCCAGCAGGCACCTTCTTGTTTTTCCTCTTCCTCAACGGCGCTTCCTCGTCATCATCGGGGAGATCAATGACATGAGGCGGGACTACAAGAAAGATTCAAAAGTAAACATGGAAATCCAATCGACTAAAAGCAAAACTACATAGATCATACCAAGGTTGGAGGTGGCGGCATCTTCCATTTCCTGATCTTCGTGCTTGGCTGAGGTCTCGGAGGTAGCAAAGACCGCAGATTTCAAGAATCGGCTGATCACCATCAAGTCGACCAAAAGTACACTCATGTTTAATAGGGAAATACAAGTTCTGCTTGTTTAACGGAGATGGTGGGAATGACCATCCGCATTTTGGCAGGGCCTTCGCCGCCTTTTGACGACGTTGCTCGAGGTTGCTTCGGCGGTTTCTCAGTCGGCGCAGGGGAAGTTGTCCGGGGTCGCTTCATCGACTGCCCAGTGGGTGCAACAGCTTTACCGCGCCCGGCCACCGGGTCATGCGTCAACTTGGACCTTCCTTCCGAGCGGGGAGGATCGACGTCTTCCTCCTCTTCCTCCTCCTCCTCCTCTTCATCAGAGCTGCTGTCCCCCTCATCCTCCTCAATGTTGGACTCCCATTCCTCCTGGCTTTCACCTCCGCTTCCTTCTTCTTCTTCGACTGGTTCCTGCGCCCCGTTGGGCATCGAGTACATCTCAGTGGTGACCTAGAAGACAACAAAACAAGGCAAAAGTCAGTCGATGAATTGGCATCTAAACAGAATGAATGCAGCCGAATCACAGTCGGAGATAAGTGGTTATACCTTGTCCACTTCATAAGTCTGGTCGAGTGGTGGAATCCTCCTAGCTCCGCGAGGGTTATCTTTGTTTCCTGTGATGGCAGTCATCCACTTCTCCAACAGGCATCATCGACCTCCTCTGGATGGACCCGGGTGGTATCATACGTACCGGAGTACATCCACATCGGATGGCCTCGGTATTGGAGTGGCTGAATACGCCATCGGAGGAAAACCTCCAGGAGATCCATGCCGGTCACCCCGTCGCGAATGAGCTGGACTACGCGTTCCATCAACAATTTTACTTGGGCCTTCTCCTCTGGTAGCACCTTCAGGGAAGATGGCTTGTTCACTCGACTCATGGAGAAAGGAGGGAGTCCAATGATCGCCCCGGCCGGGCTGGTCTTGGCAAGAGAACCAGGTGGACTGCCACCTCTAACCGAAGTCGGGAGAGTCATAGCCGGAAAAGCGCTCTTCCCCTCATCCGGACCCCGAGTCCCCCACACATCTGGATTACTTGGGTTCTCTCGTCATTCGGGTTCGCTTTTCTTCACCGTCCCGAGAGAGACAAGTGAATATATGCTTGAAGAGGCCCCAAAGGCGGCCGACAGCCCAAGAAGTTTTCGCATAACAAAATGAAAGCAGCAAGATAGACAATGGAGTTGGGAGTGAAATGATGGAGTTGCGCTCCAAAAAAGTTAAGAAACCCCCGGAAGAAAGGATTCGGCGGTAAAGAAAATCCCCGATCTACGTGAGTGGCTAGGAGAACGCACTCACCCTCTTCAAAGGCGGTTGCCACTGCTCCCGTAAGCCTCGCCGACCCATGGGGGATCAATCCCTCGTTGGCCAGATCGGTGAGGTCCTTCTCGGTGATGGTCGAGCGGATCCAATCTCCCTGGACCCAACCTTGCGGCAGTTTGGACCGCGAAGAAGATCCGCCCCGACTAGGCGCTCTCCCCTTCGCCTTCGCTACCGCCTTCTTCACCCGCTCCAAGGCTGCGGTCTTCTCCTTCACCATGGTCGCCGACGAAGCAGGTATTGGGCTGTGGCGCTGAGCAGGCTAAGGGCGCAGCAGGAAGGTTTGGAGGCGGAGGGAGGGGAAGATTGAGGGCACACTGTTCAAAATACCCCGTCTGATGCTTTATATGAGGCCGCTTCTGAGTGGCTGACTGGTAGGCCTGTGCAATCCTGGCCAAATCTCAAGAAAGGCGCCAAGACGATACGTGGGCGTAAAAAGGAGGCGCGAAGATCGAGGTGTCATTGTTTTATCCCATCCAAGTGCTGCAGTTTTCTCTGCTTCACGCGCTTCCCAAAATTCAGATCCCGCGAAATCCGCTAACCGCAGAGCAACCTGTCAGACAGCAGATTTCCTCCGATCCATCGCTCGGAAATTCTCAAGTTCACAAAGTTCACTCAACAAATGTGAAGAATGGATCAAGGCGACTGAAAGAGAAGTTGACACCATCACCGAAAAGGTCATTGATCCAGAGTAAGACACACTCACAACACGAAGAACAGGTCGGAAAGATTATCAACTCCTTCCTCATTCAAACCTCGATCCGTTCGGGGGCTAATGATGAAGTCATGTACCTAGGGTAGGGGCATAGACCTGCCCAAAGGTACCCTCCCCAAGGACACTCGCGAAAGAAGCTGCCTACCAGTCGACCTAGTAGGTTTCCACTCGACAGATTCAAAGACACTCGACCATGAAGACCCACTTGACCACCAGGAGTCCAAGAGCCACTCGGTGTCCAAACGGTCTGTGGTTAAATAGTCTTTATGATGACACTTTGTGTAAGGCGTTACCAGTAACGCCTAGCCTTAATGTACCTTAAACCCTCCGCTACGTGGGCTGGCTGGGGTCCTGGCGCACTCTATATAAGCCACCCCCCTCCACAGGTAGAAGGGTTCGCACCCCTGTAACACATACGCATATAATCCAGTCGACCGCCTCAGGGCTGCGAGACGTAGGGTTGTTACTTCCTTCGAGAAGGGCCTGAACTCGTAAATCCCTTGCGTATGCAACTACTCCATAGCTAGGATCTTGCCTCTCCATTCCTACCCCCATTCTACTGTCAGACTTAGAACCACGACACCGCCCCCCTCTCCTTGTCCTATTCGGACTAGGGAGGGGAGGGGGCGCAGCCCACCTCTTGCCTCCTCTCCTCTTCTCCCTTAGGGCCCATGAAGGCCCAATAACCCCCGGGAGGGTTCCGGTAACCCGGTGCTCAGAAAATCCCGATTTCACCGGAACCATTCCGATATCCAAATATAGGCTTCCAATATATCAATCTTTATGTCTCGACCATTTCGAGACTCCTCGTCATGTCCGTGATCACATCCGGGACTCCGAACAACCTTCGGTACATCAAAACTTATAAACTCATAATAAAACTGTCATCGTAACGTTAAGCGTGCGGACCCTATGGGCTCGAGAACTATGTAGACATGACCTAGAACTATTCTCGGTCAATAACCAATAGCGGAACTTGGATGCTCAGATTGGCTCCTACATATTCTACGAAGATCTTTATCGGCCAAACCGCATAACAACATACGTTGTTCCCTTTGTCATCGGTATGTTACTTGTCCGAGATTCGATCGCTTGCATCCAATACCTAGTTCAATCTCGCTACCGCAAGTCTCTTTACTCACACGTAATGCATCATTCCGTAACTAACTCATTAGCTACATTGCTTGCAAGGCTTATAGTGATGTGCATTACCGAGAGGGCCCAGAGATACCTCTCCGACAATCGGAGTGACAAAACCTAATCTCGAAATACGCCAACCCAACATGTACCTTCGGAGAAACCTGTAGAGCTCCTTTATAATCAACCAGTTATGTTGTGGCGTTTGGTAGCACACAAAGTCTTCCTCCAGTAAACGGGAGTTTCATAATCTCATAGTTACAGGAACATGTATAAGTCATGAAGAAAGCAATAGCAACATAATAAACGATCAAGTTCTAGGCTAACGGAATGGGTCATGTCAATCACATCATTCTCCTAATGATGTGATCCCTTTAATCAAATGACAACACATGTCTATGGTTAGGAAACACAACCATCTTTGATTAATGAGCTAGTCAAGTTGAGGCATACTAGTGAAGTTATGTTTGTCTATGTATTCACACATGTATCGTGTTTCCGGTTAATACAATTCTAGCATGAATAATAAACATTTATCCTGATATGAGGAAATAAATAATAACTTTATTATTGACTCTAGGGCATATTTCCTTCAGTGACTTCCTTCAAGTGTCGTCCAAAAGGTGTGTCTTCATCCGGTTGTGCAAACTTGTTCCTTGAGTCTGCCATCCTATAGAATGGAAAATGGAGAGGAGTCAGAAATGAGTAGAGAAGAGTGGTCGTTGTCGGTGTCAAAACCGGCGGATCTCGTGTAGGGGGTCCCGAACTGTGCGTCTAAGGCGGATGGTAACAGGAGGCGGGGGACATAATGTTTACCCAGGTTCGGGCCCTCTCGATGGAGGTAATACCCTACTTCCTGCTTGATTGATCTTGATGATATGAGTATTACAAGAGTTGATCTACCACGAGATCGTAGAGGCTAAACCCTAGACGCTAGCCTATGATTATGATTGTTCTTGTCCTACGGACTATACCCTCCGGTTTAGATAGACACCAGAGGGGGCTAGGGTTACACAGAGTCGGTTACAAGGGAGGAGATCTACATATCCGAACTGCCAAGCTTGCCTTCCATGCAAAGGAGAGTCCCACCCAGACATGGGACGAAGTCTTCAATCTTGTATCTTCATAGTCCAACAGTCCAGCCAAAGGATATAGTCCGGCTGTCCGAGGACCCCCTAATCCAGGACTCCCTCAGTAGCCCCTGAACCAGGCTTCAAGGACGACGAGTTCGGTGCGCAGATTGTCTTCGACATTGCAAGGCGGGTTCTTCCTCCGAGTACTCCATAGAAAATTTCACAAGGACAGTGTCCGGCTCTGCAAAAGAAATTCCACATACCACCATAGAGAGTACAATATTTCCACAAATCTAATCTGCTGACAACTTTTCATAACATGACATCATGCCACGGCCCGGTCATTATTCAAACCATTTTCTCAACCAGCTACTGCACATATTGCGAGGCGGTTTTCTTGGCACGTCTTGTCGAAGCAGAGATCGTGTCCCCTTATCAAGGGATTCTCATCAATACGGGTGTGGGTAACCCAACCGCGCCATCAATTACGGCGCTTGGGGAATAAGCGAGTTTATGTGATGCCCGGATAGTTACGCTACAGTAACCCTCCGCTAATGATGCCACGTCACCTCGATTACTGTGGCTAATCTCGCATTAGTTCGAAACCGATTCGAATTCAATTTAAAAATCAGGCAAATATTAAAAGTTTTCAAACATTAAAATAAAAATGTTAGGTTTGTACTAAATATTACATAGATAGTTATGGTGTAGAAGACACAGCTTTATAAAATGCATAAATATTATAAATTGAATTAAAAAAGAAAAGAAGAAATAGAAGAAAGAAAATAAAAAGAGAAAACAAACAAAAAAGAGGAAAGAAAACCCACCCGGGCTCCGGCCCAGAAGAGCTTTGGGCCAAACCACCTGGTCGGCCCACCCCGCACCGCATAACCTCCCCCCACTCACCCACTCACCCACCGACAACCCCCACACCCCCCCCCCCCCCGAAATGTCTTCCCCCCTCTCTCCCGATTGGATCAGGATCGAGAGGAGGAGGTCACCGACGCCGCCGTACACCGCCGCGTCGTCATCGTTCGCCGCCGCTTGGACCTCGCCGGCCTCCCTGCACGGACCGCACACCTTCCTCGTCCTCCTCCCCGACTCCCATCAACGAGCCTCGCCTCCCCTTCCCTCCTCGCACGTGAGCGTCTCCCCTCTCCTCTCGCCCTCTGCTCCAGTTGCCGGATCTAGCCACGCCCGCGCTCAAGGGCGCGTGCTTCGCGCCCCGAGCACCGCCAGATTCGCTGCTTAGCTCCACTCGCCTGCTTGTGTTTGCCACTGCGGTCCCGTGCACGCGCTCACCTCCCCTGCTCTCGCGCACGTCGCCCGAGGCCGTGCCCCGCGCACCCGCCTCTGGCTGCCACCGCCGCCGCGCCTTGCCCCGCGGCTCGCGGCGTATGTTTCGCCGCCGAGCCGCCACCTGCGCCTGCTGCTGTTATCCTACTCGCTGCGGCCGGCCGCCACTACGCTCAACGCCGGCAACTTCTCCGACTGTCTCAGGACGAGCCACTGCCACTGCAGGACGTGCCGCTCCAAGGGCCCTCCATCGTGCCCTCCCGCACGCCAAACCATCGCCGGAGCTATGCTCCCGAGCACCTCCGCCGTCCCCTGTGACTCGCCGGCGTGCAAATCACACCCACGCGCGCTTAAACCAGCGAGCTGCTTCATTGACGTGTGGGCCCGCCAAGTTTAATTAAGTCCTAAGCGCTCGTTAACAGCAACCTATTTTACCCAAATAACGCTGGCATCGGATCCCAACTATAAATAACCCTTCACTTAAAATGTGACACTGACTGGTGGCCCCATGTACTAATTAAACTAAACTAAATAAACCTAAGTAACTCTAGTCTATGAGATGTGCCCCCCCCCCCACATGTCAGTTGGACCGGTCAACTGTGACTGTTGACTGTTGACTCAGCAGTTAAATTAAATCCAGAAATTAGAAATAATTTTAAATCTTTAAATTTTAATATAAAATAATCTGTAACTTGGATGAAAATACTTTGTACATGAAAGTTGCTCAGAACGACGAGACGAATCCGAATATGCAGTCCATTCGTCCGACACATCCCTAGCATAGCAAACGTGCAACAATCCCCCTCCGGTTCGTCTGTCCGAAAACATCAAACACCGGGAATACTTTCCCGGATGTTTTCCCCCTTCGTCAGTAGCACCTACTACTACGTTAGGTCACCTCTAGCACCACATAATGCCATGTTACACTTTGTAATGCTTTGATTGCTCTGTTATTTATTGTGTTCCCCCTCCGTTACTTCTTTTCGGTAGACCCCGAGACTGCCGGCGACCCCCTAGTTCGACTACGGTGTTGACGACCCTTCCTTCTTGTTAGAGCAACCAGGCAAGCCCACCACCCTTGATCACCAGATATCGCCTATTCTTATCTATACTGCTTGCATTAGAGTAGTGTAACATGTTACTGCTTTCGGTTAATCCTATTCTGATGCATAGCCTGTCATTGTTGCTACAGTTGTTACCCTTACTTGCTATCCTACTGCTTAGTATAGGATGCTAGTATTCCATCAGTGGCCCTACACTATTGTCCGTCTGCCATGCTATACTACTGGGTCATGATCACTTCGGGAGGTGATCACGGGCATATGATATATACTTTATACTGTTACATTACTTATGATACTGTTCGGAGATGGGGGCTGAAGGGGCAGGTGGCTCCATCCCGGTAGAGGTGCTCCTGGGTTCCCGATGGCCCCCGACTGTTACTTTGTGGCGGAGCGACAGGGTAGGTTGAGACCACCTAGGAGAGAGGTGGGCCTGGCCCTGGTCGGCATTCGTGGATACTTAACACGCGTAACAAGTTCTTGGCATTTGATCTGAGTCTGGCCATTTGGTCTATACGCAGTAACAACCTACGTGGGAAAGATATGGGCACTCGGCGTCGTGGTATTAGCCGAAGCCATCGTGACATCAGCGATTGAGCGGCGCGCGCCGGATTAGAACGTAAGCCTGCTCTTGTATTAAGGGGGCTAGTTCTGCTTCCGGCCGCCATAGGATTTAGACCGGCGTGCTGACCTCTCTGTTGTGCCTAGGTGGGGCTGCGACGTGTTGATCTTCTGCGGCCGGGCATGACCCAGAAAAGTGTGTCCGGCCAAATCGGATCGAGCGTGTTGGGTTATGTGGTGCACCCCTGCAGGGAAGTTTATCTATTCGAATAGCCGTGATCTTCGGTAACAGGACGACTTGGAGTTGTACCTTGATGTAACGCCCCCGATGCGGCTATATCTCCCACGTGTCGAGGCACGACTTAGAGGCATAACTGCATTGAAAGCAATGTCGCAAGTGAGGTAATCTTCACACAACCCATGTAATAAATAAGGGAAAGAGATACATAGTTGGCTTACAAATGCCACTTCACACAATACATAAATAAACATCCATCATTCAGAGTACACTCAAGGTCCGACTACGGAACCAAAATAAAGAAGATACCCCAAATGCTACATGATCCCCGATCGTCCCAACTGGGCACCACTATCGATCATCAGGAAAAGACACATAGTAACGACCACGTTCCTCGCCGAACTCCCACTTGAGCTCGGTTGAGTCACACTGCACCGCATCGCCGGAACCTGCAACTGTTTTGGAAGTATCTGTGAGTCACGGGACTCAGCAATCTCACACCCGCGAGATCAAGACTATTTAAGCTTATAGGAAGGACAGAGTAGTAAAGTGGAGCTGCAGCAAGCGACTAGCATATATGGTGGCTACATCGCAAAAGAGAGCGAGAAGAGGAGCAAAGCACGGTCGTGAAGCTAGTGGAGATCAAGAAGTGATCCTGAACTACTTACGTCAGACATAACTCCAACACCGTGTTCACTTCCCGGACTCCGCCGAGAAGAGACCATCACGGTTACACACGCGGTTGATGTGTATTTTTATTTGAGGTCAACTTCGGGTTTTCTACAACCGGACATTAACAAATTCCCATCCGCCTCATAACCATGGGCACGCCTTTCGAAAGATATTACCTGCAGGGTGTCCCAACTTAGCCCATTATAAGCTCTCACGGTCAACGAAGGATATTCCTTCTACCGGAAGACCCGATCAATCTCGGAATCCCGGACTACAAGACATTTCGACAGCAATAAAACAAGACCAGCAAAGTTACCGATTGTGCCGACAAATCCCGATAGGAGCTGCACATATCTCATTCTCGTGGCACATCCGGATGAGACATCCTACGAGTAAAACCAAACCTCGAAGTTTCCCGTGGTGGCCCATGATCTGCTTTCGTTTCGGCGGCCCGAAGGAGCACTGGTCCGGGGGTTAAAATAAAGATGACCCTCGGCTCGCGAAAACCCGGGGAAAAGGCTTAGGTGGCAAATGGTAAAACCAATGTTGGGCCTTGCTGAGGAGTCTTATTCAAAGCGAACTGTCAAGGGGGTCCCATAAATCACCCAACCGTAAGGAACGCGAAATCAAGGAACGTAACACCGGTATGACGGAAACTAGGGCGGCAAGAGTGGAACAAAACACCGTGCATAAGGCCGAGTCTTCCACCCTTTACCAAGTATATAGATGTATTAATTATAGCAGATATATATTGTGATATCCCCAACAAGTAAACATGTTCCGATCAGGAACAACATCTCTATGTTCCAACAAGGAACAAACTTCAACTTCACCTGCAACTAACAACGCTATAAGAGGGGCTGAGCAAAGCGGTAACATAGCCAATCAACGATTTGCTAGGACAGGATGGTTAGGGGCTGACATGGCAATATGGGTGGCATGATATAGCAAGTGGTAGGCATCGCAGCATAGGCATAGCAAAAGAGCGAGCATCTAGCATAGCAAAGATAGAAGTGATTTCGAGGGTATGGTCCTCTTGCCTGAAATCCCGCAAGGAAGAAGAACGAGTCCATGAAGAAGACAAACGGACATAGTCAAACGAATCCTCACAACTCCGGAATGAAACCGAAGCTAACGAGAGAAGCAACCCGGAAACAAACAAACAACATAGTAAAACAACCATCACATAAACATGGCATGATGCACAAGCGAGTATGATGCATGTCCGGTTTAAATAGCATGGCATGGCAAAGTGCAACAAACAACACTACAAATTAAGTGGAGCTCAATATGCAACGAGTTGCATATTGACGAAACACCATTACGCATTTATTATTTATTTCTCTCAGTTATGTACCCATCAATATTAAATGTTGTTAAACATGGCAAGAGATGAAGCATAACAAAACTACCTACTTAGTTTAAATGAGGCCGGAAACAACGAACAACAAGTCCGGAAAATTCCCATGTGCCTATTTATGGATTAGGTACTGTTCTGCCCTAAACACAATTTTAGATTTGTTAAACATGCAAAGTAAGTACACCATGTTAAACTAGGCATTTTTCTACCCCATTTACATATATAATTTATTTAAAACCAAGCTACGGTTATTTAGTTATGAAATAAATCATTTTAACATATTATTTGAGCAAAATTAAACAAACAGCATTTTAAGCATTTTAACATGGGATGAAAGTAGCATATTATGAAACTAGACAAAATTCTAAGCATTTTACATGTATAAATTATTTACATATGATGCACAGTTCTCGAGTTATTAATCGCATGATCATCGTGGTTTTTCCGAAAACTGCCAACTACGGATAATGCTAAAATCGCAGAATCAAAAAAAAAATCCTACACGGGCCGAAACTGAATCTGGAGCAGACCCAACAAAGAAAAAACAAGAGGCGCAGGGGTGGCCTCACCATGGGCCAAGGCCCGGTCGGTGGAGAGGCCAAGGCAGGGGAGGTTGGCGCTACTGGCCTTGGCGCCGAGGCAGTGCCAGTGCACGACGGGAGGGCGTGGTCAACGCCGAACGAGCAGCCGCTGCTCGTTCTTAAGAACACAAGCAGAGTAGCAGGACCATGGCCATGGAGAGGAAGACGCAGGGGGTCACTGCAACCGAATCGGCGGAACCGGCCGAACGGAGCGCTGGGAGGCGCCGGGTCCAAATCCGCAAGGAGGCGCGGATCGGGGCTCGCGGGCGGCTCCGGCGAGGCAAGGGACTTGGCGACGCTGGAATCAAAGGGGGCCGAGGCGCCATGGCAGTGGAACGATAGAGGCGGCGGAGCTTGGGGCACCGGAGGAAGGAGGTTCAAGGAGTCGCGGGCTCAGGCGTCGGGTGGCCGGAACCCGTCGCGGGAGGTCGCCGGGTCACGTTCCCACCGGATCGGCAGAGGCGGGCCGGGCGGACTTGGAGGTCCATGGCAGCTGGGATGCTGCAACGCAGAGAGACAGAGAGAGAGATGTGAGGAACAGAGGGAAGCACGGGAGGAAGGGAGAGACAGGGAGGAGAGGAGCGGACGAGGCCGGGTCTCTGCCGTGGTCGCCGACAATGAGGCCGGTCACGGGACGACGAGGTGAGGTGAAGGAGCACGGGAGACTCTGGGCTCCAAGGAACGGGAGGAGATGCGCAACCGCTGCCTGGTGACGATGTCGAGCGGCGCCGCCGCTTCTCGGACGGCCGGGCGCGAGGAGGCGGGATCCAGCGCTGGTGTCAAGCAGAGAGAGATGGTTAGAGGAGGAGCACTAGAGAAAAGGGAGACGGGGCGCGAGGAGACGACGACACCTGCTGGTGGTGCCCGACGGCAAGGGAGCTCCGGTGGTGCTTCTTTGGTGGTGGCGGGGAAGCACCGCGAGGAGGAGGTGCTCGGACGGACGGGTGGATCGAGGAGGGGATGGATTTGGTTGGCTGGTGTGTGAAATCAAGGAGGGGATGGATCCCGAGAGAGATTCGGTGGAGTGGCGGCGGCGTGGGATGGATGGGACATGATCCCTAGATCCTAGGGTTGGGGTCTATTTATATAGCAAGTAAGTAAATAGAAGGGGCATTTGGATCATCGGATTAAAATCGAACGGTCGAGATAAATGGCTTAGGGGAGACCAACAACTAAACGCAGATATTTTATAGATGTTTGGGGATGATCTGAATGCAACAGTGATGACTGAGCGATTCGGGCTCGGGGCAGGTTTCGAACGCACGCGAGGGGTCTGTGAGCTGGCAAGAGAGGTTAGGTGGTTTGACAAAAGGGAAACAAAACAAAGACAATGGAGTCTGACGAAAGGCCATGCGGACAAGGGGGTTTTGTTGGTCTCGGAGAAAGAGAGAAAAGAGGGGTCCAATTGGTCTGAGAGAAGGTCAACAAGGACAAGCGGTCTGACAAAGTGCCAACGGAGGCAAAGAGAGAAAAAGCAACTATGAGCGGCTACGAGTTTCATGAAAACATATGGATGCGATGCACATGATGCTATGAGATGAGATGCACGCCATAAACAAAATGCAAAAACAAAAGACGAGGAAATAATAATATCGCATCTCCGGAAAAGGCAAGAGTTGGAGTTACGAATATGGAAAGTTGCATCCGGGGTGTTACACTTGACCTTATGACAACTAGAACCGGATACTTAATAAAACACACCCTTCCAAGTGCCAGATACAACCCGGTGATCGCTCTCTAACAGGGCGACGAGGAGGGGATCGCCAGGTAGGATTATGCTATGCGATGCTACTTGGTGAACTTACCATCTATTCTCTTCTACATGCTGCAAGATGGAGGCTGCCAGAAGCGTAGTCTTCGACATGACTAGCTATCCCCCTCTTATTCTGGCATTCTACAGTTCAGTCCACCGATATTGCCCCTTTACACAGATACCCATGCATATGTAGAGTAGATCCTTGCTTGCGAGTACTTTGGATGAGTACTCACGGTTGCTTTTCTCCCTCTTTTCCCCCTTTCCATTCTACCTGGTTGTCGCAACCAGATTCTAGAGCCCAGGAGCCAGACGCCACCATCGATGACGACTCCTACTACACCGGAGGTGCCTACTACTACGTGGAGGCCGCTGACGATGACCAGGAGTAGTTTAGGAGGGTCCCAGGCAGGAGGCCTGCGCCTCTTTCGATCTGTATCCCAGTTTGTGCTAGCCTTCTTAAGGACAACTTGTTTAACTTATGTCTGTACTCAGATATTGTTGCTTCCGCTGACTCGTCTATGATCGAGCACTTGTATTCGAGCCCTCGAGGCCTCTGGCTTGTATTATGATGCTTGTATGACTTATTTTATTTTTAGAGTTGTGTTGTGATACCTTTCCGTGAGTCCCTGATCTTGATCGTACACGTTTGCGTGCATGATTAGTGTACGATTGAATCGGGGGCGTCACAAGTTGGTATCAAAGCCGACTGCCTGTAGATATCCCCCTTCCACACTCCCTGGCCGAAGTTGAGTCTAGCCGATGAAAACGGTTTTACTAACATGGCTGTGCGCCCCATGGGCCCACGTCGTCATTGGGTGGTATTAGGATCTTTTACTCCTCGATCCTTACTCCGGGACTCTGAACTCTCTTCTATTCGGTTTAAATGATTTTGCTAAAATCTAACTCTAGGTTCTCATTACCACTTCCTGCCGGGGAGCCCCTCATTCCAGATGATCGTCTGCTGCACCAGAAGAATCCAAAGATACTCTCTGATGTTCTCTTGAGACTTTGTAGCATCGCTTTTGCAAGTCCCTTCCATCGATAAACCCCTATGGATAACCACATATACTCGCCATTCATACAATGCTCCCCAGTTGATCTTGTTATTACAAGATACCTCGAAATTCTCTCTGTTGTTCCAAGAATCCTTTGAGCTTACTGCCTTGTTGTTCTTTGCCACATGAATACCACTATGGATAATTTCTAACACTCACCGGATATTTGCTCATCCCCAGTTGATTCATGTATTTCACAAAAGTCTTCAAAATACTATTTGAACTTCCAAAAATCTTGAGTAGCCTATTGCTTTTGAAATTCTTACTTGCTTGCATTATGGTTAATCCCATAAGTCTATAATCTTATTGGCATCCCTTGTCATTATATTTTTTAGTCCGTTGATTCAAAATGTTGCGAATGCTCGCCATACTCAATCAGATCCTAGAATTCATCCTTCCGGCTCAGACAGCATTTTAAAGATGAGTTGGATCTCGACCAATCAAATGGCCATCGATTTTACCCCTAAGCCTACTCAAGTTATCCAACATTAATCAGAGCGTTGCTTCTGATCCCTTGAATCGGAAATCATAATTCCTTTGCATTGGAGCTTTGGATAAGTAAGTTGTTTCTATAGTCCAATGCCCTTGCATTGTTTCTTTTGCTGGTTGTGTGGTGATACTCACATCAGCTCTGTTACGGACCGTCAGGTCCTTTGTTGAATTATCATCCGAAAGTGTCCTTTGTATACAAAAACCCGAGAAGTTATTTCTCTGATACATAATGCCATTGGTAAATCCTATTCTCCGGTTTGGCTAACCATGCTCTGCTTTTCGAGCTGGTGGTAATGGTTGTCGAAGCTTGTGGCATATGTTTCTAAGATGCCCTGATGGGTTGAACCTATGCCTTTCTTAATCTGTGTGAACCCGAAAACTTCTATGGGTCATACTCTACTGGTGTTATGCCGGGTAAAATTTGAACACTAAAACCTCGTCGAAAGTGAGAAGTGTATGAAATATAATGCATTGGAGAAGTGGGAGTCGACCTTGAACTTGTGTTCATGCCCATGGACACGATGTAGATCTTATCATTAGAGCTTCTCTTAAATTAATTATTCCCCGGTATAAGTTCATCTTATATCTGGGATATGGTCTTTTGCAATCGTGGTTAGGACCATATTGATCTTCTTGATCCCTTTTCTTGGACAAGTTAGAGTACTTGTCTTCTGCAAATCAATACGCCTGCCCAATCTCTATTTTGACCTTCCTTCTTGTATTACCCCCATGGTATCTCGAGGATATATCTTATGGATTTCTGATGAAGTAGTACCCTCCCTGTCATAGTGACTCCACGGGTTCTGGGTTGTCGTCAACCGAGAACATCGATAAGTGAATCGATTCCGCGCTCCGATACGATAACTCTAAGTAATTTTCGTTGGTTATGAGTTTAATAATCCTTCAAGTCATTCCTAGCCTGATTGGCTATATCCTTATCATGCTAAATTTTAACTGTGCTACCTGGTCCTTCTTCCCGGAGAACAATTTTCGACGATGAGATGACCTTATGCCGATCTTCCTCGTCATATCATTTCTCCATGAACAACAAACTTGATTTCGAGTTTGTGTCGTACCCATGGTTCCAATAACCTTTTGCTTCATCATTCCTTTAACTTGATGTCATTGCCGATCGATTACATCTTCATGAAGTCTCTCGACAAATGTGTCATGATCATCATCAACATTCGGAGCTGTTCCAGGATATCAATTGAATTCATGATGAGAAATACCATCCTTGCCCTCGATAATTTGTGTTAACATCGACCACTTTATTGCCTCCCCTCCAACACAAACTTGTTCGTGTTCTATGATATACCTTGAGTTCCTTGCTATCCAGCATTTGTTCTTATTTACCTTGGAGTATTACCATCTTTTATGTCAAGAATGTCGTGAGGATTACTCCACCTCTTAAGAATTCTTGGTACAATGATACTTCTCACCATCACCATACTTTCTTGGTCCCCGTGTTGTTTCTAACCGGAATACCGGGAATTGAACTATGATGTGTGAATTAAAAAATTCTAGCAACTCTATTGCTTTGAGGTGAATGGTTGATAGCTTCATTCTAAGTCTTTTGGTTATCGAATCACCATTCTAACATTGATCATGCTACCTAATGCCATATTTCGGGTGCACCTTTCAACCAATGTTTAATTGTGTATGTTTTCCTCGAGCATACCTCATTATATCATTTGATCTGACTAATGTTATCTCCTTGATCACATAATTGTGGAAATTTATCTGTTGGAAATCTCGATGATTGTCGCTGAGTTCATCAGCTACCAACTTATCCCTTCATTGTTTTAATGATGAGCTTTTGTTTTGGAACTCGCTTTCGTAGTAAATTTCCTAAGAATCTTACAATGTCGTCTCGTCAATTTGTTTTGCACCTTTACTTCTCAGGCATCCTGAGTCTGAGGTATCCTAACACCGATCAGATCTGAATCTCGGTCAGATATGATGGTTGGAACATTTTTCCAAGATTTATAACACTGGTCTTTTATGACCCGGTAAGGTGATGTCATGCCTAGAACACCTAGCCGAAGGACCTATTGTTATAGTTCCATTTCTGCAAGGTTAGCCATTCTCCCATGAGGAAATTGTAATAATTATCCTATAAGTTGTTCCTGATGGATCCTTTGTGTATCCAAAGTCTGACCTTTGCTGGAAGACCATGTCAATGCTATCTCGAAGCATGTATGTGGTACTCCGCTTTTCAACAAGAACATTTGAAGCCCAATGCTAAATGTTTCTTGCTCAATTAACCAAAGCGTCGTTGCCTGGGTAATGTCATGAAATTTCTCTCCCCTTACCTAAAGGGTTTTGTACATTATATCCTGTCATGGATATCATGCTCTGCTTGTCCTTGGGAAGGATATACCCCCGAAATATGTGTGTATACACATTTTCCTTTCCGTTGTTCTATTTAAACCTGATAATCACTTTTCCTTTCCATTGGTTTGTTTAAACCTTCTAGTGATCTATATAATATAAGCAGTAATATTTCCCTGCTTATGTAAACACATCGTCGTACTACTCTGTCAGTAAGACCCTGTTACTATTGTTGATGACATCCCGGTAGCCACCGATGGACGAGAACTTTGCCTATTGGTCCGCCTGTTCAACGAGTAGGAAAATGGTTCTCTTCATCCCTCGCCCTTGGTACCGACGTGGCCGACATAATTGATAGGCTATCCTCTGACATGCCTTGTTATCATGACTGTGCAAAATATCACCGCCCTTTCTACTTTTAACCCACATGTTGGGCCCATAACCCACAGGTCCTAGGATCGAAACCTGACTGTCCTGTATACCCCTATCTTCGAAGTTATTCCTCACGATTGGCTTCGTATGAAGATCACCAGCCACCTTACTAGAGATGATCTAATCTGCGGTATCGACGCGATACTTATTTTCGTTGCTCTGGACCCCTTCCACACTTTGTTTCAGGCATCGAACGATTGCCTACCCGCTCGAAACATCTCATGGTACTTACTTACTTTGCTCTCAATATTCTATTAAGTTTCCATTCGAGAATTACTTTCCGCCACCTTCCCCGATGTTATCTACTAGATAAGCAAAATTGTAACGGTCCATTCTTCCGAAGTTACCCCTTGTCCTTCGTACGTACGATGGAGTTCTTGAAGGAAGGATGGCCACTTCATCATGATGACCTGCAGCAGAGAAATGAAGACATCACCAAAAGGGATCAACTACTTCGGGAAGAGCAACCAAGACCGAGAAGATCCGTCAGGATTTCGTAAACAGACCTTTCCCCTTACTATACCTCTAAAATCTCGGGATGAGATTTCTTGTAGTGGAGGAGAATTGTGACGCCCGGATAGTTACGCTACAGTAACCCTCCGCTAATGATGCCATGTCACCTTGATTACTGTGGCTAATCTCGCATTAGTTCGAAACCGATTCGAATTTAAGTTAAAAATCAGGCAAATAATAAAAGTTTTCAAACATTAAAATAAAAATGGTCGGTTTGTACTAAATATTACATAGATAGTTATGGTGTAGAAGACACAGTTTTATAAAATGCATAAATATTATAAATTGAATTAAAACAGAAAAGAAAAGAAATAGAAGAAAGAAAATACAAAAGAGAAAAACAAGCAAAAAAAGAGGAAAGAAAACCCACCCGGTCTCCGGCCGAGCAGACCTTTGGGCCAAACCACCTGGTCGGCCCACCCCGCACCCCATAACCTCCCCCCACTCACCCACTCACCCACCGACAACCCCGACACTCCCCCCCCCCCCGAAATATCTTCCCCCCTCTCTCCCGATTGGATCGGGATCGAGAGGAGGAGGACGCTGACGCCGCCATACACCACCGCCTCGTCATCGTTCGCCGCCGCCTGGACCTCGCCGGCCTCCCCGCCCGGACCGCACACCTTCCTCGTCCTCCTCCCCGACTCGCATCACCGAGCCTCGCCGCCCCTTCCCTCCTCGCACGTGAGCGGCTCCCCTCTCCTCTCCCCCTCTGCTCCCGTTGTCGGATCTAGCCGCGCCCGCGCTCGCGGCGAGCGCGTGCTCCCCGCGCCCCCGAGCACCGCTCGCATTCGTCGTTTAGCTCCACTCGCCTGCTTGCGTTTGCCACTGCCGTCCCGTGCACGCGCCCACCTCCCCTGCTCTCGCGCACGTCGCCCGGGGCCGTGCCCGCCTCTGGCTGCCACCACCGCCGCACCTTACCACCTTTGCCTGCGCATGCGTTCGCCCGCCGTGCCGTCGCCTGGGCCTGCTGCTGTTCTCCTACTCGCTGCGGCCGGCCTCCACTACGCTCAACGCCGGCAAGTTCTCCGACCGTCTCAGGACGAGCCACTTCAGGACGTGCCGCTCCAAGGGCCCTCCATCGCGCCCTCCCGCACACCAAACCGTCGCTGGAGCTGTGCTCCCGAGCACCTCCGCCATCCCCTGTGACTCGCCAGCGTGCAAAGCACACCCACGCACGCTTAAACCAGCAAGCTGCTTCATTGACGTGTGGGCCCGCCAAGTTTAATTAAGTCCTAAGCGCTAATTAACAGCAACCTATTTTACCCAAATAACGCTGGCACCGGATCCCAACTATAAATAACCCTTCACTTAAAATGTGACACTGACTGGTGGACCCACGTCCTAATTAAACTAAAATAAATAAACCTAAGTAACTCTAGTCTATGACATGTGGCCCCCCCACATGTCAGTTGGACCGGTCAACTGTGATTATTGACTGTTGACTCAGCAGTCAACAGGTCCCACTGTCATACACACACATGAACTGCTGGGTTCACTTCCTGTTTACCCATAGCATTTAAATACAAATTTAATTTCTATTTAAATTAAATCCAGAAATTAGAAATCATTTTAAATCTTTAAATTTTAATATAAAATAATCCGTAACTTGGATGAAAATACTTTGTATATGAAAGTTGCTCAGAACGACGAGACGAATCCGAATATGCAGTCCGTTCGTCCGCCACATATCCCTAGCATAGCAAACATGCAACAATCCCCCTCCGGTTCGTCTGTCCGAAAACGTCAAACACCGGGAATACTTTACCGGATGTTTTCCCCCTTCGTCAGTAGCACCTACTACTACGTTAGGTCAGGTCTAGCACCGCGTAATGCCATGTTACACTTTGTGATGCTTTGATTGCTCTGTTATTTACTGTGTTCCCCCTCCGTTACTTCTTTCCGGTAGACCCCGAGACTGCTGGCGACCCCCAGTTCGACTACGGTGTTGACGACCCTTCCTTCTTGCCAGAGCAACCAGGCAAGCCCACCCCCCTTGATCACCAGCTATCGCCTATTCTTCTCTATACTGCTTGCTTTAGAGTAGTGTAACATGTTACTGCTTTCGGTTAATCCTATTCTGATGCATAACCTGTCATTGTTGCTACAGTTGCTACCCTTACCTGCTATCCTACTGCTTAGTATAGGATGCTAGTATTCCATCAGTGGCCCTACACTCTTGTCCGTCTACCATGCTATACTACTGGACCGTGATCACTTCGGGAGGTGATCACGGGCATATGATATATACTTTATACTGTTACATTACTTATGATACTGTTTGGAGATGGGGGCTGAAGGGGCAGGTGGCTCCATCCCGGTAGAGGTGTGCCTGGGTTCCCGACGGCCCCCGACTGTTACTTTGTGGCGGAGCGACAGGGCAGGTTGAGACCACCTAGGAGATAGGTGGGCCTGGCCCTGTTCGGCATTCGCGGATACTTAACACGCTTAACGAGTTCCTGGTATTTGATCTGAGTCTGGCCATTTGGTCTATACGCACTAACCAACTATGTGGGAAAGATATGGGCACTCGGCGTCGTGGTATCAGCCAAAGCCTTCGTGGACGCCGATCGAGCGGCGCTACCGGATTGGAACGTAAGCCTGCTCTTGTATTAAGGGGGCTAGTTCTGCTTCCGGCCGCCCTTGCAACCAGCAGGTGTGCAATGGGCGATGGGCCCAGACCCCTGCGCCATAGGATTTAGACCGGCGTGCTGACCTCTCTGTTGTGCCTAGGTGGGGCTGCGATGTGTTGATCTTCCGCGGCCGGGCATGACCCAGAAAAGTGTGTCCAGCCAAATGGGATCGAGCGTGTTGGGTTATGTGGTGCACCCCTGCAGGGAAGTTTATCTATTCGAATAGCTGTGATCTTCGGTAACAGGACGACTTGAAGTTGTACCTTGACCTTATGAAAACTAGAACCGGATACTTAATAAAACACACCCTTCCAAGTGCCAGATACAACCCGGTGATCGCTCTCTAACAGGGCAACGAGGAGGGGATCGCCAGGTAGGATTATGCTATGCAATGCTACTTGGTGAACTTACCATCTATTCTCTTCTACATGTTGCAAGATGGAGGCTGCCAGAAGCGTAGTATTTGACACGACGAGCACCCTCTTATTCTGGCATTCTGTAGTTCAGTCCACCGATATTGCTCCTTATACAGATACCCATGCATATGTAGTGTAGATCCTTGCTTGCGAGTACTTTGGATGAGTACTCACGGTTGCTTTTCTCCCTCTTTTCCCCCTTTCAATTCTACCTGGTTGTCGCAACCAGATGCTGGAGCCCAACAGCCAGACGCCACCATCAATGACGACTCCTACTACACCGGAGGTGCCTACTACTACGTGGAGGCCGCTGACGACGACCAGGAGTAGTTTAAGAGTATCCCAGGCAGGAGGCCTGCGCATCTTTCGATCTGTATCCCAGTTTGTGCTAGCCTTCTTAAGGCCAACTTGTTTAACTTATGTCTGTACTCAGATATTGTTGCTTCACTGACTCGTCTATGATCGAGCACTTGTATTTGAGCCCTCGAGGCCCCTGGCTTGTATTATGATGCTTGTATGACTTATTTTATTTTTAGAGTTGTGTTGTGATATCTTCCCGTGAGTCCCTCATCTTGATCGTACACGTTTGCGTGCATGATTAGTGTACGATTGAATCAGGGGCGTCACAGTTTACCAGCCAGGTGAGGAGGCGCACAGTTTGCTCCGCCCTTATAAAGGGACAAGGACTCCTCCTTTTTACCCACGCCTTCTTCTTCCCTGCCCATCCATTCTTGCGCACTCAAGCTCCAGCGCCCAAGTTCGCATTTTCTCCGTGTCGGAGTAATGGGCCACGGGTAGGCAAACCCGAGTCCCTGGACCTTTCAAAACATCGGGGCGGACTGCGCCCCTGAAGACCCCAAGACGAAGAGCCGCCTTCTGAGAGTCGGCGGCCTGCCCCTCCCAGCCGAGTCCCAGATACGGCCCTGAGATGAGCCGACTCCCAACTGGCGACTTCCGGAGAAGCCGGCTATGGGGAGTCGGCCCGCGACTCCAACCACCTCCTGCCTATGCAACTACGGACGGGATGGGATGTGGCCGCCGCACGGCCCATCCCAGCCCCGTTCACGAAAAGCGAGCATGGCCACAAACGCCAGTCTTGACGAAGATCTCCGTCCGGTGCGGCATTGTTGCCACGCTGCCCTCGACATCAGCCTTTCGGGCAGATCCTCGCACCCACGACGGCCCGTCTGTGACGACCCAAAGACGGTAGGACCGCTTTGGGCGGGAGTGCATAAGACGGCAAGAGCGCCTCAAGACGGACCACCGGGAGTTGGCCCCGAGAGTCGGGCCGCCCCTCCCATGGGCTCCGCACGCCATTAAGCGCATAAGACAGGTGGAATGGCAATGTGATCGCCCGTCAGCGGCGGCACTGCTGCCATGGCCCCATGACCAAGCTCAGCGTCATTAGAAGCGGCTACGGTAATCCGCAGCAGCCAAGAAGACCCGCCACATGGGCGGTGGCTTGTCGGCCCCATGCTGGACCGTCGACAGGGGCCCACTAGTCGGCGAGCCCAGCAATGGGCGGAGAAGACGGCGACAGAGAGACAGACGGTTGGGACCCGCGCCACCGGATTACCATTGTACCCCCTGGGGTAGGCCTATAAACGCCCCTAGGCACCCATGCAAGAGGTTGGACCCTAATAGTTTTAGACTCACATAGAGGGAAGAGAAAAGCTAGCCTTGCCCTTCTCCTTCCTCACCCCGAACAGCTCAAGGAGCAACCTTGTACCCGCTTTGCCATAGTGATCATGCGGAGACCCTGCAGAGCAGCAGTAGGGGTGTTATCTCCACGGAGAGCCACGGTTGGGTAAGATCCGCGGCATGCATGCCTTCGCCTCATCTCGTTTCTGTGCACCGCGACGTTCTACTCGCCCCCACCATGATAAGCCATCCTTTGGCATATGTCGCACTCCAACCCGACATTTGGCGCCCACCGTGGGGCTAGGTGCACCGTCGTCCAAGACCTCGCCCGGAAGGGAACCCTTTTCCTCCTGGCGAAGCGCAGCCCCGGCATGCTGACGGAGTTCTGCGCCGACACGCAGACGGCGCCGAGATCGCGCAGCTGCCTTGCCGAACTTGTCGGCAAGGTTCGCCTCTCCGACGAGCCTGCATCCGACGCAGGCACGGGCGGCCCCGAGAGCCTCCTCGCGGGCCTCCTCGAGAAACTCCACGTTGCCGGCGAGCCTGCCGCGGACTTGGAGTCTGTAGGCTCCACCGAGCCGATGCTGGTCGACTCCGACACCGCGTCGCTCGACGCGTTCCCCACCAACATGGTGGTCTACGACGAGCCGCTCCCTCACGAAGGGAGCGGCGGAAGCACCGTCACAGAGGTGCTCGCCATTGGTCATAGCGAGAATTCCGGCGAAGGAGCTCACGACCCCCTCGAGGCGGCTCTGCGAGAGCTGACCGCGCCTATTCCGGAAGACGCTGACGCCAAGATGCTGGAGGCGCGCCGCCTTCAGCTCCTTGAAGGCGCGAGGAACCTGGCAAGCATGAGACGTCTGTCAGAAGCCTACCAGCGTGAGATGGATCGTCGTGGTGACTCGCCCGGCCCGGCCCGGGCCTAACCGCCTAAGCGCGGTCAGCAGCGCGGCGTAGCTATCGCCAACCTGTTCGGGGCCAATCGCCTGTACGCCACGCTGCGGAGAACATCCGCGCCGCCAGCGCGGCGGCGAAAGCTGAACAACCGAGGTTGAGGAGCGCCGCTGATAGCGGAGCGAGTCCAGCAGCTCGACGCAGCCGCCGCTACAGCGAAGCCGGCTGCCGCACGGAGGCGCCGCGACGACAAAACGATGACTTGCCTCCCCGCCGAGAACAAGGCGCGACGTCTCGGACACCGACTGGCAGTGTCCGCGGAAGAAAAAACAAGGATCCGGCTGTCAGCCACAGTCGGAGTCATATCTCCATCGAGCGCGACCAAGACGGCCGCCCAAAAGCAGTGGAGCGGCGGGACGACTATCTGCCTCCTCCTCCCCGCAGAGAAAGGCGAGTCTCCCCGCCACCCGTCAAGCATCCGACTCTCGGTGACCGCCTTGGCCGCCGAGAGGGAGTCGGAGAAAACGACGCCTGCCATCAGATCGACCGACTGCACCGATCCCTGGCGCTGGAAGAAGAAGACGAAGTTAGGGTCCGCCTGTTTGGACCTCGCATCCGAGACGAGCCCTTCCCGGAGGGTTCACACTCCCCGAGACACGCCCAAGTACACCGGCTCAGTAAAGCCGAAGATCGCTAGTTGACTACTCCACGGCCGTCAACATAGCTTAACGGCAACAAGCGTGTTGCCGTGGAAGTCACGTTCCCCTCATGCCTGTGGCACGGCCCGGACATGGTTGAACAGCCTGAAGCCCCGCAGCATCAACAGCTGGGTCGACTTCACTGAGGCCTTTGTCCGCAACTTCACAAGCACGCACAAGCGACCTCCCAAGCCTCGCCAGCTTTCCTTGTGCGTGCAAGGCCCCAACGAATCAACTCGCGACTACCTCACGCGCTGGGCCGAGCTCCGGAACTCCTGCGAGGGCGTGCACGAGGTGCAGGCTATCGAGTACTTCACCGCCGGGTGCAGAGAAGGCACCCTCCTCAAGCACAAGCTCCTTTGCGACGAGCCGGAGACCCTCGACGAGCTACTAATCATAGCAGACAAGTACGCCACGGCCGACACCTCCATGAAGATGGAGATTGGAGTCAGTGCAACTGGCAAGGTGGCTCCTCAGGCTCCCAGAACTCCGGCTGGAGACACCAGTCGGCGACAGCAATGTAAGCGATCCAAGCGCAAGGCCCGCCGGCTTCCAAAGCCGGCAGGTGGCGGCGGTCGAAGACCAGCGGAGGGGCAGCCTCGCCAAGCAACCGAAAGGCGGCAAGTCCAACTGGTTGCCGGCCTTCTCTTCTGAAAGCAGACTCTAGATGGTCCTCGCAAGTTCCATAGCGCGCCGGCCGTCAAACCACACCACCCGGAAGTGTCACCGCTCACCAGATCGCCAAGGAGACGACCTCCTGCCTCCCCGCCATTGGCCGCCGCTTCCACCGCCCGCTTCAAAGAGCCGGCTGTCGGGCCACCGTATGAAGGCAAGACGAGTAAGAACATGGAGCTTATGTGGTGTTCACCAGGTGTGGCCGATGATGACGAAGAAAGCGGCCGCAAAGAAGAAGAAGTGAATGTAGTAGCATTAGATACTCCTGAGTTCATGCACTGGTCCGAGAAACCTATCAGTTGGAGCAGAGCTGATCACCCAGAAGTGATGCCGAATCCGGGCTCCCACGCCCTGGTCTTGGGAGCCACCCTTGCCGCGGATAGGCGGGCCGCTCGCTTCTCGTGAGTGCTGATAGATGGAGGCAGCAGCATCAACATCCTGTACAAGGACACGATGGAGAAGTTAGGAATCAAGCAAAGACAACTTCAGAGTAGCCGGACTGTGTTCCACGGTATTGTACCTAGCCTTTCCTGCTCACCGATTGGCAAGATCCTGATAGACGTCCTTTTTGGGGACAAAGATCATTTCCGCCGAGAGCCAGTCTGGTTCGAAGTGGTGGACCTCGAAAGCCCGTACCACGCTCTGCTTGGCCGACCATCTTTGGCCAAGTTCATGGCGGTCCCCCACTACGCCTACCTCAAGATGAAGATGCCAAGTTCCAAGGGGATCCTGACCGTAGCCGGCGACTCTGAGTAAAGTCGTCACTTTGTGCAAAGCGGTCGGCTGGCGAGTCCACGGTGATCGCAGCTGAGAAGCGGCTTCTTGATCGGGTTGTGGCGATGGGCGGCATGCAGCCCGAAATATCGCACAACCCCAAGGAGTCGGAAGTCGAGGGCCTGCTCAAGCCGCCAAAGAGACGAAGAAGATACCCTTGGACCCGGAGCACCCGGAAAGGTACGCTGTCATAGGTGCAAACCTTGACAGTAAATAGGAAGGCGAGCTCGTCGATTTCCTCCGTGAGAATCGGGACATTTTCGCATGGTCCCCAAAAGACATGCCGGGTGTACCGAAGGAATTCACCGAGCACAAGTTACATGTCCGATCTGATGTGAAGCCCATCAGGCAACCCTTGCGCCGCCTGTCAGAAGAGAAGAGAAGAGTTGTTGGAGAAGAGATAGCCCGGCTCCTAGCAGCCGGTTTCATCATGGAAGTGTTCTTTCCAGAATGGTTAGCAAACCCGGTCCTGGTACTGAAGAAGAACAAGCAGTGGCGGATGTGTATTGACTACACAAGCCTCAACAAAGCTTGCCCCAAGGACCCGTATGCCCTGCCGAGAAATGATTAGGTGATAGACTCCACAGCCGGATCACGAGCTGTTGAGCTTCTTAGATGCATATTCAGGATATCACTAGATCAAGCTGAACCCGGCCGACAGACTGAAGACCGCCTTCATCACGCCGTTTGGAGCCTTCTGCTACCTGACCATGACGTTCGACTTGAGGAATGCTGGCGCCACCTTTCAGCGTTGCATGCAGAAGTGCCTCCTCAAGCAGCTCAGCAGGAATGCCCACGTCTACGTGGATGATGTGGTGGTGAAGACGAAAAAGCGAGGAACACTACTGGAAGACCTCAAGGAGACCTTTGAGATCCTGCGCCGATTCCAGATCAAGCTCAACCCTGAGAAGTGCGTCTTCGGAGTACCAGCCGGCCAGCTCCTTGGTTTCCTGGTCTCCGAACGCGACATAGAGTGCAACCCTGTGAAGATCAAGGCCATCGAGAGGATGGAAGTACCTCGCCGACTGCTAGATGTGCAGAAGTTCACTGGCCGCTTGGCGTCCATCAGCCGATTCATCAGTCGATTGGGCGAGAAAGCTCTCCTGTTGTACCAGCTCATGAAGAAGACCACCTTCTTCAAATGGAACCACAAGGCGGATGAAGCTTTTCTCCAGTTGAAGAAAATGCTGACTACTCCCCCTGTGCTGGCGGCCCCGACTCCTAAGGAGCCCATGCTCTTATACATTGTCGCCACCAGCAGGGTAGTCAGCACAGTCATTGTAGTTGAGCGCAAGGAGGAAGGCAAGGCGCTACCTGTCCAGAGACCAGCATATTACTGAGCGGCAATCGCCGACCTCCAAGCAGAACTACCCCACTACCAGAAGATGTGCTACGGCGTGCACTTCGCCGCCAAGAAGTTGAAGCCTTACTTTCAAGAGCATCCAATCACTGTGGTTTGCACAGCCCCACTTGCCGAGATCATCGGAAGCCGAGACGCTTCTGGCCGAGTGGCCAAATGGGCCATAGAGCTGGCCCCCTATACCATCTATTACCAGCCCCGCACCGCCATCAAGTCGCAAGCACTGGCTGACTTCCTCGTCGGCGGGCGAGACCCGATTACTGCCGCCAAATACCGACTCCACCCATTGGCGGATGCATTTCGATGGCTCCAAGATGCGCACCGACTTGGGAGCCGGCGTCGTCCTCACTTCACCCAAAGGCGACAAGCTCAAGTATGCGCTGCAGATCCATTTCACCGCCTCCAACAACGTCGCCGAATACGAGGCGGTCATTCACGGGCTCCGGCTAGCCAAAGAACTTGGCATTCGCCGGATCCTGTGTTATGGCGACTCCGACTTGGTGGTCCAACAGTCATCCGGTGACTGGGACGCCAAAGATGCAAACATGGCGAGCTACCGTTTCCTGGTACAGCAGTTGAGTGGATATTTTGAGGGGTGCGAGTTCCTCCACATACCAAGAAACGACAACGACCAAGAAGATACCCTGGCACGAATCGGATCCACCCGCCAGGCAATACGATCCGGCGTCGCCCTTCAGTGCCTCCTCAAGCCATCTGTCAAGCCATCACCAGAATCAGACTCCATTTTTGTGCCGGCTCCCCCTGAAGAAGTCGGATCCGACTCCAAAGCCTCAGCAGACGGCACGAGAATTCTTGCAGACGGCCCCAAGAATGCCGCAGTCGAAGCCGGCCCGGGGACTTCAGAACCCGGCCCGGGGACTTCAGAACCCGGCCCGGGGACTGCGGCGACCATCGCGAAGACTCCAGAACTCGGCCCGGGGACTGCACCAGTCGGCCCGGGGACTTCATCAACCCAGCAAGCGGTTGCGGACTCCAGCCCGCCGCCTCCCAGCCAGCCGCCCTCGTCCAAGTGGCGATCTTGGCGATTGAAGAAATAGCAGCACCCTCATGGGCCCATCCCATCCTGAAGTTCCTAGTAAGCGGAGAGCTACCAACCGATGAAATCCTGGCTCGTCAAGTACAACGCCGAGCGGCAGCCTACACTATAGTCTACAGAGAGCTGGTCAGGCGCAGCACCACTGGTGTCTACCAGCGTTGCGTCGAACTAGAGCAAGGCCAAGCGATTTTCGAAGACATTCATCAAGGCGAGTGTGGCCACCATGCGGCCTCAAGAGCACTCATCGCCAAAGCCTTCCGACACGGTTTCTTCTGGCCAACTGCCCTAGAAGAGGCCAAGGAATTAGTTCAAAAATGCAAGGGGTGCCAGATGTTCCGCTCCAAGCCGTTTTAGCCGGCTTCCGCACTCAAGAGTATCCCCATGGCCTGGCCCTTTGCTGATTGGGGCCTGGACATGGTGGGACCATTCAAAGCAGCACAAGGCGGCCTAACTCACTTACTTGTCGCGGTGGACAAGTTCACCAAGTGGATAGAAGTAAAGCCCATAAAGAAGTTGAATGGTCCAACTCAAAGGACTTTCATCGCCGACATCACGACTGCACGGCTGCATCACACAAAGATCATCACCGACAATGGCACAAATTTTGCCAAAGGCGCCTGGCTCGCTTACTGCGCTGACGCAAGGCATCCGACCGATTTAGCGCCCGTTGCCCATCCGCAATAAAGCGGCGGTGGAGCGAGCAAACGGCCTCATCTGTGCGGCATCAAGCCCCGACTGGTCGAACCACTGGAGCGTTCAGCCGGCTGTTGGCTTGAGGAGTTGCCAGCTGTCCTCTGGAGTTTGCGCACGACTCCACACAAGTCAACCGGCTTCACACCCTTCTTCCTCGTCTACGGTGCCGAAGCCGTCATCCCAACGGACATAGAGTTCGACTCCCCGCGAGTCACCATGTACACCGAGGAGGAAGAAGAAGAAGCACGACAAGACGACGTCGATCTGCTGGAAGAGGGCCGGCTGTTGGCACTCAGCCGGTCCAGCATCTACCAGCAGAGCCTGCGCCGCTACTACAACAGGAAGGTCAAGCCGAGATCTTTCCAAGAAGGCGACCTTGTGCTCCGGCTGATCCAGCGAACAGCCGGCCAAGATAAGTTGCGGCGCCTTTGGGAAGGCCCTTCATTATCGACAAAGTCTTTGGCGGCGACTCCTACTACACGATCGACGCCGAAGCCCGAGCACGCAAGAAGAGGGACGACTCCGGCAAAGAGACGGAGCGGCCATGGAACGCAAATCTTCTCCGAAGATTTCTGATTGATGCAATATGTACCACGCTACCTTTTGCGTTAAAGTACCAAGACTTTGGGCCCCCCGAGATGAGCTCGGGGACTGCCCTTTTTTGTTATCTGTATGATAAGAATTATGCCTTCGAGTATGTTACTCTTTGTTATGCCGCTTGGCACCGGGCTCGACTAGTCGGCCCGGGGACTCGCCGCCTTGCACTATGAATGCTTCCTACAGTCGGACAAGTAGTGTGCGGTACCTAAGCCGTCTCCTGTCAGAAGCCGCAGCTTGCAGAGCGACTGATTGGTGGGCAGGAGTAAGGAAGAACGGGCGCCCACATGAAAAATGGCTAAGGACCCAAAGCATAAACATAGCTTAAGCCGGCTCCCAGCCCCTTTTTGCAAAAACCGACTCTTGAGTAGTCGGCTTGCCGCTTTCTATCCAACTTGTTTAAAAGACTCTAAAAAATGGCCAAGTACTTGCCTTCCCAAGAGTAGCCAAGCACTTGATCCAAACGGCAGTCCGCAGAGCGGTTGTCCGATGGGCAAGGCGACGACTAAGGGAAGGCGACAAAGGAAAGAGCCATAAGAGCAATGAGCAAGGAAAGATAGAATTAGATAATATTTACACAGCATAGGCCCTTGCCGAATCTTCGAGCAGAAGTTCAAAATACACCCCGCGGGTGGAATTGTGCGAATTAACAAGTTTTTCAAAAGACTACCAAAGCAGATAAAATAAAGACAAGACAGCAGCCTAGGAAGTGGCAGACGGGTTTGGAGGGCCGGAGGAGACGGCGGCGTCAGGCGCCGGGGCGGCCGGCTGGGCAGTCTCGGCTTGATCATCTCAGGCGGCAGCCGACCCAGACGGGCGCGGCTCATTGCTGGAGGCGTGGTCGAGCTAAGGCTGGTCGCCCGCTCCGTCTTCTGGTGCCTCCATCTCATCTCCGTCCTCCGCCTCGCCTTCCTCCTCGGCGCTGGAGCCGATCACCTCCGCCGAGTCCTCGTCGTAATCCGGGTTCATCCCGAACCACTCCAGCGGTGCCTCCCTGCCGTCCTCAGCCCGCTCAGGGACGAAGACACTGGTGTCCATGTAGTCGGCGATAGCCGCCGCACGCTCGACGAGGGCGTCTTCCGCAGCCAGCAGCTCACTTTGGGGCCTTCGACCGAACGCGGCCAGCCGGTCCAGATCCAGCACTGGATACCATGCCTTGACGAATCCAAGGCCCGGCGCGCTATAGCCCGGTCCGCAGAACCCTTCCAGGCCTCAAGACGGCCAGCCGCGACCTCCAGCCAGTCCGCAGTTCGACTGGGAGTACGCAGAGCCGGCATGTACAGCCATAGGGCAGCAATCGCCTGGGCGCCGACACGTTGAAGCCGGCGCAACATCCGATGGGCCGGCCGCAGACAAGCCTCAATGCTCAGAAGCTGCTCGTCAAGGGTCCGGGGGCGTTGGCAGCGATCTCAGCACCACTCGCCCTCCGCGCCTCGCGATCAGCCTCAATGGCTTGATTGGCCGCCTGCGTATGGCCGGGGAAGAAGTCTGCCAAGACGAAAGAGAAGCAAGTCAAAAAACCAGGAGTCAGCCTGACCAATAGTCAGCGGCTCAAAGAAGGAAAGTAAAGAAACTCACCGTCGATGATGTCCTCGATTTCATGGAAGCCGGAGGTCAGCTGTGCCTCCTTGTCGGTCCAGGAGGAGCGCTCGCTTTCGAACATGACCAGGAGAGCGGCCTCTCTCTGCTCCGCCTCGTCCTGCGCCTTCTTAAGCAGCTCCCTTGTTCGGCCACCGTGCACATAGCGAAGTCGCGCTCATGGGCGAAGCTTGCTGCACTCCTCCCCTTGATGCGCAAGGCGGTGTCGGCTGCGCTCAGCTCCCGTCGGAGAGTGGCATTGGCCTCTGAAGAATAAAAAGAAAAGGGACTTTAAGTCGTCAACTAAGAAGGTCGCCAGGAAGATCCAGCCCGACTGCTCAGTAGTCGGACCGAATCTCGGGGACTATAGCTCGCGGGTGCGCCAGCGCGCCCCCGCGAAGAAGAAAGAAGACTCACCCCGGCTTCTCGACAAGTCGCCGCTCCGCTTGCCCAGCTCCTCAACGATGCGGTTGAAGGCAGTGGCGCGGAGGTTGTGATACTCCTGCGATAAGCATTTCAGACAAAGGTAAAAATTTGGAAATCGACAGATAGAGTTCCGAGCCGCCTGCTCAGCAGCCGGCCCGAAACTCGGGGACTACACCGATGGGTGTGGCGCCTCTACGAGAAGAACAAGGAAAATTCAAAGAAGAAACATACCCGAACGGCGGTTCGCGACGCCAAATGCGCCTTGGTGCGATTCGGATGGCGTCGCCTTCAGCTCGCATGACCGCTGAGCGTCGAAGCGCCTGGTTGGCGGGCCTGTGCCGCCTCCTCGCACCCACCAAACGGGCACGGTGCTTGTCGCCTCGGCGTCTGGAATGGCTGAGCTGGCGGCGCCGGTCTCCAAGGGGTGTGGCGCCGAAGTCGCCTTCTCAAGACGGCGGCGTGCTGGCGAGGCGACTTGAAGGAGCAGCTTCGCCACAGCTTCATCTTCAGTCGGCGGCGCCGGCGGGTCCGCCTGCTGTTTACCCCGCGCGCTCTCAGACGGCGGCGGAGGCGACGGCGACGACACGGCCGTGCCCGACATGGAGGTCTCACCGCCTCGCCTCTCCATGATGGGGAACTCGCTGTCGGCTCCCTCCGTCTGCCCCCTGAACTCCGGCGGTGGCGGCGCAGAGCTCAGCGGGGTGACGAACAGCGCTGATTGGAGGCGGGCGGCCTCCTCGGCTCGCTGCTTAGTCGCGAGGGCGGCTTCGGCCTCCTCCAGCTTCCTCTGGGCGGAAGCCTCCGCCTTCTCCAGGCGGGCGGCCTCCTCCTCGTCGCGCTTCTCCTGCGCGTTCAGCTCCGTCGCCTCCCGGAGGTCGGCGGCGGGGTCAATCCACCGAGTATTATCGGACGTCTCTGCCGACCCCATGACGGAGGCGGCGGCGACCCTCTCTAGAGTAAGGGGAGCCCTGATGCGAAGAAGACATGTAAAGATTTGGACAAGATGAATCAGAAGAAAACAAGACGAAGTAAAAGCGCTTACGCGCAGACCAGCGGCGGCTTTTTCACTTCCTTGCGGAAGCGGTTAGCCTTTGCGACCGCCTCTTCCCACTGGTGTGGCCGCCCTGAGAACCGGCGGCCGCCCTTAGCGAGCTCGGCCCGGCCCGGCGCTTCGCGCCGCCTCGACCACCCAAGCCGGCGGAGGAACTCGCGCCCGGATGGCCGCCAACCGAACCGTCATCTTCAGGCCAATCGGCGAAGGTAGCCAAGGGCCTGAAGTCGTCAGCCCCTCCTCCGCCCCCTCCTTCGGTGTCGGCCTCCATCGCCGCCGCCCCCAAGTCAGGGTCGTCGACGTCGCTCTCCGCCCGATCGGGGACGAATTCACGGGCCGGACCCGTGGTGCCGGCTGAGGGCTGCATGAGGGGGTTCTGACTCGGAAAAAACCAAAAGATAAGAAGTCGGATTCGCTGAAAAAGAAAACGGAAGAGGAAAAGAGATGACTTACCACAGGCGGGGGTTGGCATTGAGTATGGCTCCTTGCCGAACTGCCGCGATCCGCCGTAAGGTTGCATTTCGCCAGGAAGTTCATCAGGTCCGCCACCTCCGCTGGGGGCATGTCCTTGGAGCATGCCGACTGGGGTCGGTGGCGCTCATCCGACAGATCACATGAGGTCGGTCTTGAGCGGAAGGACTCGCGCGCCACGGCGGCCAGCAAGTCGGCCCAGCCAGCCCTCCGATCACAAGTCGGAGTCGCGACGGCGGCGGCGCCTGCAGGAGTCAGCGTCCTGGCCCGATGGGACCAGCTGAGGAGCCGCCCCGACAACACGCCGGCTTCGTAAAGCAGCAGATTGACCCAGTTGCCTTCTGAAGCGACGTTCTTCACGTAGAAGTAGGAGCGCTGCCACATCTTCACCGATTTGATCAGCGGGATGGCAGGGAAAGGGTTGTCGCCCACCGGCCTCCGCATCGCCATGAAGGTGCCGCACGAAGCCGCACGCAGCGACGCGGCGCGTACGAGCTTGGCTCGAAAAATCCCCCACAGCTCGATGGTGGGGAGAACGTCGAGGAAGCCCTCGCACAAGGCGGCGAAGGCAGCCAGCGGTACCACCGTATTCGAGGAGGTGGTGCGGCTGGAGCCTCGTGAAACTCCAAGAAGGCGCGGAAGAAGCTGCTCACGACAACCCTAGACCGCGCGCATGAGGTGCAAGCGGAATATGACCGCTTCGCGCCCTCCTCGGCGCCGGCCTTTTATTTCACGCCGCGGCGCGGGTCTGCACTAGGTTCTTGCCGGGGATGCAGCGCGTCTGGCAGAGGAACTCGATGTGGTCGGCGTCCACCTCGGAGCCGTCCCACACGCCGGAGCGCGGGGCGGGTGGCGCAGCGGCGGATGAGGAGCTCATCTCCGCGGCGTGGCGTGGCTCGGTGCGACGGTGGCAAGAAGAAGAAGAAGCGAGAGGAAGAAGAAGTGAGAGGAAGAAGGAGCAAGAGGAAGCGGGGGAAGCAGGGAGATGGATGCGCGTGCGTCGCCGCCTCCCCGCCTACTTATAGGCCCACGGGCTGAGAAGCCGATGGGGCGGGTGTGGGATTAACTGCGCCCAGTACCCCATGCCCCCCATGATTAACCCACGAAGTTATTGCACGCAGTAACGACGTGGGGAACCCAACCGCCCGCACGGCCGCAACGGATCCGCCCGTGCGCCGAGGCACGATAGTGGCGGGGCTCGCCTGACAGGCCTGTCTCGTCATGCGCGTGGGTGGGCAGACTGACCCTGCCGCGTGGCGTCGCGCGACGGGCCCGCGACGGGCAGTTGCCTAGAAGCTTATCAGGCACGCTGCCTGGATCCCGCCACGACCTTCAACCCTTGGAGGAGCAAGAGAGCCTCCTGCGAGTCTGACTCCAGCTAGTCGGCCTAGAGAAAGACGGCGAGCCAAGCCCAGGTTCTTCCATCAGAGGGGATGAAACTGTTGAGGCTCCTCGACATGTTGACCTCGGCGCCTCACCAGCTTCGGGGACTACTGTCGGAGTAATGGGCCACGGGTAGGCAAACCCGAGCCCCCGGACCTTTCAAAACATCGGGGCAGACTGCGCCCCTCAAGACCCCAAGAAAAGAGCCACCTTTCGAGAGTCGGCGGCAGAGCCGCCGATCGCTTCTCCCAGCCGAGTCCCTGAGACGGCCTCGAGATGAGCCGACTCCCAACTGGCGACTTCCGGAGAAGCCGGCTATGGGGAGTCAGCCCGCGACTCCAACCACCTCCTGCCTATGCAACTACGGACGGGATGGGATGTGGCGCCGTGACGGCCCATCCCAGCCCCTGCTCAAAAGGGCGAACATAGCCACAAGGCGCCAGATTGACGAAGATCTCCGTCCGGCGGCAAGACGCTACACGCCGCCTCGACATCAGCCTGCAAGGCAGATCCACTCCACGACGGCCTGTCTGCCACGACCCAGAGACGGCAGGACCCGCTGTCGGCGGGAGTGCAAGACGGCGAAACACCCCAAGACGGACTGGCTGGGAGTCGGGCCCCGAGAGTCGGCCGCCCTCCCATGGGCTCCGCGACGCCATTAACTGTGACATGACAGGAATGGCAGCGGTGATCACCCGTCAGCGGCGGCATCAAGGTTATGACCCCATGACCAAGCCCGCGTCATTAGAAGTGCGGGTTACAGAATCCGCAGCCGGCAAGACCCGCCAAGGGCGTGGCTTGTCAGCCCTGCGTCTTTGGACCGTCGGCAGGGCCCACTAGTCGGCAGGCCCCAACAGTTGGCGGAGAAGACGACGACCAGAGAGACAGACGGCTGGGACCCGCGCCTAGCCGGATTACCATTGTACCCCCGGGAGGTAGGCCTATATAAACCCCCCGGGGCACCCATGCAAGAGGTTGGACCCTAATAGTTTTAGACTCGCATAGAGGGAAGAGAAGAGCTAGCCTTGCCCTTCTCCTTCCTCACCCCGAACAGCTCAAGGAGCAACCTTGTACCCACTTTGCCATAGTGATCATGCGGAGACCTGCAGAGCAGCAAGAGGGGTGTTATCTCCACGGAGAGCCACGAAGCTGGGTAAGATCCGCCCGGCGTGCATGCCTTCGCCTCATCCTGCTTTCGAGCACGGGCTGACGTTCTACTCGCCCCCACCATGATAAGCCATCCTTTGGCATATGTCGCACCCAACCCCCGACACTCCGCAAGATCACTCCAAACATGTCCGGAGCGGGAGGCAAGTGGATGGTCTCCTCCGTACGGAGGAGAACATTACGGAGCTCCGGGAAGCCGAATACCTGGCCGCAGATATCGCGCACCGGCTCCCAGATGCGGGGCAGATCGTCCCCACCCCCGAGCCTCACGAAAGGGTCCTGTTCCTTACCCATTTCGTCTGCGGACTGGGGTTCCCCTCCACCCATTTGTCCGCGGGCTCATGTTCTAGTACGGGCTGGACTTCCATGATCTGGACCCCAATTTCATCCTCAACATCTCGGCGTTTATCATCATGTGAGAGGCCTTCCTCCGCATCAAGCCCCACTTCGGCCTGTAGCTGAAGACCTTCAATGTTAAACTGAAGGTGGTGGTCGGCCAGCAAGCGGAGTGTGGAGGCGCCATGGTGGGAAAAATGCCCAACGTCACCTGGCTTGAAGGCTCCTATGTGGAGACCGTAAAGGGGTGGCAATCGGGGTGGTTCTACATCACCGAGCCGCGCGACACCAACTGGGTGGCGGCCCTCGAATTTCGATCCGGCATCCCCATGCGGCTCACCTCCTGGAAAGAGAAGGGTATATCCTGGGGTTCATCGGTGGAGCTGACCGGACTCCAGAAATGCGTCAAAAACATGATAAGCAAGAAAATCAAGCTTGTCAACATGGTCCAAGTGATGCTCTTCCACCGGATCCTCCCGTGTCAAAGACGGGCATTCAATTTGTGGGAGTTCGACTCGGCTAAGCACTAGATGCTGCGAGAGCTCTTCGACACGACGCACCAAGACATCTGGAAGGTGTTGTTCAAGTCTGCCGAGGTACCTCCTCCCCTTACCGAGGATTACGGACTTAGCGCAAAGTGCCTCGCCAATCTGGTAAGATTCTTATATATCATAAGATGTTTCTCTCCCCAGTATAATCATGTGAAGGATCTGAGCCTTCATGCCATTTAACAGGACTGGGTCGCGACAGCGGAGCATATCGATTGTCCGACCCCACTGCCCGAAGATCCAGCAGATGCTCTCTTAACGGAGATGTTGGTTCCAGCGCCTTATGAGGCGCCGGAGAAGAAGGCCAAGAAGAAGGCCGCGGGAACCAGGAAAGGTCTCCACCGCAAGGTCGTGTCGGACTCATCGTCCAATAACACCGAAGTGCCCTCCTCCCACGAAAACGAGAGGAGGAAGAGGAAATTTCTCCCCACAGCAGGGGGAGACAAGAAAAGGAAGGCCGCCCCGTGAGGGGAGGCCGAAGGGTCCAAGAAGGGAAGGACTCTCCTTCCGGACTGCTCCACGGCGGCCGCTTTTAGCGACGAGGAGTGGTTACCCAGGGACAAGCCCCTGGCGAAATGGTTCTTGGTATGTTTTATTTTATTGCTTCTTACCATGCCGAACATGATCATGCAGTCCATCCAGAGCCATATCAACGTATCCTCTTCGGATGATTCTTTGGGCCCATCAAATATGAACAGCGATTCACTCCCACCGGCCTCCTCCCCACGCCCTACGGACGACGCCGAGGTGTTGTCTCGAAGGGCACTAAACCAAGGGGAGAAGGTTCCGGAGGCGCCCCAAGGCGACATCCCAGACGCTGGGCGCACAAGGGGCAAGATTCCCATGGGCTCTAATGCCGGGGCAGCAAGTCTAGCCCCCATTCGAATACTGCACCGGAACCTCCAGTCTAGATTCTGTCAGGCGACCCCTCGCAAAGGAGGGCAATCTGTCTATGCCAATGGCCTCTGTCCATCCAGAGGCATCGGACAATTTTATGGAAGCGCTTCGTGGCGCTTCCATTGATGAAGAGCACCGTACTATCATGAGTGCGGTGGTCGAGAAGGTTTGGTCCGCCAAAAGCGGACTGACTGAAGCCTGTGCCAGCCTCCTAACAGGCTTTGAGGTAATTAATCAAATTATGAGAAAATGTTACAACATAGACAGTAGCCCCTGATGCTCTGTTTGGTGTTCGCAAAGAAAGGCCGAACAGAGGATCAAAGAATAATCACAGGAGTCTAATCAGAATATGTCTATGTGAATAAGCGGGCTTCGCTGCTGGCCGTCAGCCGCTTTCAGATCTGGAGGTCTCCATGATCAAGCGGACCTTGAGCGGTCCAAGGAAGAGCTCGGCCTTACCAAGAGGCAGCTCAAAGAGAACAAAGGTAAGTTATACCCCGTCTGTATATTGATAAAGAAAAAAGAAGGTGGTTGTTCATAGGATCATCATGAATTTTGCTAGGGGCCACGACCAAAGTGGCAGCCCTGAAGAAGGCGTTGTCCGAGGCCGAAGACAAAGCGGCCGAGGAGCGAGCTGAGCGCGAGAAGAAAGAGGCCTGAGTCGGCGAGGTTCAGCAAGATCTCCAGGACTTCGTCAAAAATACGAGTCCTTGGAGCATGACTCTAAGACGCAAGGGTCCGAGCTTGAGAAGGCCCTCGAGAACGCACAAAATGCCAAGGCCGAAGCCCAAAAGGCCCTCCAGGAAATTGAGGCGATCAAGAAGATAGTGGCGGGTAAAGCATTCATTATGCAAAGCAAGCATGTGAAGGAAACTTTTCTTTTACTTACCTGAATTCGGAGCTCTCCAGGAGCGTTCGCAGATCTACCCAGCAGTGTGTCGGATGCCACGGAGTTCTACCAGGCCAAGGAAGGGAGCTCGACGGAGAATTTGTTCTGGTCTCAGTATACTGGGACTAATGACCCACAAGTATAGGGGATCTATCGTAGTCCTTTTGATAAGTAAGAGTGTGGAACCCAACGAGGAGCAGAAGGAAATGATAAGTGGTTTTCAGCAAGGTATTCTCTGCAAGTACTGAAATAAGTGGTAACAGATAGTTTTGTGATAAGATAAATTGTAACGAGCAACAAGTAACAAAAAGTAAATAAGGTGCAGCAAGGTGGCCCAATCCTTTTTGTAGCAAAGGACAAGCCGGAACAAACTCTTATAATAGGAAAAGCGCTCCGAGGACACATGGGAATATCGTCAAGCTAGTTTTCATCACGCTCATATGATTCGCGTTCGGTACTTTGATAATTTGATATGTGGGTGGACGGTGCTTGGGTGTTGTTCTTACTTGAACAAGCATCCCACTTATGATTAACCTCTATTGCAAGCATCCGCAACTACAACAAAAGTATTAAGGTAAACCTAACCATAGCATGAAACATATGGATCCAAATCAGCCCTCGAAAGCAACGCATAAACTAGGGTTCAAGCTTCTGTCACTCTAGCAAACCATCATCTACTTATTACTTCCCAATGAATTCCTCTAGGCCCAAATAATGGTGAAGTTTTATGTAGTCGACATTCACATAACACCACTAGAGGTTAGACAACATACATCTCATCAAAATATCGAACGAATACCAAATTCACATGACTACTAATAGCAAGACTTCTTCCGTATCCTCAGGAACAAACTTAACTACTCACAAAGCATATTCATGTTCATAATAAGAGGGGTAATAATATGCATAAAGGATCTGAACATATGATCTTCCACCAAGTAAACCAACTAGCATCAACTACAAGGAGTAATCAACACTACTAGCAACCTACTAGCACCAATCTTGGACTTGGAGACAAGAATTGGATACAAGAGATGAACTAGGTTTTGGATATGAGATGGTGCTGGTGAAGACGTTGATGGAGATTGCCCTCTCCCGATGAGAGGAGCATTGGTGATGACGATGGCGATGATTTCCCCCTTCCTGAGGGAAGTGTCCCCGGCAGAACAGCTCTGCCGGAGCCCTAGATTGGTTCCGCCAAGGTTCCGCCTCGTGGCGGCGGAGTCTCGTCCTGAAAGGTTGCTTATGATTTTTTTCTCATCGAAAGACTTCATATAGGAGAAGATGGACATCGGAGAGCCACCAGGGGGCCCAGGAGGTAGGGGGAGGGTGTGGGCCCCCTGGCCTTCATCTTCGGCGATGATTTTTCTTTATTTATTTTAAGGTATTCTGTGGAGTTTCAGGACTTTTGGAGTTGCGCAGAATAGGCCTTCAATATTTGCTCCTTTTCCAGCCCAGAATTCCAGCTGCCGGCATTCTCCCTCTTCATGTAAACCTTGTAAAATAAGAGAGAATAGCCATAAGTATGGTGACATAACGTGAAATAACAGCCCATAATGCGATAAATATCGATATAAAAGCATGATGCAAAATGTGTTGGGGAACGTTGCAGAAAACAAAAAATTTCCTACGGTTTCACCAAGATCCATCTATGAGTTCATCTAGCAACGAGTGATAGGAGTGCATCTACATACCTTTGTAGATCGCGAGCGGAAGCGTTCAAGTGAACGGGGTTGAGGGAGTCGTATTCGTCGTGATCCAAATCACCGATGACCAAGTGCCGAACGGACAGCACCTCCGCGTTCAACACACATATGGAGAGGATGACGTCTCCCACACCTTGATCCAGCAAGGAGGAGGGAGAGGTTGATGAAGATCCAACAGCACGACAGCGTGGTGGTGGATGCAGCAGGGTTCCAGCAGAGCTTCGCCGAGCTTCTGCGAGAGGGAAAGGTGTAGCAGGGTTGCGGCTGCCCTCCCTCCCCCCCTTTATATAGGCCCCCTGGGGGGGTGCCGGCCCTGGAGATTAGATCTCCCAAGGGGGGGGGGGGCGGCGGCCAAGGGGGGAGGCTTGCCCCCAAAGGCAAGTGGGGCGCCCCCTCCCGTAGGGTTCCCAACCCTAGGCGCAGAGGGGGGCCCAAGGGGGGGCGCGCTAGCCCACCAGGGGCTGGTTCCCCTCCCAGTTCAGCCCATGGGGCCCTCCGGGATAGGTGGCCCCACCCGGTGGACCCCCGGGACCCTTCAGGTGGTCCCGGTACAATACCGGTGGACCCCGAAACTTTCCCGATGGCCAAACTTCGACTTCCCATATATAATTCTTTACCTCCGGACCATTCTCGAACTCCTCGTGGCGTCCGAGATCTCATCCGGACTCAACAACTTTCGGTTTGCTGCATACTCATATTCATACAACCCTAGCGCCACCGAACCTTATGTGTAGACCCTACCGGTTCGGGAGACATGTAGACATGACCGAGACGGCTCTCCGGTCAATAACCAACAGCGGGATCTGGATACCCATGTTGGCTCCCACATGCTCCTCGATGATCTCATCGGATGAACCACGATGTCGAGGATTCAAGCAACCCCGTATACAATTCCCTTTGTCAATCGGTATGTTACTTGCCCGAGATTCGATCGTCGGTATCCCAATACCTCGTTCAATCTCGTTACCGCAAGTCACTTTACTGCATCCGTAATGCATGATCCCGTGACCAAACACTTGGTCACTTTGAGCTCATTATGATGATGCATCACCGAGTGGGCGGTGATACCTCTCCGTAATACGGAGTGACAAATCCCAGTCTCGATCCGTGACAACCCAATGACACTTTCGGAGATACCTGTAGTGCACCTTTATAGTAACCCAATTACGTTAGACGCTTTGGTACACCCAAAGCACTCCTACGATATCCGGGAGTTACACGATCTCATGGTCTAAGGAAAATACACTTGACATTGGAAAAGCTCTAGCAAAACGAACTACACGATCTTGTGTTATGCTTAGGATTGGGTCTTGTCCATCACATCATTCTCCTAATGATGTGATCCCGTTATCAATGACATCCAATGTCCATAGTCAGGAAACCATGACTATCTATTGATCAACGAGCTAGTCAACTAGAGGCTCACTAGGGACATATTGTAGTCTATGTATTCACACGTGTATTACGATTTCCGGATAATACAATTATAGCATGAATAAAAGACAATTATCATAAACAAGGAAATATAATAATAATCCTTTTATTATTGCCTCTAGGGCATATTTCCAACAGTCTCCCACTTGCACTAGAGTCAATAATCTAGTTACAGTGTGATGGATCGAACACCCATAGAGTTCTGGTGTTGATCATGCTTTGCTCGCGGAAGAGGTTTAGTCAACGGATCTACGACATTCAGATCTGTATGCACTTTGCAATTTTCTATATCTCCATCTTGAACATTTTCACGAATGGAGTTGAAGCGACGCTTGATGTGCCTGGTCATCTTGTGAAACCTGGGCTCCTTGGCAAGTGCAATAGCTCCAGTGTTGTCACAGAAGAGTTTGATCGGCCCCGACGCATTAGGTATGACTCCTAGGTCGGTGATGAACTCCTTCACCCAAATTGCTTCATGCGCTGCCTTCGAGGCTGCCAGGTACTCCGCCTCACATGTAGATCCCGCCACGACGCTCTGCTTGCCGCACCAGCTTATTGCTCCACCATTCAACATATACACGTATCCGGTTTGTGACTTAGAGTCATCCAGATATGTGTCGAAGCTAGCGTCGACGTAAACTTTTACGACGAGCTCTTCGTCACCTCCATAAACGAGAAACATGTCCTTAGTCCTTTTCAGGTACTTCAGGATATTTTTGACCGCTGTCCAGTGTTCCCTGCCGGGATTACTTTGGTATCTTCCTACCAAACTTACGGCAAGGTTTACATCAGGTCTGGTACACAGCATGGCATACATAATAGACCCTATGGCTGATGCATAGGGGATGACACTCATCTCTACTATATCTTCTGCCGTGGTTGGACATTGAGCCGAGCTCAATTTCACACCTTGTAATGTCTGCAAGAACCCTTTCTTGGACTGATCCATTTTGAACTTCTTCAATATCTTATCAAGGTATGTGCTTTGTGAAAGACCTATGAGGCGCCTCGATCTATCTCTATAGATCTTGATGCCTAATATATAAGCAGCTTCTCCAAGGTCCTTCATTGAAAAACTCTTATTCAAGTAGGCCTTAATGCTGTCCAAAAGTTCTATATCATTTCCCATCAAAAGTATGTCATCTACATATAACACGAGAAATGCTACAGAGCTCCCACTCACTTTCTTGTAAACGCAGGCTTCTCCATAAGTCTGCATAAACCCAAACGCTTTGATCATCTCATCAAAGCGAATGTTCCAACTCCGAGATGCTTGCACCAGCCCATAAATGGATCATTGGAGCTTGCATACCTTGTTAGCATTCTTAGGGTCGACAAAACCTTCCTATTGCATCATATATAGTTCTTCCTTAAGATAGCCGTTAAGGAATGCCGTTTGACGTCCATTTTCCATATCTCATAATCATAGTATGCGGAAATTGCTAACATGATTCGGACGGACTTCACTTCGCCACGGAGAGAAAGTCTCATCATAGTCAACCCCTTGAACTTGCCGATAACCTTTAGCGACAAGTCGAGCTTTTAGATGGTAACATTACCATCCGCGTCCGATCTTCTTCTTAAAGATCCATTTGTTTTCTATCGTCACGATCATCGGCAAGTCTGTCAAAGTCCATACTTTGTTTTCATACATGGATTCTATCTCGGATTGCATGGCTTGAGCCATTTGTTGGAATCTGGGCCCGCCATCGCTTCTTCATAGTTCAAGGTTCACCGTTGTCTAACAACATGATTTCCGTGACAGGGTTGCCATACCATTACGGTGTGGAACGTGTCCTTGTGGACCCACGAAGTTCAAGAGCAACTTGATCCGAAGTACCTTGATCATCATCATTAATTTCCTCTTGATCGGTGTAGGCACCACAGAACATTTTTCTCGAGCTGCACTACTTTCCGGTTCAAGAGGTAGTACTTCATCGAAGTTCTACTTTCCTCCCACTTACTCCTTTCGAGAGAAACTCTTTTTCCGTAAAGGATCCGTTCTTGGCAACAAAGATCTTGCCTTCGGATCTAAGGTAGAAGGTATACCCAATGGTTTCCTTAGGGTATCCTATGAAGACGCATTTTCCGACTTGGGTTCGAGCTTTTGTGTTTAAGTTTCTTGACATAAGCATCGCATCCCCAAACTTTTAGAAACGACAGCTTAGGTCTCTTCCCAAACCATAATTCCTACGGTGTCATCTCAACGGATTTAGACGGTGCCCTATTTAAAGTGAATGTAGCTGGCTCTAGAGCGTATCCCCAAAATGATAGCGGTAAATCAGTAAGAGACATCATAGATCGCACCATATCCAATAGAGTGCAATTACGACGTTCGGACACACCGTTACGCTAAGGTGTTCCAGGCGGCGTGAGTTGTGAAACGATTCCACATTTCCTTAAGTGTGTACCAAATTGGTGACTTAAATATTCTCCTCCACGATCCGATCAGAAGAACTTTATTTTTCGGTCACGTTGATTCTCTACTTCATTACGAAACTCCTTGAACTTTTCAAAGGTCTCGGACTTGTGTTTCATCAAGTAGACATACCCATATCTACTCAAGTCATCAGTGAGAGTGAGAACATAACGATATCCTCCGCGAGCCTCAACGCTCATTGGACCGCACACATCGGTATGTATGATTTCCAATAAGTTGGTTGCTCGCTCCATTGTTCCCGAGAACGGAGTCTTGGTCATTTTGCCCATAAGGCATGGTTTGCATGCGTCAAATGATTCATAATCGAGAGACTCTAAAAGTCCATCAGCATGGAGCTTCTTCATGCGCTTGACACCAATGTGACCAAGGCGGTAGTGCCACAAGTATGTGGGACTATCGTTATCAACTTTACATCTTTTGGTATTCATACTATGAATATGTGTAACATCACGTTCGAGATTCATTAAGAATAAACCATTGACCATCGGAGCATGACCATAAAACATATCTCTCATATAAATAGAACAACCATTATTCTCGGATTTAAATGAGTAGCCATCTCAGATAAACGAGATCACGATACAATGTTCATGCTCAAACTTGGCACTAAATAACAATTATTGAGGTTTAAAACTAATCCCGTAGGTAAATGTAGAGGTAGCGTGCCGACGGCGATCACATCGACCTTGGAACCATTCCCGGCAGCGCATCGTCACCTCGTCGCCAGCCTTCTCTGTTTATTCCGCAGCTCCTGTTTGTGAGTTACAAATATGAGCAACGGCACGGTATCAAATACCGGGGAGTTCTTTGCGAAATCTTGTAAGGTACACATCAATTACATGTATATCAAATATACCTTTAGTGTTGCTGGCCTTCTTGTCTGCTAAGTATTTGGGGCAGTTCCGCTTCGATGACCCTTCCCTTTGCAATAAAAGCACTCGGTCTCGTGCTTGGGTCCGTTCTTTGACTTCTTCCCAAGAATCGGCTTACCGGGCGCGGCAACATACTTGCCTTCCTTCTTGAAGTTCTTCTTACCCTTGCCCTTCTTGGACTTAGTGGTTTTAATGACCATCAACACTTGATGTTCTTTCTTGATTTCTACCTCTGCTGACTTCAGCATTGAAAATACTTCAGAATAGTTTTCACCATCCCACATAGTGTAGTTCATCACAAAGCTCTTGTAGCTCGGTGGGAGCGATCAAGGATTCTGTCAATGACCGCCTCGTCCGGGAGGTTAATGTCCAGCTAGGACAAAGCGGTTGTGCAACCCGGACATTTTGAGTATTTGCTCACCGATGTAACTATTTTCCTCCATCTTTCAACTATAGAACTTGTCGAGACTTCATATCTCTCGACCGGGCATGAGCTTGGAAAACCATTTTCAGCTCCTCAAACATCTCATATGCTCCGTGTTGCTCAAAAGCGCTTTTGGAGCCCGGTTCTAAGCTGTAAAGCATGCCGCACTGAACGAGGGAGTAATCATCAAGACGAGACCGCCAAGCGTTCATAACGTCTTGGTTCTGCAGGATGGGTGCTTCACCTAGCGGTGCTTCTAGGACATATTGTTTCTTGGCTGCTATGAGGATGATCCTCGGGTTAGGACCCGATCCGAATAGTTGCTGCCATCATCTTTCAGCTTGGTTTTCTCTAGGAACGCGTTGAAGTTCATGGTGACATGAGCGTTGGCCATTTGATCTACAAGACATTTTGCAAAGATTTTAGACTAATGTTCATGATAATTAAGTTCATCTAATCAAATTATATAATGAACTCCCACTCAGATTTGACATCCCTCTAGTCATCTAAGTGTTACATGATCCGAGTCGACTAGGCCGTGTCCGATCATCACGTGAGACAGACTAGTCATAGTCGGTGAACATCTCCATGTTGATCGTATCTTCCATACGACTCATGTTCGACCTTTCGGTCTCTTGTGTTCGAGGCCATGTCTGCATACATGCTAGGCTCGTCAAGTTAACCTAAGTGTTTTGCATGTGTAAAACTATCTTACACCCGTTGTATGTGAACGCAGGAATCTATCACACCCGATCATCACGTGGTGCTTGAAGCATTTAACTTTAGCAACGGCGCACATTTAGGGAGAACACTTTCTTGAAATTATTATAAGGGATCATCTTATTTACTACCGTCATTCTAAGTAAACAAGATGCATAATCATAATAAACATCACATGCAATTATATATAGTAGTGACATGATATGGCCAATATCATATAGCTCCTTTGATCTCCATCTTCGGGGGTCCATGATCATTTTGTCACCAGCATGACACCATGATCTCCATCATCATGATCTCCATCATCGTGTCTCCATGAAGTTGCTCGCCAACTATTACTTCTACTGCTATAGCTAACGGTTTAGCAATAAAGCAAAGTAATTACATGGTGTTGAATCAATGACACGCATGGTCATACAATAATTAAGACAACTCCTATGGCTCCTGCCGGTTGTCATACTCATCGACATGCAAGTCGTGATTCCTATTACAAGAACATGATCTCATACATCACAATATATCATTCATCATTCATCACAACTTTTGGCCATATCACATCACAAGGCAATTGCTGCAAAAACAAGTTAGGCGTCCTCTAATTGTTGTTGCATCTTTTACGTGGCTGCAATAGGGTTCTAGCAAGAACGTTTTCTTACCTCTGAAAAAGCCACAACGTGATTTCTCAACTTCAATTTACCCTTCATAAGCACCCTTTTACCGAATCCGCTCCAACTAAAATGGGAGAGACAGACACCCGCTAGCCACCTTATGCAACTAGTGCATGTCAGTCGATGGAACCTGTCTCACGTAAGCGTACGTGTAAGGTCGGTCCGGGCCGCTTCATCCCACAATACCGCTGAAGCAAAATAAGACTAGTAACGGCAAGAAAGTTGACAACATCTAAGCCCACAACAAATTGTGTTCTACTCGTGCAATAGAGAACTACGCATAGACCTAGCTCATGATGCCACTGTTGGGGAACGTTGCAGAAAACAAAAAATTTCCTACGGTTTCACCAAGATCCATCTATGAGTTCATCTAGCAACTAGTGATAGGAGTTCATCTACATACCATTGTAGACCGCGAGCGGAAGCGTTCAAGTGAACGAGGTTGAGGGAGTCGTACTCGTCGTGATCCAAATCACCGATGACCAAGTGCCGAACGGACAGCACCTCCGTGTTCAACACACGTACGGAGCGGATGACGTCTCCCACACCTTGATCCAGCAAGGAGGAGGGAGAGGTTGATGAAGATCCAGCAGCACGACGACGTGGTGGTGGATGCAGCAGGGTTCCGGCAGAGCTTCGCCGAGCTTCTGCGAGAGGAAGAGGTGTAGCAGGGGAGAAGGGAGGCGCCAAGTGCAAGGGTGCGGCTGCCCTCCCTCCCCCCCTTTATATAGGCCCCCGGGGGGTGCCGGCCCTGGAGATTAGATCTCCCAAGGGGGGGCGGCGGCCAAGGGGGGAGGCTTGCCCCCCAAGGCAAGTGGGGCGCCCCCTCCCCTAGGGTTCCCAACCCTAGGCGCAGAGGGGGCCCAAGAGAAGCGCACCAGCCCACCAGGGCTGGTTCCCCTTCCACTTCAGCCCAATGGGCCCTCCGGGATAGGTGGCCCCACCGGTGGACCTCGGGACCCTTCCGGTGGTCCCGGTACAATACCGGTGGACCCCGAAACTTTCCCGATGGCCGAAACTCAACTTCCCATATATAATTCTTTACCTCCGGACCATTCCGGAACTCCTCATGACGTCCGGGATCTCATCTGGGACTCCGAACAACTTTCGGTTTGCTGCATACTCATATTCATATAACCTAAGCGTCACCGAACCTTAAGTGTGTAGACCCTACGGGTTCGGAGACATGTAGACATGACCGAGACGGCTCTCCGGTCAATAACCAACAACGGGATCTGGATACCCATGTTGGCTCCCACATGCTCCTCGATGATCTCATCGGATGAACCACAATGTCGAGGATTCAAGCAACCCCGTATACAATTCCCTTTGTCAATTGGTATGTTACTTGCCCGAGATTCGATCGTCGGTATCCCAATACCTTGTTCAATCTCTTTATCGGCAAGTCACTTTACTCGTACCGTAATGCATGATCCCGTGACCAAACACTTGGTCACTTTGAGCTCATTATGATGATGCATTACCGAGTGGGCCCAGTGATACCTCTCCATAATACGGAGTGACAAATCCCGCCTCGATCCGTGACAACCCAATGACACTTTCGAGAGATACTGTAGTGCACCTTTATAGTCACCCGATTACGTTGTGACGTTTGGTACACCCAAAGCACTCCTACGGTATCCGGGAGTTACACGATCTCATGGTCTAAGGAAAAGATACTTGACATTGGAAAAGCTCTAGCAAAACGAACTACACGATCTTGTGTTATGCTTAGGATTGGGTCTTGTCCATCACATCATTCTCCTAATGATGGATCCCGTTATCAATGACATCCAATGTCCATAGTCATGAAACCATGACTATGTATTGATCAACGAGCTAGTCAACTAGAGGCTCACTAGGGACATATTGTAGTCTATGTATTCACACGTGTATTACGATTTCCGATAATACAATTATTAGCATGAATAAAAGACAATTATCATAAACAAGCAAATATAATAATAATCCTTTTATTATTGCCTCTAGGGCATATTTCCAACAAAACGGACGTATCAACTCCCCCAAGCTTAGATCTCGCTTGTCCTCAAGTGAAAAGCCGATAACAATAAATATGTCCTCATGTTTAGAGGTAGAGGCGTTGATAAAAATAAAATACGGACATGAAGGCATCATGATTATTCTCATAACATCAACATATATTGATTTGTCATATGATTACTTATGTTCAAGTGATGATCTTTTCACAAAGCCAAAGTATGAATCAGAAACCTTATTGAGCACCTACAAATTATACCCTCAGTCATTGAAGCAATTGCAATTTATCATAACATCGGAAAGAGTCTATGTCAGAACTTAAAAGCAAGTCCACATACTCAACTATCACTTAGTCCTTCATAATTGCTAACACTCACGGAATACTTGTGCTTACGGAGTTTTAACCGGTCACAGAGAAAGATAGGGGCTTATCGTTTTGCCCCACAACCTTTTACCTCAAGGGTAATGTCAACAATAATAATTCATGCTCCCCTACATCCAATTAGATATATATATATACATATCATGTTCTTTCCAACATGGTTTATGGCGGCCTTCGTGGCGGGGTCCATCCACCCGTCCTCGAACGGCGCAATTTGCTCCGGATTGAGGGCCGGAGTAGCCACAGGTGTCATCTCCCGAACACCGTCCGGCGGCAGAGCTAAGTCATGCTCGTCGTGACTGTGCGGCGCACCTGACATGGGCTCGAATCCGTCAAAGATCAAGTCTCCGCGGATGTCGGAAGTATAGTTTAAGTTTCCAAACCTGACCTGACGGCCAGGGGCGTAGCTCTCGATCTGCTCCAGGTGGCCAAGCGAGTTGGCCCACAGTACGAAGCCGCCGAATATGAAGATCTGTCCGCGGAGGAAGACCTCACCCTGGATCACATCCTTACCGATGATCGAAGGAGCCATCAAGACTTATGGTCACGGCACAGTGGAACTCTCAATGAAAGCACCAATGTCGGTGTCAAAACCGGCGGATCTCGGGTAGGGGGTTCCGAATTGTGTGTCTAAGGAGGATGGTAACAGGAGGCGGGGGACACAATGTTTACCCAGGTTCGGGCCCTCTCGATGGAGGTAATGCCCTACTTCCTACTTGATTGATCTTGATGATATGAGTATTACAAGAGTTGATCTACCACGAGATCGTAGAGGCTAAACCCTAGAAGCTAGCCTATGATTATGATTGTTCTTGTCCTATGGACTAAACCCTCCGGTTTATATAGACACCGGAGGGGGCTAGGGTTACACAGAGTCGGTTAAAAGGGAGGAGATCTACATATCCGAACTGCCAAGCTTGCCTTCCACGCAAAGGAGAGTCCCACCCGGACACGGGACGAAGTCTTCAATCTTGTATCTTCATAGTCCAACAGTCCGGCCAAAGGATATAGTCCGGCTATCCGAGGACCCCCTAATCCAGGACTCCCTCAGTCGCGTCCTACAATCGACATGTGCTCTGATACCATCTTGTAGCGATCCAACCTCAGACGGTCAAATCCCTGTGCATAAGTGTCATCCCTGGATCGGTAATGCTGACACACACAGTACTTGAAGGATTTATAACAGAGTGCAATCACACACTTATTGCATCAAATGTCTCAAAAGAGAACTTATTACAATAATATGGCTTAAGGTCATCTAAATAAGATAACTGCGGAAGCATCGAAGGTAAATGAGTCCATCAACTCCAACGGCATAGCTGAGTACACGACAACGACCTAGTGCACCTTACTCTTCGTCTGAAAAGTCTGCAACATGATATGTTGCAGCCCGAAATGGGTCAGCACATGGAATATGCATGCAATATAACACAGTAGAGCAATGAACAGGTAAATACTAACACTACATGCATATATGGCTGGTGGAGGCTCTATGGTTAACATGTTTTTGTGAAAACCCAATTTTTCCCTACATCAAAGGAATATATTTTATTTAGCTATCATGGTAGTTGTTAAACATTCAGAAGGTTCCTCCAACTCAATCCCAATTAAGCGGTATAAACAACCCAACAAATTAATTTAGAGTAATGAGATCAACATGATAATCCAAGAACCAGATACTCAAGATTTCCATAACCGGGGACACGGCTAACCATGATTAGTTTGTACACTCTGCAGAGGTTTGCGCACTTTTCCTCACAAGACTCGATCTCCTCCGTTGGATTTCTCGCACTACATGGTGTTTGAGAAACGGATGACCGAGACACAGTTTTTCTGAAGCATTAACTCTTTACTCTGGGTAGACAGTACCACCTACATCCCCTACATCTGCTAGCCTACCAATGAAAGAGGTCATGCAACATACTCAACTATGCTTGAGCCCATAATAGCTTGTGGCTGCACACGGAAGTTTCTAGCATGAAAAATCTTATGATCCCTTTGATCCTAGGTGGCGAGCCATAGGATGATCACACGGGTACTCCAGGATATCCTAGGACAAAACTGGATTCTCCAGGTGCCCGCAACCAATCCACCCAGATGTGTATTTAAGTAGCCACCTTAAGTTAACCATTACTTAACAATCTCACATCTGTCATGGATACACTCAAACCCAATCCACATCTACGAGCATAGCATAGCAGTATAAGCATAACGTAGAAGTAACTCCCAAGGGTTTGATAATAAACGGGCAATAGGTTCTACCTCATCATCTACTTCCCAATACCCACAAGTTAATCACATCCTAATCATGCAGTGTTTGAGGATTGTAACTAATGCATAAAAATGGGTAATAAATAAGTATGATCAATGTGTTACTTTCCTTGCTGATGATCTGCAAACCCTAGAGACTCGTAGTAGCACGCTTCGCACTCTGGGATTTCTATCGCAAACAAACAATAGCATACATAAGAAATCAAGCATAGATGCAAGGGTAAAACTCAGATGAGAAAGTCCAATCTGAAAATTCAACTGAAGAACTTCGATTTGCAAAAAGATTCAACCAAATCGGAGCTACGAAACTCAAACTACGATCAAAAGAATTTCGAATTAAAATCTGCTTGAAACCAAATTTTAAATTGTCAGAACCATGTTCAAGTTGTTTAACCAGAAAGAGGGGTTCGAGACGAATATTTTGGCGTTGGTTTCAGTGGATTTGGACGAACGATTAAAAAGTTGCAAGTGTTTGAAGATCAGGGGCTAATATGCGATAAAAATAATCATGGTTAGATCCCTGGCCGAAAATAAAATAAAAAGAAAAAGACTATGGCGCGAACGTCCGCTAACAGAGGCAAACGAAGGAATCTCATTAAAACGAACTAAACAGAGAGCGTTCGCTAAATAACAAACCCTAAAAAACCCGATCTTAAACCGAAAACCAAAAAAAACTAAAAACCGGTGAACTGGGATAAGTTTATACCGACTAAACAACGGCGACGAGGTCAACGGCGGCCGCTCGGAATTCCGGCGAGGCGGGGCTACGAACTGCATCGGCTGCGTCGTGGGTCAACGGCGGCGAGGCGAGGCGAGACGAAGGCGCTGGCCAGTGGCGGCGGCGTGGGCGTGGCGGCGACTGGCGAAATTTGGCGATGTGGGGAGAGGGCGGCGGGGCGGGGTTTACAAAGAGGGTGCGGGTGGCTTGGGCGAGGGGCGGGCGGTGTCCGGCGAGACACGTCGGCGGCGCGGCTCGGGACTCCATCCCGAGTCGGAGCGGGAGGCGGTGCTGGGCGCTTGGCCGGCCCGGCTCGGCTGGGCCGTTGGCCCAGTCAGTCGACGCGGTTTTTTCTTCAAAAAAATTCTAAAAAACCAAAACAATTTTCACCATCTAAATAAAATATTTAGTACAAAGTGAACATTTTTCTGGCCTAAAAATGCAATTTTGATATATGCATATTTTCCTAATTCAAACAAAATAGCAATAAAATCCAAATAAAATTATTTATTTGATTTTAACATTTTTCCTCCAATATTTCTTTTATTTTGGAGAATTCATTTTATCTCCTATCTTTTTTTTATATTTGAAATATTTCAGAGAGAAAATTAATTAAAACCAAAATGATCCTCTTTTCAAATTTGAGAAAAATTCAAATTTGAAAATAAATGACATCCCCAACTCTTTCTCCGTGGGTCCTTGAGTTGCTTAGGATTTCTAGAATCACAAACAAAATGCAAATAAAATATGATATGCATAAGATGACCTATGTATAACATCCAAATTGAAAAATTGGGATGTTACAATTCGTCTCTGCGATCAGATCATAGAAACTTTATTTTCTTATTACGGTGATTTTTTCACTTCACTCTGAAATTCTTTCAAGTTTTCAAATGTTTCAAACTTATGTTTCATCAAGTAGATGTACCCATATCTGCTCAAATCATCTGTGAAGATCACGATACCCGCCGCGAGCCTCTACACTCATCAGATTGCATACATCAGTATGTATTGTTTCCAATAAGTCAGTTGCTCGTTCCATTGTTCCGAAGAATGGAGTCTTAGTCATCTTGCTCGTGAGGCTTGGTTCGCAAGCATTAAGTGATTCATAGTCAAGTGATTCCAAAAGCCCATCAGCATGGAGTTTCTTCATGAGCTTTACACCAATATGACCTAAACGGCAGTGCCACAAATAAGTTGCACTATCATTATTAACTCTGAATCTATTGGCTTCAATATTATGAATATGTGTATCACTACAATCGAGATTCAATAAACCATTTATATTGAGTGTATGACCATAGAAGGTTTTATTCATGTAAATATAACAACAATTATTCTTTGACTTAAATGAATAACCGTATTGCAATAAACATGATCCAATCATATTCATGCTTAACACAAACACCAAATAACATTTATTTTAGGTTCAACACTAATCTCGAAGGTAAAGGGAGTGTGCGATGGTGATCTTATCAACCTTGGAATCACTTCCAACACACATCATCACCTCGCCCTTAACTAGTCTCTGTTTATTTTGCAACTCCCGTTTCGAGTTGCTACTCTTAGCAACTGAACCAGTATCAAATACCGAGGGGTTGCTATAAACACTAGTAAAGTACACATCAACAAAATGTATATCCAATATAACTTTTTTCACTTTGCCATCCTTCTTATCCGCCAGGTATCTAGGGAAGTTTCACTTCCAGTGAGCATTTCCTTTGCAGTGAAGCACTCAGTTTCAGACTTGGGTCTAGCTTTGGGCTTCTTCATGAGAGTGGCAACTTTCTTGTCATTCCTTTTGAAGTTTCCCTTTCTTTCCCTTGCCCTTTATCTTGAAACTAGTGGTCTTGATTTCTACCTTCGCCGATTTCAGCATCGCGAAGAGCTTGGGAATTGTTTCCGTTATCCCTTGCATATTATAGTTCATCACGAACTTCTAGTAACTTGGTGATAGTGACTAGAGAACTCTGTCAATCACTATCTTATCGGGAAGATTAACTCCCACTTGATTCAAGTGATTGTAGTACTCAGACATTCTGAGCACATGCTCGCTAGTTGAGCTATTCTCCTCCATCTTATAGGCAAAGTACTTGTCAGAGGTCTCATACCTCTCGACTAGGGCATGAGTCTGAAATACCAATTTCTGCTCTTGGAACATCTTATATGCTCCGTGGTGTTAAAAACGTTTTTGAAGTCCCGGTTCTATGTCGTAAAGGATGGTGCACTAAACTATCAAGTAGTTATCATACCGAGCTTGCCAAACGTTCATAACTTCTGCATCTGCTCCGGCAATAGGTCCGTCACCTAGCGGTGCATCAAGGACATAATTCTTACGTGGCAGCAATGAGGATAATCCTCAGATCACGGACCTAGTCCGCATCATTGCTACTATCATCTTTCAACATAGTTTTTCTCTAGGAACATATCAAAAAAAAGGGGACCTACATAGCGAGCTATTGATCTACAACATAGTTATTCAAATACTACCAGGACTAAGTTCATGATAAATTAAAGTTCAATTAATCATATTACTTAAGAACTCCCACTTAGATAGACATCTCTCTAGTCATCTAAGTGATCACGTGATCCAAATCAACTAAACCATGTCCGATCATCACGTGAGATGGAGTAGTTTTCAATGGTGAACATCACTATGTTGATCATACCTACTATATGATTCACGCTCGACCTTTCGGTCTCAGTGTTCCGAGGCCATATCTTCATATGCTAGGCTCGTCTTGTTTAACCCGAGTATTCTGCGCATGCAAAACTGGCTTGCACCCGTTGTGTGTGAACGTAGAGATTATCACACCCGATCATCACGTGGTGTCTCGGCACGACGAACTATCACACGGGTGCATACCCAGGGAGAACACTTGTACCTTGAAATTTAGTGAGAGATCATCTTATAATGCTACCTCCGTACTAAGCAAAATAAAATGTACAAAAAGATAAACATCACATGCAATCAATATAAGTGATATGATATGGCCATCATCATCTTGTGCCTTTGATCTCCATCTCCAAAGCACCATCATGATCGCCATCGTCACCGGCTTGACACCTTGATCTCCATCGAAGCATCATTGTCGTCTCGCCAACTATTGCTTCTATGACTATCGCTACCTCTTAGTGATAAAGTAAAGCAATTACATGGCGATTGCATTTCATACAATAAAGCGACAACCATATGGCTCCTGCCAGTTGCCGATAATTGTGTTACAAAACATGATCATCTCATACAACAATTTATATAATCACGTCTTGACCATATCACACCACAACATGCCCTGCAAAAACAAGTTAGACGTCCTCTACTTTGTTGTTGCAAGTTTTACGTGGCTGCTACGGGCTTAGCAAGAATTGTTCTTACCTACGCATCAAAACCACAACGATTTTTCGTCAAGTTTGTTGTTTTAACCTTCAACAAGGACCGGCGTAGTCACACTCGATTCAACTAAAGTTGGAGAAACAGACACCCACTAGCCACCTATGTGCGAAGCACGTCGGTAGAACCAGTCTCGCGTAAGCGTAGGCATAATGTCGGTCTGAGCTGCTTCATCCAACAATACCGCCGAATCAAAGTATGACATCTTTGGTAAGCGATATGACTATTATCGCCCACAACTCTTTGTTTTCTACTCGTGCATATAACATCTACGCATAGACCTGGCTCGGATGCCACTGTTGGGGAACGCAGTATTTCAAAAAATTTACTACGATCACGCAAGATCTATCTAGGATATGCATAGCAATGAGCGGGGAGAGTGTGTCCACGTACCCTCGTAGACCGAAAGCGAAAGCGTTAAGTAACGCGGTTGATGTAGTCGAACATCTTCATGATCCAGCCGATCAAGTACCGAACACATGGCACCTCCGCGATCTGCACACGTTCAGCTCGATGACGTCCCACGAACTCTAGATCCAGCTGAGGCCGAGGGAGAGTTTCGTCAGCACGACAGCGTGGTGAAGGTGATGATGAAGTTACCAATGCAGGGCTTCGCCTAAGCACTACGACAATATGACCAAGGTGGAAATCTGTGGAGGGGGTCACCGCACACGGCTAAGATCAACTTGTGTGTCTATGGGGTGCCCCCCTCCCCCATATATAAAAGAGTAGAGGAGGGGAGGGCCGGCCTCCTATGGCGCGCCCCAAGGGGGGATTCCTACTCCTACTAGGAGTAGGTTTCCCCCCTTTCCTAGTCCAACTAGGAGGGGGAAGGAAGGGAAGAGGGAGAGGAAGGAAAGGGGGGGCGGCCCCCTCCCCGATTTAGGTTGGGCTTGGGGGCGCGCCTCCTCCACTTGGCCGCCTCCTCCTCTCTTCCACCATGGCCCATTAAGGCCCATTAACTCCCTGGGGGGTTTCGGTAACCCCCCGGTACTCCGGAAAATGCCCGAACTCATCCGGAACCATTTCGGTGTCCAAACATAACCTTCCAATATATCAATCTTCATGTCTTGACCATTTCGAGACTCCTCGTCATGTCCATGATCACATCCGTGACTCTGAACAACCTTCAGTACATCAAATCACAAAACTCATAATACATATCGTCATCGAACGTTAAGCGTGCGGACCCTACGGGTTCGAGAACTATGTAGACATGACCGAGACACATCTCCGGTCAATAAACAATAGCGGAACCTTGATGCTCATATTGGCTCCTACGTATTCTACGAAGATCTTTATCGGTCAAACCGCATAACAACATATGTTGCTCCCTTTGTCATCGGTATGTTACTTCCCCGAGATTCGATCGTCGGTATCATCATACCTAGTTCAATCTCGTTACCGTCAAGTCTCTTTACTCATTCCATAATACTTCATCCTGCAACTAACTCATTAGTCACATTTCTTGCAAGGCTTATAGTGATGAGCATTACCGAGAGGGCCCAGAGATACCTCTCCGATACACGGAGTGACAAATCCTAATCTCGATCTATGCCAACCCAACAAACACCTTCGAAGACACCTGTAGAGCATCTTTATAATCACCCAGTTACGTTGTGACGTTTGATAGCACACAAGGTGTTCCGGTATTCGGGAGTTGGATAATCTCATAGTTAGAGGAACATGTATAAGTCATGAAGAAATCAATAGCAATAAAACTCAACGATCATAATGCTAAGCTAACAGATGGGTCTTGTCCATCACATCATTCTCTAGTGATGTGATCTCGTTCATCAAATGGCAACACATGTCTATGGTCAGGAAACATAACCATCTTTGATTAACGAGCTAGTCAAGTAGAGGCATACTAGGGACACTCTGTTTTGTCTATGTGTTCACACATGTACTAAGTTTCCGGTTAATACAATTCTAGCATTAATAATAAACATTTATCATGATATAAGGAAATATAAATAACAACTTTATTATCGCCTCTAGGGCATATTTCCCTCAATGAGGAGCCAGGGCGCGCGGGCTGGAGGACTACGGCGATGTCGTACACGATTTTCTGGAGGACGGTGAACTGGTTGGTGGTGGCAACGATCATCTGGTCCAACTGAGAGTCGTAGTTGGCGTCGACGGCGGCCATCCACCAGCCGGTCGCCAACACCGTCTGGAGACGATCCTCAACGCCATGCCGCAGGCTGGCGTCGTGGACCATCTGGCATAGCCGCTGGCCGCTCGCGCGCATCGCCGCCATGGGTCTGGAGCGAGGACTTTTGTGCTTAGTGTAGGTTGAGGGAGTCCTGGATTAAGGGGTCCTCGGGCATCTGGACTATGTAACATGGGCCAGACTATACAAGACAGAAGACTTCTTCCCGTGTCTGGATGGGACTCTCCTTTGCGTGGATGGCAAGCTTGGCGTTCGGATATCTAGATTCCTTCCTTTGTAAACCGACTCTGTACAACCCTAGGCCCCTCCGTTGTCTATATAAACCGGAGGGTTTAGTCCGTAGAGGCAATCACAATCCTACAGGCTAGAAACCTAGGGTTTAGCCATTACGATCTCGTGGTAGATCAACTCTTGTAATCCTCATATTCATCAAGATCAATCAAGCAGGAGGTAGGGTATTACCTCCATTAAGAGAGCCTGAACCTGGGTAAACATCTTGTCCCCTGTCTCCTATTACCATCGACCTTAGACGCATAGTTCGGGCCCCCTACCCGAGATCTGCCGGTTTTCACACCAACATAGGTGCTTAGGCAAATGCTTAGGTGCGTACGATGTGGTAGATGCATTGGAATGGAGGGGCGCCTTTATATGAGTGCAAACTGCGTTGCATTCACATCGTGCGGCCTCTTTTCCTGGTCCTCCTCCCATTACTTCCCTCATGCATTCATGATGCTAATTGAAGGAGGATACATCATTGGTCGTTCAACATTTCGGGAACCGCTACCCCCTGCCTAGTCTGCATTAAAGCCGTATCGGGAACTGCACCGCCCGCTGTCAAATCGAATAGTACTGCTCCGCCCACTGCACACCCGGCTGAACACGCCTCCTCGTCTCCATGAAAACCCTCCATTAAACCCGCATGCAAACCGAGAAACCTACTCTGACCACACGTCTATTCATGAGCGGGCCGGAATTAAAAGCAACACTGGCCGAGCTCCTCCCATCCACCCTCAGTTTAAATGAGGCCAGACGCCGGTCAAGCTCCTACCTTCCGCCCTCTATTTAAATGAGGCCAGACAGACAACGGGCAAGAATCGCACCCCTCCACCGCTGCCCCATCTCCTCCTTCACCATTTTCTCCACTCTTCCAATGGCTTCTGAGGAGCCGTTCTCCGGCACACTACCCGGCTGGGTGGCTCACTGAGCCCTCCGGATATGGGCGGGGCCGCTCGGTGCTTGTCGGTGTCAAAACCGGTGGATCTCGGGTAGGGGGTCCCGAACTTTGCGTCTAGGCGGATGGTAACAGGAGACAAGGGACATGATGTTTTTACCCAGGTTCGGGCCCTCTCGATGGAGGTAAATACCCTACTCCTGCTTGATTAATATTGATGATATGGGTAGTACAAGAGTAGATCTACCACGAGATCGAGGAGGCTAAACCCTAGAAGCTAGCCTATGGTATGATTGTTGTTCGTCCCCACGGACTAAAACCATCCGGTTTATATAGACACCGGATAGGGTTAGGGTTACACAGAGTCGGTTACAATGGTAGGAGATCTACATGTCCGCATCGCCAAGCTTGCCTTCCACACCAAGGAAAGTCCCATCCGGACACGGGACGAAGTCTTCAATCTTGTATCTTCATAGTCTAGGAGTGCGGCCAAAGATGATAGTTCGGCTATCCGAACACCCCCTAGTCCAGGACTCCCTCAGTAGCCCCTGAACCAGGCTTCAATGACGACGAGTCCGGCGCGCATATTGTCTTCAATGACAAGGATAGTGTCCGGTTCTGCAAAATAAGTTCCACATACCACCGTAGAGAGAATAATTTTTGCACAGATCTGCTGACGTATTCCGCGGCGTGACATCACACCACGGCCAAGCTTTTGTACGAATCGTTTTTTACTGTCCCACCTCAGCGCGTTTAGCGAGGCGGTTTCCTTGGCACGTCTTATCAAAGCGGAGATCGTGCCCCCTTATTCCGGGTTTCTCATGAATACGGACGTGGGTAACCCATCCGCGCCATTGATTACGGTGCTTGGGAGATAAGCGAGTTTTACCAGGCTGGCGGGGGACGCATAGCTTTGTCCGTCCATACAAGGGGATAAGGATCCACCTTTTCACCTACGCCTTCTTCCTCCTTTGCTCATCCATTTCACAAGACTCGAGCTCCAGTGCCCAAGTCCGCACATCCCACCTCAACCTTCTCCAACTATGTCCGGAGCAGGAGGCAGGTGGATGGCCTCCTCCGTCACGGAGGGGCACATCGAAAAGCTGCGGGAGGCCGGATACTTGTCCAGCAACATCGCACACCGGCTACCCGACGAGGGGCAGCTCATTCCAACCCCCAGGCCCCATGAGAGGGTGGTGTTTCTCCCCCACTTCCTCCACGGACTAGGTTTTCCACTTCACCCATTTGTCCGGGGGCTCATGTTCTCTGCGGCTCGGACTTCCATGATCTGGCCCCGAATTTCATCCTCAACATCTCGGCGTTCATCGTCGTGTGCGAGGCCTTCCTCTGCATCCAGCCCCACTTCGGCTTATGGCTTAAGATCTTCAATGTCAAGCCGAAGGTAGTGGGCTGTCGCCAAGCAGTCTTGACGCCGCCATGGTTGGCAAGATGGCCAAAGTCCTATGGCTCGAGGGCTCCTTTGTGGAGACCATAAAGGGGTGGCAATCGGGGTGGTTCTACATCACCGAGCCACGCGACTCTCGATGGGCGGCGGCCCCCGAATTCCGATCTGACTTCCCCACACGGCTCTCATCATGGAAAGAGACGGGCCTGATGTGGGGGAATTCGGACGAGCTAACCGGACTCCAAACCTGCGTCCGAAACCTGGTGGACAAGAATCTCAGGCTTGTCAACGTAATCCAGGTGATGCTCATCCGCCGGATTCTCCCATGCCAACAATGGGCCTTCAAATTGTGGGAGTTCGATCCGGCACAGCACCCAACTCTAAAAAGGCTCTTTGACACTACGTACGAAGATGCCTGGAAGGTGCTGTTCAAGGGCGCCGAAGCTCCCACATCCGCCATCAAGATCGCGGATTCAGCTTTCGCGGCGTCAAGCCAGCGAGGTAAGTTATTTTACCCTTTATGGGACTCTTTTTTCATAGTTTGACTCTATGCGTGATCTAAAACTCCCTAACCTTTGACAGGACTAGCTGAAAACGTCCGGACAGATTAACTATCCGGCCCCCTTGCCAGAAGACCCAGCGGACGCCTGATTGACAGGGCTGCTAGCTCCGGTACCTCACGTGGTGCCGGAGAAGAAGGCCAAGAAGGAGGCCACGGGAACTCGAAGGAGCTCCCGACGCCAGGGGCTGTCGGACTCATTGCCCGACAACCCTGAGGCGGAATCCTCCTCTGAGGAAGAGGAGGAGGAAAAAGCCTCTCTCCCGGGGGAGAGAAGAAAAGGAAGGCCGCCTAACCGGGGAGGCCGGAGGGTCCAAGAAGGGAAGGACCCTTCATCCGGACTTCTCCACCAACGCCGACAACGACGAGGAGGAGTGGCCAACAAGGGCCAAGCCCCTGGCGAGATCGTAAGTGTCCGGATGCCCATGGCTTTTTTTCATTGCATAGTGTTCTCTAATGCCGAACAATCATGCAGCCCGCCCAAGGGCGAGCTAGCCGCTTTGTCGAGCGGGTCCCTGAATTCGTCGGAAGTGGAGAGTGCTTCACTTCCGGCCGCCTCCTCACCTCCCGCTGCGGACGACGCTAAGGTGGGGCCCCAAGAGGGGCCTGGTCAAGAGGAGGTGGCGCAGGAGGCGCCGCAAGGCACCCTCCCGGACTCCAGGCGCGAGGGGAGCGAGACCCCCAGGGGCTCTAAGCCCGACCCTTGTCCGGACTCCATACCGGAACCTTCACCGTTCAAGTCAAGAAGCGGTCCCTTCAGAGAAGGGTAAGACGCTGGTGTCCTCCGTCCAACCGGAGACACCGGATAGCTTACTGGAGGCGATTAAGGGTGCCTCCATCGACGAGGAGCACCGCACTGTTATGAGTGTGGTGATCCGGAAAGTTCAGCCCGCCAAGAGCGGGCTGACCGGCCTCGCACCAGCCTTCTAACAGGCTTTGAGGTAAGTTTAGAATATGTAAAATATTACCGCATAGACAGTAGCCTCTGATGCTTAGTTCGGCGTTCGGAAAGAAAAGCCGGACTAAGGATCTAAAAAGATATACGCAGGAGTCTAACATAAGTATGTCAATATGGGAATGCAGGCTGCGCCGACCTCTGACCGCCTTGCTGGAGGTCAATGCATTGAAGCAGAGCCTCGAGCGGTCCGAGAACGAGCTCGGCCTTGCCAAGAAGCAGCTCGAGGACAGGGAAGGTAAGCAATACCTTATTAAAAGAAATACCTTATAGAAAGGTTTGGTTGCAAAAATGACAGGAATAACATGGGTATTGTAGGGGCCACGAACGAGGTGGCGACTCGGCGAAGGCGTGGTCTGCGGCCGAAAGCAAAGCGGCCATGAGCGCACCGAGCGAGAGAAGCAGGAGGAGCGGGTGGCGGAGGTGCGGCAAGAGCTCCAGGCTCTCGTGAAAAAACACGAGAGTTTGGAGCGTGACTCAAAGACTCGAGAGTCCGAGCTCGCCTCGGCTCTTGAGAGTGCCAAAGCCGCTAAGGTCGAAGCCCAAAAAGCCCTCCAAGAAATTGAATCGTTAAAGAAGATAGTGGCGGGTAAGGCATTCTTTATGCAAAGCAAGCATGTGAAAGTGAATTACCTATTACTTACCCGGATTCGGAGCTCTCCAGGAGCATTCGCAGATCTGCCCCGTAGTGTGTCTGATGCTGCCGCATTCTACCGCGCCAAGGAGGGAGCTCAACGGAGAAGGTGTTACAGTCGCAGTATCTTTGAGGCCGAGCGTCCGGTGCCCCTAAGCGACCAGCTGAAGCAGCTGGTCGAACTCCACAAGGTCGCCGAACAGGCCATGAAGGGCCTCATAGTTTGGTTGTGGCCATTGGAAGCCATGCCTGGGAGCTACTTCGGGCTAGTGCAGCGGCTGGTGGGCCTTTGTCCATGGATTGAAGTCATCAGCGCTCCGTCTGCATTGAAGGTGCTCGCCGGGCCCTTGCCCGTGCTAAAGTGCCTTTGGGGCAAGCTGGATGCGGAGAAGCTTGTGACACGGGCCAGACCAGAAGGGCAAGGAGCATCGCACGCCCGAAATGTACTATGAGGGCGTCTGAAGGGTGCCCGCCAGATAGCGGATGAGTGCTCCAAAGATGTAATTTTTGAATAGACTCACATTTGTTATCCTGTACGCTGTAAACTTGTTCATATGCACTAAGCAACGCTTGTTAATTTAAAATATTACCTTCTGTGCGGCCGTTTATCAAATTTGAGAGATGGCAAGTCGTTATTTCACCCCCATGCCACGAGTCTTTGGGGTGTTCGGGATAAACTTGAGCGCTCTTGTTCCCATTCTTGGGTCCATCGAGGGAGGCACACAACGCAACGAACAAGGCAACCGGACTTATAGTGCTTGAACACTCTCACTTAGCCATAGAATTTCTATAATTTTAAATTTCGGCGAAGCCCCTAGTATTCGGAAGACCGAGTTCGGGGCGCTATCCACGCCTTGGCCGGACAATGCCGGTTCCTCGCTCAAAGCGGCATAAGTCTTTAGGGACTCGAAGAAACCTCTCGAACATCGACCGGCTCTCGCCTTATCATGACGGTCAGTTTTAGCTTTCTGCACTGAGGTGCTCAACCCAGCTCAACCGGGGCACAATCGCAGTGGTTCTCCCAAAGGTGCTACCTTAGCCGATATAACTAATGCGTAAGGTACCAAAACATGGGAGCCGGGCAAACCCAACTATTGACCCAAGACATGATTCGGAGCCGATGCATATAAGTTATAAGTTCGGGGTGCCGCACTTGTGAAAGTGTTCGGACTTATCACACCATAATTTGGGGGTACTTAAGCCCCTGGTGTATTGGCCGTACCAAATTGTACGGTTGCGCAATGTCATAAATGAACATATATAATGGGAAAGAATGCAGTAATAGGCAAGAGCTATATATTGGTTATTAAAAGGAAACTGCAAATAAAAGCAGAACGATACAAATTGTGCGATAGGCAAGGGATGGGACTATTTAACATGTCCCCCCCCCCCCAGGGGTAAGCTATGGGATGGTATGTAAAACAGGTATAATGCTCGTAGTAGAGACCACCTGAACGCTCGACGTAGCTTTCTGCTTCCCTGGCTGTTGCATCGTGAGTTCGGCAATTCTAGTGCTTGGGCGGACTTGGAAACAGAGTCCCGGAAGTAAGAAAAAGAAAAAGAAAAAGAATGACACAATCGGGAGCCCAGTGCGGTTGAGCCGCGTGCAGGCGCGCCGTGGTCGTGCCCCTCCCCTTATGCCCATGGTATCTCCAGAGCGTAGTTATGTACGCATAGTACTGGCTTCGCAATTTCGCGAGGGCTGGGGTTGGGGCCGGATTGCTACGCGTGCTTGGATCGTGCCAGACGGTCTTGTTGTAGGTTACTCCGGGTGCGCTTGACAGTGTCTGGACGTTTAGTGGTCGGACTCGAGAATTGCTGTGAAAGGCTGTTTTGCACCTCCACTGCGAGGGCCGCCGTGTGCTCCCCCATTCGGAGAGAGTGTTCGGTGTTTCCATTGACCGTGATTACTCCTCGAGGGCCTGGCATCTTGAGCTTGAGGTATGCATAGTGCGGCACCGCATTGAACTTTGCAAATGCGGTTCGTCCAAGCAAAGGCGTGATAGCCACCGCTGAACGGGACTATGTCGAAGATTAACTCTTCGCTTCGGAAGTTATCCGGGGATCCGAAGACCACTTCGAGTGTAACTGAGCCTGTACAATTGGCCTCTACACCCGGTATGACGCCCTTAAAGGTCGTCTTTGTAGGTTTAATCCTTGAGGGTTCTATGCCCATTTTGCGCATTGTATCCTGATAAAGCAGGTTCAGGCTGCTACCACCGTCCATCAGGACTCTAGTGAGGTGAAATCCGTCGATAATTGGGTCAAGAACCAATGCGGCGAATCCGCCGTGACGGATGCTAGTGGGGTGGTCCCTTCGATCAAAGGTGATCGGGCAGGAAGACCATGGGTTGAATTTCGGGGCGACTGGCTCCATCGCGTATACGTCCCTTAGTGCACGCTTCCGCTCCCTTTTGGGTATGTGGGTTGCGTATATCATGTTCATCGTCCGCACTTGTGTGGGAAAGCCCTTCCGTCCTCTATTGTTCGGCGACCGGGGCTCCTCCTCGTCATCGCTATGCAGCCCCTTGTCATTGAGTTCGGCACTTAGCTTGCCTGCTTGCTTGAACACCCAACAATCCCTGTTGGTGTGGTTGGCTGGTTTTTCGGGGATGCCATGTATCCGCACAAGCGATCGAGTATTCGGTCCAAGTTAGACGGGCCTGGGTATTTCTTTTGAATGGCTTCTTCCGGCCGACCGGTTTAGAGCCTCGAATCCGGCATTGATCGTCAGATCTTCATCATTATCGCCGTTAATGCGGCGCTTTGTTCTTGCTGCGACTCGACCTGCCATTGTTGTCCTTGGTATCCGAACTACCAGGGTTTTTGGTCAAGTTGTTACTACGAAGCTAGCCACTGTCTTCTCCCGCAAAAGCGGGTCATGAGTGTGGTGAGGGCTGCCATGGATTTCGGCTTTTCTGTCCTAGGTGCCGGGCTAGCCACTCGTCGCAGATGTTATGTTTGAAAGCTGCAAGGGCCTCTCGTGATCCGCATACCAATCAACGATTTGATTTTTCTTGATTAGGAACCGTGTCCGTAATTGTCCGCCGATTCTTGGCTGCTAAATTATGTGGCTGAGGTCATCGGCGTCGTGGTCGCGCGTATGTGCCCGAAAGTTATCAAGGGATGCGTCTTCCGTGTCCTCCCAACAACCAATTGATTCTCGCTGGCAAGGCTGTTGAGCCAATGCCGAGCTGGTCCTTTAAGCTTGAGTGGGAGGTATTTGATGGCATGTAGATCATCACCGGGCCATGTGGATATGGAGGAGATAGTCCTCGATCCAGACCGCAGGATCTGTGGTACCATCGTATGATTCGATGTTTACGGGTTTGAAGCCCTCAGGGATTTGATGATCCATTACTTCATCTATGAAGCATAGTGGGTGTGCGGCGCCTCTGTATTGGGATATGTCACGACGTAGCTCATATGAGCTTTGTCTCATCGTGTTCGGCCCGCCGAGTTGCTGTATCCGGCGTGACGGTTATTGTCACGTGTCATGGGGCGCCCACACGATCCGTAGATCGATCTTGTTTGCCTTGCCTTATCCTCCAATATGTTTTGCAGGTCTGGCGCGTTTCCCCGTGCCTTGGTACTTTTCGAGCGGCCGAGATGCGGCTTGAATGGAGGGTCTAGAGGCCTCTCTGTTGCGACCACGGGGTGGCTGGTCGGCCGCATCATGCGATGGTGATGTAGGTTTGGGTGTTGCTTCCTCTAATTGGGGTAGTAGCCTGCGTTTGGGGTATCTCTTGGAGGGGCGTTCGAGTTCATACTCTTCGGCTGCAAGGGCTTCGGTCCATTTGTCAGCTAGCAAATCTTGGTCAGCTCTAAGCTGCTGCTGCTTTTTCTTGAGGCTGCTTCTCGTGGCCATAAGCCTGCGTTTGAAACGCTCCTGTTCGGCGGGGTCCTCAGGCACGACAAATTCGTCGTCGTCGAGACTTGCCTCATCTTCGGGGGGGGGGGGCATAATTATCGTCCTCTACCTCTCATGCTGACCGCTAAATGCGGAATTGCTTCTCCTCCTCCTCTGGCCGAGTCCTGCTGGAGGGGTTGTCTTGACACTGTCCGGGGTATTATTGTCTCCGTGCGAAATCGCCGTTTCTTGTGGCGGGATTTAGAGCGGCGCCGACGCCGGTGCTTGGGCTGTTTCTTGGAGGGGTCATCCTCATTTGTTCCATCGCCGTTCCCATCTTTTGGGATGTCCACCATGTATATGTTGTATGACGAGGTGGCCTTCCAAAGGCCCTCGTAGGGCGCTGGTTCTTGGTCGCTCCAGCATCGTCATCCATACCGTCGATGTCTTGGAGTCGAAGTCGAGCATGTCGGTTAAATCATCGACAATGGCTACAAAGTGGGTGGTGGGTGGGCGTTGAATTTCTTCGTCCGTCAGATCCCAACCTTCCCGACCATAGTCCGCCAGGGCTCTCTGATAAAGAGAGAGACTTTAGTGAATTCAAGATGTCGCCAAAGGGCGAGTGCTGAAAGATGTCCATGGCATGAACTCCATGACCGGGCGCCCAATTGGATTCGACAAGGGGCGCGGAGGGTTCGGAGTCCGGAGAGGAGTCCGGCACCTTGGAGTCACAGTCTTCGCAAAGGACAGGGATGGAGTTCGGCTCAATCACCATTGAGATCTTAGCCCCCGAGGCGGTGTCCAACCACTCGTCCTCAATCGGGGGAGTCGGCTCCGAGCTAAGGGTCAGAGCAGACGCTGGTGCGGCCTCCAGGACACTGTTTGGCGGCAGAGCTAGATCGTGCCCATCGAGACAGTGCGGCGCACTTGGCTGTGGCTCGAATCTGTCGAAGATCAAGTCTCCGCAGATGTCGGCCATATAGTTCAAACTCCCAAATCTGACCTGATGGCCAGGGGCGTAGCTTTCGATCTGCTCCCGATGGCCAAGTGAATTGGCCCGCAGTGCAAAGCCGCCGAACACGAAGATCTGTCCGGGGAGAAAAGTCTCACCCTGGACGGTGTCGTTGTTGATGATCGAAAGAGCCATCGGTCCTACAGGTGACGACACAGAGGAACTCTCAATGAAAGCACCAATGTCGGTGTCAAAACCGGCAGATCTCGGGTAGGGGGTCCCGAACTGTGCGTCTAGGCGAATGGTAACAGGAGACAAGGGACACGATGTTTTTACGCAGGTTCGGGCCCTCTCGATGGAGGTAAATACCCTACTCCTGCTTGATTAATATTGATGATATGGGTAATACAAGAGTAGATCTACCACGAGATCGAGGAGGCTAAACCCTAGAAGCTAGCCTATGGTATGATTGTTGTTCGATCCCCACGGACTAAAACCCTCCGGTTTATATAGACACCGGATAGGGTTAGGGTTACACAGAGTCGGTTACAATGGTAGGAGATCTACATATCCGCATCGCCAAGCTTGCCTTCCACGCCAAGGAAAGTCCCATCCGGACACGGGATGAAGTCTTCAATCTTGTATCTTCATAGTCTAGGAGTCCTGCCAAAGATGATAGTTCGGCTATCCGGACACCCCCTAGTCCAGGACTCCCTTAGTGCTTCACCAACCTCGCTTGGCCCGACAGAGCTAGTTGCCTTCCCAAGCCGGCGCGTGGTTCAGCAACTCGCCGCTCTAGTTCAGCTCGATGAGGAGTGGCAAGTTGCTCCACGCCGGCACGGGCGAGCATGCCGGTACGGGCATCATCGCTGCCGCATCGTACCACGCCACCGGTGTCTGCGGTGGTTGCACCTCCCGTGTCTGTCGACGCGCCTCCCGTGCCTGCGGAAGCGCCATGCAGGCAGAGACAGAAGCCGGGTGTGTGGAGAGCGACGAGTCGGTGACCAGCTTCTCCGTGTCCACCACCATCATCCAAGAGAAGTAGAACATGGGAGGCCACCGCCACTTGGGTCACGTGAAGGCCACCGCCGAGGTGACGACTGCGCATTTAGGTGGTTTCTTGGCTGCTTCGTCTCTTCCGAGGACCTTCGTCGACCCCGCAAGTCTCTGCCGGACATGAGGAAGACAAAGGGATCCGCGGGCGGCCATTTAGATTAGGTACTCCGTCTCCGGCTGGCGGGAATTTTTCGTTCTAAGAATGGATAAATTGGATGTATCTATAACTAAAATAAGTCTAGATACATCCATTTCCAGGACAAGTATTTTCGGACGGAGGGAGTATTAATTATACCAAGAGAGCCGGATTAGCACCACTTAGTTCATGCAAATGTAATGAAATCCATCATGTTTATATGAAGATCCGGCTTTTTATACGAAATCCTTCATGCTTATATGAAAACAGTCTCTGTTTGCATGAATTTCATCTGGTTGGTTAGAGTTGTGAAAATGTATGCCGCTGGCGTTTGATGTCATCCTCCGCGGAAGAAAGCGAGAGGAAATTTGCCGGCTACCGTTGGAGATGCTCTTATGCTAGAAATAATAGAGTCACATCCAATCCATTTGAGTTAATTGCGTGTATGATTCTCCCTCTATAAAAAGTTAATTGCATGTACAGTGTGCACGTGACTTGCAGGGTGGCTACAACTTCGTACATAAAATTAAAAAAGTTAAAGACAGAATTCGAACTCAGGTCATCGCGTTGCGAGCATCCGGCGCTAACCAGTCCAGCACATTTTTGTTGTAGACCATGTTGGAGATATATCTCCATGCCTACTCTTATATTATACTCCATCTGTTCCTAAATATTTGTCTTTTTCAGATTTCAAATGGACTACCACATACGGATGTGTATGTAGACATATTTTAGAGTGTAGATTCACTCATTTTGCTCCGTACATAGTCACTTGTTGAAATCTCTAAAAAGACAAATATTTAGGAACGGAGGGAGTAGAAAACAGAGTTGGTGATGATGGTGTGCGTGCCATCCTACAATATAGGCCGTCGGATTTATATCTAATGGATAGGAAGGAAACTATGGCAATTTTGCAAAAAGATACCCACACCCCTCTCCACGTTTGCAAATAAGGCCTTCCCTCGTTCATCCTTTTCTCTACTCTTATAAAAAACAGAGTTGGTGTTGATGGTGTGCCTGCCATCCTACAATATAGGCCGCCTGATTTATATCTGACGGATAGGAAGGAAACTATGGCAATTTTGCAAAAAGATACCCACACCCTCTCCACATTTGCAAATAAGGCCTTCCCTCGTTCATCCTTTTCTCTCACAAGATAAACTACTCATAGAAATGCATCTTGATGTTTCGTGCAACACATGGGCATCCTGCTAGTCTCTCACATGATAAACTACTCATACAAATGCATCTTGATGTTCCGTGCAACGCACGGGCATCTAGCTAGTTTCTTTTAAAATAATTACTGCGATAATTGGGTTGAAGTGATATATTTTATGTCTGCCCCGAATGATTTCAGATTCACTAGTAGTAACAAAGGAAAGGTTGCCTAGTTAATTAACAGAAAATAGGGTGAAAACTATCACACGAGGCCGGTAAAAACAAGGCACACTGGGCTCAACGTCATCGTCACTACAGCTATGCGCGCGCGAGAAGTCTACATACCGAGGGGGCTACGGAGAAAAAGACGTATCGAGTGTGTATGAGCGAGGCACAGAGACACAATGTTTGAGAGGCAAACCAATTGACAGATTAAGATCAGATCGAGTTGTCACCCTTATGCTCTCATTGTTGGGGTTGGGGGGGAGGGGGAGGGAGAGAAAGACATATCGAGAGTGTGTGCAGTAGGCACAAAGGCACAACTAGCGAGTGTGTGTGTATGTGTGTGTGTTTGAAAGAGGAGTAGATAGATTACTATCAAGATCGAGGTGACATCCCTACTCCTTCGATGTTGGGTTGTGTGTGTGTGTATGTGTGTGTGTGTGTGTGTGTTTGAGAGAGAAGCCAGTCGATAGATTAGTATTAAGATCGAGGTGTCACCCTACTCCTTCGGTGTCTGGAAGTGTGTGTGTGTGTGTGGGTGTGGGGGGAGGGGGCAGTGACACTTACATATCTCTACTCTTATAAAAAACAGAGTTGGTGATGATGGTGTTCCTGCCATTCTGCAATATAGGCCATCCCATTTATATCTGACGGATAGGAAGGAAACTATGGCAATTTTGCAAAAAGATACCCACACCCCTCTCCACATTTGCAAATAAGGCATTCCCTCGTTCATCCTTTTCTCCCACAAGATAAACTACTCATACAAATGCATCTTGATGTTCCGTGCAACGCATGGGCATCTTGCTAGTAGGGAGAAGGAGTTTGTGTAACATATATCTATATTAAGGGATAGGTAGATAGCATGTGTGTGAGGCATACTTAAAGCATCACAGAGATAAACAAACGGTGTGCATGCAAGTGCCGGAAAAAATGAAGCGAGAAACAATGTCTAAGCGCGCGCGCGCATGTGTGTGTGTGTGTGTGTGTGTGTGTGTGTGTGTGTGTGTGTGTGTGATGCGAAATCTAAAAACAAAAGGTGCTCTGCTGGAATCCCATTGTATGTATTCATATGGTTCCGGAACTCGAGTTAACCTTAGGCATATGTGTGAGAGACATAATTATACTTTGAGACATTAGTGGCTGTGGGTGGGCGGAATTAAAGGGGTGGGCGTGTTCGACAGAGAGAGCGTGTGTGTTTCTATGCGAGAGACATGTAGGACGGGATAGAAAGACGAATTCTAACCTTGACGGAGGGAGAGAAATACATGAAGTACGCGTGTGTGATTTCGATGCCCATGGGGAAATGAGATATTTATGTGTGTGAGAGAGATTGCACAATTCATTCACGTATCACTATCTAGCGATCGTGGACGTGCATCGCTTGAACATAAATCAATATCTACTTCGTATCGTGGCCAAAGGTACAATATCGGTCCAACGCTATAAAGATTGGACACTCACATATCACATTTGTTTCTATCTAAATAAACCTTTTCAATTGTGCATGCCAAATTTAAGTGATGTTTCTTCAAACAACCAATGTAGCTATCATGTACATGCACCATTGTTACTCTTGCATTCAAATTCATTAGTCTTGGATGATTTAAGGTTCTATTATGAAGTAATATATGTAATATTCATATATGAATTCAGCAGTGCATAATTTATGAAATGGAGGCTATGTAATCATATGAGGTAACACTTTTAAGTAGCGGACTACAATATCCATTTCTTTTGTGGGACTACAATATCCATTGCTTTTTGTGCGCCTCTACACTAACACGCCAATGCATTATGTTTAAAGTAAATAACCAATGGCACTAAATTATCTATTTACACGAGAAATACATAGGCTGAGCGTTTGATCCCTTTTTTTGAACGTGCCTCTACACCCGTACGATTGGTCGCGCCCGTGTGAACGTCCAAGTTATCAGCGCAACATCCCGAGTTATTGTCTTTTTTCTGGGGTGGACTTCACACCAGTTATTAAGTGTTGACGTATGCCCCGTGTACACAGTCGCGCATGACCTTCCCGCTAGCACGGTCCAAAATTAGTTGAAACTGGATACAAACGATCCCGCGGGCGGCAAAATCTCCCGCCTCCTTCTAAAATTTCCGCCACCTAGTCTTTAGCATGCGAAATTCCCCTTTTGTCCTTGGTGCACGGAGAACAATAGTTACAATACCGCCCTCATCTACATAATATGTCGGGACTGCTTTGGTAACTTCCGGTTCCCCCCACACCACGGCACCCCCATTTCCTCTCCCCCTCCCACAAAACGACTAACTCCACAGCACTAGAGCATCTTACATCACGCCGTCCGTACTTCATCGGCCTTTCTACCCCTCCCCTCTCGAAACCCTAGACTGCTCATCCACCGGCGTACCAGAGCCCATTCACTGCTAGCGGCGTCCACCTCACCGGATCTACTTTTGCGGCCGCATCTACCCCTCCCACCTCCACTAGAAACAAGTAGACTGCTCATCCACCACTATACCACAGCCCATTCAGTGTCGGCCTTGTCCACGGCGCCGGATCTTCCTCGCTGGTACTCTCGTCAACCGCAGCGCATCTGCAGCGGCTCATTCGTACTCCCCACTGGAGACGCTTCGTCCACACACCCCGGAGCCGCCCCATCGACGGCCCCATCGACGGCCTCTGATCCTCTGCGCCGATACCTTCCTCAACCCTACCGGAGCCGCTTCGCCGACACCATCGTCAATCCTACCGGAGTAGTTTCGCCTATACCATTCTCAACCCTAACAGGGCTGCTTTGCTGTTGGTGGGAACGACACCTATGGGATCACTGGAATCCCTTCTGTCGGCGTTCTGGGAACGGGGGTCCCCAGAATTGTCTGCCTGCAGCCTGCGGCGTGGCTCAAAGGAGACCCAGGACAGCCCATCTTCATCAACGCAAGCTCAAGACCCTCGCGAGGGGCCAAGCCTCGCGGGGCGGAAGATAAGGAGCTTCCTCAGGCATGGCCTCGTCAGGCTGGCTCATGAGGAGGCGGAGAGTTCAAGGCAGGGTACCTCGCGAGGTGCCCATGACGCAAGCCATGACGACCAAGGGCGCCAGTCGGGCGCCAGCCCGCGCAACGTCCTCCTTTCCTCTTTGGTGCAAAGGGAGCAAGCGCAGGCGAGAGCATCAAGCAAAGGCATCCGTTTCGGTGCAACAAGACCAAGACCAGCCCCAACGGCTGGAAGGGAGTCATCGTGGAGCCCAAGCGAGCGTCATCACCAGAGCCTTTGGCAGGCGAGGACCAACTTTAGTCAGGATAAGTGTACCCGCTGTTCCCCTTCAAAATGGGCAATTGTTGGCGCCCTTCCTGCTCAATATTTGGGAAGAGGCCCAGGGCCTTAGCCTATATAAGTAGAGCTAGCCACCATAGTAGAGGGATCTGGCATTTTGAATCCAGAGAGAGAGATAGAGACCCGATCCTCAAGCTAGAGCGACGGAACACCACCTAGCAGTTCATCACACCCACCTAGAACAGACCCTCGCGAGGTTGTTCTTCCCTGTACTGTTCCTCATCAGCACAAGAGGCAATCCACCACACCACAAACTAGAGTAGGGTATTACACCACAACGGGGGCCCGAACTAGTATAAATCTTGTGTCTCTTGTGCTGTTCCGTTTAGTAGTTTAGGTTCCCGCGATTCGGCGAGGTACGAGACGGTGGAGGGTTGGATCACCATGCGCACCCCAGTGTTCGAACCTCAAGGGTCTGCCGGAACCCGAAATCCGACATTTGGCGCGCCAGGTAGGGGTGCGCCGGAATCTGCCTTTCGTCGCCTCGTTCTTCCTCGACCGCCGCAACCATGTTCGATGCCCGTCGGGCCAGCTGCTGAGCGCCGAGCCGCCTCGCCTCCCATGTCGCCAGACAGCTCCCGCTCTGCGGGCGCCCTCGCCGTTCCCGTCACCTGCCGTTAACGCCGCCACCGTCCCCGGCGGGAACGAGCAGCAAGCGCTGCCCCAAAGACCCGTCCATGAGGCGGACGGCCGCACCGCCACGCCTTCGCTCACCCCGCTGGTTCTGCCGTCCACGCGCTTCGCAGCCATGGAGGCCCGAAAGCTGCACTCATCGCGGCTAACGAGCTCCTGCGCTACCGCCCGTCGGCAGCGTCTCTGAAGAATGGGTCGACCGAAGTCGCCGAGCTCGTCATGCTGTAGGAGGCGCCCCGACCGTCCGTCTCGCTGCACCGCACCCGCCTCGCTGCGGCGATAAACTCCGGGCGCCTCAGCTGCCTCCTCCTCAAGAAGGCGCCGTTCAGCCCCAAAGCGCGGCCCCTAGGCGGAACCCGTTCCCCCAGGCGCCGGCGTGGCAAGAGCAGAGCTGTCAAGAAGTTCCTCGCCCACAAGAAGCTGCCCGAGCGCTCCCCGCTCCAACACGTCATGACCCTGCGCTACCCCCAGCCGCGGCGCAGGGAGGCCCACAAGACCGAGCTCTCTGTTGTCCGAGGCCCCCCGCGGCCACGGCGGGCTGCCGCGCCTTCACCTCCGAGCTGCGCAGCGTCGCGTGGCCCGCCAAGTTCAAGCCAGACCTGCCTCCACGCTACGACGGCACAGCTGACCCTACGGAGTTCCTCCAACTCTACGAGCTGGGCATCGAGGCTGCCAACGGGGATGAAAAGGTCATGGCGAACTGGTTTCCCATGGCGCTCAAGGACGGAGCCCGCACCTGGCTCCTGAATCTGGCCCTAGGCACGGTCTCGTCCTGGGCCGAGATGCGCACCTGCTTCATCGCCAACTTCTAGGGTACTCGCGACCGCCACCCGCCGTGGCGACATGCACCGAATCAAGCAGCAGCTGTGGGAAACCCCGCAAAAGTACATCCAGCCGCTTCAACAACGCTACGCCTCAAGATCCCTGTGGTAACGGAGGAGGCCATCATCTCGCCTTCTCCGACGACGCGGCGCGACGTCAAGATGAAGGAGGAGCTGGCGATGCATGAAGATCTGCACTTCCTTGGAGCTGTTCAACTTGGCGACCAAGTGCGCCAGGCTGAGGAGGCGCCTCTCCTCCTCAAGCTGCCCGCCGCGGATCCCGAAGAAAAGAAGTCCAAGGCCAAGGACGTGAAGCGCAAGGAGGCTGCCGTGCATCATGGTCGAACTGCACACCAAGCGAGGCGTAGATCAGCCCGAGTCCTCCAAGGCGATCGGTCTTGTGTGTACCACGACCTCCACACCCACAACACCAATGAATGTCAAGAGCTCCGGCAGACGCTGAAGGAAGGGTCGGCAGACGCCTGAGCGCAGCGACCGGGCTATGGCCGAGGAGGAGGAAGGAATGCGTGACGCTGGGAAGATCATGCCCGCCAAGGGTGGCGCGACCAACCTCACGAGGACCGCTGGCAAGACCCACCTCATGAGGGAGGCTGGAGGGATCAGCCTCGCGAGGATCGCCTGCAGGGAACACATGCCTCCCTCCGCCGCCGCCAAGGAGAATCAAGACCGTCATCGGGATGAGGGGCTGGGGCTTCTGTGAAGCACGTGCAGATCGCGTGCATCAGAGGCGGAGCTCAAGCCCCAGCCTCTCAGCGCATCTTCAAGCAGTTCGCCCGCGAAGTGAATGCATTCCTCCCCAAGCTCGAGTCCACGCGCCCTCTCAGGTGGTCGGCATGCGCCATCACGTTCAGCTTAGCGGATCAACTCAAGTGCGCAGCCACAGCCGGAGTTCTCCCGATGCTTTGCTCCCCAATCATCGCGAACGTCTTGGTCACCAAGACCCTCATCGACGGTGGAGCAGGGCTCAACGTCCTGTCCGTAGAGACATTCAACAATCTTCAAGTGCCTTACGGTCAGCTTCAGCCAACCAAGCCTTTCTCCAGAGTCACCGACGGCTCCACGGTCCCGATCGGGCAGGTCCGCTTCCTGTCACCTTCGGGCTCGCGACAACTACCACACCGAGCTCATCGACTTCGACGTCAGCCACATTACGCTGCCAGACAACGCCATCCTCGGGTACGCAGCGTTGGCCAAATTCATGGTTGTAATTCTCCATGGCTACATCGTCCTCAAGATGCCAGGAAGCGGCGGAGTCATCACGGTGCCCGGTGAAGAGAGAGACGCAGCGATGTGCTCCCCGAGCGAGCCTTTCAGCCGCATCGCTGAAGACCTGCACTACAAGAGCAGGAGGCCTCCCGAGGCCGCACTCCAAGAAGAAGAATACATCGACCGCCCGGATCCTCAAGAGACAGGCCCCTCAGGCCCTGGCCGGGCCGGGGGAGCCTCCTTCCATCACATAGGAAAGCGCGCACGCCTCCTCGGCAGGGCTCGAGGGCTCTCCCGAGGGCCGCCGACCTCGCCAAGGTCTCGAGGAGGCGCTTGGGCACCACGGGATGGCGTGTTTGAAGCACGCTTTCCTGCAAGGTGAGCAAGACCAGGAGGGCAACCTCAAGAGTTCTGCACAAGGCCATTCAGAGCTACAGGAGTCAAGGGTCATGAGGGGCAGCCGCCTACGTTGTGGCCCCCCATCCAGGCGAGGATGGTGGGCTGCGCGTCAAGGCCGACATACCAGGGCTCAACCGAGCCGCATCTCAAGAGTGCCTCTGGCCCTCATGAGTGGGACGTTGAGGGTCCGCCCCACAGCCACGAGCGCATGCCTTATGGCCTGCCAAACGCGGCTTGCTGCAAGCACTGGCATCTCATGAGGGCCATCCCGAGGCTCAAGAGGTCAGGCACGCCGCAGCCTCTCGGCGGAGATGGAGATGGCCCCGAGGAGCCGCCAGCCTCCGGAGCCTCCCGAGGCCCCTGGGCCTGGGGGCTCGTGAGGATCGGCCCGCAGCCCACCGAGTCTGCTACACCAACACGCCTTTCATCCCCAACATCACCAGTGACATCTTTAAGTTTTATTTCCGGTGGGGAGCGCCTTCAGGCCGCATTATTCCTGTGCCGCATGGGTCCGCCCCACAAAGCATGTACCCCTTTTATTTCATGACATTAGCTTATCTGTTGGGGGCGCCCTCGGGCTGCATCATCCCCAAGCCGCTCGGGCCGATCCCGGTGCAATGTATCCTTCCTACTTTTTCCTTAGGATTATGCTCTCGCTCCACCATGCTTGTTATTTGGTGCCTTTTCCGGGTGGCGGAATCTTGCACGTTAAAGGGGGTGCACGAGCATCGCGACTCGGGGCTCCTACCGGCTCTCCGCCCTCACCCTCTGGTCTTGTCCATGGCATCGCGACCGGCTTGCCGACGGCCGAGACCAAAGACGAGAGCCGGACCAAGACGTAGAGTTGCGTCATCTAACCTAGCTTGCGCGTTAAAGGGGGGTGCCTGAGCATCGCGACTCAGGACTCCTACCGGCTCTCCGGCCCTCACCCTCTGGTCTTGTCCATGGCATCGCGACCTGGCTTGCCAGCGACGGCTGAGACCAGCCCGAGAGCCGGGACCAAGACGAGAGCACCGACATCCGGCCAAATTTGCAGGAACACACTCAAGATAAGGCCCAGAGCCAGCGCAACCCGCCTTGAGGTAGGGCCCCGTGAGTTCCGCTGGCTCACGGGTGCCCAGATACACCTCGTCCCAGCCCTACCGTGCTGCCCGTCGGGGTGGGGCTGTATACACCAGGGCTCCTCCGAGGGGAGCCCTCCCACGCTCGATGGAAGCACCATGCTCCGCTACCGGCCGACGACAATCGCCGAGGAGCGGCTATGCCCAGACGCATGCGGAAGCGCTATGCTCGCTACCGGTGATAAACAAGCGAAGGTGGCCTCCGGTCGCATCAACCTCAGTGGAGCCCAGAGCTCGGTGTCGGCCTCGCCGCAACGCCTCCCCTCGGGGCGCCGCAGCGAGGCTGGGCAGGGGCTGCGCCTGAGTCACGCCCAGACGACGCCACCCAGCCAGCCCCTGGGCCTGGTTCGTCGCCACGTCACTCCCCGGCGGAGCCAAGGTACGAATGCCGTTTGAGCGTCGGGGGACTCCACGAGCATCGCGACTCAGGAGCCTAACTGTCACGTAGCCCCTCACCCCTTAGTTCCGAAGGCTAACGGCGGTTGAGGTATGCGCTGGGCTGGGCTCGCAGACGAGAACGGTGGATCCGCTGCGTCTCACCTCCCTACTTGTTGTTCGTGGCGCTAAGGGGACTCCTGAGCATCGCGACTCAGAGCCTAACTTGTCACGTAGCCCCTCACTCCTTGGTCCCGGCCCCTGGTTTCGGTCGGGCTAACGGGCGGCTGAGGTATGCGCGGGGCCGGGCTCTGCCGACGTAGAACATAAGCAAGTAGGAAGCACAAATTTCAAGGAATTCAAAAGAAAATTTTACAGTCCACACTGTTATCACAATACCAAATGCAAGTTTAAACGCCTCCCCGAGGCATGATACATGTGCAGGAATTAAAAGCAAGACAGGAGCCACAACGGAGTCACTTGTCGGCGGTGGAGCAGCGCGGAGTGGGCTCGCCTCGTGAAGCAGCAGGGCCGGCAGCGCCTCGCTTCGGCTTGGTGCTGAAGGCCCGGAACTTCCCCAACAGAGCCTCCGCGACCCTTCACAGCCTCGGCAGCGGCAAATACATGCTCGCTGCTTGCTGGCTCCAAAGAAGTTGTCCATGTCGACGCTGGGATCGCCAAGATAGATGTGGGTGAGGATCCGCGTCGGTGCCAGAAGACAAGACACGCGCCTCGGCCTCATCCGTGGGGCCAAGACCAAGGGAGACATCTTCAAGAGCGAACCAGGAAGGGAAGCAGCTTGGCGGGCCGTCCTCTGCGCCGCCAAGGCTCTCCAGCCGCTATCATAAAGCTCCCCTCATCGTGGCGCCGAGCCTTCACCTCCATATCCATGAAGGCCATGCGATCTTCCGCGAGAACCCGCGCCTTGTCGTCCAGCTCGACCTTCCTCGCCTCCAGCTCCTGCTCCAGCGCGCCTAGGCGGTCGCGGCGCTTCTTCAGCTTGGCCTCCCGGTCCTTGACGGCCGCCTCGCGAGCCTTCATGCTTTCCTCCTGCTCCTGGCAGAGGCGGGCCTCCTCGGCGAGCTAGTTCTGCAGGCCCTTCAGCTCGCCCTCCAGCGTCTCACAGCGACCTTGGATGCTGGCCGCCTCCCCCAGGGCAGCGTTGCGGGCAATCTTCGCCTCACGAACAGCTTGCTTCTCCTCGTCGCAAGCCGTCGAGGCCTGGACCAGCGCCGCCCGAATTGAAGCATCGGAGCGAATCCAGCCAGAAGCCAGCTCCAAACGCCCAGCCATCAGACGGGGGTCGGCGCCCAGAAGATCCTGCCGTAGGCGGTCCAGTCCGGCAACGACGCGATCCAGAACAGCATTCGGAGGAGCATCAGTCGGTGGAGTAGGAGGAGAAGACGGCTGTGTGACCACTGCGCCCTGAGGCGGAACCAGCGGCGCCACGGCAATAGTGGAGGCAGCGCCAAGCAATGGCACCTCGGGGGTCGCCTAGGTCATAATTTGGCTTCGCCCGATGGGCTCACCAGCCTCACCAAGGCAGGAGAGGCACAGGCGTCAGATCACCTTCTTTTACGGCAGAGGCACCGCCACGGATGGGGCCTCAGAGGCCCCTTCAGCTTCTTCGCCCATGGCGCCCGGCCTGGCCGAAGGACATGGACATCGAGATCTTGTCGACGGAGCAATAATCAAGACGGGAAGGTGCACTTATGTGTCGCCGCCGGTGGACTCGAGCAGCCTCCGGCCATACTTGAAGCCCGAGAGCCGGCTGCAGGGATCAGCTTCAAGGGGACCGGGAGCAGGAGGCGCGTCTGCGGATCGCCCCGGGGCCGGGGCAGACCCACGGGGGACCAACCCAGTCCGGTCCTTCCTCGGGATCGGGGGAAGGCTTCTGCCTCCCCGCTCATCCTCATCCTCGTCGTCGTCACTCTCGGGGAGGCGGAGAATGCGGGACCTGCGCCGCAGGGGAGGAGCCCTTGACTCTGCCCCCGAATCAACCCCCTCTCCCGTCTCTCCTTCCTCCACCTCTTCGCTGGAGTCGGAAGAGGACAAGTCCACCAGGTCCTCCGGAGCCTCCACGGGCACGGGCCCGTCCCCATTGAAGACAGGCATGGACCCCACAACCTGCCCCCAATCTTCGCGAAGGAACAGGGGCGCGGGGGCACCCTCCAGCCTCGCCACATCGCCCCCAACCAAGGACTGGAGGACCGTCGCCAGATCCTCACTGGCCAGGGCCACGGGGCTCGAGTGAGGCCTCCACATCTAAGCTTAGGCATCGACGGCGGAGCGGAGCCAGTTGGTGCTCCAAGAACTCCCTCAGCAGCGACGCACCGGTCAGCTTCGCCGCCGCCGCGTTGGCCGGCTTCAGATCTGCATCCATCTTCTCCAGCACCAGCTTCGCGCGGGGATCCAGAAGCTCCACTCGGGACCAGTCGTCGGAGCTCTCGGCGGGCTCCGTGGGCAGGATCAGCCGTGGGTGGATGCGCCCAAAGATCCACCAAGACCAACTTGCTCCTCAAGCCCTCAATCCGCTTCCCAGAGTTTGAAATGGCGATGGCTACCAGATGCAACGAAGCTCACAAGACGCTGGACGCCGGAACCACGGGAGGTTCGGAGGAAGAAGTAGTGGCGCAGCAAGGCCACCGAGGGTTTCACCCCAACATGGGCCTCACAATAGTAGGCGAAGATCGCCAGAAGAAGGACGGAGTTGGGATGGAGGTGCAGAGCTTGAATGTTGTAATGACGGAGGACGGAGAAGAAGAACTCGGAAAGGGAGGCACCAGACCAGCAATGATGGCGCTCACGAAGAACGGGTAGAACGTACTCCCCCGACCCTCCGGGGCGGCAGAGCCGGCCTTGAACACCTCCGTTCCGTTGACGCCCTGCGCCCGCCAACCGGGCGCCAGGCGAGGTTCGCCGGCTACATTTGGCGGGTCCAAGGCAGAGAGTACCAAGCTCGGCCGGGCTTGGCGAGGCGCCATGATCGGCTAGGGCACGCAGCGGAGCGGATCTCAAGATCTTGGAAGCGGAGAGGAGAGGCGCAAGAAAGGGGATCTCGAGCAAAGAATCGGAGAAAGTAAAGGAGGCAAGGAAGATGCCGCTCTATTATCAACCCACGCTGCTGCAGAGGCGCGACGCGTCAATCAACCGCCACGCTGGCGCCCAAGGCCGCAGGCTGTTAGGGCTGTGGAAGCCAGACTTGCCCTTTCGCCTCTGCTCGGCCAAGTTCGGGCGCGCCGTGGGCCCGGGGGCTATCATGTTGGCGTTCCGGGAACGGGGTCCCTGCACTTGCTCGCTCGCCCGCGGCGTGGCTCAAAGGAGGCCCAGGACAGCCCATCTTCATCAACACAAGCTCAAGACCTCGCGAGGGGCCAAGCCTCATGGGGCAGACGACAAGGAGCTTCTCGAGCACGGCCTCGCCAGGCTAGCTCATGAGGAAGCGGAGAGTTCAAGGCAGTGGTACCTCGCGAGGTGCCCATGACGCAAGCCATGACGACCAAGGGCGCCCGGTCAGGCGCCAGCCTGCCAGAAGCCCTCCTTTCCTCTTTGGTGCATAGGGAGCAAGCGCAGGCGAGAGCATCAAGCAAAGGCATCCGTTTAGGTACAACAAGACCAAGACCAGTCCCAACGGCTAGAAGGGAGTCATCGTGGAGCCCAAGCAGGCGTCATCACCAGAGCCTTTGGCAGGCGAGGACCAACTTTAGTCAGGATAAGTGTACCCGATGTTCCCCTTCAAAATGGCCAATTGTTGGCGCCTTCCGCTCAATATTTGGGAAGAGGCCCAGGGCCTTAGCCTATATAAGTAGAGCTAGCCACCATAGTAGAGGGATCTGGCATTTGGAATCCAGAGAGAGATATAGAGACCCGATCCTCAAGCTAGAGCGACGGAACACCACCTAGCAGTTCATCACACCCACCTAGAACAGACCCTCACGAGGCTGTTCTTCCCTGTACTGGTCCTCATCAGCCCAAGAGGCAATCCACCACACCACAAGCTAGAGTAGGGTATTACACCACAAAGGGGGCCCGAACTAGTATAAATCTTGTGTCTCTTGTGTTGTTCCGTTTAGTAGTTTAGGTACCCGCGATTCGGCGAGCTACGAGACGGTGGAGGGTTGGATCACCGCGCGCACCCCAGTGTTCGAACCTCAAGGGTCTGCCGGAACCCGAAATCCGACACCTTCTACGGTTGCGGGGCGCGGGGATCGTGAGAAGAGCGGGACTAGTAGACAACATAAAGGGGATTTACCCAGGTTCGGGCCGCAAAGATGCGTAAAACCCTACGGTCCTGCTTTGGTGGCTGTATTTAGTGTTCTTGAGCTCTTGACCTAGCTCTAGGTGTTGCTGGGTTCGAAAGAGCCGAATCCTTCTCCAGTGCGTCATGGGCCTCCTTTTATAGGGGAAAGGGGCTGCCACAGTGGCAAACAGGAGGTGGAAAGTGCTACAGCGCTGTGAGCTTATCTCTAGTGTTACAGGACAAAGTGCATTTAATGCGAGGCTTAGGTGTCCCTTTGCTTTATCAGGAACGGGAGCGAGGCCCATACCGTCCGTCGCCGCTCCTTCTTGCTTCGACACGCGCCCTAGCCAGCGATGCATGCGGTGCCATGTAGGCAGGCAGGCAGCTGAGGTGGCGCGGTGGTGGAGCCTCCACGAAGGGTTGCATGTTGCCACGCACGTGCCTGCCCAGCTGGTTGGGTCGGCAGCTGCATGCGAACGGTGGCGGAGACTTGGCTGGTGCAGGCTCGGCAAAGCCCTCACTGGTGCGCTTGGCGAGGGCCTTGCCGGGTGGCCCGGCAAGGGTCTTGCCGTGGCGCGCAGGCGTCCCCGGCAAGGATCTTGCCGGGGGTCTTGTGGGTTCCTTTGGTGAGGATGGTTGCCTTCCTATCCTCATTTGATCTTGACTATTCTTTGTCTTCACAAAGATCTGCATGCCACTACAGAGGTGCCTCGCGAGCCCTGTCCATATGCGTTTGTCAAGCGTTGGTGGGCTCAAGGGTGGCTCGCTCGGCAGGCGTGGGCGAGTTGCCCTGGCAAGGGTCTTGCCGGGGCTGCCGAGGCCGCCCCGGCAAGGGTCCTTGCCGGGGAAACCTGCTTTGCCCATCTGATCTTTGTGGCCTTGGTCCTTGTCGTTGCTTTGTTTGTATTGTGCCTTCGGCTTCTCTCCGGCTTCCCTTTCCTGCCCTGCTATGCATGGTCGTGGCGGGCAGCTCTGACTGCCCGTGCACAAGTAAAGGGGTCAAAAGGAGAGCCCCTACTTTTGTACACCGACAGGAGCCAACGGGCCTGGGTCACACATAAGCGCAACACGTTGTTGGGCCAGGCCCAGAACGGTGCGCGGGCAGTCAGGGCGGATTTTACCGTGGTAACTGCTCCGTCCGTTGCGCTTCTCCACGACCCGCGTTGAACGCGCGACATGGGGTCATGCGCGCGTGTGACGTGGGAGGCATGCATGAGATGGCGTCCGCACGCATGCGTCGTATCGCAGTTAATGGGAAAGGAGGCGGCCCGCGCCTTCCCCATAAAAAGGAATTATCGCGGGCGCGCTACTCACTTTACCCCTCCCTTGCGCCTTCCTCCAATCTCAGAACCGCCGCCCCTTTTTCTTCCTTCCTAAGCTTTCGCCATTGTTCGTCGTCGCTGCGTCTTCGTCCTCTTCTGTTCCTCGCTTCCCCCGGCCGCCACGATGCCTAAATCCACCAAGGGCAAGGGAGCGGCAGAGCCGCCGGAGAGTGCGTTGGCGGTGCAGCGGACGCAGCTCGCCTACTTCCCCTCGTCGGTGGACGTGTACGAGCTCTGGGACGCCTACAAGCCCCTGTGGGGGGTGAAGACGGGGGAGAAAAGTCGGGGCATTCAGGCACGCGTGTCATCCCCGCCAACTGCGCCGAGGCTGCCCTGAATCGGTATCCTTTCTTTGTCGACTATTTCTCCTTCAGGCTTTGTCCTCCCTTATCTGACTTCTTCAGCGACATCATGCACACCTTCGGCTTCCGCCTCTTGGATTTTACTCCAAATGTTGTGGCGTGCATGGATCTTTTCGCGCATCTTTGTGAAGGCTTCGCCGGAGTGTACCCCAACACGGCACTTTTTCGTCACTACTTCTTTCCTCGGATCCAACCGGGGGGCGCCATCTCTGGTTGCATCGCCTGGATCCCAAGATCCAAGGGAGCATATCCCGAGGGCGCCATGAAGGAGAGGTGGGAAGAGTGGCAGAGCCGGTGGTGTTGGATTGAAGAGAAGCACCCGCCGGCGTTCTGCGAGGTTCGCCGGGTGCCACCGGTCTGCAGAGGTGATTGGAGTGACGTTGATGCTGACGACAAGAAGCTCACTATCGCCACCACCAGGATTCTTCGGCTCACCAAAGCCGGGCTCACCCTCGAAATGATCGGGGCGGACTTCGTCCGCCACCAGATTGCTCCACTGCATAACAAGGGGAGGCCGGCTTGGCTCTTCACCAACCCTGCCGACATCACGCGGCTTCGCCCTGGTATCGACCACAATTTCACAGTGATGCAGCATGGTCATTTCTGCCAGCGACTCTTCCAGCTCGATGTGGGTCACAACGGTGAGGTCGAGCGGACCGGCAAAGCTGCGAGGGTCGCTGTGAAGGCCGACAAGGTCTTCAAGGGGCCCTTGTTCAAGTTGCCGGTGGGAGTAGTCCCGCTATGTAACAATTTGCGCCGGACCGGCATCATCGCAATGATGCCGGATTGCAACGCGCACGGCCCCGACTCGAGCTGGGTCGAGCCGGAGGACATCCAGGTGCAGCAGTTCTTTGATACCCTGCACGAGGGGTACGATAATGCCGATGCCGAGCGGCTGCTCGTCCAGGACACCACCCAGGCGGAGTTGGACTACATCGCCGGCAGGGCGATGGAGGCGACGCTCGTCGAGGAAGCCGGCAGCACCGGTGGCATGGAGGATAGGGCCGCGACGACCGCGAAGGAGGAGGAGCTTGCCCAGTGGGCGGCAACCGCTGGGAGGACTAGCAGCACCGGCACCGAGGCCCCTCTGGTTGAGGACGCGGCCGACAAGTCGTCGGAGGGGGAGGCCGGGGCTGTTGACCCTTTGGCCATGGGGAGAGGGCGAGTCCTGCGGCGGGCCGGCTCCGGCGAGCCGGTCCGGCCCAGCAGGGCTGCGCAGCCTCCGCCAGCCCCGGAAGAACTCGTGTGTCACACAAGGGCCGTGGCGGCGAGGAAGCTGGTGAAGTTGGCGGTGAAGAAGAAGAGAACTGCTTCTTCTTCGTCCAAGCGCGCTCGGACGCCATCGCCTCCCCCCTCGCCGGCAAACATCGGCGCGGGGATTGCGTTTGACTTCGGGCCTCTCAGCCCGGAGAGAGATCCCGGGCCTCTCAGCCCGGAGAGGAAAAGGAAAGCAACAGAGGAGGAGGAAGAGAATGAAGAGTAAGCTTCCGCCTCCTTCCCCCATTCCTCACACTTTCCCTGACGGCATTGCTTACTTGTCTTCATCTTGCAGGGATGTGGAGACGCTGGCTCAGAGGATAAAGAGGGCCAGGATATCGGCGAGTGGCCAGCCCAGTATGCCACTGGTGGTGTTGAGCAGTCCGGACAGCAGCCCCCAGCCCAGCCCCCGGCGTAAGTCCATCACCCATCCCTTGTCAACATGTGCAATGCACGACGCTTTGGTCCCTGCCATCGATGTAGGAGGGGAGCAACACCAAGGGGAGCCACAAGGGGCTTCTCCCATCGTGCCGCCCCCGTCGACCACACCATCCCGAGGGGCGTCCCCGGCAAGGGCACCAAGCGCCGGAGCCATGCACACAGAGGAGGAGGGGGAGGACATAGGCGCTGGTGGCTTCACCTCGACGCCAGACTTTAGCGAAGGAGGGACTTCCGCCTCACGGCCCGGCACGGGTAAGCCACTCGCTTTCCACTTCTGCTCGCATTCTTTCTTTCCTCTTTTCCTTACTGGCTTTTGATCTTGACTACTGCCTCCTTCTTGGCGCCCGCACCCTCCTTAGAGGACGTCGACACCACCATCAGGGACGTCGCCGTGGATGCCGCGACGGAGGCGGAGAGGATTGCTACCGAGAAGAGCGCCAGGGGCGCCGCCGAGGATGCCGCCAAGGGGCCCGCCGAAGAGCCCGGCAAGGGGCCTGGCGAAGAGCCCGGCAAGGGGTCTGCCAAAGAGCCCGGCAAGGGGCCCACCGGGGAAGCCGGCAAGGCCACTACCGAGGAGGTGGCGTTTGACAATCTGCCCTCCTCCTCCGCTGCCTCTGGCTTTGGCAGGTACCTGAGGGTAAGCGACGACCTCTTCATCCATCTCCTTGGCGCGTCGAGCACCAGGGCTCCTTTTGAGGGAGAGGTGTTCGAAGAGGAGGCGCTTGCCGTCGCCAGGCTCGAGGTCGTCGATGAGCCGGGCGTCGGTGGCGCCGGCTCCCAGGAGGAGCGGCTGCTCCAGGACATGGACGCCAGATTTCGGAAGCTTCAGGCGCTCCACCATGCTTCTCTGGACAAGGTCAAGTCTAGGACGGCATTGGTGGAGAAGGCGGAGGCGGACTTTGGAGAGCGCGTCGCCGAGGCGCAAGACTGGTTCTGCCAGGCCCAGGACGAATTGAAGGCCACCCAAGGCGAGCTGACCAACCGCGAGGTGGAGCTCGCCCTGAAGTTGGCCGACATCGAGAAGGCCCAGGAGACGGTTAAGAAGCTGGCCGACGAAGCTGAAGCCGTTCGGACCCAGCACGAGGCCGCACTTAAGACCCAGGAAGAGGACCTTGCTGCGTGCAAGGAGAAGCTTGCTGCCATGCTCCGCGGCAAGGACGAAGAGGTGGGCAAGCTCGTCCTGCAGCGGACTCAAGAGCTCGAGCGGAGGCATCAGGAAGCACTCAACGCCTGTGCTCAGCCCACGCCGACATGTGGTGAAGGAACCTGGAGGGCAAGCTCTGAAGCTGGACCAGGAGAAAGATACGCTCAACAGCGCTATGACGGAGGCGCAGGGCGAGGTCATCAGCAAGGCTGAAGAACTCTCTGAAGCCAACACCTCCATCAAAGATCTCAAGCTGCAGCTGGGAGAGCTCAAGGAGATGCTGTCGGAGGCCAGAACCCGGGAGGGGATCCTGACCAAGGAGCTGGAGACGGAGAAGCAGCTGCTGATGAACGAGACCGCCAACCTCAAGGATCACGAGGCGGGCGAGAAATGTTGGCTCGAGCGCCTTGCCGTCGTCGCAAACTCGGTCACCTATCAGCTGGCCACTATGGGGATGCCGGAGATGAGGTACGCCCCGGAAGCGAGCCTGAGCCCCAACGCCAACCTGACCTCATACTTTGAGAAGGTCGTCGGCGCCCTGAAGCGGCTTCACTCCAACCGGGCGGCTTTCCTGGCCGAGGAATCCCGGATACTCTACCGGGGGATCATGACCAGGGTACTCACCAAGATTGCGCACTGCCACCCAGACCTCGATTTCAGAGTTGTGCTGACGAGCTTGCCGGAGGACGCCGACATTGCGGTGCTCAACGAGCGTATCCAGCCCATCCTCAACCGCATCGACAAAATCAAGAGGGTAGAGGGTCACGCCAGACTAGGCACCCCTGCTTCCGTCGCCGCTGCAGGTTCATGACCAAGACAATGCTATCTTTAGTTAGAACCGTGGCAGCAATTTGTGTAATATAACTCTGCAGTACTCCTGAAACTATGCATGTTATTTTCCTGTTCGGATTTCCTTTGTATGTTCGCCCCACGTCAATCGGGTAAGCTTGCCGGCATGAAAACCCAGGGCGACGCTTTGAGGACGGATCCTCATTAGCCTGCCGGGTGTGCTTGTTGCCGAGCTAAGCACCTTACCGCCCTTTGCACGGCCGCTCGATCTGTCGAGCTTGACTCGAGTCAGAAACAAGAGCGTTGCTGATGGCGAAAGGCTACCCTACCGCTCTCGACGCGGCCGCTTGAACTGTTGAGCGGACTCAAATGTAACAAAGGCGTTGCCGATCGCAGAGGGCCCCTCGCGCATGTGCTCCCCATACATAGGCCGAACCGTCGAGGATAATAACTTTATATTAAAGGAGAAAAACTTAAAATTCGGCATGACTTAGCTCTCTTGTCGCCGCCTCGGCGTCCTTCACGCCAACAGGCAGCGCCGCCTTCTTGGTCGCCTCCTCCGCAGGAGTCTTGGCGATGAAGAACAGCTAGGTCGACTGCTAAACCTTATTCTCACAATTGCGCTCCCCTACCTGGCGCGCCAAAGATGTCGGTGGGAACGACACCTATGGGATCACTGGAATCCCTTCTACGATTGCGGGGCGCGGGGATCGTGAGAAGAGCAGGACTAGTAGACAACACAAAGGGGATTTACCCAGGTTCGGGCCGCAAAGATGCGTAAAACCCTACGATCCTACTTTGGTGGCTGTATTTAGTGTTCTTGAGCTCTTGAACTAGCTCTAGGTGCTGCTGGGTTCTAAAGAGCCGAATCCTTCTCAAGTGCGCCATGGGCCTCCTTTTATAGGAGAAAGGGGCTGCCACAGTGGCACACAGGAGGTGGAAAGTGCTACAGTGCTGTGAGCTTATCTCTGGTGTTACAGGACAAAGCGCATTTAATGCGAGGCTTAGTTGTCCCTTTGCCTTACCGGGGATGGAGCGAGGCTCGTCCCGTCCGTCGCCGCTCCTTCTTGCTTCGACACGCGCCCTGGCCGGCGATGCATGCGGTGCCATGTAGGCAGGCAGGCAGCTGAGGTGGCGCGGTGGTGGAGCCTCCATGAAGGTTTGCATGTTGCCACGCAGGTGCCTGCCCAGCTGGTTGGGTCGGCAGCTGCATGCGAGCGGCGGCGAAGACTTGGCTGGTGCGGGCCTGGCAGTGGCCTTAGATCCGCTTCGTCACACCCTCATCGAACCTACCGGAGCAGCTTCTGACGCCCCGTCCACGGCCGCAGATCCGCATCATCGACACCATCCTTAACCCAACCACTAGAGCAGCTTTACCGACGCCCTCGTCCACAGCCACAGATCCGCTTCGCCCACACCGTAGTCCACCCTACCGGAGCCGCTCCACAAACACCCTACTCGACGGTTCTAGATCTCCTTACCGGACCCCGACAGGTAGCGCAGCTTCATCACCCTTGACATTAATAACCTAATTCACACCGTCTGGCAAGATGCCAAGCACCCGCCACGGCCTAGATACTTTTCACCTTTAAACCCATCCAGCATCACCTGCCCTATGTAATTCAAATATACTAACAGGTCGTTGTTACCTGTTATGCAGCTGGCAAAAACTACAAGGACGATGTTTCTTCTGGATCTAACAGCTTGGCCAACCAAGATCCTGGACTGAGGCATTGCTATGATCTTGTAAGTGCGTCTCTCTCTCTTGTATTGTTTTGTGCACCGGCGTGCTTTGCTAGGATTTTCGACCAAGAATCCCTTTAATGCAGACAATATTTCTACTACTGGCTGCTAAATTAGATATGTAGATGTCATACATGATGCTACCTCGTACCTCTGTTCCTAAATATAAGTCTTTCTAGAGATTCCACTATAGGCTACATACGGAGCAAAATGAGTGAATCTACACTCTAAAAATGCATCTATATACATCCGTATGTGGTCCATACTAGAATCTCTACAAAGACATATATTTAGGAACAGAGGTAGTACATTACACAAAATCGTAGGTGGCATGTAGGAATTCCTGCACTACATTTGGCTCCTCAGAGTGCACCGCTAGTCCAAAGACACAGAGTCATTGCTAGTTTATGCTACGCACACAATCGTTAATTGGTGGTTTAAATATGCGCAAGGGATATGCAATGTATTATCATGTAGAGATGTCCGAAATTAGCCGTGTCGACTTGCAGATGGGGTTACACAATGAAAAAGTACAAGATGTATGTGGCAATTTCATGGAACATCACAAAAAAAGGAGAGGCAGTGGTGAGCCTATATAGTGTGCTATGGTAGGTCACTCCTCCATTGCGATCATCATGACATGTGATTTGTATGTCAGTTCTATTGGCCAAGTTTCTTAGGGACAGTTTTTACGAGTTATCCTAAGAAAATAAGCACCTGTGAATATAAGCTCCAGGTAATAAGCCAACAAGTTCTTTTCATTGCCTTCCTTTTCATCTTATCTTTGGTATGATCAGTGAAAAGTCTAGATTGCATTATATTTTGTCATTTTGCTGCCCATACGAAAATTAATTTGACTTGCAAACATCACAAATTGAACCCAGTGCAGTAATTAATATGATAGGAAAACAGACCATCACTATTTGTTCAAAATGCAAATACAAAGATACCATCCACTTGGCACAATCTACTTTGGTCAATGTCTTCCATAGAGATCCCATTGCCTAATTTAAATGAAGAACGCATGACCCACATTTAAATGAAGAACAATTATTTATTGAAATTTGATGGTCCAAGTGGCTGGTTATTATTATATAGCAGCACCACCTGAAAGCATCATATAGCAGTAGCAGCAGAAGCTCATAGCAACTCAGCATATAACAGGAGCAGCAGTGTGCAATTCATCATATACCAGCAGTAGCTCATAGCAATTCATCATATAGCAGCAACAGGAGTAGCTCATAGCAATTCATCATATAGCAGCAGCAGGAGCAGCTCACAGCAATTCATCATATAGCAGCAGCAGGAGCAGCTTATATCAACTCATCATATAGCAGCAGCAACTCATAGCAATTCATCATATAGCAGCAGCAGCTCAAAGCAATCCATCATATAGCAGCAGTAGGAGCAGCTCATAGCAATCCATCATATAGCAGCAAAAGAAGCAGCTCATAGCAATTCATCGAATAGTGGATCAGAATGAAAATTTGGCAAAAAACAGAGGATATCCTCACCTTGTTGGATGAGCTCATGCTTCAACAGCACCTCAAGGCCACGGCCTGGGAGGAGGGGAGCGGGAATAAGGTGCCTTCTGCCGCAGTGTGGCATCAGCCGTAGTTGTGTGGCGCCCGCCGTAGTAGTGCGTTGGACGGACCATAGTGGAGCAGTTACTGGAGACCATGAGAATGAGGGGCGGCACCAGAGGGAGGAGCAGCCGGGGAGATTTGGTCCTACCCGCATGTAGCCTAGCTGGACAGAGCATCATCGAGGACCAGGCCAGATGGGACCATCGGCAACGGCTCGCTGGAGGAACCCTAGCACTGCAGGCAGGGGGTTGAGGTAGAGGGAAAGGGGAGAGGAGATGCAAGCAGGCAGGGCAATGAACACTTGCGTGTTTGTTTTTACTTGAGGGTTAGGTGTGACGCGGGCGTGAGCAGTTGCATTTTGAGTGTAATATAGGCAGACAACAGAGTCATTTCACTATTCCCCTTCCCTTCAATTTTTAGTGAGCTTCTACCCGAAACACCCCCCCTGTTGGGGAACGTAGTAATTTCAAAAAAATTCCTACGCACACGCAAGATCATGGTGATGCATAGCAACGAGAGGGGAGAGTGTTGTCTACGCATTCTCAGAGACCAAGCGGAAGCGATCACAACGTAGAGGAAGTAGTCAGACGCTCTCCTCGCGATCCAACCGATCCCAGCCGTTACTCGGCGCCTCAGTTCTTGGCACACGCTCAGCTCGGTGACGCTCCTCAGTTCGATCCAGAAAGCTCCGGAGAGAGAGTTCACAAGACGACGAAGGCAGGACGATCTTGATGTTCTATCGACGCAGGGCTTCGCCTAAGCACCGCCACGATATGACCGAGGTGGAATATAGTGGAGGGGCACCAGACACGCTAAGAGATCCAAGAGATCAATTGTTGTGTCTTTGGTGCTAGCCCTGCCCTCTATTTATATGTTGAGCCCCGGTCGAAACTTGGAGCAAAAGCCTCCTCAAAGTCGGTTTTGCTCGAAAGGCAAGAGTCCCACTCGGACTCCAGGACCAAACGCCACAAACCTTGGCGTCGGCCCAGACGCCATGGGCCTCGGCGTCTAGCCCAGGGCAGACGCCGTGGTCTCCGGCGTTTTGCCCTCGGCCTCATAAAACTCCTTTTGCACCAACCTAAAGCCTCATGGGCTTGACCCCTTGGCCTAAACATATCATCCAATATATGAATCTTTACGCCTCGACCATTTCGAGACTCTCGTCATGTCCCCGATCTCATCCGGGACTCAACTCCTTCGGTACATCAAAACATGTAAACTCATAATATAAGCTCGCCATCGAAACCTTGTTGCGTGCGGACCCTACGGGTTCGAGAACTATGTAGACATGACCGAGAACTATTCTTGGTCAATAACCAATAGCGGAACCTGGATGCCCATATTGATTCCTACATATTCTACGAAGATCTTTATCGGTCAAACCGCATAACGACATCGTTGTTCCCTTTGTCATCGGTATGTTACTTGCCCGAGATTCGATCGTCGGTATCCAATACCTAGTTCAATCTTGTTATCGGCAAGTCTCTTTACTCGTTCCGTAATACATCATCTCACAGCTAACTCATTAGTTGTAATGCTTGCAAGGCTTAGTGATGTGTATTACCGAGAGGGCCCAGAGATACCTCTCCGCCAATCGGAGTGACAAATCCTAATCTCAAATACGCCAACCCAACATCTGCCTTTGGAGACACCTGTAGTACTCCTTTATAATCACCCGATTCACGTTAGGACGCTTTGGTAGTACCCAAAGTGTTCCTCCGGTAAACGGAGTTGCATATTCTCATAGTTATAGGAACATGCATAAGTCATGGATAAAAGCAATAGCAACATACTAAACGATCGGGTGCTAAGCTAATGGAATGGGTCATGTCAATCAGATCATTCAACCAATGATGTGACCTTGTTAATCAAATGACAACTCCTTTGTCTATGGTTAGGAAACATAACCATTTTTGATTAACAAGCTAGTCTAGTAGAGGCATACTAGTGACACTGCTGTTTGTCTATGTATTCACACATGTATTATGTTTCCGTTAATACAATTCTAGCATGAACAATAAACATTTATCATGAAATAAGGAAATAAATAATAACTTTACTATTGCCTCTAGGGCATATTTCCTTGGGCCTCCCACTTGCACTAGAGTCAATAATCTAGATTACATACTAAAGATTCTAACACCCATGGAGACATGGTGCTGATCATGTTTTGCTCGTGGAAGAGGCTTAGTCAACCGGTCTGCTACATTCAGATCCGTATGTATCTTGCAAATCTATATGTCTCCCACATGGACTAAGTCCCGGATGGAATTGAAGGCGTCTCTTGATGTGTTTGGTTCTCTTGTGAAATCTGGATTCCTTTGCTAAAGCAATTGCTCCAAAGATTGTCACAAAAGATTTTCATTGGACCCGATGCACTAGGTATGACACCTAGATCGGATATGAACTCCTTCATCCAGACTCCTTCATTAGCTGCTTCCGCCGCTATGTATTCCGCTTCACATGTAGATCCCGCCACGACGCTTTGTTTAGAACCGCACCAACCGACAGCCTCCTCCTTTTAGTGTAAATACGATCCGGTTTGCGATTTAGAATCGTCTCGGATCGGTGTCAAAGCTTGCATCAACGTAACCGTTTACGATGAGCTCTTTGTCACCTCCATATACGAGAAACATATCCTTAGTCCTTTTCGTGTATTTCAGATGTTCTTGACCGCTGTCCGTTGATCCACTCTGGATTACTTTGGTACCTCCTGCTAAGCTTATAGCAAGGCACACATCAGGTCAGTACACAGCATTGCATACATGATAGAGCCTATGGCTGAGGCATAGGGAACATCTTTCATTTTCTCTCTATCTTCTGCGGTGGTCGGGCATTGAGTCTTACTCAACTTCACACCTTGTAACATACGTGCAAGAACCCTTTCTTTGCTTGATCCATTTTGAACTTCTTCAAAATTTTGTCAAGGTATGTGCTTTGTGAAAGTCCAATTAAGCGTCTTGATCTATCTCTATAGATTTTGATGCCCAATATGTAAGCAGCTTCACCGAGGTCCTTCATCGAAAAACTCTTATTCAAGTGTCCCTTTATGCTATCCAGAATTCTATATCATTTCCGATTAGTAATATGTCATCTACATATAATATCGTAAATGCTACAGAGCTCCCACTCACTTTCTTGTAAATACAGGCTTCTCCAAAAGTCTCAGTATAAACCCAAATGCTTTGATCACACTATCAAAGCGTTTATTCCAACTCCGAGATGCTTGCACTAGTCCATAAATGGATCGCTGGAGCTTGCACACTTTGTTAGCTCCCTTTGGATCGATAAAAACCTTCTGGTTGCATCATATACAACTCTTCTTCCAGAAATCCATTCAGGAGTGCAGTGTTTACATCCATTTGCCAAATTTCATAATCATAAAATGCGGCAATTGCTAACATGATTCGGACAGACTTAAGCATCGCTACGGGTGAGAAGGTCTCATCGTAGTCAATCCCTTGAACTTGTCAAAAACCCTTGCGATAAGTCGAGCTTTGTAGATGATAATATTACCGTCGGCGTCAGGTCTTCTTCTTGAAGATCCACTTGTTTTCTATTGCTTGCCGACCCTCGGGCAAGTCAACCAAAGTCCACACTTTGTTTTCATACATGGATCCCATCTCAGATTTCATGGCCTCAAGCCATTTTATGGAATCTGGGCTCACCATCGCTTCTTCATAGTTCGTAGGTTCATCATGATCTAGTAGCATGACTTCCGAACAGGATTACCGTACATTCACGGGTGCGGATCTTACCCGTTGATCTACGAGGTTCAGAGTAACTTGATCTGAAGTTTCATGATCAACATCATCAACTTCCTCACTATTTGGTGTAGATGTCGCAGTAAAACCGGTTTACGTGATAAACTACTTTCAAATAAGGGAGAAGGTATGATTACCTCATCAAGTTCTACTTTCCTCCCACTCACTTCTTTCGAGAGAAACTCCTTCTCTAGAAAGGATCCATTCTTAGCAACAAATGTCTTGCCTTCGGATCTGTGATAGAAGGTGTACCCAACTGTCTCCTTTGGGTATCCTATGAAGACACATTTCTCCAATTTGGGTTCGAGCTTATCGGGTTGAAGCTTTTTCACATAAGCATCGCATCCCCAAACTTTAAGAAGCGACAACTTTGGTTTCTTGCTAAACCATAGTTCATAAGGTGTCGCCTCAACGGATTTTGACGGTGTTCTATTCAGCGTGAATGCGGCCGCCTCAAGAGCATAACCCCAAAACGATAGCGGTAAATCTGTAAGAGACATCATAGATCGCACCATATCTAGTAAAGTGCGACATGACGTTCGGACACACCATTGCGTTGTGGTGTTCCGGTGGCGTGAGTTGTGAAACTATTCCGCATTGTTTCAAATGTAGACCAAACTCAGAATCTCAAATATTCGCCTCCACGATCAGATCAGAGAAACTTTATTTTCTTATTACGATGATTTTCAACTTCACTCTGAAATTCTTTGAACTTTTCAAATGTTTCAGACTTATGTTTCATTAAGTAGATATACCCATATCCGCTTAAATCATCTGTGAAGATGAGAAAATAACGATATCCGCCACGAGCCTCAACATTCATTGGACCACATACATCTCGTATGTATGATTTCCAACAAATCTGTTGCTCTCTCCATAGTACCGGAGAACGGGGTTTTAGTCATCTTGCCCATGAGGCACGGTTACTAAGTGCCAAGTGATTCATAATCAAGTGACTCCAAAAGTCCATCAAGATGGAGTTTCTTCATGCGCTTTATACCGATATGACCTAAACGGCGTGCCACAAATAAGTTGCACTATCATTATCAACTCTGCATCTTTTGGTTTCAACATTATGAATATGTGTATCACTACTATGGAGATTCATTAAAATAGACCACTCTTCAAGGGTGCATGACCATAAAAGATATTATTCATATAAATAGAACAACCATTATTCTCTGATTTAAATGAATAACCGTCTCGCATCAAACAAGATCCAGATATAATGTTCATGCTCAACGCGGCACCAAATAACAATTATTTAGGTCTAAAACTAATCCCGAAGGTAGATGTAGAGGTAGCGTGCCGACCGCGATCACATCGACTTTGGAACCATTTCCCACGCCAAGATCGTCACCTCGTCCCTTTGCCGGTGTTCGCTTAATCAAGAGTCCTCGCTTCGAAAGTTGCAAATATTAGCAATGTAACCAGATCAAATACCCAAAAGTGCTATCATGAGCTCTAGTAAGGTACACATCAATAACATGTATATCACATATACCTTTGTTCACCTTGCCATCCTTCTTATCCGCCAAATACTTGGGGCAGTTCCGCTTCCAGTGACTACCGCTTGCGGTAGAAGCACTCGATTTCAGGTTTAGGTCCAGACTTGGGTTTCTTCTCTGAGCAGCAACTTGTTTGCTTTTCTTCTTGAAGTTCCCCTTCTTCTTCCCTTTGCCTTTCTTCTTGAAACTAGCGGTCTTATTGACCATCAACACTTGATGCTCCTTCTTGATTTCTACCTCCGCAGCCTTTAGCATTGCGAAGAGCTCAGGCATAGTCTTTACTAACCCTTGCATATTATAGTTCATCACGAAGCCTTTGTAGCTTGGTGGCGTTGATTGAAGAATTACATCAATGACACAATCATCCTAAGATCAACTCCCGGTTGAGTCAAGTGATTGTAATACCGGACATTACGAGTATGTGCTCACCGACAGACCCATTCTCCTCCATCTTGCAGCTATAGAACTTATTGGAGACTTCATATCTCTCAATCCGCATTCTGTTGAAATATCAACTTCAACTCCTGGAACATCTCATATGCTCCATGACGTTCAAAACGTCGTTGAAGACCCGGTTCTAAGCCGTAGCATGGCACACTGAACTATAGAGTAGTCATCAGCTTTGCTCGCCAGACGTTCTTAACGCCGTCGGTTACATCAAGAAGAGTTCGGCACCTAGCGGTGCATCCAGGGCGTAACTCTTACGTGCAGCAATGAGGATAATCCTCGGTTTACGGACCCAGTCCGTGTAATTGCTACCATCATCTTTCAACTTTGCTTTCTCAAGGAACGCATTAAAATTCAACGGAACAACAAAGACGAGCCATCTATCTATAAACAAACATAGACAAGCAAGATACTATCGGTACTAAGTTCATGATAAATTTAAGTTCAATTAATCATATTACTTAAGAACTCCCACTTAGACAGACATCTCTCTAGTCATCTAAGTGATCACGTGATCCAAATCAACTAAACCATAACCGATCATCACGTGAGATGGAGTAGTTTTCAATGGTGAACATCTTATGTTTATCATATCTACTATATGATTCACGCTCGACCTTTCGGTCTCCGTGTTCCGAGGCCATATCTGCATATTCTAGGCTCGTCAAGTATAACCTGAGTATTCTGCGTGTGCAAAAACTGGCTTGCACCCGTTGTAGATGGACGAGAGCTTATCACACCCGATCATCACGTGGTGTCTCAAGACGACGAACTTTGGCAACGGTGCATACTCAGGAGAACACTACTTGATAATTTTAGTGAGAGATCATCTTAAAATGCTACCGTCAATCAAAGCAAAATAAGATGCATAAAGGATAAACATCACATGCAATCAATATAAGTGATATGATATGGCCATCATCATCTTGTGCTTGTGATCTCCATCTCAAGCACCGTCGTGATCACCATCGTCACCGGCGCGACACCTTGATCTCCATCGTAGCATCGTTGTCGTTACGCCATCTATTGCTTCTCGACTATCGCTACCGCTTAGTGATAAAGTAAAGCAATTACGTATGCGTTGCATTTCATACAATAAGCGACAACCATATGGCTCCAGCCGATTGCCGATAACCGGTTACAAAACATGATCATCTCATACAATAAAATGTAGCATCGCGTCTTGACAATATCACATCACAACATGCCTGCAAAAACAAGTTAGACGTCCTCTACTTTGTTGTTGCAAATTTTACGTATGGCTGCTATGGGCTTAAGTAAGAACCAATCTCACCCACGCATCAAGACCACAACGATACTTCGTCAATTAGACTCCGTTTAACCTTCTCAAGGACCGGCGTAGCCACACTCAGTTCAACTAAAGTGAGAGAGACAGACACCCGCCAGCCACCTTTAAGCACGAGTGCTCGTGAACGGTGAAACCAGTCTCGCGTAAAGCGTCTGGCGTAATGTCGGTCCGGCCGCTTCATCTCACAATACCGCTGAACCAAAGTATGACATGCTTTGGTAGGCGGTATGACTTGTATCGCCCACAACTCATTTGTGTTCTACTCGTGCAAAACATCAAACCATAAAACCTAGGCTCGGATGCCCTTTGTTGGGGAACGTAGTAATTTCAAAAAATTCCTACGCACACGCAAGATCATGGTGATGCATAGCAACGAGGGGAGAGTGTTGTCTACGTACCCTCGAGACCGAAGCGGAAGCGATCACAACGTAGAGGAAGTAGTCAGACGTTCTCCTCGCGATCCAACCGATCCCAGCCGTTACTCCGGCGCCTCCGAAGTTCTTGGCACACGTTCAGCTCGGTGGCGCTCCTCGGGCTCCGATCCAAAGCAAAGCTCCGGGAGAGAGTTAAAATCGGCCTGACGGCGTGGACGATCTTGATGTTCTACCGACGCAGGCTTCGCCTAAGCACCGCTACGATATGACCGAGGTAGAATATAGTGGAGGGGGCACCAGACACGGCTAAGAGATCCAAGAGATCAATTGTTGTGTCTTTGGTGCTAGCCCCGCCCTCTATTTATATGTTGAGCCCTCGGTCGAAACTTGGAGCAAAAGCCTCCTCAAAGTCGGTTTTGCCCGAAAGGCAAGAGTCCCACTCGGACTCCAGGACCAAACGCCACAAACCTTGGCGTCTGGCCCAGACGCCATGGGCCTCGGCGTCTAGCCCAGGGCCAGACGCCAGGTTCTCCGGCGTTTGGCCTCGGCCTCCATAAAACTCCTTTTGCACCAACCTAAAGCCTCATGGGCTTGACCCCTTGGCCTAAACATATCATCCAATATATGAATCTTTACGTCCTCGACCATTTCGAGACTCCTCGTCATGTCCCCGATCTCATCCGGGACTCAACTCCTTCGGTACATCAAAACATGTAAACTCATAATATAAGCATCGCATCGAAACCTTAAGCGTGCGGACCCTACGGGTTCGAGAACTATGTAGACATGACCGAGAACTATTCTTGGTCAATAACCAATAGCGGAACCTGGATGCCCATATTGATTCCTACATATTCTACGAAGATCTTTATCGGTCAAACCGCATAACGACATACGTTGTTACCTTTGTCATCGGTATGTTACTTGCCCTATATTCGATCGTCGGTATCCAATACCTAGTTCAATCTAAATTCTTGGCAAGTCTCTTTACTCGTTCCGTAATACATCATCTCACAGCTAACTCATTAGTTGTAATGCTTGCAAGGCTTAGTGATGTGTATTACCGAGAGGGCCTGAGATACCTCTCCGTCAATCGGAGTGACAAATCCTAATCTCGAAATACGCCAACCCAACATCTGCCTTTGGAGACACCTGTAGTACTCCTTTATAATCACCCGATTACGTTGTGGACGCTTGGTAGTAGCCAAAGTGTTCCTCCGTTATTCGGGAGTTGAATATTCTCATAGTTATTGGAAAATGAATTATTCATTGATATAAGCAATAGCAACATACTAAACGATCTGGTGCTAAGCTAATGGAATGGGTCATGTCAATCGGATCATTCAACCAATGATGTGACCTTGTTAATCAAATGACAACTCCTTTGTCTATGGTTAGGAAACATAACCATCTTTGATTAACAAGCTAGTCTAGTAGAGGCATACTAGTGACACTCTGTTTGTCTATGTATTCACACATGTATTATGTTTCCGGTTAATACAATTCTAGCATGAACAATAAACATTTATCATGAAATAAGGAAATAAATAATAACTTTATTATTGCCTCTAGGGCATATTCCCTTCACCCCCCCCACCCCCCTCCAAAGCTAAATAAGTTAAGCCCAAGCCCATAACTCAAAAATGACTTCTTTACATCTTTTATGGCTTATTTTGACAATAAGCTCTGAAAAGGCGGAATAGAACTGGCCCTTAACCTGCAATTTAATTGTGCGTGCAATGATGAATCACTCCTGCCTGCTATAGTGTACATTTAGGCATCATCATACATGGTGTAACCTAATACATGTGCATTCCATTGTAGAATTTGGAATATGCAATGTTTATGTTAGTTCATACATTGCACATGATGTTTAAATGCCCCTTAAATCTGTTCAGTCAAGTGATGATCTTTAAGCCTCCTTCGTTGCTTCTTTTCTTGATACTCCCTCCTTCCATCTATGTAGGTCCTAATGTGTTTTTCGAGCCACCTTTGACTATTGATAAGACTAATAACACATGAGATGTATAATGTGAAAATTATATCATTGGAAGCTCCTTTCACGTACGAATTTGACAGTATAATTTGTGTAACTTGCATGTCATATATTATTGCTATAACACTTGGTCAAAGTTAGCCTCAAAAAACGATTAGGCCATATATAGATGGAAGGAGGGAGTATGTAAGATTTGCTCACACATCTGTTTAATTGCTTGTTTGCATCAGCCAGCTATACCAGGACTGTTTGCTTTGATTACTTGTTGTTCTTGACCTAACACTCTAACCGAGCTTGTCAACGATTTAAACACTAAGGGCTGCTGTAGTGGGGGCTTGTCTAACTCATAGGTGACATAAAGGTTTGGTTGTACACTAAAGTAGGCTCTCCAAGAGTACCTGGAGATCCAGTTCGAAGGTATGCCTAGTCTTTACATAGTACACGCATAGTAAATGCTCATTTCATTGTGTGCAAGTGCAAGAGATGTGGCATGTTTCATTATGTGGTGTTGTTTTGTTATAATCTCATCCTTTTGTGTTGTTCACAGACTGGAAAATATGCATATTTATCTTCCAAGGAGGCGAGTAACTAGTTTGTGTCACCCTGTAGAGGGGCTGCAATGAAGATAAGATTGAGGATTTCCACGTACAAGATGTTAGGAAGGAGCCTTGCAAGAGAAGTAGGAGCGACGCTAAGCCTATTCAACCAGTTAAGGTAAGTCACTGTATCCAACTCAACAGTTCAATTCCTTATTTGTTTCAGGCATAGTTTATTTGCTCTTTTCAATTGCTTTATTTGTCCTCAGTTAATGAGATGCCCAAACAATGATGCCTGATGATGGGTACTTGTATAACTATTAGTTCACATAATTAAAGGCCTTACCATTTAATTACTCTGGCAAAGTGTGCCTGAAGATTTGAAGTCTATTAACAACCTATTACTGCATGAGGCTCACAATCTAGTTTATACTAGGCTAATGATTGCATAGTTTTGCTTGTTGTAGTAGGTTTGTATGAATCCCTCTGCTGTTCATTATGCTCCCTAAGACTTTAGTTGAGCTACAGAAAGGCCAACTGCTTGCTTACTTATACGCAACATGTTGTCTAAATTTGTAACTTGTCTGTGTTTTGGATTTGGCCCCAACATCATGCTCCTCTGGTGAGCTAAGAGAGATTCTGTGTCAAATTTGCCACGAGCTACCATTTTATAATTTTTAAAATATCACCGCTTATGCTTCATGACGTGTAACATTATTGTTAGTCCTGTTTTGCCATGTACAAAATAGTATGTCTTGCTCGCTTCCTTTGTTGTAACTATATTTTTGCCCTAGTCATGTGTACTTAAAGAAACATTTCAGGATGAAGTGACATCAACACAAAGATCTGCGAGCAGTGTGGCATGGCTGTTACCGAATGATTATGGATTGGAATTGGAATGTGCTGATGTTCTCGAGCATCAACTAGAGATGGCAAGACAACGTGTACATGATTCTCAACGTACAATCAACAAGTTGAGACTAGACATGCAGGTATTAGATGCAGGAGTCAAAAAAATGAAACAAGACACTGAGGTAACCACCAAGGAATTGGAGATTTTGCAGACTGAAATTTGTGCTATCTGAATCCGACCAATCCTATTTTCTGAAGAGATTATAGTTCAAATGGTAAGTTATGTTGATGCGTGTCCATGATGTATGAGCTTTATTTGTCCAGTGTATGTAATTTGTTGTTTGTGTACGCTTTATTATCACTAGTGCCGACTATAATGCCCAGTGGGTATATTTGGTTGTAACTTCTTTATTGTATAATGTAGGATTATTCTATGTTTCTATGCCTTAGTCCTTTTATTGTATAGTGTATGTTTCTAGAGGCGATAGTATAGAGTAGGATAATTCTTGAATATGCTCTATCGTTGAAACGGGGGCCAACATGCCCAAACATTTCCTGGACGCCATACAAACGAACAAAGATGTGTAGTCAAAGCGGGCCTTAACTGGGCTGGTCAAAATAATATTAAGTGGATCCCAAATGATGTGGTCCATCGTAACAACGGCTCTTAGCAGGCTGTTAACAGGCCAAAAGCTCGATAGGGCTGTATAAATGGAAATGGCCTGCGGGCCTCTAGCAGGCCGAAATAAATGTCAATTTTGTCTCGGCCCTTTTACTTTACAGGCCAGTAAGAGGCCGAAAGTGTTATGGGCCATAGGAGGCCCAATTTGCAAACTAGGATTTTAACAGGCCGAAAGTCGCGTTGGGCTGAAATGATGCCCTGCGGAACATGGGCCCCTAGTGGACCAAAATTCAAGGGCCCAACTATTGTGCGGGCCGTTAACAGGCCGAGAGCAAAATGGGCTAAGAGTTGGCCCATTTACCGAATGGGCCGAGGACAGGCCTAAAGTCACAGCAAGCTAGAATTAGCCCAACTGCAGAATGGGCCGAGAAAAGGCCGAAAGACGTTTCGGGCCGGTAACCGGCTGGAACTGACGATGGGCTACTAACAGGCCAAAAGAAGCTCGGGCTGCAATTGGGCCTAAAAACGTAGCGGGCCTTTAACGGGCTTAAACTGACGATGGGCTGGAAATTGTCAAATCTAGAATGGGCCTTTGATGGGCTGATTCTTTGTAACTTGTATGGGTCGTACTTGTAAATGTGCCTGACTCAAGTAGGCCGCGAATGGGCTGGCCCGCTTATTTTGACAGGCCCATCCTTTTAACCTGAATGGGCCACTGTTGGGCCAAGACACGTGTCGATGTATCATAGGCGTGTTCCGTCCATTCGCTGGATGACAACTGTCCGAAAGCCGGACCGACACGTGGATCAGTCGGCCAATGAGAATTTTACACATGGAAAATCCCCATTGGTCTGTGCTGTTAACGGGTTATTGGATCCAAAACAGAACCCGATAGCTTAACGGTGACCCGTTACGGTGGATGCCACGTGTCAATCACCCTTGACGAAAGCACTTCTATGACGCGTGATTTACCGTCATGGAAGTGGACACTTCCGTGATGATAATTTTGGTAATGTCATGGAACACTTCTACGACAACACAAATATGACTATCTTGATTCTGTCGTAAAATTGTCATGGATGTACATGCATGACAGAAAACGTGACCTACTATGACAAACACGTATCATCACGCAAGTGTAATTTTTTTGTAGTGCTAGTATGCCTCTACTTGACTAGCTTGTTAATCAAAGATGGTTGAGTTTCCTGACCATAGACATGTGTTGTCATTAGATGAATGGGATCACATCATTAGGAGAATGTGAAGGAAATATGCCCTAGAGGCAATAATAAAGTTGTTATATTATGTTTCCTTATATCATGATAAATGTTTATTATTCATGCTAGAATTGTATTAACCGGAAACTTACTACATGTGTGAATACATAGACAAAACAGAGTGTCCCTAGTAGGCCTCTACTTGACTAGCTCGTTAATCAAAGATGGTTAAGTTTCCTGACCATAGACATGTGTTGTCATTTGATGAACGGGATCACATCACTAGCGAATGATGTGATGGACAAGACCCATCCGTAAGCTTAGCATAATGATCGTTTAGTTTTATTGCTATTGCTTTCTTCATGACTTATACATGTTCCTCTGACTATGAGATTATGCAACTCCCGAATACCAGAGGAACACCTTGTGTGCTATCAAACGTCACAACGTAACTGGGTGATTATAAAGATGCTCTACACGTGTCTCCGAACGTGTTTGTAGAGTTGGCATAGATTGAGATTAGTATTTTTCACTCAAAGTATCAGAGAGGTATCTCTGGGCCCTCTCGGTAATGCACATCACTATAAGCCTTGCAAGCAATGTCACTAATGAGTTAGTTGCGGGATGATGCATTATGGAACGAGTAAAGAGACTTGTGGGTAACGAGGTTGAAATAGGTATGAGGATACCGACGATCGAATCTCGGGCAAGTAACATACCAATGACAAAGGGAACAATGTATTTTGTTATGCGGTTTGACCGATAAAGATCTTCATAGAATATGTAGGAGCCAATATGAGCATCCAGGTTCCGCTATTGGTTATTGACCGGAGATGTGTCTCGGTCATGTCTACATAGTTCTCGAACCCGTAGGGTCCGCACGCTTAATGTTCGATGACGATTTGTATTATGAGTTATGTGGTTTGATGACCGAAGATTGTTCGGAGTCCCGGATGAGATCACGGACATGACGAGGAGTCTCGAAATGGCTGAGAGGTAAAAAATCATATATTGGAAGGTTATATTCAGACATCGGAATGGTTTCGGGAAGTTTGAGATAAGTTTTGGAGAACCGGGGGTTACCGGAACCCCCCGGGAAGTTAATGGGCCATACATGGGCCTTAGTGGAGAAGAGAGGGCCGGCCAAGGAGGTGGCGTGCGCCCCCCCCCCCCCTTGCCAATCTGAATTGGAAAAGGGGTAGGGGCGGCGCTCCCCCTTTCCCTCTCCTACTCCTTATCTCTTTCCCTCTTTGTTTCTCAGAAAAAGGAAAAAGGAGAGGGAATCCTACTTGGACTAGGGAGTCCTAGTAGGACTCCGCACACCTGCCGCGCCCCCTTGGGCCGGCCACCTCCTCCCCCCTCCTTTATATACGTGGGAGGGGGGCACCCCAAAGACACACCAAGTCTTCTCTTAGCCGTGTGCGGTGCCCCCCTCCACAGTTACACACCTCAGTCATATCGTCGTAGTGCTTAGGCAAAGCCCTGCGCTGTTAACTTCATCATCACCGTAGCCACGTCGTCGTGCTGACGGAACTCTCCCTCGGCCTCAAATGGATCAAGAGCTCAAGGGACGTCATCGTGCTGAACGTGTGCTAAACACGGAGGTGTCGTACGTTCGGTGCTTGGATCGGTTGGATCATGAAGACATTCGACTACATCAACTGCGTTACTAAACACTTCCGCTTTCGGTCTACGAGGGTATGTGGACACACTCTCCCCGCTCGTTGCTATGCTTCTCCTAGATAGATCTTGCGTGATCGTAGGAACAATTTTGAAATACTATGTTCCCCAACAGTGGAAACCGAGCCAGGTCTATGCGTAGATGGTATATGCACGAGTAGAACACAAAGAGTTGTGGGCGATAATAGTCATACTGCTTACCACCAATGTTACTTTGATTCGGCACAATTGTTGGATGAAGCGGCCTGGACCGACATTACATGACCACGTTCATGAGACTGGTTCTACCGACGTGCTTCGCACACAGGTGGCTAGCGGGTGTCAGTTTCTCCAACTTTAGTTGAATCGAGTTTGACTACGGTTGGTCCTTGTTGAAGGTTAAAACAGCACACTTGACGAAAAATCGTTGTGGTTTTGATGCTAGGTAAGAACGGTTTTTGCTAGAATCCCGTAGCAGCCACGTAGAACTTGCAACAACAAAGTAGAGGACGTCTAACTTGTTTTTGCACGGCATGTTGTGTTGTGTTATGGTCAAGACGTGATGAGATATAAATTGATGTATGAGATGATCATGTTTTGTAACCATTGTCGGCAACTGGCAGGAGCCTTATGGTTGTCGCTTTATTGTATGAAATGCAATCGCCATGTTATTGCTTTACTTTATCACTAAGCGGTAGCGATAGTCGTAGAAGCAATAGTTGGCGAGACGACAACGATGCTACGATGGAGATCAAGGTGTCAAGCCGGTGACAATGGAGATCATGACGGTTCTTTGGAGATGGAGATCAAAGGCACAAGATGATGATGGCCATATCATGTCACATATTTTGATTGCATGTGATGTTTATCCTTTATGCATCTTATTTTCCTTAATTCGGTGGTAGCATTGTAAGATGATCCCTCACTAAATTTCAAGGTGTAAGTGTTCTCCCTGAGTATGCACCGTTGCTACAGTTCGTCATGCCGAGACACCACGTGATGATCAGGTGTGATAAGCTCTACGTTCACATACAACGGGTGCAAGACAGTTTTGCACACGCAGAATACTCGGGTTAAACTTAACGAGCCTAGCATATGCAAATATGGCCTCGGAACACTGAGATCGAAAGATCGAACGTGAATCATATAGTAGATATGATCAACATAGAGATGTTCACCATTGAAAACTACTCCATCTCACGTGATGATCGGACATGGTTTAGTTGATATGGATCACGAGATTATTTAGATGACTAGAGGGATGTCTATCTAAGCGGGAGTTCTTAAGTAATATGATTAATTGAACTTAATTTATCATGAACTTAGTCCTGATAGTATTTTGCATATCTATGTTGTAGATCAATAGCTTGTGATGTAGCTCCCCGTTTATTTTTTGATATGTTCATAGAGAAAACTAAGTTGAAAGATGATAGTAGCAATGATGCGGACTAGGTCTGTGATCTAAGAATCCTCATTGCCGCACAGAAGAGTTATGTCCTTGATACACCGCTAGGTGACAGAACTATTGCAGGAGTAGATACAGTCGTTATGAATGTTCGACAAGCTCGGTATGATGACTACTTGATAGTTTAGTGCACCATGCTTTACGGCTTAGAACCGGGACTTCAAAAAAGTTTTGCATGACATGGAGCATATGAGATGTTCCAAGAGTTGAAATTGGTATTTCAGACTCATGTCCGTGTTAAGAGGTATGAGACCTCTGAAAAAGTACTTTGCCTACAAGATGGAGGAGAATAGCTCAGCTGGTGAGCATATTCTCAGAATGTCTGGGTACTACAATCGCTTGAATCAAGTGGGAGTTAATCTTCCAGGTAAGATAGTGATTGACAGAGTTCTCTAGTCACTATCACCAAGTTACTAGAACTTCGTGATGAACTATAGTATGCAAGGGATGACGAAAACGATTCCTAAGCTCTTCACAATGCTGAAATCAGCGAAGGTAGAAATCAAGAAAAAGCATCAAGTGTTGATGGTTAACAAGACAACTAGTTTCAAGAAAAGGGCAAGGGAAAGAAAGGGAAAACTTCAAAATAATGGCAAGTTGCCACTCCCATGAAGAAGCCCAAAGCCAGACCCAAGCCTGAAACTGAGTGCTTCTACTGCAAAATAAATGGTCATTGGAAGTGGAACTGCCCTAGATACTTGGCAGATAAGAAGGATGGCAAAGTGAACAAAGGTATATGTGATATACATATTATTGATGTGTACTTTACTAGTGTTTATAGCAACCCCTTGGTATTTAATACTGGTTCAGTTGCTAAGAGTAGTAACTTGAAGTAGGAGTTGCAAGATAAACAGAGACTAGTTAAGAACGAGGTGACGATGAGTGTTGGAAGTAATTCCAAGGTTGACACAATCACCATCTCACACTCCCTCTACCTTCAGGATTAGAATTGAACCTAAATAAATGTTATTTGGTGTTTGTGTTGAGCATTAATATGATTAGATCATGTTTATTGCAATACGGTTATTCATTTAAGTCAGAGAATAATTGTTGTTCTGTTTATATGAATAAAACCTTCTACGATCATACACCCAATGTGAATGGTTCATTGTATCTTGATCGTAGTGATACACATATTCATAATATTGATGCCAAAAGATGCAAAGTTGATAATGATAGTGCAACACATTTGTGGCACTGCCATTTAAGTCATATTGGTGTAAAGAGCATGAAGAAACTCCATGCTGGTGGGTTTTTGGAATCACTTGATTATGAATCACTTGATGCTTGCGAACCATGCCTCGTAGGCAAGATGACTAAGACTTTGTTCTACGGAACAATGGAGCAAGCCACTGACTTATTGGAAATAATACATACCGATGTATGCGGTCCGATGAGTGTTGAGGCTCGCGGCAGGTATCATAATTTTCTGACCTTCACAGATGATTTGAGCAGATATGGGTATATCTACTTAATGGAACATAAGTCTGAAACATTTGAAAAGTTCAAAGAATTTCAGAGTGAAGTAGAAAATCATTGTAACAAGAAAATAAAGTTTCTACGGTCTGATCGCAGAGGCGAATATTTGAGTTACGAGTTTGGTCTTCATTTAAAACAATGGAATAGTTTCACAACTCACGCCACCTGGAACACCACAGCGTAATGGTGTGTCTGAACGTCGTAACCGTACTTTATTAGATATGGTGCAATCTATGATATCTCTTACCGTTTTATAACTATCGTTTTGGGGTTAGGCATTAGAGACAGCTGCATTCACATTAAATAGGGCACCATCTAAATCCGTTGAGACGACACCGTATGAACTATGGTTTGGCAAGAAACCTAAGTTGACGTTTCTTAAAGTTTGGGGCTGTGATGCTTATGTGAAAAAGCTTCAACCTGATAAGCTCGAACCCAAATCAGAGAAACGTGTCTTCATAGGATACCCAAAGGAAACTGTTGGGTACACCTTCTATCACAGATCCGAAGGCAAGATATTCGTTGGTAAGAATGGATCCTTTCTAGAGAAGAAGTTTCTCTCAAAAGAAGTGAGTGCGAGGAAAGTAGAACTTGATGAGGTAATTGTACCTTCTCCTAAATTGGAAAGTAGTTCATCACATAAATCAGTTCGAGTGATTCCTACACCAATTAGTGAGGAAGCTAATGATGATGATCATGAAACTTCACATCAAGTTACTATTGAACCTCATAGGTTAACCAGAGTACGATCCGCACTAGAGTGGTATGGTAATCCTGTTCTGAAAGTCATGTTACTAGACCATGATGAACCTACGAACTATAAGGAAGTGATGATGAGCCCAGATTCCGCAAAATGGCTTGAGGCCATGAAATCTGAGATAGGATCCATATTTTTTTTAGAGAAAAGGCCAGAGCCCGACTTTATAAATAAAGCCACATGGCAGCGTCACAGGAAACTGAACAGAAGCGAAACCAGCTATCAAGACAACGCACAGAGTGCACGGAGCGAAAAGTTTGAGAGTAACCAAAGAAGGAAGGATACAGTAATCGCCATACACTACAAGCAGGCCGGCAAGGAGAGAGACCTAAACTCCGCAAATAGCACCACCAGGATTAGACGACGGGATCCCGCCCGGAGATGAGAGATGTCGAAGCCCGAATTTTGACGATGAGCAGGTCCAGGGCATCCCGATCAACCTCCTTAGTCAATGATCTCCACTGCTGCAATAATATACATGATTTGAAAAGAACGTCAGCAGGCTTATATGGGAAGATATGCTCAATAGTAAATTTGTTCCTAATGGTCCAAAGAGCCCAACATAAGGCTCCCAGGCTGACCCAAAACACCCTCTTGGTGACCCCAACCAAAGCTTTGGCTAGGGTTCGAATATGGGAAAAAGAGGAGGGGTTCCAAGAGACCAAGCCAAGATCTCGACACAACACCAAACCAACTTGGCCAAAGACGCAATTGAAAAAGATGTGATCAGAGTTCTCCAAGGCCCCACAAACATGACAAAACTCGAACCAGGCCCATTGCGCTTTTGATCCGGTCAAATTTAAGGCGACCACGAAAGGCTTGCCAAAGGAAAATTTTAATCTTAGGAGGGACTTTGGACTTCCAAACGCAAGAGAATCTGGACGAAGGAGTACCACCGTTAAGTGTAGAATAAAGCGACTTAACCGAAAATCTACCTGAGGCCGAATGAGGCCAAACCACAGAATAGGCCGACTCCGAGAGCACGGGGAAGAGGGTAGAGAGACTTTGCCAATCTTCCAACTCTTCGGGAGACAGGGCCCGACGAAAAGCCAAATCCCAGTTATTAGCTACCACCTCCGCGATGGAGATGTTCGGATTAGGACAATAAGAAAACAGAACCGGAAAGCTCGCAGCTAGGGGGGCATCCCTGCACCACCAGTCCAACCAAAAGCGAACAGCCATCCCATTACCAACATTAAATTTAACATGTTCCAGAAAGATCGGTCTGACTTTGACAAGGGATTTCCAAAATTGAGACCCGCGCCTGGCGGTGGCAAACAGTGGGTTGGAGTGTGGGAAGTATTTAGCCTTAAGAATCGAAAACCACAGCGAATCAGCCCCACTAGTCAAAATTTTCCACCACCACTTGATAAGCAAAGAAATGTTCATCACCCGAGTATTAATAATGCCTAACCCCCCAAGGTTTTTAGGCTTACACATATGTTGCCACTTGACCAGCCTATATTTCCGTTTGTTATCCATGAATTCCAGAGAAAGCTCCCTATGTTTGTCGAAACCAAAGCATGCACGCCCATCCTTAAGAAGATAAAAGCCTATAAGAAACATGGGGAGAGAGGATAAGCGAGTTAATTAGAGCAACTTTGCTGACATTGGTATTGTATCCGCCCCTCCAGGAGCACCTGTTCCCCACTTTAGCGATCACGGAGCGAAATCTTTAGCATGGAGCACGCCAGAGAAATAGGGAGGCCTAGATACTTGAAGGGAAAGGAACCCAAAGAACAGTTAAGAAGCACGGCAACCCGCAACGCTTCGCCTCGATCCACACCCGTCACCAGGACCTCACTTTTAGCGAAATTAATCTTAAGACCAAACAGCTTGAAACACAATGAGGATGAATTTCAGGTTAGCAATGCAAAAGGCCATCCAACTCCACCAAGATAGTAGTATCATCCGCCTATTGCAAGTGGGAAACACCCTCCGGAAGTAAATGGGAGACCACAGGAGCAATGTGCCCACAACGGGCCGCCCTGGAGAGCATGCACGAGAAGGCATCGGCCACAAAATTAAAAAGAACAGGGGAAGCAAGATCCCCTTGGCGAAGGCCCCTACCATTTGCGAAGAAATTGCTAACGAAACCATTAACCGAAACGGCAGTATGGCCACTCGAGACCAGCTGCATGATATGATGAACATAAGCATCGTCGAAACCTTTAGCAAGAAGGACCTGCTTGAGGAAGGGCCAGCTAACCGAGTCATAAGCTTTCTCAAAATCTAACTTAAGGATAATCGCTTTAGCTCTCCGAGCGTGAAGATCGTGAACAATCTCATGAAGGGATAGGATACCATCGAGGATGACACGCCCTTTGATGAAAGCAGATTGATAAGGACTACTAACTCTGAGCAACCGACGACAAACGATTCGCAAAGCCTTTAGCCGGGAATTTGGCAAAGTTGTTAATCAAAGCAATAGGCCGAAATTGGGAAATAACATCAGCACCCTTAACCTTGGGGATCAGGGATATCACTGCGTAGTTCAAAGGGAGATATCGGCAGTACCAAGACAAAAACCTGGATAACATTACAAACCGGTTGTTTCAACTGGGGCCAAAATTTCTGAAAAAAGGAATGGAGAAGCCGTGCGGCCTGAAGCGACATTGGGATTGGCGGTGTTAACAACATCCCAAATTTCGATCGAAGAGGAATCATCAAGGAGGCATTCTCCTCGGGTGAGATTTTAAGACCTAAGTTCCAAAGGGAAGGAGAGATAGAGAAGCCCAATTGAGGTTTAGCCCCCAACAACGAAGAAAAAGTCCACCACATGAGCCATAATAGCGCATCGCTCCAAGAACGCACACCATTAATCAACAGGCTATTGATACTACAACGCCCACGCCTACCATTCGCGATCGCAAAGAAATACTGTTGTAGGGGAGTCACCTTTAGAGTCCAGCTTTAGAGTACCTCACGACGCCAATAAATCTCAGCCTGGTGGTGCAAGCGCATTAAAGCGGCCTCAAGATTATAATGAACCGCCCAACCATCGCCGAAGCCCGGTAGAATCGGCCAGCGATCCAAATGACAAAATCTGGTCCTCGAGGAAAGATTTGGTACGACGATCCTCCGCCGCACGATTACTGAGACCAACCTCGAGGAATTTACGCAGGGTATAGGAGCACGAGTGCAAATCATCCAGAGGCCCAAAAGAGCGAGCATTGGAGGAGAGAGAAAGGGAAATCTTCGCTGCAACCATGTCAACAAAGCCATCCATAGACAGCCATGAGGCATCGAATTGAAATCTAGCCGGAGGCCTAAGGCTAATGGAACCGTCGTCAAGAATTAAGGGGGTATGATCAGAACCGATAATGCATTTGGCGTTAAGAGAAGCCCTAGGGAACAAGGAATCCCACCTGGGACAAAGGAAGACTCTATGAAGCACTGATCTAATAGGATTAGCCTGATGATTGGACCATGTATAGCGGGCTCCCCCCCGGGGAAGCTCACGAATAGCATTGGCACTAATGAAGTCGTTAAAGGCATTAGCTAGAGGCCAGGAGAAGTTATCATTACTCTTGTCATTAGGGCACCGCAGAAGATTAAAGTCTCCCCCGATAACCATCGGTAAGTTACAAGAATCGATCTTCATCGAAAGTTCATTAAGGAATAAAGCCGACAAAGAATGGTCCGCAGGCCCATAAACAACGATAAACTCACAGGAGAATATTCATAGCTTTATGAGATAGAACAACACCGGCCTAAAAGATCCCATGATCAAAAGGAACAAAATCAAAATATCTTTATTGGAGCCAATCAAGATCCCACCAGAGTGACCAAGCGGTAAAATTGCCAATTAAATCTGTCCATGCCCACAATAGCAGAGAAATCATTAGGGAGAAGGAATCCTTGAAGGTTTCAACCAGCCCCACAAAGTCAATAGAATTAGAACGAACCAACTCTTTAAGTTGGTCACGCCCCTTCAGCACCGAACCCCTAATATTCCGAATAACGCCCTCATTTATAAGAAATATTCTTGATTCGGAGACTCGACCTGCAAGGGGCCATGCAGGATTTAGCTCGCTTATTAGTGCCCCTCTTAGATAAGTTGGATTGGGGCTGGCCACTACCAGCGCCCGTGTCCACACCCGGACCACAACTAGCATCCCCTACCCGAGAGGCAACGGCCTCTTTGGCTTTAGCAATGGCTGCATGAGCCATCTCGTTAGCCCGAATAATAGCAAGTAGCGAACTAGGAAAACCAACAAAAGAATCAACCACCACACCCACATCCGACATGATATTTAAAAGGTGATCATCGGAAAGAGAAGGTAGAACAAACCGAATCGGAGAAGCAACAACAGAGGGGACGGGAGAAGTACTGGGGAGGGAGATCCTTCGCCGCAGCCCGCTTCTCGGCCGCTCGAGATAGAGCCACCAGAATTCGCCACCCGCCTTCCTTTGCGAGCCGTGGACACCGGAGATCGAATAGCAGGCGACCGCGCAGCAGGAGAGCCACCCTGGGGACCCAAGCGGGACATAGATCCAAAATCTTGATCAAGACGCCGACAGACCCCCGTCATGGATTGCTTCGAGCTCGACGAGTTCCGGCTCTTAGCCAAGAATTTGCGCACTGAGGATTTCTTCTTCCGGAGGGACTGGGATTACACCACATCACGAGCCGGGGAGACAGGGAGATCTTCAATTCCCGAACGAGTGGGGGAGAGCGGTGAGACGGGAAGATTGGAGCAAGCACCGAAACGGGGTTAGCAGAGTAGGGCGGGAACCCGACAAATCAACACCAGCAGAGGGAACAATGGAGCAGCAAAGCGGGATCACCGAGTCATCACGAGGAGCAACACCGAAGGAGCTTGGGATTGAAATAGCTCACGCTCGTAATCTGCCAGACCATCCCATTCAGATTGGGTGAAGCGGAGGTTAGACCCAAAACTCGATTAGGGCCACCCAAAGATCCGTCCCCCTCCTTATCATGCTTGTCCGAAGGGTTAGAAGGAGGAGGAGGGGGAGGTGGGGCCTGAAAAGCGGCCGCCCCCTCCACCCGCACCCGAAGCCTAATACCATTGGGAGAGGGAAAGATATCAATTGAGCCATGCACCTGTTCAGGATACACACACCAAACCTTCATCCTAGCAGGGCCAACCTTGTTCAGAGATTCCTCATCCACCTCAATGGGCTTCCCAATCAAAACCCCAAAGGACATGAGAAAAGCGGTAGCGGAGACCGCAGGCAAATCATCAATCGTAACCCAAACTTGGGATAGAGGACCAACTGCCGTACCATTGCAAGAAGCCGCTTTGTGAGAAACCACCAATTGATTGAGGGGCAAGGTGAAACTAGTGCATGAGGCAATCATCCGCAAACATTCTTTGGAGGAAACACCACAGAAAACTCATATTCAGACATCTGCACAACTTGCCGGCCCCATCCAGCCTCATCCCAAATGCGGAGCCCTTCCAGAAGAGTTTGGGGCGAAATCTTTTGGTCCTTGACCGAGACAATCGCAGCATTAGACAAAGCAGGAGCCACCTCCCGGACAGGCAGATCACCGTCGAAGGCGAAAAAGGCACAACCAGGGAGGCCCGAGCCGAACTGGAGGATCATGGAGGTTTCTGCCTAGCCATGCAGTTGACCGTGAGGTGACCATCAGAGCGACAAATCAGGCAAAAAGGGGGGTTGGTGCAGCGAGACTGGAAATGGCCAAGCCTGTGGCAAGCGAAGCAGGTGAGCACCGAGGGGTTGCTATTGGAGGCAGAGGACGGGCGAGATTGGGAAGCAACGGAGGACGAGGCAGGATACCATCCCCCATCCCCGGAAAGGGGGGAGCCCCAGAGGCCGGACCGGGCGGCCGACGCACCGGCCCCACAAAGGACCGAGGCGGCGGACGAGAACCAGCACCAACCCCAAATGAGCGAGGAGTAGGAGGAGGCGGAAGACGCGACGGAGCAGACGAGCCACGCCCCACACCCGGAGCGGGAAGGGAGGCAGAAGACGAGGAAACTCCACCGCCAGAGGCCACCGCCGCCTCCCACGGATCCAGCACCGGAGAGAGAGAAGGGCCAGATCCAGAGCCCTGCGGGCCGGATCCAGGCACACCATCCCTCTCCCGGCTGCAACCATCAAGGACCAAGCCCAGGCCTCACGGTCACGAGCCACCTGCTCGTGCGCCGCCTGCTCCGCCTCCAACTTGGAGCGGAGCGAAGCCTCGAGCTCCAGATCAACCACGGAGGCAGGGGAGTCCTCACGGTGCCGCTTGCTGCCCGAGAGCGCCTCGCAGGAAGAGCCCATGACTTGTCCATGGAAAGCACCTTGACAAAAGGAAGGAGCAGGGGTGGAGGTGGGGAAGATCTAATGAGGCAACGAATGGGGAGACGGTGATGGCGCAGATCGGAAGAGGAAGCCAGAAACCCTAGCAGGGGGGAGAATGAGCCGCGGGGGATCCATAAATATCCCGTCCGAGCCGTGCCCACCTGGGCCCGACTCTCCAAATGGGCCGCAAGAGGTTGAGGAGCAGGAACCCGGCCGGTGGGCCCGACTGGGCCAGACGAGACAAGAGGGGGAAAGTCGACCACCGACGAGAGAAGGGGAGGAGAGGTAGGCCCACTGGGCAACGCCAAACCGCAAGGCCCAGCAAGCCCACACGAGGAAGCGGCCCGCGGCCCGATGGCCATCACAGAGAAATCGAGATCTAGGTTTAGGTTACACGATGCCACCAACGGCCCCGCCGTCGTCACCGCCGGCGACGAGGCCGCCGCAGAGGAAGCCGGAGAGGGAGATGGGAGGCCTCCAAGCTCCCCATCAGGCGCACTGCCCAAGACAAGGGATCGGGAGACGCAACAAACTTACGGACTTACGCTTGGCTGCCGCGAGATCCGGATCCAGCCATCGGCCGACGAAGACACAGCCACCGGCCAGCCCGGCCACTGTGGGGCGAACTTATGGAGGCGAGGAGCGGCGAAGACACCTCCGCCTCAAAGACAGGCACGGGACCACAGGGGGAGGAGGCCGACGACCGCGACTCCTCCTCATCTGGACGCAAGGGCCCAAAAGCGAGACCCAAGCACCGGTAGCGGAGAAGAAGGAGGGGAGAGCCCCACCCGCGGGGAGACAGGGGAGAGGGGAGGGAGAGCACCTGCACGCGGAGAGGAGGACGGCCGGGCACCGGCCAGCGGGACAGAGCGGGGAGCGGGACGCCTAGGGCGAGGAGGGGAGGAGGGGGATGAGGAGGAGAGGGAGGAGGAAGGGGGGATCCATCTAGCTGCAGCATAGGATCCATATATGAGAACAAAGTATGGAATTTGGTTGACTTGCCCGATGATCGGCAAGCCATCGAGAATAAATGGATCTTCAAGAGGAAGACGGACGCCGATAGTAGTGTTACTATCTACAAAGCTAGACTTGTCGAAAAAGGTTTTTGACAAGTTCAAGGTGTTGATTATGATGAGATTTTCTCACTCGTAGCGATGCTTAAGTCTGTCCGAATCAAGTTAGCAATTGCCACATTTTATGAAATCTGGCAAATGGATGTCAAAACTGCATTCCTTAATGGATTTCTCAAAGAAGAGTTGTATATGATGCAACCAGAAGGTTTTGTCAATCCTAAAGGTGCTAACAAAGTGTGCGAACTCCAGCGATCCATCTATGGACTGGTGCAAGCATCTAGGAGTTGGAATATACGCTTTGATAAGGTGATAAAAGCATATGATTTTATACAGACTTGTGGTGAATCCTGTATTTACAAGAAAGTGAGTGGGAGCACTACAGACTTTCTGATAAGTATATGTGAATGACATATTGTTAATCGAAAGTGATGTAGAATTTTCTGGAAAGCATAAAGGAGTGTTTGGAAGGAGTTTTTCAAAGAAAGACCTCGGTGAAGCTACTTACATATTGGGCATCAAGATCTATAAAGATAGATCAAGACGCTTGATAAGACTTTCGATGAGTACATACCTTGATAAGATTTTGAAGGAGTTCAAAATGGATCAGTCAAAGAAGGAGTTCTTGCCCGAGTTGTAAGGTATGAAGTTGAGTAAGACTCAAAACCCAACCACGGCAGAAGATAGAGAGAGAGTGAAAGTCATTCCCTATGCATCAGCCATAGATTCTATAAAGTATGCCATGCTGTATACCAGACCTATTGTGTACCTTGCCATGAGTTTGGCAAAGGGAGTACAATAGTGATCTAGGAGTAGATCACTGGACAACGGTCAAAATTATCCTTAGAGGACTAAGGAAATATTTCTCGGTTATGGAGGTGATAAAGAGTTCGTCGTAAAGAGTTACGTCAATGCAAGCTTTGACACCGATCTAGATGACTCTGAGTCTCGATCTAGATACATATTGAAAGTGGGAGCATTTAGCTAGAGTAGCTCCGTGCAGAGCATTGTAGACATAGAAATTTGCAAAATACATACGGATCTGAATGTGGCGGACCGTTGACTAAACCTCTCTCACAAGCAAAACATGATCACACCTTAGTACTCTTTGGGTGTTAATCACATGGCGATGTGAACTAGATTATCGACTCTAGTAAACCCTTTGGGTGTTGGTCACATGGTGATGTGAACTATGGGTGTTAATCACATGGTGATGTGAACTATTGGTGTTAAATCACATGGCGATGTGAACTAGATTATTGACTCTAGTGCAAGTGGAGACTGAAGGAAATATGCCCTAGAGGCAATAATAAAGTTGTTATTTTATATTTCCTTATATCATGATAAATGTTTATTATTCATGCTAGAATTGTATTAACTAGAAACTTAGTACATGTGTGAATACATTGACAAAACAGAGTGTCCCTAGTAGGCCTCTACTTGACTAGCTCGTTAATCAAAGATGGTTAAGTTTCCTGACCATAGACATGTTTGTCATTTGATTGACGGGATCACATCATTAGAGAATGATGTGATGGACAGGACCCATCCGTAAGCTTAGCATAATGATCGTGTAGTTTTATTGCTATTGCTTTCTTCATGACTTATACATGTTCCTCTGACTATGAGATTATGCAACTCCCGAATATCGGAGGAACACCTTGTTGCTATCAAATGTCACAACGTAACTGGGTGATTATAAAGATGCTCTACAGGTGTCTCCGAAGGTGTTTGTTGAGTTGGCATAGATTGAGATTAGGATTTGTCACTCCGAGTATCGGATAGGTATCTCTGGGCCCTCTCGGTAATGCACATCACTATAAGCCTTGCAAGCAATGTGACTACTGAGTTAGTTGCGGGATGATGCATTACGGAACGAGTAAAGAGACTTGCCGGTAACGAGATTGAACTAGGTATGAGGATACCGACGATCGAATCTTGGGCAAGTAACATACCGATAACAAAGGGAACAACGTATGTTGTTATGCGGTTTGACCGATAAAGATCTTCGTAGAATATGTAGGAGCCAATATGAGCATTCAGGTTCCGCTATTGGTTATTGACCGGAGATGTGTCTCGGTCATGTCTACCTAGTTCTCGAACCCGTAGGGTCCGCACGCTTAACGTTCGATGACGATTTCTATTTTGAGTTATGTGATTTGATGAATGAAGATTGTTCGGAGTCCCGGATGAGATCATGGACATGACGAGGAGTCTCAAAATGGTCGAGAGGTAAAAATTCATATATTGGAAGGTTATATTCGGACACCGGAATTGTTTCGGGAAGTTTCGGATAAGTTTCGGAGAACCGGGGGTTACCGGAACCCCCCGGGAAGTTAATGTGCCATACATGGGCCTTAGTGGTAGAGAGAGGGCAGGCCAAGGAGGTGGTACCCCCCCCCCCCCTTGCCAATCCGAATTGGACAAGGGGTGGGGGCGGCGCCCCCCCTTTCCCTCTCCTACTCCTTGTCTCTTTCCCTCTTTGTTTCTCCGGAAAAGGAAAAAGGAGAGGGAATCCTACTTGGACTAGGGAGTCCTAGTAGGACTCCCCACACCTGGTGCGCCCCCCTTGGGCCGGCCACCACCTCCCCCCCCCCTCCTTTATATATGTGGGAGGGGGGCACCCCAAAGACACACCAAGTCTTCTCTTAGCCGTGTGCGGTGCCCCCTCCACAGTTACACACCTCGGTCATATCGTCGTAGTGCTTAGGCGAAGCCCTGTGCCGGTAACTTCATCATCACCGTCACCACGCCCGTCGTCTTGTGGAACTCTCCCTCGGCCTCAAGCTGGATCAAGAGCTCGAGGGACGTCATCATCTTGAATGTGTCTTTGAACACGGAGGTGTCGTATGTTTGGTGCTTGCATCGGTTGGATCGTGAAGACGTTCAACTACATCAAGCGTTACATTAAACGCTTCCGCTTTCGGTCTACGAGGGTACGTGGACACACTCTCCCCGCTCGTTGCTATGCTTCTCCTAGATAGATCTTGCGTGATCGTAGGATTTTTTTTAAATACTACGCTCCCCAACAGAATGATGTGATGGACAAGACCCATCCGTTAGCTTAGCATGTTGATCGTTCAGTTTTATTGCTATTGCTTTCTTGATGACTTATACATATTCTTTTGACTATGAGATTATGCAACTTCCGAATGCCGGAGGAACACCTTGTGTCCTATCAAACGTCATAACGTAACTAGGTGATTATAAAGATGCTCTATTGGTGTCTCCGAAGGTGTTTGTTGGGTTGGCATAGATCGAGATAAGGATTTGTCACTCTAAGTATCGGAGAGGTATCTAAGGGCCCTCTCGATAATGCGCATCATGATAAGCCTTGCAAGCAATGTGACTAATGAGTTAGTTGTGGGATGATGCATTATGGAATGAGTAAAGAGACTTGCCGGTAACGAGATTGAACTAGGTATGAGGATACCGACGATCGAATCTCGGACAAGTGACATACCGATGACAAAGGGAATGACGTATGTTGTTATGCGGTTTGACCGATAAAGATCTTCGTATAATATGTAGGAACCAATATGTGCATCCAGGTTCCGCTATTGGTTATTGACCGGAGATGTGTCTTGGTCATGTCTACATAGTTCTCGAACCCGTAGGGTCCTCACGCTTAACGTTCGATGATGATTTGTATTATGAGTTATGTGTTTTGGTGACCGAAGTTTGTTCAGAGTCCCGGATGAGATCACGGACGTGACGAGGAATCTCAAAATGGTCGAGAGGTAAAGATTCATATATTGGAAGGTTATATACGGACACCGGAATGGTTCCAAAGAAGATCGGGGATTTTTCGGAGTACCGGGAGGTTACCGGAACCTCCCGGGAAAGTTAATGGGCCTCATGGGCCGTAGAGGAGAGGAGGAGTCAGCCACATGAGGTGGCGCCCCCCCCCCCCCAAGCCCAATCCGAATTCGACAAGGGGTGGGGGGCGCGGCCCCCCTTTCCTTCTCCCTCTCCACCTCTTTCCCCTTTCCCCCTTCATTGGAAGTAAGGAGGGGGGCCGAATCCTACTTGGACTAGGAGTCCAAGTAGGACTCCCCCCTTGGCACGCCCCTCCTTGGACGCTGGACTCCTTATATACGGGGGCGGGGGCACCCCAAAGGCACACCAAGATTTGTCTTAGCTATGTCCGGTGCCCCCCTCCACAGTTTACTCCTCCGGTCATAGCGTCGTAGTGCTTAGGCGAAGCCCTGCGCGTATCACATCACCAACACCGTCACCACACCGGCGTGCTGACAGAACTCTCCCTCAACCCTCTACTGGATCAAGAGTTCGAGGGACGTCATCGAGCTGAACATGTGCTGAACACGAAGGTGTCGTACGTTCGGTACATGGATCGGTTGGATCATGAAGACGTTCGACTACATCAACCGTGTTAACATAACGCTTCCGCTTTCGGTCTACGACGGTACATGGACACACTCTCCCCCTCTCGTTGCTATGCATCTCCTAGATAGATCTTGCGTGATCGTAGGAAATATTTTGAAATTGCATGCTACGTTCCCCAACAGTGGCATCCGAGCCAGGTCTATGCGTAGATGATATGCACAATTAGAACACAAAGAGTTGTGGGCGATAATAGTCATACTACTTACCACCAACGTCTTACTTTGATTCGGCGGTGTTGTTGGATGAAGCGGCCCGGACCGACATTACATGACCGCATTCATAAGACTGGTTCTACCGACGTGCTTTGCATACAGGTGGCTGGCGGGTGTCTGTTTCTCCAACTTTAGTTGAACCGAGTTTGACTACGGCCGGTCCTTGTTGAAGTTTAAAACAACACACTTGATGAAAAATCGTTGTGGTTTTGATGCGTAGTTAAGAACGGTTCTTGCTAGAAGCCCATAGCAGCCACATAAAACTTGCAACAACAAAGTAGAGGGCGTCTAACTTGTTTTTGCAGGGCATGTTGTGATGTGATATGTTCAAGACATGATGCGATATAATTTATTCTATGAGATGATCATGTTTTGTAGAAGTTATCGGCAACTGGAAGGAGCCTTATGGTTGTCGCTTTATTGTATGAAATGCAATCACCATGTAATTGTTTTACTTTATCACTATGTGGTAGCGATAGTTGTAGAAGCAATAGTTGGCGAGACGACAACGACGCTACGATGGAGATCAAGGTGTCAAGCCAATGATGATGGAGATCATGACGGTGCTTTGGAGATGGAGATCAAAGGCACAAGATGATGATGACCATATCATGTCACATATTTTGATTGCATGTGATGTTTATCTTTTTATGCATCTTATTTTTCTTAGTATGGCGGTAGTATTATAAGATGATCCCTCACTAAATTTCAAGGTATAAGTGTTCTCCTGAGTATGCACCATTGCGACGGTTAAATGCGTCTTAGAGACACCACGTGATGATCGGGTGTGATAAGCTCTACGTTCACATACAACGGGTGCAAGACAGTTTTGCACGTGCAGAATACTCGGGTTAAACTTGACGAGCCTAGCATGTACAGACATGGCCTCGGAACAATGAGATCAAAAGGTCGAACGTGAATCATATAGCAGATATTATCAACATAGATATGTTCACCATTGAAAGCTACTCCATCTCACGTGATGATCGGACATGGTTTAGTTGATACGAATCACGTGATCATTTAGATATGGTGCGATCTATGATGTCTCTTACTGATTTTCCGCTATTGTTTTAGGGTTATGCATTAGAGACAGCTGCATTCACGTTAAATAGGGCACCATCTAAATCCGTTGAGACGACACCGTATGAACTGTGGTTTGGCAAGAAATCTAAGCTGTCGTTTCTTAAAGTTTGGGGTTGCGATGCTTATGTGAAAAAGGCTTCAACCTGATAAGCTCGAACCTAAATCGGAGAAATGCATCTTCATAGGATACCCAAAAAGAAACTGTTGGGTACACCTTCTATCACAGATCCGAAGGCAAGTTTTTTTGCTAAGAATGGATCCTTTCTAGAGATTGAGTTTCTCTCGAAAGAAGTGAGTGGGAGGAAAGTAGAACTTGATGTGGTAGTTGTACCTTCTCTCGAGTTGGAAAGTAGTTCATCACATAAATCAGTTCCAGTGATGCCTACACCAATTAGCGAGGAAGTTAATGATGATGATCATGAAACTTCAAATCAAGTTACTACCGAACCTCGTAGGTCAACCAGAGTACGTTCCGCGCCAGAGTGGTACGGTAATCATATTCTGGAAGTCATGTTACTAGACCATGACGAACCTACGAACTATGAGGAAGCGATGATGAGCCCAGATTCATAAAATGGCTTGAGGCCATGAAATCTGAGATGGGATCCATGTATGAAAACAAAGTATGGACTTTGGTTGACTTGCCCGATAATCGGCAAGCCATAGAGAATAAATGGATCTTCAAGAGGAAGACAGGCGCTGATGGTAGTGTTACTATCTACAAAGCTCGACTTATCGCAAAAGGTTTTCGACAAGTTCAAGGTGTTGACTATTATGAGATTTTCTCACTCGTAGCGATGCTTAAGTCTGTCCGAATCATGTTAGCAATTGGCACATGTAAGTGCATCTAGTGCCCCTTAGTGATTTTGGTGTAATGAAGACTTATAGGTTAAGTAACTAATGTGTTTGTGAGTGTACACAGGTCTATAAGTCTATGAGGAGTTTGATATTTACAGAGAAAGTCGACCCTAAAAATGAAGTTCTTCATCGAAGACTTTGATATTACGAAGACTTTCTCGAAGACTTTGAAAGTGAAGAAATTGGTGTGACCTTGAAGACTTGGTATTCATTTGAGGAACATGAAGCGTGAAGACTTTTGTTTTCGTAGTTTCATTTTCTCTTTCTTGAGTCATAGGAAACACCGATCTGTTAAAGGGGTCGAGGAAATACTAAGGAAAAATTTCCATTTGATGCTCAACTCAAAATCCTACACCTACCAATCCCTTCGAGTGAAGCTTTTGGAAATCTCATACTGATTCAGTCAATTTCTTGATGTGAGAGACGAAGCTCTTCCGGGTTGAAGAATTTGTTCTGATCGAGGAGTTAGGAATTCGCCATGAATTGCCTACGATGAGGAACATGATAGCCACGAGGAATTTGAGAGTCAAATTTCCGACCGTTCTATCTTCTTGCCACTGTCCCAAAATATCTTATCCACCTAACGGTCATATCATTGAAGGGCATTTATGTCTTATCATGTCGGGCTGCTCCCTAGGCTATAAATAGCCGCCTACAACCACTAGCTGGTTGGCTGCTCCGAGAGAACTTGACACTTGTCATTTGAGAGCAACCCATCCTCCGAGGACTTTGAGAGAAAATCATCAAGTGAGGAAAACCCAAAAGTGAGGAAAAACCCAAAAATCAAACCCCTACAAACCCAAAGTGATTGAGCATCATCAAGAAATTGATCCTGCGTGGATCCGACGCTTGTTACCTTTGAAGACTGTGCTTCTTCCAGACGGTTAGGCGTCATGGTCTAGAGCATCCAAGAGGAATTGTGGATCGCCGAGTGACCAAGTCTGTGAAGGTTTGGAAGTCGTCTGAAGACTTACCACGAGTGATTGGACAAGGTATGTGTGACCTTAGTTCAAGGAGAATACGGTGAGGACTTGGTGTCCTGAGCTGCGTGCTTTCGATGGATCGGGTGTCCGGACTGTGTCCTCGAGTTTAAATACTCACCGCTCCAACCAGACGTACAACCGAGACAACAGTTGGAACTGGTCTACCAAATCATTGTCTTCACCAACCTAATCGGTTCTATTTCCTCAACCCTTTCATTTCCTCATTCTTGTGTTGAGTATTTGTTCATATCTGTGTTTGAAGATTTTGACTGAAGACTTTCTCAATTTCCTCAGCTCAATTTCTTCAGTCTGTTTGTCTTCATCCTGTGTTATCCTGTGATTACGCTTCATGTACTCTGTGATTGTCTTCATTTCATCATGATGACTATGCTTGTAATCTGTTATGCTTACTCGAGTACTTATTCCACTGCAAGTAGTTCTTCGCTAAGGAATTTCCTCACCGCAAATTCCTCGTTGAAGAATTCATAAAATCGCCTATTCACCCCCCTCTAGTCGATATAACGCCCTTTCAATTGGTATCGAGCAAGGTACTCCCTTGTTACGTGTGATTTAGTTTAACCACCGGAGTTTTAGTTATGTCGATTGCGCAGGTATGATCAAGGTCTCGGCAGGGTGTCCTACCTTCGATGGGACAGACTACCCCTCTTGGAAGAACAAAATGCGAATGCATCTTGATGCAATTGACAATGATCTACGGTATGTTGTGACAAAAGGTGTTTCCTCACCACACCTTCTCCGAATGATGCTTGATGTGAAGAGATTCAAGCAACTCGATTCTCAAGAGAAGAATATCATATGTGGCCATCCGAGCAAAGGTCGGTATGGAAGAGTGAGTGCTTTGGAATCGCCAAACTCATCTCGGGATAGGCTGTCCAAAGTAAATGAAGGTGTTTCAACTCAGCGTGACTCTCGAGTTGATGTTCTTCTAATCTCTTCAACCGCTTCAAAAGACTCGACAACGAAAATGTTCAACAAACCTTCGATCGCCTCACCGACATCTCAAATGAGCTTCAAGCACTGGTGCCACTTGACATCACCGACCATGAGGTGGTGAAGAAATTGCTAAGATCGCTTGATTCCTCATTTGATACTCCGCACCGATGATACAAGAACGAAGTGACTACAAGTCTCTTGATCCTGTTGATATCCTCGAAAGGCTAAATACTCACGAGTTCCAAATTTTTGAAAAGAGAGATCTCTATGGTTACGGCTATGGAAAAACACGTGCCTCAAGGCCAAGGTTGTGTCCGAATCGAGAGTGAAGACTCGGTAGTAGCCTAGGAGATCCTGAAGAATTTGGCGAGGAGCTAGCACCGCTCGTGAAGAAATTCCAGAAATTCTCAAGACGTGGTCGCTTTGGAAAATCCTCAAGAAGCGGTGATTCCTCATCTAGTGACTATAAGAGAAGACTTTGTCACAAATGCAAGAAACCTGGTCACTATATCCAAGATTGTCCTCGATGGGAAAAGGAATTAAGAAAGAAGAAACACAAGGATTACTGATTACGATGGCGTGAAGAAGAAAAAGAAATCATCAAAATCTTCATCATCAAAATCCTCAAAACCTTCTTCTCACAAGAAGAGCAGCTCCAAAAAGGCTCGGGCATTCATTGGCAAGGAAATGGACTCTGAAGCTGAATCGAGGAAAATGAGGAAGAGGAGGAGTCTCAAGAATCCGAATCTGGTGTGGCTAGTCCGGCTCTTGCTATCGCTTTTGTTAGCAAGTACATCTTCAACATCAAGAAAGCTGACTACCGACAAGCCCGATGAGGATGATGATGACTATGCTCCCACCTATTGCTTCATGGCAAAAGGTGCTAAGGTACTAAATTTCACCTCCTCTGAATCTAGTGAAAATGAATCGATGAGGATCTCAAGCCCGTGTACTCTAAACTTGCTAAGATTGCTATAAAACAACAAAGGGCTTTTGAGAAGGTTCAAAACATGCTAGATAAGAGTGATGATATGTTAGGTGAAGAAATGGATCGCACTCAAGCCCCGATGAAAATCTTGAGAGACTTGATCTAGGCTTGACAACCTTCAAGGTCATCATAACACTCTCTTATCTGATCATGAGAAACTTTCTTATGAATTTCTTCAAAGAAAGCAAGATCTCAAGAAACTAAGAGCGAGTTATGAAGATCTTCAGAAGGAGCGCGATTCATTACTTGCTCAACAAATCAGCGCTTCTCAAGAAGAATTTGTTCCTCCATGCTTAAAGTGCATTGAACGTGAATCTGCTAATTCTTAACCTGAATGTTCAAATGCTTCAACTGTTACAAATTCTTCACCTGCCTCTGCTATCACTAATTCCTCATCTGAGGACATTGCTAGTATCACTAACGATGCAGATCGAAGGAATTGTACATGACAGGCATGTACAAAAGCCTCAAAGGGCATCAGACTCTTTGTGATGTGCTTAAAAGCAGATCCTCAACAGAAACCCTAGGAAAGAGGGTATCGCATTTGAGAGGAAATTAAATGCCGATGGAACATCTTTGAAGCTTTGGCGGTACCCCAAAACCTCATGGGTTGCTGCAAAGGGACCTCCAGATGATCCATCTACCTTATCTGGTTTTTCGTGCGAATTTCCTCATTCTGCTGATGAGTCATTTGACTCCAACTATAAACTGTTCAAAAATCAGAATAGTGAAGTATTTGCTAGATATGTTGGCACTAACTGCAGGAACGGTTCCCCTATGAAGAAAATCTGGGTTCCCAAGAAGTGCCTTGAAAGTCTTCGGTGAATGTCCTCATGACACCACCGTGAAGAATAGGAACCCCAGATCAAATTCTTCATATGGACCTAATTCTTCATATGGATCCAAGTCCTCATACGGACCAAATTCCTCACGTGGATCAAATTCCTCAAAAGGATCAAAGTCCTCATATGATTATCATCGTTCTAACAACTCTGTTTTGCAGGGTAGAGCTAAGGGCTATGAATATGTGCATTATTTTTCAAACCAATATGTTCATAAGTCCTCGAAGAATTTCTCTGCTTATTCATATGCTTACCCTAACCCCTCTTATGTGAAACGAAATGGCTTGGCCTCTATGCCACCATTCTCGTATGGTGCTCGCAGAATGATGAACTCTTTGCCACCCCTTCAGATGTGGGTGGTGAAGAAAAGAACTAATCTCTTCTGCGAGGTCAGGTCTCGGGCGTGCCTTAACGTCTGAAGAATTTCTTGGGGGGCCCGACAAAATTGCACGAAAGGACGCAGCTAACCATGATGAAATGAACTTTCGTTTCACACGTCCTCATACCGCTTATCTGAATCTTGATCGATGAAATTCATCTGATGAACTTGATATCATATTCTTCAGCGATGAAGTATATGAGATCGTAAGTTGTACTAATTCATCTGCAGGATGATCAACCCAAAGCCACCGAGTGGGTTCTCGATAGTGGATGTACAAATCACATATTTGGTGACAAGAATCTATTGATGGATGCTACCTTATCACCGTCACATCTGAAGCATATCATCTTCTTTGACAAAGGCAAAAGTCGTGTATTGGGACTTGGTAAGGTTGCTATCTCTAAGGACATGCACATGGACAAAGTCATGCTTGTTGAGTCTTTAGGATATAACCTCATGTCGGTCTCAATGCTTTGTGATCTTGATATGGTTGTTATCTTTGGCAAGCATCGGTGTGTTGTGATTATGGAAGTGACAATTCCAAAGTCTTGAAGGCTTTAGGAGAGGAGACTTGTATATTGTTGATTTTTCCACGGGACCACAACCAGGTGTGTGTCTACTTGCAAAAGCTTGAAGGCTGGCTATGGCATCGACGACTTGGTCACGCAGGCATGAGGAATTTGCACACGCCATGCGAAGAAGAAGCGTGTCATTGGCATTGAGAATGTCAAATTCCTCAAGGATCACCTATGCGAACTGTGAAGCTGGAAAAATGACCAAGGCCAAGCATCCAAAGAAGACTATCATGACCACTACTCGTCCCTTGAATTGCTTCACATGGACCTCTTTGGTCCCAATCATTATTCAAATTTGTCGTTAATGAAGCATCACTATATGGCTTTGTTATTGTTGATGATTACTCTCGTTACACATGGGTACACATTGTTACTTACAAAAATCAAGTGCAGGAAATCTTCAAACGATTTTCCTCGAGGGCTTCAACTAACTTTGGTGTGAAGATCAAGCACATCAGGAATGACAATGGAACCGAGTTCAAGAATTCCGGTCTTGATGACTATCTTGATGAACTTGGTATCACTCATGAGTTATCTCGCTCCTTATACTCCTCGGCAAAATGGCATCGTGGAGCGCAAGAACAGAACTCTCGTTGAGATGGCTCGCACTATGCTTGATGAATACAAAACGCCTAGTCGTTTACGGATTGAAGCAATTGACACTGCGTGCCACATCATCAACAGAGTATATCTTCACAAATTCTTCAAAAGATCGCCTATGAACTCCTCAACGACAAGAAACCTAATGTAAGTTATTTCAAAGTCTTGATTGCTAAATCTTTGGATTAGAGATCCTCACCACAACTCTAAATTTGCACCGAAAGCACATGAAGGTTTTATGCTTGGTTACGGAAAGGACTTGCACACCTCTGAGTCTTCAACATCGCTCTTCACAAGATTGTTGACCTTTGTAGATGTGCGGTTCGATGAAACTAATGGCTCGCAAAGAGAGCACCTACCTTCGTGTTAGGCGAACCAGCACACGAGGACTCTATCGGGTTCAAGGCAACCGAGGATGTCATTCCCTCTTGAAGAAGCTATTTGAAGAATTCATTCTCAGACGTGAAGAACGCCGAGCTGATGCACTGAAGATAATGCTTTGAAGAAAATGGTGCCGAGGAAAATGATCAAATTCCTCGGCGACAACCAGCTCATCCTCGCGTTGCAAAAGAAGTGCAAGTTGACAAGATCATCGATGACATTGAAGCGCCAGGTCCTCTCACATGCTCAAAAGCTTCACATTTATCTAACTTTTGTGGGCACTATGCTTTTGTCTCTATCACAGAGCCCTCTAAGGTAGATGAAGCATTTTGAGCCGGAGTGGATTCAGGCCATGCAAGAAGAATTACATCGATTCGAGCTCAACAATGTCCGGGAACTGGTCAAACGTCCAGATCCTCGCAAGCATAATATCATTGGCACAAAGTGGATCTATCGCAACAAGCAAGATGAAAATGGTCTTGTGGTGAGGAATAAGGCACGACTAGTAGCTCAAGGCTACACGCAGTTGAAGGAATTGACTTGATGAAACTTTTGCACTGTCGCTAGACTTGAGTCTATTCGCATATTACTCGCCTATGCTAACCATCACAATATCACTTTATATCAAATGGATGTGAAAAGTGCATTCCTCAATGGTAAGCTTGAGGAAGAAGTATATGTTGCTCAACCCCAGTGTTTTGAAGATCCAAAGAATCGACAAAGTCTTGAGACTCAATAAGGCCCTCTATGGCCTCAAGCAAGCCCCTCGGGCGTGGTATGATACATTGAAGGAATTCTTCGTGAAGAATGGCTTCACACCGTTCACTCGATCCTACTCTCTTTACTAAATCTTATGATGGTGAACTTTTGTGTGCCAAATATATGTTGATGATATTATCTTTGGCTGTCTTGACCAACGCTATAGTGATGAATTTGCCTACATGATGAGTGAAGAATATCAAATGTCTATGATGGGAGAGTTGAAATTCTTCTTAGGTCTTCAAATTAAATCAACAACACAATGGCATATTCATATCTCAGGAGAAATACCTCAAAGATGTCCTGAAGAAATTCGGCATGCAAGACTACAAAGGTGTCAAAATTCCTATGCCCACAAATGGCCATCTATGCACTGATGAAAATGGTATTGACTTTGATCACAAGGTATACCGCTCCATGATTGGTTCCTTATTGTACTTATGTGCATCTAGGCCAGATATAATGCTTAGTGTTTGCATGTGTGCCCGATTTCAAGCTACAGAAGGAATCACACCATAAGGTTGTGAAGCATATTCTTCGATATCTAGCTCACACACCAACACTAGGATTATGGTACGCCAAGGGCTCTACTTTTGATCTCATTGGATATTCTGACTCTGACTATGCTGGTGATCGTGTGGACCGCAAGTCAACATCTGGTACTTGTCATTTCCTCGGACGATCTTTGGTCTGTTGGTCCTCGAAGAAACAGAACTGCGTATCACTGTCTACTGCGGAAGCTGAATACATTGTTGTTGGCTCGTATTGTGCTCAATTGCTATGGATAAAGCAAACCCTCAAGGACTACGGCATCAACGTGAAGAATGTGCCTCTCTATTGTGACAATGAGAGTGCCATCAAGATTGCTCACAACCCGATTCAGCACTTTCGAAGACAAAGCACATTCAAATTCGTCATCATTTTCTTCGTGATCATGTGTTGAAGGGCTTACATCTCCATCGAAAGCACGTGAAGGCGAAGAACAGCTTTGATATCTTCACTAAGCCCTTGGATGAGAAGAGATTTAGCAAGTTGCGGTGTGAGCTAAATATCTTAGAATCTTCGAATGTTCTTTGAAAAGGACACATCCTGACACTTATGCAAAATTGATGACTTAGATGTGCAACACATGAAGAAACGTTTTTCTTCAATCAATGAAGAATAACACTCTAAGTGTGAGGAAATTAATGAAGAAATTGATTCTCGAACCCTCGACAATTGTATGCAGCGATTATGCGAAATCATCATTCTTATACGGTGGGTCACGCCACCACCAAAGTTGAAATCTTCAATTTGAGTTTTTCCTCAGTTTTGAAATTCTTCAGTTTCAAATTCTTCAACTTTGCAAAATCTTCACTATTTCCGTCGTCTTTCTTCATTGGCTATATATATATATATGGGTTTATGTCCTCTACTGACATTCACTTATGGCTATTTCCTCAAGTCGCTTTTATGCTAAGTGAATGTGATCGGACCCTTCCCCTCTATGCTATACTCAACCCAATCCATTCACAAATTCTTCATGTGCGTTCTACTTTGAAACTCGTTCAAAATCTTCATCGTGTCCTTGACAGTGAAGAAATTGCGAACGGAACTTTAAAACGAATCTTATCCAAACCTTCGCTTTTTGCCGCTCAAACCGTTCCGCATCCCACGATGCATTACTTTATTCACCCACGTTCAGTACACGATCTCCACTACACAAGACGTGGGTGACACATGTCGTGAGAAGGAAATGGTCAGGGCATGTTCGTCCTAAATCTTGAGCGACGCTTTTTTTTCACCGCGTCTATAAATATCCCTCTCCCTTCCTCACTCTTTTACTCGCTCGACCTCTCTCTCCGCCGAGTTCCTCAAACCCTAGCGCCGCCGCTACTCCATCGTCGCCCGGTGAGGAAAAGCTTCTTTGCCTTGACTACGTCGCCGACGTACTCGCTACCGATCATGGAAATCTTCACTCATTGTCGCCGTAGCTGTCTTCCTCAGCCAAGTTAGGGCGTGGAAGATCTCGAGCAGACGAACTTCCCAACTGTTCTTCTCGGTTTGTCGTGTTCTTCACTTGGGTAATTAAAAGTTACTTTTATTACTCGCTTTGATTCTCAAATTTTCTTCAAATTCTTCAAAGGTGTTTATTCCTCAAATCTTCACACATATGAACACCTCAAATCTCTTGACTCGTTTCTCTAAGCTATGATTTTCTTCAAGATTCCTCAATTGTGTGGATCCTCGATCTATACAACTCTGGAACCTAAGACAAAGAACGCTTAGTAAAATTCTTCAAGGCTCATCTGGTCAAATCCTCAAAACTTGTTCTTTTGAAAAACCTTACGAGAACGCATATGACCTCTCCAAATTCCTCGCACCTATACTCTGTTCACAGGTACAAATGTCATTCTTTGAATCCCTAGGTTCTCATCAACTTAACTCATTTGCAGCGTTCCTCGAAGAAAAACTGCACACTTCTTGAGAGAACTCAATTGTTCAATTTCCTCAATCAAGAAAATGGCGGATGGTAAGAAGCCACGAAGGGAGGAAAGAAACACGAGGTTATGACTGCGTTTGAAATCCACGAGGATATATATGTGACTCATCGCACACCGGATGAAGAAAGTAAAAATCAACGCAAGGTGCGTATTCAGAAGATTGAACGGAGATGGGCATGGGAATGGAGGGAATATAGATATGTAACTCCTAAGTACATGAAGAAATTTGCTCTTAATCCTCCATGCCCAAGAGGTCCTTTGGCACCTGGCCAAATAGCTAATCCCACAAGCATCAAACGAGGTGAGGACTTTCCTGAGGAATGGGCTAAACGCCAAGCAAAATTGGCAAAGCAAGCAAAGGAGGCAGTGAAGAAATTCAATGAGGATTCTGCCGCTGCTACTGCCACTAAGGTCTCGGTCAAACCGAGGAAATCAATGCAAAAGAAGCCTGCTCATAAGCCAAGTGCTTCAGCATCTGCGCCCTCACGGCCAAGTTCCTCAATGACACCTTCCAAGCAAATTCCTCAAACTGCTGCTGCTCCACCAAAGTCCTCAACAGCTCCGCTAAAACCTTGGTTCCTGTGCACCTAGCTACATGTCAAAGGACTGCTGGCTTTTCAATTGCCTCGAGCATCTCTGCAAGTTCCTCGGCAGCTCCCATTTCTTCAACTGGTCCGACTCATTTGAAGACCAAAGCAACAATGGGCCGAGGTCCTCGGCCTAGCCCGACGAAGAAAATGGTTGCATTCCATGTGCCATCGATGATGAGGCATCGATGAAGAACTCGCGGAAATCATCGAGAGACCGACAAGTAAGGGCCGCTAGAGCCAAAGGTACATCTGCCATCGCTATTGGACCGAAGAAAGTCCTCGACTTTATTGATCTACGGCACAATGATCCCAATACCCCTCTGCTGACCTTCATTTGACACCTGGACAAAGTCATATGTTGACTCACTTCATAGCTAAAGAAAAATGGAAGTATGAAAAGGCAAGGGAAATCAAAAGGCTCAATACAGGAAGGAGAAGTTCACGAAGAAAAGCGTTGTCAAGATGACACCGAGGAGCTTCTCCAGGTCGGACTGAAATTCAAAACCTCGGCAAAACTTTGATTCATACAATGCTGATTGGCAAGGCGCCAAGGTCGATTCACAACCCGACGAAGAATCTCACAAATGTTGCTTGTCCCAATGCAACATGAAATTCCTCAGTTGTAGCCTCAGCTCACCCTCTTGAAGAAAAATGACAGCACCGCTGATGACGTTCAGCCGATGAAAAGCGTTGATTCGGGGCTGATGATCACATTCCAGCCGAAGAAATTGTCGGGCACCCACTAGAGGTGCGCTGAAGAAATTGCTCAAGACAGAGGGAACTGCAGCGATTACTCTGAAGAAATCGAACCAAATTCCTCGGCTCCTCCTGCGCCAACTCCAACTCCAATTCTTCCATCCGCTTTTGATGTGAAGAAAACCAAGGCTGCAGAATGAGCTGCTGTGAAGAAAAGGAAAGCATCACCGTCGATTCTTCTATTGTGAAGAAAATGAAGCCAATGACCAGCTCATTGAAACTCCAATTGATGTTGTTCCAATTTCCTCCATACCATCAAAGGAAGTTGTTCCTTTTGGAGAAGACTATGAGATCCCAATCGGATCCGATGAAGAACATCGGTCTGCTGCTTCGTCGAGCAACTTGATGAAGAAATTGAAGTGGATGTCATCCCTTCAACCCCGATTATTCCCTCATCGGACTATGAAATTCCTCGGTGGTGCCGAGGAAATTGAAGATGAAGATGTGGATATTGGATGCACCACATCGGTGATCAATGATGACTTTTGGGAAAGTCAGCATCCCAATACTCCTCTCTTCACCCCGCTCCAACAGATTCCTCGGTCCCTGCACAAACAGTCGAATCAACTCTGAAGAAAATCAACCCAATCGATTACGTGCATGAAGAAATTCTAGCCACTAGTCTTTGATGAAGCTACTGCTGCCGCTAATCCTCGACCGCACAAGTTGAGGAGCAAGAAATTCCTCAGGCTGAAGAAACTGAACTTGTGATTCCTGAGGTGGTGATGCAACTCACTGACACCCCTCTGCCCAAGCAAAGGAATCCATTCTCATCCAAGCAAAAGTTCAAGGCTGAAGATTTCTTTGCCGAGCACGTATTCTTCACTGAATATAATCCTTATGATTACTGCTCGGATTAGGAAGAGGCACTACGGACTGCCACCAAGCCAACTTCTATTCCTCGGTGCTCTTCAACAAGGATAAAATCTTCGATCATGCTCATATTCCTCATGTGGATATGGAGTCGCCGCCAAGCTTTGAGCCGATCCTCGGTGTTCTTCACGACGCAGGACTTCTAAACTTCTGACCGATATTTGTGACTGGAATGAAGAGCTAATTCTTCGAGTTCTATGCAACCTGCATATCACCGGAGACGAAGACGTGAACTCATGGGTCTTAGATTGGATGACCGAAAATACTCACTACAAGGCACCAAGAATCGAATTGCTTCGTGCCCTACCACTCAGTCCTCCACTTGATGGTGCACGTTGTATCTATGAAGAAAAAGAACTTTCAAATCACTATATGCAAGTGCTGATGAAGCCTTTGAAGCCAAGGCAGGAACCAAGAACCAAATTCCTCGTCAAGGAATTATTATATGTGCCTCGGACAGTCTATCGGATTCGGCGAAGACTATGAGTCCTATCAAAGGCCACGACTCGAACGATGAAGAAGTTGTTGGCATCATGAAGAATATGCTTTTCAATATCATCCATGACATTCCCGTCAATTTCCATGATTTCTTCATGAGGACTCTGGCTAACATTGCTATGTCACCATTTGAGCTGAAGCCTTATGCGCCTTGGATTATGAGATTCATCAGGACAAGGTCTTCACTCAATTACAAAGCTGATACTTTGAACCACTGCAGCTACTTGCCCCCGATTGAAGTCCTCAAACGGACTATTACCTCAGCTGATGACAAGGGCAAGGCCACTGCTGTGATCGATGAAGGCATTTGTCCATTGGATGGACAGTTTCGCAAAGTAGCATCCTACTCCACCAATGATGACTCTGCCACACATGACTCAGCCGCATAAATACCTCGACCAAGCAAAGTCCTCAAGCTATCGCACCTGTGGTGATGACTGATCGTGAGTTACTCCTCGGTCTTCATCGGAAGGTTGATCGGAATCATAAGTGGGTCAAGCGTCAATTTGGTTCAATTCTTCACAACATGACCTCAACACACAATGCGGTGAAGAAAAACCACTTCTACCTTCATGAAACCTTCAAGCGCTGGGCTGTTCTTTCACATGTCTACGGTGAAGAAGAACTGACTTCAATGGGTCTCAAGGAAGAATTTGACTGGTCTGCACCTCCTCAGAAGAAATTCAAGAAGGTCAAAGTTCCTTCCTTGGTGGCCAGCTCCTATTCTTCATCTCGCGACATCGATGAAAATGAAGACTTGGAAGACACCGGCTGGTCCTACTTCAACAAACAACCCGGCTAATCTTTGGCGCTCCGTCTTCAACTTGATATTCTTCAAGAGCGTTAGTCCTCGGTTCGATCCTTTTGGTCATTCGATGACAAAGGGGAGAAATTTGAGTTAGTCTTCAAGCGGGTCTAGTTTATTGCCTATATACAGTTTTTTTGTTAAGTTACAACTCTCGTTCTTCGAAACTTTTATTGGATCGAGTTGTAATCTTAAACCCTATGGTGCTTTGATACTTTTGATGCATTATGATTTTGCACTATGCTTCATAGCAAATCTACTTGTGCTCGATACTTTATGTGCTATGATTCCTCATGCTGAATTTCATCAAGCACCATATTTCATCATGCATTTCAAATTCTTGATTATATGTCAAATGTGTGTATGAATTACAAGATATAGGGGAGATCTCCATGATTCAATTCTTCAAGTGTGCATTGCCTCAAAAGCAAATTCCTCACTATGCACATCTTCGTGGGGAGTTCTTCTATATCTTGCAATCAAATTCCTCATTATCGTATTTACAATTCATATGTTTATCCCGTTGAAAACTTAACCCATATTGTCATCAATCACCAAAAAGGGGGAGATTGTAAGTGCATCTAGTGCCCCTTAGTGATTTTGGTGTAATGAAGACTTATAGGTTAAGTAACTAATGCGTTTGTGAGTGTACACAGGTCGATAAATCTATGAGGAGTTTGATATTTACAGAGAAAGTCGACCCCTAAAAATGAAGTTCTTCATCTGAAGACTTTGATATTACGAAGACTTTGAAGACTTTGAAAGTGAAGAAATTGGTGTGACCTTGAAGACTTGGTATTCATTTGAGGAACATGAAGCGTGAAGACTTTTGTTTTCGTAGTTTCATTTTCTCTTTCTTGAGTCATAGGAAACACCGTCTTGTTAAAGGGGGTCGAGGAAATACTAAGGAAAAATTTCCATTTGATGCTCAACTCAAAATCCTACACCTACCAATCCCTTCGAGTGAAGCTTTTGGAAATCTCATACTGATTCAGTCAATTTCTTCAAGGATGTAGACGAAGCTCTTCCGTCATTTGAAGAATTTGTTCTGACCGAGGAGTTAGGAATTCGCCAAAGGTGAATTGCCTACAAAGTGAGGAACATGATAGCCCCGAGGAATTTGAGAGTCAAATTTCCGACCATTGTTGTCTTCTTGCGCCACCTGTCCCAAAATATCTTATCCACCTAACGGTCATATCATTGAAGGGCATTTATGTCTTATCATGTCGAGCTGCTCCCTAGGCTATAAATAGCGCCCCTACAACCACTAGCTGGTTGGCTGCTCGAGAGAACTTGACACTTGTCATTTGAGAGCAACCCATCCTCCGAGGACTTTGAGAGAAAATCATCAAGTGAGGAAAAACCCAAAAGTGAGGAAAACCCAAAAATCAAACCCCTACAAACCCAAAGTGATTGAGCATCATCAAGAAATTGATCCTGCGTGGATCCGACGCTTATTACCTTTGAAGACTGTGCTTCTTCCAGACGGTTAGGCGTCATGGTCTAGAGCATCCAAGAGGAATTGTGGATCGCCGAGTGACCAAGTCTGTGAAGGTTTGGAAGTCGCTCAAGACTTACCACGAGTGATTGGACGAGGTCTGTGTGACCTTAGTTCAAGGAGAATACGGTGAGGACTTGGTGTCTGAGCTGCGTGCTTAGTATTTGGGTGTCCGGGATCGTGTGTCCTCGAAGTTTAAATACTCGGCCGCTCCAACAGACGTACAACCGAGACAGCGGTTGGAACTGGTCTACCAAATCATTGTCTTCACCAACCTAATCGGTTCTATTTCCTCAACCCTTTCATTTCCTCATTCTTGTGTTGAGTATTTGTTCATATCTGTGTTTGAAGACTTTGATCAAGACTTTCTCAATTTCCTCGGCTCAATTTCTTGATCTGTTTGTCTTCATCCTATGTTATCCTGTGATTGCGCTTTACGTACTCTGTGATTGTCTTCATTTCATCATGATGACTATGCTTGTAATCTGTTATGCTTACTTCGAGTACTTATTCCGCTGCAAGTAGTTCTTCGCTAAGGAATTTCCTCACCGCAAATTCCTCGGTGAAGAATTCATAAAAATCGCCTATTCACCCCCCTCTAGTCGATATAACGCCTTTCAAAGCACATTTTATGAAATCGGCAAATGGATGTCAAACTGCATTCCTTAATGGATTTCTTAAAGAAGAGTTGTATATGATGCAACAAGAAGGTTGTTGTCAATCCTAAAAGTGCTAACAAAATACAAGCTCCAGCGATCAATCTATGGACTGGTGCAAGCATCTCGGAGTTGGAATATACGCTTTCATGAGTTGATCAAATCATATAATTTTATACAGACTTGCGGCGAAGCCTGTATTTACAAGAAAGTGAGTGGGAGCACTACAACCTTTCTGATGAGTATATGTGAATGACATATTATTGATCGAAAATGATGTAGTTTTTTCTGGAAAGCATAAAGGAGTGTTTGAAAGGAGTTTTTTTCAAAGAAAGACCTCGGTGAAGCTGCTTACATATTGAGCATCAAGATCTATAGAGATAGATTAAGACGCTTGATAAGCTTTTTCAATGAGTACATACCTTGACAAGATTTTGAAGTAGTTCAAAATGGAACAGTCAAAGAAGGAGTTCTTGCCTATGTTGCAAGGTGTGAAGTTGAGTAAAGACTCAAAATCCGACCACGACAGAAAATAGAAAGAGAATGAAAAGTCATTCCCTATACCTCAGTCATAGGTTCTATAAAGTATGCTATGTTGTGTACCAGACCTATTGTGTACCTCACCATGAGTTTGGCAAGAGGGTACAATAGTGATCTAGGAGTGGATCACTGTACAGTGGTCAAAATTATCCTTAGTGGAATAAGGATAAGTTTCTCGGTTATGGAGGTGACAAAAATTTCGTCGTAAAGGGTTATGTCGATGCAAGCTTTGACACTAATCCGGATGACTCTAAGTCTCAATCTAGATACATATTGAAAGTGGGAGCAATTAGCTAGAGTAGCTCCGTGCAGAGCATTGTAGACATAGAAAATTGCAAAATACATATGGATCTGAATGTGGCAGACCCATTGATTAAAGTTCTCTCACAAGCAAAACATGATCACACCTTAGTACAATTTGGGTGTTAATCACATGGAGATGTGAACTACATTATTGACTCTAGTAAACCCTTTGGGTATTGGTCACATGGCGATGTGAACTATTGGTGTTAAATCACATGGCGATGTGAACTATATTATTGACTCTAGTGCAAGTGGGAGACTGAAGGAAATATGCCCTAGAGGCAATAATAAAGATGTTATTTGTATTTCCTTATATCATGATAAATGTTTATTATTCATGCTAGGATTGTATTAACCGGAAACTTGATACATGTGTGAGTACATAGACAAAACAAAGTGTCCCTAGGATGCCTCTACTTGACTAGCTCGTTAATCGAAGATGGTTAAGTTTCCTGACCATAGACATGTGTTGTCATTTGATGAACGGGATCACATCATTAGGAGAATGATGTGATGGACAAGACCCATCCGTTAGCTTAGCATGTTGATCGTTCAGTTTTATTGCTATTGCTTTCTTCATGACTTATACATATTCCTTCGACTATGAGATTATGCAACTCCGAATACCGGAGGAACACCTGGTGTGCTATCAAACGGCACAATGTCACTGAGATTATAAAGATGCTCTATAGGTGTCTCCGAAGGTGTTTGTTGGGTTGGCATAGATCGGGATCAGGATTTGTCACTCCGAGTATTGGAGAGGTATCCCTGGGCCCTCTCGATAATGCACATCGTGATAAGCCTTGCAAGCAATGTGACTAATGAGTTAGTTGTGGGATGATGCATTAAGCAGCGAGTAAAGAGACTTGATGGTAATGAGATTGAACTAGGCATGAGGATACCGACGATCGAATCTCGAACAAGTAACATACCGATGGCAAAGGGAATGACGTATGTTGTTATGCGGTATTGACCGATAAAGATCTTTGTAGAATATGTAGGAACCAATATGAGCATCCAGGTTCCACTATTGGTTATTGACCGGAGATGTGTCTCAGTCATGTCTACATAGTTCTCGAACCCATAGGGTCCGCACACGTAACGTTCGATGACGATTTGTGTTATGAGTTATGTGTTTTGGTGACCGAAGTTTGTTCAGAGTCCCGGATGAGATCTCGGACGTGACGAGGAGTCTCGAAATGGTTGAGAGGTAAAGGTTCATATATCGGAAGGTTATATACGGACACTAAATGGTTCAGAAGAAGATCGGGGATTTTTCGGAGTACCAGGAGGTTACCGGACCCCCCCCCCCCCGGGAAAGTTAATGGGCCTCATGGGCCATAGTGGAGAGGAGGAGGCAGCCACATGAGGTGGCGCCCCCCCCCCCCCCAAAGTCCAATCCGAATTGGACAAGGGGTGGGGGGCCCGGCACCCCTTTCCTTCTCCATCTCCACCTCTTTCCCCTTTCCCCCTCCATTGGAAGGAAAGAGGGGGGCCGAATCCTACTTGGACTAGGAGTCCAAGTAGGACTCCCCCCTTGGCGCGCCCCTCCTTGGCCGCCGGCCTCCTCCTCCCCCTTTATATATGGGGGCGGGGGGCATCCCAAAGGCACACCAAGATTTGTCTTAGCCGTGTGCGCTGCCCCCTCCACAGTTTACTCCTCCGGTCATAGCGTCGTAGTTCTTAGGCGAAGCCCTGCGCGGATCACATCACCAACACCGTCACCACGCTGTCATGCTGACGGAACTCTCCATTGACCCTCTACTGGATCAAGAGTTCGAGGGACGTCATCGAGCTGAATGTGTGTTGAACACGGAGGTGCCTTACGTTCGGTACTTGGATCGGTTGGATCATGAAGACGTTCGACTACATCAACCACGTTAACATAACGCTTCTGCTTTCGGTCTACGAGGGTACATGGACACACTCTCCCCCTCTCGTTGATATGCATCTCCTAGAGAGATCTTGCGTGATCATAGGAATTTTTTTGAAATTGCATGCTACGTTCCCCAACAGCTGATTGCCCATGTGTCCGCCTGCCCGGCATTGAACATGCATGCGTGCCAACCGAGATACCCGCCGCCCGCATCCGCATTCAAATTGCTGCTCCGCTTGACCGACGCTAGCTTTATAAATATGGTCGTGCACAACCCAACCCACACCACCTTTGTTTCTCCTTCCTCCTCCCTCCATGACCACCAGCCCAATGACGACGACCGACAGTGCGTTGTGGAAGTGGCTCTCGTCGATGCAAAAGCACGAGATACCAACCCTTGCATAGAGTCCGGACTCCCTCCGATCTTGCCAGAGGAGAGCTCGAAGGACGAATGACCAGACAATGGAGGAGGCGTAGGACGAGGAGTTCGAGCCCGCGCTGGTTGCCAGCTTCACCATGGCGCAGGCGCACTATGAGGTCGCCATGATGGAGGAGGAGGAGCCGATGCAGCCTGCATCACCAGTCTCCCTATTTCGAATGTTGCAGCTACAACCTTCGGCTCCTCGACCAGCAATGGCTTGCGGAGGGACAAATCAAGAGCGAGCAGGCGAATGAGGATATTGTCACGGTCATGGTCACGGAGAATTCAACCTTCATGGATGAGTAGCGAGCGATGTACCAGTCCATGCGCAGCGCCCGCGACATCCGCCGCGAATGATGGCGGCTTCGCGTCCTGCCGGCGAAGATTGACACCATGTTCGCCGAGATCGACGTGGAGACAGATGGGGCCTTTTGCTTAATGAGATATGTCTAAAATATCATGAATTTCTCGAGTTTAAATGAAAATCATCCGATTTACATAAAATTTATCTGGTTTATTCAAATTTTGTTTAAATTATGTCCGAATGTTTGATGAATAGGGTTGGATGGTCAGCTTCTGTATTCGTGTCCGCAAACACATCCGGACATGTTTGTGGATAGATTGTGACTCCAATTTGAGGGATGGCGTTGGAGATGCCCTAGGTAAGTAAAAAAAGGGCATGTTTGGTTTACAGCCTAAAGTTGCCACGCCTAAGATTAGTATGCTACATCTTAGGCATGTATTTGGTCCATTGCCACACTTTTCTAGCAATATGGTCCACATGTCATATGCTCAATTTTTTGTCAAATCTTGCAACACTTGTGGTGGCCATTTTTTTAGCATATTTTTTGTGACACCCACACTTTGCCTAAACTTAGTCGTGGCAAAGTTAGTCATGAACCAAACAGACCCAAAATGCAGCAATAAATATGTGGCCTAAGAGCATCTCTACACAGCCCCCAAGAGCCCCCAGGGTACATTTTTTAGCATCGGCGCCAAAAAAACTGCCCCCCCAGGAGCCCAAAAATCCTGGTTTGGGCCGAAATTGGCGCCGGTGGATCCAGGCCAAACCCAGCGCGCTGGGGACCGACCGAGGGCGCCGGGGGAAAGAAAAATGGCGCAAAAACTTCCCGCGCCAGATTCCCACCCCATGGGCCCGCCGAGTCAACGACTAGGCATCGTCATCCTCATCGCCTCGCTTTGGATCCCGGCGAATCAATGCCAAGGCTGCCTCCGGTCAGGCTTCCATTGATCAGGGGCGGCGCAGTGATGGCGAGCTGCCGCGCGTCCCGCCCTTTCTCATCACGCGTCCACACTGCTGCCGCCCCCTCGCCACTATAAAAGCCAGCCTTCGTCGCCGTACACTCGCCACAACCATCTCTCTCTCTCTCTCTCTCTCGCCTACCTCCAGCGCTGACCACCTTCTCTCCTTCGTGGTCCTTGCTCTCGCCCTCTCTCCTTCACTCCTTCACCCATGGCGGAGAGGTTCTCCAGCGATGGAGCGGCGGCCAACGGCTATGGCCGCCGCTGGCTGCACGACTGGGAGGCGCGCCTCCTGAGGCCAACTACTCGATGTCGCCCGACATGCGCGTGCCCGGCGCATGGCGGCTGAGCACGGGCGGCGTCCCCGTGCGTCCGGTGCCCTCCGGCGCGGACCGCGTCACTGACATCACGGTGATCCGAACGAACATGCCGGAGCAGGCGCGCCAGCAGCCGCGGTACGCGGCTGACAACTAGCCGCTCTAGACTGCGTACTTCGAGCGCCGCCATGCCGAGCAGCTGGCGTCCACCAATAGTGCCCCGGCGCCGGGGGCCGCTGTCTATGGTGGGGGGCGTCGGGGCAAACCCTCTTCGTCGTGCTCAGGCACATCGAGGGCGGCAACGAGCCGCCGCTCGAGTACCTGGCGCCCTCTTTCTCTCGCCGCCGGGGAAGCTCCTGGACGCCGAGACGCATGAGCACGTCGTCCTCGGGCTCCCGCTCCTTTAGGACGGCGCCACTCCTCCCCGTCAAGCCCGAGCCGCAGGAGACGCCGCTCCGTCGGCGCACCTGCGGAGGCGCTCTTGTCATCAACGATGGCGGCCGCGCCCTTCCCCTCCCCCCCCCCCCCCCATGGTCAAGCCGAAAAAGGAGCCGGCAGAGCTCCTCCCCGTGAAGAAGGAGCACGAGGCCATGGCCAGCAACCTGGAGAGCGGCCTCCTATGGTCACGCCGGGACTACGTGCGGGAGGAGATGGATTGCCAGCGCCGCGCTCTGGAGGAGATCGCTGCGCGGCGCGGCGGCCGCGATGAGGGCGGCGTCGTCGTGCTCTTTGACAACGACGACGAGGTCGCTGCGCCGAGCCAGCCGGTCCGCAACAGCAACCCAGGGCAGGGCTGCAACAAGGATGGCACCCCGAAAGACGGGCCGCCGAGCGACGGCGACGACGATGACGGCGGCAGCGACGACTACACGGCGTTCTACAAACTCCTCGGCATGAATTAGGAGTAGTTTTTTTATCTATGTAAAAATTCGCCAAATATTAATGAAGTCGCCTATATTTCGTCCAAATTTACTGAACTTCGTCGAATTTTGGCTTTTAGAAAAAAAATCGCCCATGCCGGTGCTGTCTCAACCCCCGCCCCGTCTAAATTATCGCCGGCAGGCCCCCAAGAGACGCTATTTTTCGTTTAAAAGCGCCCCTGAGGGCGGAACGGCTGGAGATGCTCTAAACCACTGTGCCCAAGAGAAGCCGCTCTACCAAAGGAATAACGTTGAATTCACAATCTTGTCTCTCTCCGTATCATCATGTTGTCATCGAAGAAATTCAGTTGTCGTTTTCCTCACTTCACTTGCAGGCTCCGATCCAGGGACAAGTTGGAGCCACTGGCAAGTAGCAACCGCTCGTAACCTCTGAGCAATGGATACTGGGACAGATTCCTCCTTCCACTCTTATCTTCTTGAGTTTTCAAATGTTGTATGCTCTCTGCATGATCACTTTTTGTGCTTGATATTGCCACTGGAGACTGGAGTATCTTGTCGCTGTACAGCACTTCAAGTTTGGTAAGCACAGACACAGATCTTCGTCGTAGAGAAATGGCCTCTCTTTTCATGCCGTCTGGATATGTCTGAAAAAGGAAACGGTAGTATATCTGTACATTTTCTAGCATGTATTCTACCGCTGATGATATTTCAAGGGTGCATGCCAGACTAGAGTTGGAAGATCTTCAGCCATACTAGAACAAGCACAAAAATTTCTAAAAGGCTTTATTGTTTTCTATACACGAAAAAGCACTAGATATGTTTATGCATAGTTCAGATGCAGAGGCCGGAGGTGTATCCTCCTTTTCTAAAAATAAATAAAATGTTTTAAGTCAAACTTTGAAACTTTCGACCATAAATAGTGTTTCGAATATTTAGACCGGGAACCAGAAAAAGTACTATCGCTCAGTTATAGTCTACTTATCCACAGTAAGATAGGCTTTGCAAATTATGTTAGTAGTTGTATACATAGTCTCCCGAACTTTGACCATGCTAGTAGTTGTGTGCGTACTCTTTTTGGTGTACTATAGTTACATAAGTGTACACCGTTACGATACTAGTTATATTTTAGTATTAGATACATCCGCATCTAGACAAATTTAAGACAAGAATTTTAGAATAAAAAAAATACTATTGTTGGTGCAGTCCATGTAGCATTTGCTTACTACTCCCCAGACCATGACGTGCCTACGCCCCTGCATGATACTTACACTATATGGTTAGTGAGATATGTACCGCTGCTTTCTCGGCCACGACTTATCGTTAGTGACCACTAGGTACGTACATGGTTGAACTTGTTTTGTTGGTGTATTTGTTTGCACTAGCAATGAATTTGATGCCCACTGAATGTAATCTACTGCAATATCTTATTGTAAACTGCATGTTTATTTTAATTACTGTATGTTGCTTCTAATCATCTGTAAATGTGCTGAACAAACAACGATTAACAAGCCGAAAGAACCATGGGCTGCTAACGGGACGAAATAACCACGGGCTACTAACACACAAAAATAACCACAAGTCGCATCCAAGTCGAAATAACCACGGGCCTCAAATGGACAGAAATAACCATGAGTCTTAAATTAACTGAAAGTACCACATGTCTCAATTGAGCCAAAATCAGGCCAAAAGACCCACATGTCGGTAATTGTCCAAATCCACACGAGCCGTAAATGGACCGTATGGACCCGGGCTATTAATGGGTTGTCTACACACAGGCTGTTAGCGGGCCTTCCATGGTCTAATTCCATTAAGATTTGACTGGGCCTTAACCAGGGCTTAGAATGGACTAGCTTTTTTAACTCAGTTGGTCTTCAATGGGTCGCATGACACCTATCGTCCTAAGAAAGGTTCAGCTAGGCCAATGGGCACGTGACACTTGTTTCAGCAAGTAGACTAAAAGAGCATTTCTTTGCTTAAGTGATTTTGATGTTGATGACAATGCAATTTACGGTCCAACTATGCGCTTCAGCTATATTATAGAATTTTTTTTTTACATCCAAGGTGTTAAGCTTGGCAACAATCGGTCTAATTTGCTGTCAAAAAACATATCACTCTAGATTCACCTTTCCAAAAGCTCCCTTAATAATCCGCTCCTTTGACAATGAGCTGATGAGCATGGGTGCCACAAAAGATACAGCCAAGCAAGAGTTTGAACGTCATCCCCTAAGAGCATCTCCAACCGCGCCCCCAATAGGCCCTCCTCAAGCGACTTTTTCCACGTAGGTGCCAAAAAACGCCCCAATCGCGCCCTCAGACGCCGAATCACTGGCTCGGCCTGCTTTTGGGCCCGGGCGATCGAGGCCGAACCCGGCAAGACTGGGCGCCGGGCTCAAGAAGGAAAAAGCGAAAAGTCAAGCCTTTCGTCTGATTCACCTCCCACCTCAGCTGGGGTCCACCACCAGGCTGATCCTAAGACCACCCACCACCGCTAGATAGGCCATTCCCCGCCGGAAAAAGAGTAGAGCTTTCGTCGAGGCTGCCTCTCCACCACCGTCTGGGCGATTTTTCCGGCCTACATCAATATGCGTTAGGAGATCCGAGACCCACAGGTGCATCAACAACTGCAGCAGGATCTGGTGGAGCACATATGGAGGATCAAGGGCGACGCCTAGCTCGACGTGTGATGAAATATGAGTTTTTATTTCTTAAACTATATAATTTGTATTAAACTATTTGTTGTTGTACTATTTTTTGAACTATTTTGATTTTTATTAATTTGCTGTGATGAATATGTGACATAAAAACCACGCCGCACCACGCCGAATATGGGCCGATTCGCGCCGATATCGGGCCATTTTTGCCGAAAGTGAGACGAAAGGCGGCCAAAAATGGGCCGATATCGGCGCCTGGGGGCGACGACTGGATGCCCAACCGCCCCCAGAGCCGATTCTACCGCCGGCTCGCCCCCAGGAGGCGATTTTTATGCCACCTTGGGGGGGGGAGGCAACAGCTGAAGATGCTCTAACCATACATTGATAGAATTTGATGTTGCCAAATGGTAAACATGAACCGGATGTGGCTAACCAATGCGGTGGCATCGTTCCCTAGCTTGCAAACCCAAATGAAGATTCTGCAGAACAAAGCAAAGATTCAGCATATGGACCATGAAAGTTGAACTAAACGCAAGCATAGTACCAAAGATATCAAATCAAAGGTCGGTTTCCAGCGCTGACAGGGTGGACACGCTGATGTTCCCTACGTGCAGCCCAGGGACAGACTCCTCGCACACCTCCTCCAGCTGTCAACGACAAGTCAGGGGAGCAAAGGAAGAAGAAATAGAATGGGAGAGTGTACCAACGCGAAGGAGGTCGCAGTTGTACGCGTCCTAGCGGAATGAGGAGGGAGCCACAAACAGCGACCACCGAAGAATGGGCTTTGGAGACGGGAAGATGGAAGCCGCTTTGTCATTCGCAGCCACTACTTTAATCTATCATGGCCATCAACACTTGCCCCGGCGTCCGCCTCTCAAACAACTGAGGAACCTCCTCATCAAACTATTAGGTGAGTGAGCTTCCCATATCATGACGGGTCGGCGATGCTCGATGTGGCGGCATAGGTCGGTGAGACAGCTGGATAGAGAAAGGGGTAACCTTAACCCTAACCTCCGCCCCAAACTTGTGTATCCCCTCCTTAGCGCTTTCCCGAGATTGGGGACAAAAAACCAACGGTTCGTGACTCATTAAACTGGTGAGTGGTGAGAAACTGGGTGAGAGGTAGGATAAAGCTTACGTGGGAGGGGTGCGAGAGAGTCGGACGAAAATACGGCGTAGGAGTAACTCCAATAGCACCTATAAAAAATTTCCCATAGAAGTTGTGTTGTGGGATGACCGTATAATTTAGAGGAAGTTTACTAACACCTATTTTTCTCAGGTACCCCATAAAATATATTTTCCTATTTCTCATTAAACGGCGATGGGCCCGCAAGATAGTGACATGGCATGGTGAAGGTGGTCGGAGCAATGAGGCGGGGTAGGGAAGGCGCAACGGGGGTGGTGGTTGGCCTCGCAACGGCGGTGCGACCTGGCAGCAAGAGGCCTCGTGGCGGTGTGGCCTCGTTGGACAGGAGAGGAGGTGGGGATGCATGGCCTCTCGGTGACATGTGACTTGACAGTGGCGAGAGGCCTTGCGGCCATGAAGCTTGTGGCTGACCAAGCGGCTGACCTCGCTAGTAGGATAGGGGGCGGGGATACACGGCCTTGCGGCGACAGCGGCATGACATAGCGTGGCGACATCTTGGCGATGGCGACAACGTGGCGGGACGGCGGCAAGAAGATGGCGGTCGCGGCGCGAGGGTGTACAACGTAAGGGGCAAGGGGTGATTATACATGATCCCATAAAAAGATATTCGGGTTTACTAGAGCTGTTGCAGGGCTATTTTTGCCTCAACTTTTGTAAATATTAGTTTATTTAAGAATACATGAACTATTAGAGCTGCTCTAATTTGGGAAATAGAAAAACCAAATAGAGATAATAGAAACGAATATCCAATTCTGAGCCCAGGCTCATCTGCATCCGGTGAACAGCAAACTCAAAACAAATACTATAAAATTTCAAAAAGAATTGCGTGAAAGATATTTTAGTGCGTGAGGTGCATTTCAAATTTCAAAGCATTTAGACATCTGAGTAGCTCTTAGCAAAAAAATCAAGGTCCAAACAGTGGACAAAACAGTAAACTTTTTTCACATACCCCAAATTAGTCCTTTTTGCTGAGAGCTACTCAGACATTAAAATGTTCTGAAATTTGGCACGGACATCACACACTCAGTCATCTTTCTTCAAAAAAAAAGTTTGAATTTTTTTATTTTTTTAGTATTTTTAACAAAAAAAAATCACTCCCGGCTCATGTGAACCAGGGAGCCAAACGCCCCTCTCTAGTAGAGATTTCAAACTTCGTGCCATCCCAAATGGAGTGTTTCCCCTGTGACAAGTGGGTCCCACAATGTCAGGAAGAGGGAGGCTTGTGGCCTGCGGCGGGACACAGGCAAAGTGAGTCAGGATCCCAGCGGCGTCATCCTCTTCCTTATCACCATCACTCAGGCAGGCTGCGCGCCCAAGGAAGAAACGGAGAACCAAAACAATGGCCGCTCTCCGCCACCTCGCCGGCGCCACCCACAACCACCGCATCGCGGCCAACTCCTCCTCCCTCTTCGACCTCCAGCGGCCGCCTTCCTGCCTCGCCGCGGCGCGACCCCTCAGCCTCGCGCCCCTCCGCTCCCGCTTCACCCGTGAGTGACCCTCTCTCCTCTCTCCTCGACCTAAGCTTTCTTTCTAGGAGATATCATAGTGTGTTCCGCTTCAGGGCTTTACGCGCTGTCCAGCAACGACATCAAGGTGGGGTTCAACCTGGAGGTGGATGGCGCGCCGTGGAAGATTCTTGGTAACATCCAAAATCATATTCCTCTACATATGGTTGGTTCTGGGTGAATATGCTAGTGAACGTACTGTTTCTTCTTTCACCTGAAGGCCCCATTGCATAATCTGAGAAATTCATGAATGTACCTCCTCTTGCTCAACCCAACGGTTAGTAATTTGTTTTATTAGTTCCAAACTATGTAAGCAGGGTAAATTTGGCACCTCGACATATCCCTGTGTTATCACTCTGTAGCATTTTCCCAGAATATCTGTGGAAGTTCTTGTTTTATAGTTTTAAGGGCTATGCAGTGGCCGACCACCTTTTCGAGATTTTTTTTAGTTTTTAGGAGAACGTATTCACTTATGTTAGTTTAATCTAAAATTTCTGTAAATAATTCACTGCTACATGTCCTTATTTTCCCTTCTGGAGTATGTGTCACCTACTCATCTCTCAATACACCCGCAGTGCTAGCTATATTTCTTCAAATCTCTGTAGTGCAATGGTACAAGACACTGAACCCTTGTGAACTGAGCTTTAAAGTTTTAGTTAAGTGCTTAATTCAAGCAAAATTATAACTACGAGGGGCCAGCTAAAGATAATTTTCTACACGTGGAAAGCAAAGGCTGAATGGTTGTCCATTTAGCAAACATATATTATAACATTGTTCTATATTTCGTACCAGGGGTGCGTGGAAGCTAGCTATCCATGTGCCAGAACCATGAGTTGGTTGTGAGATCTTATGGGTTTCAGCTCTAGCCTACCCCAACTTGTTTGGGACCAAAGGCTTTGTTGTTGTTGTTGTTGTTCTATATTTCATACAATCAATGTGAGAAGCATCTATATGAACTTTTCCCCCTCCATGCAACAACAGAGTTTCTCCATGTCAAACCTGGAAAAGGTGCCGCTTTTGTGAGGACAAAAATGCGCAATTATATCACTGGCAACACAGTTGAGAAAACCTTTCGAGCTGGAAGTACGGTAATCTGAGCAGAAACTCGCTTTTCAGAATCTGATGCTGCATTTAGCAATTCCTTTTTTTACATCTGTAATTCTGTATTTGTACTCGTTAGTTAATCAAACTAGATGATAACCCGCGCGTTGTTCCAGGGATTGGTTTATTTTTTAATAAAATTTAAAATAGAAATAATATATTGTATTTAATTATTATATAGTTGTAAATATATAGAGAATATAAGTAGCATTTCTCATGCATGTTAAGAGAGATATAATTAGTGTAATTGATGAGGTGGCATGTGTGGTGAGTTGGGATGTGTGCATGTGGAGAGAGAATATAAACTACTCCCTCTGTTCACTTTTATAAGACATTTTAGATAGTTCAGACAGCTCCCAAAACAGTTGAAAATCAGCTGTCTGTAACGTCTTATAAAAAGGAACGGAGGGAGTACCATTTACCATGCATGTTCAGAGAAAGAATTAGTGGCGTGATGAGGTGGCATGTGTGCATGTTGAGAGAATTGAGATAGTGGGGATCAACTATTTAGGTATATGTAGGATACTGACTTATCTCATCACTTCATCAGTTGCGGAATTATTATACTTGTCATTTATATCACAGCGCATTGTAGTTATACACTTACCACTTTCCTACACTTTCAGATCCAGGAAGCTTCTATTTCAAAGGAAACCAAACAATTCACCTACAAGGATGGCTCCCAGTTTGTGTTCATGGATTTGGTAGGTACATCTATTTGACTCAAATATGTCATGACCAATTTTTCTTTCTCGATTCTGTTTGGTTTCACGCTAGGGGCTGTAATAACCGGTTACCTGGAAATCTTGGTTATTTTTCACCCAAAGTCAATCAAACAAACTTTGATTAAAAAAAATTGAATTCGAACAAATTTTATCCAGTACTGGCTGGTACTTTTTTTTCTACCTGGGTGGCCGAAAGAACCAGTAACCGGTCTGTTACCAGAAATTCCGACCGGAATTGAGAACCTTGGTTATGACACAATTGCCTGCCACCTGCTTATATGTTTCATATGTCTACCTCATTGCACATGCTGTAAGTGATGAGCTAATTTTGGACAGTTAGGAAGCTAGAGTGAGCCAGTAACTACAGGAGTTTATGTTACGTGGATAACTATGTACTGAGTTATGCACAGACTGCTGAAGAAAAAAATTTAGACATGTGGCACTGTTATTAGATGATGATGAAGTTGCATGATAAGGAATTATGAGCCAAATTAAGGTGAACTCTCCAAATTTATCATATTTTGATGAAATTATGAGCTGCAATTTTCCCAGATGTTTCGATCCAATAATGCAATTCTGGTCTAAGGATGGCAGTTTTAAGCATGGGTTTGGATATCTGGTAGCTGAGACACATGGCAAGGGTATGGATACAATATTTTGCCCATGGGTAACCCAATTAATCATGGAGGTTATGGGTATAATTTCTTGCCCATGGGTCTTAGAGTATAAAGTCTATTCGTATGTAATCTATCTCTATTAGTCTAGTCTTGGAGCCCAAGCTTTGTAATCTATATAAACAGCCCTTGAGGCCCCAATCAATACAACAATTACTTCTCCAATATCTCAATCTATCATGGTATCTGACGCCTAGGTTTTCCACTTTGGTATGGCTTCGCCACCCGCGCCGCCGCCCGCCGATTCGGCCCTCTTCTCCATGGCCGAGTTCCAGCGCGGCGCCCCATCCCCTACCTCTTCCTCTACAACTACCCAAACACCTCCCCCAAACCCGTCATCCACCGCTCCGCGCCACCAGCTCCGTCGTCATGGCCTCCTCAAGATGATCCTTGGGTGGCCTCGTCGAGCTTGGTCGATGCCTTGGTCGGCCCCTCGCCCGTATGGTGCCCCTCCTCACAGACACGGCACGTGGAGCCCGGTCTTCGCCCGACCACCGGCTCTCCGGACTCCTTGGACCCGAGTCACGCCAAGACGTCTACACCGCCACTCCCACTCCGCCTACCAAAGACGCCCGGGACCGCCGTCGCCTCCAACACCATGCCGGTCTTCTACGGCAACATGCAGCCCCAATCGCATACTACCCATCCGCTATCCCCTACGCCAACATGCAAGCTCCTGGCCCCTCTGCTCCTCAACAGCGGCTTGGGACCAAGCCGCCTTCATCAACGCCATGAACAATTTTGTCCTCAACGACGCAGTAATGCGGATTGGATTTTCGATTACGGTGCATCAATGCATATGTCTTCAAATCTGAATTTATTGTCGACTTGTTTTCCTTACGCTTTTCCACTATCACCATTGGCGATGGCTCCACCATCCTGTTTCATGCACCGTCACTCTTACATCCCTTCCTCTCATGCCAATTTTCTTCTCCACAATATTCTTGTGGTTCCTTCCATCATCAAAAATCTTATTTACATTAGACAATTTTGCATTGACAACAAAGTTATCCTGGCCTTTGACCCTTTTGGTTTGTCTGTGAAGAATCGACAACGGGGCGGTCCTCGCTCGGTACAATAGCACGGGCGATCTTTATCCTCTTCATGGCGCTACCAACATCCACCCTCGTGCCATGCTCGCATCCGTTGATCTATGGCATCGTCGCCTCGGTCATCCCAAAGAAAAACACTTTGACGTCTTTACTCCAAGAATTTTGTATCCCTAGTTCTAGCGGTCCCCATAATCCCTCTCTCTGTAATGCATGTCAATGCGGCAAACATGTTAGATTACCTTTTGGAACCTCTACTACCATTAGTACTTTTCCTTTTGAGTTACTTCTTTGTGATTTGTGGACCTCCACGGTCCCTAGTGTTTACGGTTATAAATATTATCTTGTGATCTTGGATGATTATTCTCACTATACTTGGACCTTTCCTCTCCGCGCTAAATCTGAAGTACCAGCAATCTTTCTCAACTTTCGACAATATGTAATCACACACTTTGGCTTGCCAATTCGATTTATTCAATGTGATAACGGTCGTGAATTTGATAACACCCAAAACCGCACCTTCTTTCTCTCCCAAGGCATTCTTCTTCGCTTTTCATGCCCTTATACATCTTCTCAAAATGGTAAAGCTGAACGCTGTCTTCGCTCTATTAATGATGTTTTTCGCACATTGCTTTTACAAGCCTCTCTTCCTTCCCGTTTTTGGGTTGAAGCCCTTCGCACCGCCACACTCCTCCTTAATATTCGACCAACTAAAACTTGCCCTCTTTATTCGCCTTTCCAATCTCTTTTTCTCTCCCACCCTGACTATTCTTTTCTGCGTGTTTTTGGCTGTCTATGCTTTCCCAACATCGCCTCTACCGCCTCCAACAAACTAGAACCACGCTCACTACCTTGCATTCACCTTGGTCTTTCTGATGATCACAAAGGATATCGTTGTTTGAACCATCTTACGGTCATATCATTCTCTCGTCATGTCACATTCGATGAAAATACTTTTCCTTTTACATCACTACAACCACAACACCAATTTCACCACAATCCGCCACCACCAAAACCCTTCCCTAGTTCGGCCTTCGGTCATCTCTGCTGCCATGGAATCTTGTTCCGTCTCACCGGAATCGCCCAACGTCGACCACCCTCCCGCCTCTGCCCCCACCTCTCCCAGAATCGCATCCTCTACCGGCCGTCTTTCCTCACCACATCCTACCACGGCAACCCTCGACACCCACCACCTCTCGATTCTTCTTCCTCACCGTCCTCTTCAACCGAAAACCCATCGCCACCCAATGCCGTTCTTATACCACCGCTCACCAATGATCATGTCATGTGCACCCGTGGAAAACGAGGATTTCTTCTCCCCACCAAGCGTCTCAATCTTACCGCCACCCCAACCATCTCTCCTATTCCAACCGGTTATAAGCGAGCTCTTCTTGACCCTCTACGGCTTTACGCTATGCGCGATGAATTTGAAGCTCTTGACAAAATAATACATGGACTCTTGTTCCCAAACCTCCCGGTGTTAACATTGTTTCGGCAAATGGGTTTTCGTCATAAATTTCATTCGATGGCACTCTCGCTCGTTACAAAGCTCGTTGGGTGTGTCGTGGTTTCTCCCAAAGACATGGTATTGACTTTGATGAGACCTTTTCTCCTGTTGTTAAACCAAGCACTATTCGTGTTGTTCTTAGTCTTGTCGTTTCCTCTTCTTGGCCTATTCATCAACTTGATGTTAAAAATGCTTTTCTTCATGGCACTCTCAATGGAACTGTGTATTGTCGGCAACCCTCCGGTTTTGAGAATCCTCCTCTCCAAATTTTGTTTGTCTCCTCCACAAATCTCTTTATGGCCTTAAACAAGCTCCTCGTGCATGGTTTCAATGCTTTGCTACTTTTATTCAAACCATAGGCTTTATTCCTCCAAATCCGATTCTTCTCTCTTTGTTTATCGGTCTCCTACTCACCGCCTACCTCTTGCTTTATGTTGATGATATCATTCTCACGGCTAGTTCTCGATTCTTTTCTTCAACATACCATCTCTTCTCTCAATCGGGAGTTTTCCATGACAGATCTTGGTCCTCTTCATCATTTTCTAGGTATTCATGTTTCTACAACATCTTCCCTCTTCATCATTTTGGACTTGCTTTCTATTCTGGTATGTCCGATTGTCAACCCTCTCGTACTCCGGCCGACGTTGGTGCTAAACCGTTTACCGATGATGATCCTCTTACGATCCTACTTTATATCGTAGCATCACTGGCGCTCTTCAATATGCCACTCTTACTCGTCCTGAAATCTCCTATTCTGTTCAGCAAGCCTGTCTCTTTATGCATGATCCTCGTGCTCCTCATCTGGCTCATGTCAGACGCATTCTCCGCTATTTAAAAGGCACTCTTGATCACGGTCTCCTTATTAATTCCTTAGAGTATAAAGTCTATTCGTATTGTAATCTATCTCTATTAGTCTAGTCTTGGAGCCCAAGCTTTGTAATCTATATAAACAGCCCTTGAGGCCCCAATCAATACAACAATTACTTCTCCAATATCTCAATCTATCAATGGGTTGCCCACCGCTCATCCGATTAACATTTTAATAATTAAGTAAAAAAACATTTCATATTACATGTGTGTCATCAGAGATATATCACATATATAATTATAAACCCTACCTCCGTCATCATAATATGTTGTGGTTATTGTATACATAATTGTTGAGCTTATTTGCTATGTTTGAGTTGTTATTTGTACATGCTGAGAAGAACCGGTGGGTAGCCAATGGCAAGGATATCCATCGGGTATGGGCATGATTTTCTAACAATGGAAATCTTCATGGGCGGGTGACAAGCACTACCGTGGGCATGGGGATGGGTATCTTCATGGGTGGGCGATCCATTGCCATCATTCTCCTTCCAAAAAAAAATGATCCAATTTCATTGAAGTGGAGCCTGAAATCCCGTTCGTCACACACTAGCTAAAATCAAACTTAACAAGTAGAAACCAGTTTGAAATAAGGTGTCCTTTGTGTGCAGACAACCTCAAATACAGAATAAACAATCTGTTATTTTCAACCAATCATCATCGCTTATTAGCGATCGGTATTGTGCATTCTTCAAGTGTACAACTGTTCTCATCATAATTTACCTTTCCAGACATCCTTTGAAGAAAGCCGCTTAAACGAGTCAGATGTTGGTGACAGGCAGAAGTGGTTGAAAGAAGGAATGGACTGCACTTTGTTATACTGGAATGGACGGGTATTTCCTATTATGTGCTATTACCTTCTCATTCTTTTCGTTACTGTGCTAGTTAGTTTTACTGTATATCCGTGCACACTACATAACTGTTGGACACTGACGGTATTAAATTTTGCAGATCATTGATTTTGATCTCCCCATCACTGTTAGGCTGACCGTAACCGAGGCTGATCCAGGGCAAGGTGACAGTGCACAAGGTACAGAGAGTGCTCTATCCTGCAGATCTAACCTGCTGCACCTGTTCTAAGAATTTATGTAGCGTATTGTAGAAGTAGAACTACAAGTAATCCCATTATGTCTGAGGCTTCTATTGGACTCAGGCGAGCATATCATTTGGTAGAGGCCGCTTGTCTAAACATTGATGTCTCTTTTCTAGTGAAGAAATCTCAAGAGCCTTTTATGTTCATGTAATTGTTGGTTAGTCGCCAAGATCTTCGACAATGTCTCTCCTGGCATGGGTTCCTGGTTTTTCAACTTTAGAAGAGAGAGACCTCTTCCTTCTATCTTATATAGAATGAAGGATGAGCTTGCATCCTATCTCAGATTCTGGCTTGATCCCTAGAGCTGGTTAAACCTCATCTGAATTATCTGCTTACCTTGTTTCGCAGGAGGAACAAAGCCTGCAACTCTGGAAACAGGAGCTGTTGTCAATGTGCCGTCTTTCGTTGATGTAGGCGATGATGTCCTAATTGACTCGAGAACCGGGCAGTATATGAGCCGAGCATAGAGTGGATACCAGAAGAAATGCCAAGCGTGAAGAGCTAGTTTTGTTGTCCCCCCATTTTTGGTTTAATTATCCATTGAAAAGTTCGCGACATTGTCTGTTTTTTTTCTCATTTATCATACTGGGACCCTCTACACCGGGCGTGAAATTCTATCGAAAGTTTCTGAACTTGGCCTCTTTTCTCCTTCAGCTGACAATGTGTAGTCTTAATAACTTGGAATATACAGTGCAAGAATACCTTAGCAGCTAACAAACGGTGAATGTGGAAACAAAGTACACGTTGGAAAATGTATATGTGGCCTGAGCTGGGGTTGGTTGCGCGGAGGGTCGGCCATCCGTCCAGTCTAGAACCTGTCGCCGTATCTGAAAAAGACGGATCCCGTGCCGGCGTTGTGGTCGACGGCGTACTCCGCCCTGAGCGGGCCAAGCCGGACGCCCACGCCGTACGACGATCCCTGGCCGGCGCGCCTGAAGAACTCCGTAGGGTTCCCCTTGACGTCCTTGGAGCTCCCGAGGTCGGTGCCATGCTCGGCAAAAGCGTACACGTGCGTGTTCTTCATCACGGGGACAGGGATGCGCACCTCCGTTGCGACCTGCATACATACACGGTAAACAGCAGCATTCGAAATGATCTGGTCCAAGTCGAAACCGAACAGAAACAGATTCAGCAGCTGACCTCGAGAAGGTTCCTACAGGCGCCGAGTTCGCCCATGCCGTAGCCCCTGACCGAGTGAGGCCCTCCGAGCGCGAACGCGTCGTAGCTCGGCAGGTCTCCCACGCACCCTGCGTAGCGGCCATGGGCGACGAGAACGGCTGGCGGCGGCTTCCCGGCTCCCTTCTCCTGCTTGTTTAGGTTCACGAACTTTGTGACCGTCAGCTGATGGCGGTTGAAGAACGGGTTCCTGCTCCCGATGCCCAGGCCCTGGTCCACCTGCGACGCAAGAGGATTTACTTGGTTCACCATTGGAGAACTTATTTACTGAACCTGGATTTTACTCCTACAAAACATTTTTTTTCCTACAAAACTTTGGGAGTAAATTAACTGCATTTCTTCTTGCCAAAACCTGACGATGAACTGCCTTATATAGAATAATGCACTTTTCTAGGACAGTAAAAAACAATGGTTTTATTTATGAAACTACTCCTTGAAAGTGTAGTTCTTTGAATCATTTGCGAAAACAGAAAGTCCTAAGAATTTACTCATCAACCTCTTAAATTATACCTGGAAGATGCATCTGTCGCCAATGGTCTCGCCGTTGATGAATTCTGTGTTATCCCGGGTAACATTGGCCTGAAGAAACGCCATCCGGTCCACGCCGGTGCCGCTGAACGTCGTGGGGAGCCCATCCATGCCAAGGGCACCGGTGGCCGTCGTCCGGAGTCCGTGCGTGCACACATCATTACTCTCATCGCGTGTTGTGATCTCCTCCAGCACGAGGCCATAGGTGAACTTGCTCTGCTTTGTGAGGTTCTGCGAATCCGGGATCGGTTTCATTTTAATTCGTTAACTCACACACATCGGATATGATTCATGGAAAGGATTAATTTGAGTGTTCAGGAAGATACAAATACTATGTTTTTAAGATGTATATCTGACTAATGATTTAGTTCAATAATATGTACATTATGTGATAAACAACTGATGCTGCAACTAAATGGAAATTGTTGTTGGTCAAATAAATGTTGGAATGTTTTGCATTTCATAACCGAGGGGGTATTGATTTGTACAAACCTCTGTTATGTTAGCTTTGATACCAACTCTGTCGACCCAGATAGGTGGAGCATCGTCCATGTTGGGGCCGGCGACAAAGACAGGGCTGAGTTTCTTGGTGTTGAAGCAACTGGCTTTGAAGATGCGGTTCCTGCTCCGGTCCTCCACACCGTCTAAGTAAGGATGTGTGTACTCGAGCTTGAATGAAACATCATCCTAACAACCAAACAAAAACATGGATATATAAGCTTCAATGCATGTCCAGATGTGTGGATATATGCCTCTCTCCTAAGCAAAATTCCTCTCACACCAACCAAGTGACTGTTTCTAAAGATAACCAAGAGCAGCACACAGAAAAACTGAAAACACACTCACTAATCTTACCAAATCATCGATTACCAACTCACCTGAGGGTTAAGCAGGTCGCTCGATGAGAAAGAACCAGCGAGAGATCGGTTCAGGCCACCGATGTTGCGGTGCTCAAATGTCACACCTCCTCCAGGTTGAATGGATGCCTGAAATAAAAAGCTTCCATCAGATACATAATGCATAAGGTTCGGCAACAGGGCTTAAACTACAGTGATGGACATCTTGGATATGGACTTGCCAGCAATTTTAAGGCAGATTTTAACAAGATACTGTAAAAAAGATTACAAGTATGTAGACACATTACAAGAGTTGGTCGTCCCTGATCCCCTGGTACAAAGTTCCACACTGTCTCCACGTCGGCTGATTTGGGATCTTGTTCTTTGAGCTTGATTTCAACAATTACGCCCCCTTCTTTGGTGTCATCAGGTCGTGGATTCACCTCTATGTTGGAGAATAATCCGAGCGCATTTATGTTCTTCAGAGCTTGTTTCCCTGCCCCAATGTTAAAGATATGGCCTGGTCGAAGCTGTAACGGCAAATCAACAGAGATAGGTCAAATCCTCAAATCCATGAAAATAGGGTTTGTACTACTGCTTTTCACTGTCTCGGCGTTTTTCTGAATGTGTGTTCAACGACATTGCGATCGAAACAAAAAACACATAGTACTAATTTTGTCAACCAAAGAAACACATCTTATCCTTCTGTTATTTTTAGAGCAGTCTTATATTCAAAATTATAGGACTGCTCGAAAAAGAACAGAAGGATCAGATGGTGTTTCTAAATTTTGAATATAAGACTCCTTCTGTTCTTTTTAGAGCAGTCTTATATTCAAAATTATAGGACTGCTCGAAAAAGAACAGAAGGATCAGATGGTGTTTCTAAATTGGTATGGGACTTGACATGAATTGTGGAAAGTTGATGGTTATGGTGATCAATAACTATAATGCTGTTTGTACACGGTGTTTCCAGTACATATACCTGCTGGGGCAGCTCCCTGTCAATTACAGGGAGCTGGGTGTTCCCCTCGACGACATTGCCGAGCTTGTCTTGGAACTGGTACTCCACCCCGGTTACCTCCCCCTCCACGACCTCGCACAAAACCTCGCCGGCGTCAAGATTCCCAAAATTGATCACCTGAGCGCACACGAACCCCTCGTCGTGGTACCACCTCTGGACGCAGTCCCTGATCCTATGCAGTAGCCTGGCGCTCACCCGTCCCTGCTTCCTCACCATCTCCACCACCTCTCGGCGCACGGGCTCCGGCAGGATGCACGCCTTGGCCCGCCCGAGCCGCTGCTGATACGCCCTCTCATGCCTCCGCCGGAGCGCAATCTTCTCCCTCTCCGTCATGTCATCGTCCTCGACCTCGTCGGCCTGCGCCGGCAAGAGGCCGCCCACGTTGACGCAGCTGAACCGCTTCGCCGGGGGCCAGAGGGCCTCGGCGTAGGAGACGGTTATGCCGAGGGTGCCGTCGGGCTGGGGCCGGACCGCCTCCACGCTGACGCCGTCGAACATGCCGCACGAGGACAGCGCCTCGAGCTCCCCGAGCAGCTGCGACCGGGTGTACACCTCGCCGGGCCGCAGCACCGCGCCCTCGAACAGGGAGTCGTCGGGCCCCATGACGCGCGCGCCCCCGCCGCCGAGCGCGCGGCGGTCGAGGAACCTGACGTCCGAGACCTTGTACCTCTTGGCCCCTTGCAACCTCGCGAACGGCACCGTCGTCCTGGCCCCGAACTCGTGCGCGTCCCAGTCCCTCGACGGCGGCTTCTCCTCCGCGGCGTGCGCCGCGCCGGCGTTGAAGAGCCCCGATAGGAGGCCTCCGAAGCCGCGGCCACCATCTTCGCTGCCGAGGTGAGGAAGACCGGTGCTGCCCGAAGCGGCGGAGATGGCGGACGCGAGGGCCGCGTTGCGGGGGGTCTCGGAGCGGGGCTTTGGGTTGGAGGACGATATGGCTACGGCGGTGAACCCCATTGCGTTGCGCTGTGATCGAGGGTTTTCGTCGGAAAAAGTGGGTTTACGGAGCAAGAGGTGGTCATGGATAAGGAGACACCGTGGTCTTCTCGCTTTATATATACACGTTTTATTGGCTATTAATTATTTCTCTAATACTATAAGCTAGCTGTATTTAGAAAGGTCTTCATGGCTAGCTGTATTGAATTAAAACACGGTTACATCATCCACGAGTTCCCTCATCAAGAAATCGAGAGGCTCGGCCAACCAGCTAAAAGAGGACTTATTACGATCACTATGATTAGCTAGCACATGCACTGCATTATTACATGATCGTAAGCAGTGCTTAAAGATAACCTTTCCAATAGATGAACCGATATCTATGCATTTTGTAAATAAGGCTGCAGCTTCATTCGATCATCTTGTTTGTCCAGAGCATAAATTAATGACTTGAAGAGATTCAGATTCCGCTTCTATCCTACTAAACCCAAGGGAATTAGCGAATAGTAATCCATCTCTCTTGGCCATTGCCTCCATGGTGATAGTATCGGCTGCAATAGCAATGGATTTGTAGTGAGCCGCAATAAAGTTTCCCCTGTTGTTTCTAAGAATAGCTGCAGTTGCACCAATGCCCTCATGTGCAAAAAAAGCTGCCTAGAATTGGTGTCTGATAGCTCGTGGCTTTGTAAGCATAGCAATAATCCATATCCCTAGCTGAGCAAATTTGATTTAAAACAATATCTTTGGTACGCTCGTGCTTCGATGTGGAGGTCACCCCTTCCCATGAAACAGTTGAAAATAGTATGCAGCTAGATGAATCAAACAGCATAATTAAGTGCCCTTATCCGCAAGGTCAAAGGGGCTGATATGGTCAAAGGGGGGCGAACGGCGCTAGGGGCGAACGGCGTTCGATGGAGGCCCCCGCCGCGCCGCGTCCAACCGCGGCGGCGGCCCGGGCGGGCATCGGCGGCCGTTTTTGGGCCCTGTTGGATGCGGACGAGGAGGATGCCGACGGAGATGGCGAGGACTCAGAGGGTCCGTCGCCGTCGCCGACGCCTTCGGATCTGATCTGCGAGTTCTTTCATGCGAGCTATGACGAGGACGAGGTGGCTACTACCAGACAAGGTTGTGCCGGTGGAGGATCCAGCTGGGTCGACTTCGTTCGGACGAGAGGAAGGAAGTGGTGCGCCGTGTCGTTCATCGGAGAAGCTGCGGCATCGGCGGTCGTGCCGTGGAAGGGCCCTTTACCTAAGGTACGCCTTCGAACCTCACGATTTTCGATTTAATTCATCCGGATTCGTGGGCGGTGGTTAAGAAAGAAGGCGGATCGCCGGGCGTGAGAGCTGGATCGCTGCCGGCGGCGACGGTACGTGGTGTCAGAGACCGCCGATCGGGATCCGTCGGGCTCGCGTGAAGCGTTTGAATATGCTTTGTTGGGCGGTTTGGGCGGATTCATCTACCGTGTCGCTTTGCATGTTGGGCCGGTGATGGCTGGGTATGAGGCCCAGGCCATACCGGGCGCCACTTGCATCAACACCGACGCTGCATGCACGGACGTGATTGACTCATCGTGCGCGAGCGTGGCTGCGTATTCTCCTAGGGTTCGCCGGTGCGGGACGCCTGTTTTTCCTCCGTGTGGTTCTGGCCGCGCCCGACGGATTCCTCCGCTGCATGCGATGGCTGGCCGAGGAGCGGGTGGGCCGCCGCCGGCGAAGGCGGATCTGAGCAAGATCGGTCTGCGATCCGCCGCCGCCGTCTGAAGTGCTGGGCGAGGTGCCACCGGCGGGACCTAGCTTGGCGGTCTTTGGATCGACGGTTGCGGCCGGGCGGGTACTCAGCCTTCGCTGGCCTCGGGAAGGGCAGGCGGGAACCTGTGGCCGCGGCCGCCTGCGATTGTGACTGCGAAGCCGCAAGGGTTGCCGGCGGGAAGAGGAGGACCCCGACCTACGGGGCATGCACCTGCCAAGACGCCCATGCTGCACGCGGGAAAGGGGGCCCTCACTGGACCGCGTCCTTCGGTGGCTTCTGCCATGGGTCGTGGCGGACGGTCTGGCCCGAGACCTGTCGTACCGGTCCCGGGTGGAGTTCCGCCTCGGGCGGCGCCGCCGCTGCACTTTGTCGCAAGGCCGACTCAGAACCGCTTGGGGCCTTCGCAGACGAGGCCAAATTTGACTGCTCGTGAGTCGTTTGAGCCGCCCCGAGGTCAATGGGGTGATGATGGTGTCGATGCGTATGGAGATGGAAAACACCGTGGTTCGTCATCGGCAGTGTGGAGGCCGAGGCCATGCTTGGCAGAGTGACGGGTCTGAGAGACCGCTTTCTTGGACCTCTGGTGGATTTGTCGAGGGGACATCCGGTCCTGATCACCGCCAGAGAGGTGGATACCGTGGACACCGGGGTGGTCGGGGGGGGGGGGGGTGGTCGTGGGAGGGTTCGGCGGCAGCCTCCCCCCCCGGCTGTTGTTGACCATGCGGCAACCGCAGTGGAGGCAGATAACGCCATCCAATCGATCTTACTAGCCAGGCGATGGAGGTGGTAACGTCCCTGGCCAACGTTGATGTTCCTGTGCCTAGGGCTGTGGAAGAGGTGTCTGACAGATCTGATTCCGAGAGGGCGTCCAAGTGGGCGCGCAGGAAGGAAAGGATGCTGTGTTACCGGTGTGGTGAGAAGGGCCATTTTATAGCAGAGTGCGTGGCAGAACTATGTGACTCGTATGGCAAGCCTGCACATGATTCGGGAGAGTGCCCGTTACTGCGTGACCAGGCTCCATCTTTGACTATGTATGGGTTGTATTGTGCGGAGCTTTTGTTCTTCGAGTCCCCAGCTGCGAGGGAGATTCCAGAGGAGACACAGTGCTTGACTACCGGAATTGTGAAAGCAACTCAGGGCGAGGTGACTGAGGCTCAGATTATCCGGAGGCTTCAGGAGTTGGCACCGGGTGACTTCCAGTGGGAGCTGGTCAGCCTCGACGCTAATGTTTACAAGGTGGATTTCCCCTCCATTGAGGATTTGCAGAAATTGCTGAATTTTGGCTTGTCTAGAGTTCACGGTACTAAGTGTATTTTGGAGTTTCACGAGTGGACAAAGGTGGAGCCTAAAGGAAAGCCGCTTACGCAGGTCTGGTTGAGGTTCTCTGGGGCCCCATCTAAGCCTTTACAGAATGTTCGAGTTGTGGCCAGTATGGGTATCATGGTTGGGAAGACGGAGAGAGTGGATATGGCTTTCACTCGGGCTCATGGAGTGGCTCGGATTTTGGTCAGTGTTCTTAATGTGGAGTTCGTGCTCGATGTGGTTCCTTTGGACATATAGGGGAGAGGTGTTCCCGCTAGACATAGAGTTTGAGGACGTTGAGATGTTTGCTGAGGAGGCTAATGGGGGTGATGTTCATATGAATGAGGGTGGCGGCGGTGCAGGAGCCAATGGGGCACCGGCCGAGTCCGCGGCTGAGGGGTCGAACGGGTCTCGCCAAGAGGCTCAGTTGCCTGGGGAGGGGACCGGGGATGAGACAGCACCGTCATCTTCGGTGCCTTCGACGTCGTTGCGTTTTGGGTCCTTTGCGCCTGCTTCTGCGCCTCCCAGACTGTGGAGCGATAGGGTGGAGACAGATGATGTGTTTGAGCACACGCTTCCTTTGCTGGACATTGACGGGATTGCAGTTCGGGAGGTTGAGCCGGAGGTCGCTCCTATCTCCCTTGCTTCACCGGTTGGCGTGGTTCCGTGATGTCGCCTCCGCCGAGGTGGGCCTTGGGGTGGGGGGTCAGGCAGGTGGCCTTGACTTCGCCTCTTCCTTCTTGTCGTCAGTGACGCCGGTCTCTTCGGGGCCAGCCAGCGCTGGGAGTGGGAGCCCGAGGCAGGTGGCCTCTGCTCTTCCCCTCGTGCCTTGGCTGCGGCTCCCGCCTCCCGTGGCGCTGGGAGGGGGGCTGGGCAGGTGGCCCTAGACCGCCCTTCATCGTCTGCGGTCAGGAGGATCATGGCTGGCCGACTTTCTGGCCACTTCGCTCTGAGCGGGTGGTTGGGGCAGGAGGAGGGAGTGGGCAAGTGGCCCCAGCTGTCCCGCCTCTCGTCCTACCCGCAGGGCACGTGGCCGAGGGTCTTGGGAGCCCACAGCCGCCTCCTCTTTTCACTCGAGAGGAGGTTGTTGCCTTTGGCGGGATCCCGGACCCGGTCTCGGCGGGGAGACGGATGAGTGCTCGCGTGTTGGACCTTCCGGAGGTGGATGATATGCAGCAGCGGTGCGCTATGAGGGTGGCCAAGCTTCACGATGTTGTGATCTCTTCTGGTATGTCCGTTAACATATCCAATTCTTTATTGCATTTTTCTCCTGAGGAGATTATTAATAATGCAAACCAATTAGGAGTTTCACTAGGCGCCACCGATACTGAAATTTCCAATTCGGTGAATGATATGTTAGACTTAGAGGCGGAGCGGGCCTTAGAGACTATTCGTAATCTTGCTGCGGTTAAACCCATGAATGATGAGGAAATTGATGCGTTAGGGGTTAGAGTGCTAGATAACTGTGTGCGGATCTAGCACCCTCTAATCAGAGTCCGAGGACGATGATGTGCCTTTAGATGGTGTCGCTGGTCCTTTCGCTCAGCCCGGTTATGAGGACCGGGTGACGGAGCTAACTAAGCCAAAGCGTAAGTGGAAACGAAAGGTTTATCCAGATTCTGCAGTTCGTAGGAGTGCTAGGATTCGGACGGCTAAGAAATTCCATGATGAACTATGAAAGGAATCTTTTGGAATAGCTGAGGTCTCAAGGACTTGGCTAAAAGAAGGTTTCTTGTCAAGCTTCTGGAACATCGGTTAGATTTCATTGCTCTATCGGAAACCGGTAGAGAGAATTTTGCGCCAGTTTCTTTCCTCTCTTGTGGGTGGTATTGATTTTGATTGGCATTGCCTCCCGCCACGAGGTAGATCGGGAGGTATCTTACTGGGTGTGAGATGCGATTCCCTTGAAGTCCGGAGTGTGGTAATGGGTGACTTCGCCGTAAAGTTTCGAGTTAGGTCTAAAGTTGATGGGTTCAACTGGGCTTCGGTGGCGGTTTATGGTGCCGCACAGCCCGAGCTTAAACCGGAGTTTCTGGCGGACCTTGTTCGGATCTGTGGGTCCGAACAGCTTCCAATTTTGGTCGGGGGTGATTTCAATATCATTAGGAGGAGAGAGGAGAAAAATAATGATAATTTTGACGTGTGGTCGTTTATGTTCAATACCATTATCGAAAGCTTGGATCTAAGGGAGATAGAGCTTTACGGTAGAAAGTTTACTTGGGCAAATGCTCTGCCAAACCCGACGTATGAGAAGCTTGATCGAGTTCTTGCTAGCGTCGAGTGGGAACAGAAGTTCCCTCTTGTTACAGTGCCATTGTTCGTAGACTCAGGGGAGCCGAACCATATGGAAAACAAAAACACCTTCTCATTCGAGATGGCCTGGTTCGAACGCGAGGGGTTCCTAGACCTTATAGCCAGGGAATGGGCCAAGGATGTAGGAGGAAGGACGGCGGTCGAGCGCTGGCAGAATAAAATAAGGCATTTGAGAAGTTTCCTACGGGGTTGGGCTAAGCACCTCAGTGGGGTGTATAAGATTGAGAAGGATAGGATCCTCTCTCTTGTACAGGCCCTGGACATAAAATTTGAAACCTCGATTTTGCTACCTGACGAACTCCAGGTCAAAAGTGAGGCGGAGAAGAGGCTGAAAGAACTTCTCCGTGAAGAAGAATTGAAGTGGGGTTTGCGAGCTAAGGTCCGCAAGGTGGTCCAAGGGGACGCGAATACTCAATTCTTCCATCTCATTGCTAATGGTAAGCACAGAAAGAAGCGGATCTTTCAGCTAGAGCAGGGTGAGGATACTATTATAGACAGTTATTTGGATCGTCGGAGGACAATTGTGTGTCCCTCGATGAGTCCAGGAGTGAGGACGTGCCTCAACTGGCTACTGCTGATAATGATATCCTGGTTTCCCCGTTCTCCGATAAGGAAGTGTTCGAGGCCATTGCACAAATGAAAAACAATAAGGCTCCCTGTCCGGATGGGTTCCCGGCTGAGTTCTATAAAAAATGCTGGCACATTATTAAGGGGGATTTACTACCTATGTTTCATGATCTTTTCTCCGGACAGCTTCACTTATTTCACCTGAATTTTGGAACTATCACATTGCTCCCGAAGAAAACGGATCTTGTGAGGATTGAGCAGTTCAGACCGATCTGCCCGCTCAATGTTAGTTTCAAAATCTTTACCAAGGTCGGGACTAATAGGCTCACACAGATTATGCATTCGTGGTGCAGCAATCCCAAACTGCTTTCATGCTTGACAGAACATCCTTGAAGGGGTGGTTGTTCTTCATGAACGCTCCATGAAATCCATTCCAAAAATTGGATGGCGTAATTTTTAAAGTGGATTTCAAAAAGCGTATGATAAGGTTAAGTGGCGTTCCTCCAAAGCAGGCATTGCGTATGAAAGGTTTTCATGAAGCCCGGCGCCGACAGTCGAATCCTTTACGCAAAAAGGGAGTGTGGGAATTAAAGTGAATGACGATATAGGTCATTACTTCCGCATACATAAAGGCCTCTGCATAAGGAGATCCGATGTCCCTTGTTGGGGAACGAGTAATTTCAAAATTTTCCTACGCACACAGGACCATGGTGATGGCATAGCAACGAGAGGGGAGAGTGTTGTCTACGCACTCGTGAGACCAAAGCGGAAGCGATCACAACGTAGAGGAAGTAGTCGACATTCTCCTCGCGATCCTGCCGATCCCAAAGGCTGCCGTTACTCCGGCACCTCCGAGTCGATGATGACGTAGAGGAAGTAGTCGACGTTCTCCTCGTGATCCAGCCGATCCCAGCGCCGTTACTCCGGCGCCTCCGAGTTCTTGGCACACGCTCAGCTCGATGACGCTCCTCGGGCTCCGATCCGGCAAAGCTCCGGGAGAGGGAGTTCCACAAGACGACGGCGTGGTGACGATCTTGATGTTTCACCGACGCAGGCTTCGCCTAAGCACCGCCACGATATGACCGAGGTGGAATATGGTGGAGGGGGCACCGCACACGGCTAAGGAACGATCTCAAGGATCAACTTGTGTGTGTTAGGGGTGCCCCCACCCCGTATATAAAGGAGGGAGGGAGGAGGTGGTCGGCCACAAGGGGCGCCATAGGAGGGGGAAACCTACTCCAAGTAGGTTTCCCTCTCCTTTCCTTATCTTATTTGGAGGGAAGGAAGGAGTACTAGTATTAGGAAGTAGTACTAGTAGTAGGAATAGGAAGAGGGGAAGGAGAAAGGAGGGGGCCGCCCCTCCCCAATTCGGATTGGGCTTGGGGGCGCGCCTTCCCTTGTTCCTTCTCCCTTCCTCCTACATGGGCCCAATAAGGCCCATATACCTCCCGGGGTTCGGTAACCTCCGGAGCTCCAAACTTCTCCGAACCTTTCCGGTGTCCAAATATATCCGTCCAATATATTAATCTTTATGTCTCGACCATTTCGAGACTCCTCGTCATGTCCGTGATCATATCCGGGACTCAACAACCTTCGGTACATCAAAATACACAAACTCATAATATAACCGTCCATCGAAACCTTAAGCGTGCGGACCCTACGGTTCGAGAACAATGTAGACATGACCGAGACACATCTCCGGTCAATAACCAATAGCGGACCTGGATGCCCATATTGGTTCCTAGATTTTCTACTTAGATCTTTATCGGTCAGACCGCATAACAACATACGTTGTTCCTTTTGTCATCGGTATGTTACTTGCCCGAGATTCGATCGTCGGTATCCAATACCTAGTTCAATCTCGTTACTGGTAAGTCTCTTTACTCGTTCCGTAATACATCATCTCACAACTAACTCATTAGTTGCAAGGCTTATGTGATGTGTATTACCGAGAAGGCCCAGAGATACCTCTCCGACAATCGGAGTGACAAAACCTAATCTCGAAATACGCCAACCCAACAAGTACCTTTGGAGACACCTGTAGTACTCCTTTATGATCACCCAGCCACGTTGTGACGCTTTGGTAGTACCAAAGTGTTCCTCCGTAAACGGAGTTGCATAATCTCATAGTTATAGGAACATGTATAAGTCATGAAGAAAGCAATAGCAATATACTAAACGATCAAGTGCTAAGCTAACGGAATGGGTCATGTCAATCACATCATTCTTCTAATGAGGTGATCCCATTAATCAAATGACAACACATGTCTATGGTTAGGAAACATAACCATCTTTGATTAATGAGCTAGTCTAGTAGAGGCTTACTAGTGACTTATCTGTTTGTCTATGTATTCACACATGTATTATGTTTCCGTTAATACAATTCTAGCATGAATAATAAACATTTATCATGATATAAGGAAATAAATAATAACTTTATTATTGCCTCTAGGGCATATTTCCTTCAGTCTCCCACTTGCACTAGAGTCAATAATCTAGATTACTCAGTAATGATTCTAACACCCATGGAGTCTTGGTGCTGATCATGTTTTGCTCGTGGAAGAGGCTTAGTCAATGGGTCTGCAACGTTTAGATCCGTATGTATTTTGCAAATCTCTATGTCTCCCACTTGGACTTGGTCCCGAATGGAATTGAACCGTCTCTTGATATGCTTGGTCCTCTTGTGAAATCTGGATTCCTTTGCCAAGGCAATTGCACCAAGATTGTCACTGAAGATCTTCATTGGTCCCGATGCACTAGGTATAACACCTAGATCGGAAATGAACTCTTTCATCCAGACTCCTTCATTTGCTGCTCAAGCAGCTATGTACTCCGCTTCACATGTAGATCCCGCCACGACGCTTTGTTTAGAACTGCACCAACCGACAGCTCCACCATTTAACAAAACACGATCCGGTTTGCGATTTAGAATCGTCCGGATCAGTGTCAAAGCTTGCATCGACGTAACCATTTACGACTAGCTCTTTGTCACCTCCATATACGAGAAACACATCCTTAGTCCTTTTCGGTATTTCAGGATGTTCTTGACCGCTGTCCAAAGGATCCACTCCTGGATTACTTTGGTACCTTCCCGCCAAGCTTACAGCCTAAGCATACGTCAGTGTCCGGTACACAACATTGCATACATGATAGAGCCTATGGCTGAAGCATAGGGAACATCTTTCATTTTCTCTTTATCTTCTGCTTGTGGTCGGGCATTGAGTCGACTCAATCTCACACCTTGTAATACAGGTAAAAACCTTTCTTTGCACGATCCATTTTGAACTTCTTCAAAACTTTATCAAGGTATGTGCTTTGTGAAAGTCCAATTAAGCATCTTGATCTATCTCTATAGATCTTGATGCCCAATATGTAAGCAGCTTCACCAAGGTCTTTCATCGAAAAACTCTTGTTCAAGTATCCCTTTATGCTATCCAGAATTCTATATCATTTCCGATCAGTAATATGTCATCTACATATAATATCGTAAATGCTACAGAGCTCCCACTCACTTTCTTGTAAATACAAAGCTTCTCCAAAAGTCTCAGATAAACCCAAATACTTTGATCACACTATCAAAGCGTTTATTCCAACTCCGAGATGCTTGCACCAGTCCATAAATGGATCGCTAGAGCTTGCACACTTTGTTAGCTCCCTTTGGATCGATAAAACCTTCTGGTTGCATCATATACAACTCTTCTTCCGTAAACCCATTCAGAATGCGGTCTTTACATCCATTTGCCAAATTTCATAATCATAAAATGCGGCAATTGCTAACATGATTCGGACAGACTTAAGCATCGCTAAGGGTGAGAAGGTCTCATCTTAGTCAATCCCTTGAACTTGTCGAAACCCCATTGCGACATAAGTCGAGCTTTGTAGACAGCAATATTACCGCCGTCGGGTCTTCTTCTTGAAGATCCACTTGTTTTCTATTGCTTGCCGACCCTCGGGCAAGTCAACCAAAGTCCACACTTTGTTTTCTTACATGGATCCCATCTCGCATTTCATGGCCTCAAGCCATTTTATGGAATCTGGGCTCACCATCGCTTCTTCATAGTTCAGAGGGTTCATCATGATCACGGTAGCATGACTTCCGTAACAGGATTGCCGTACCACCAGTGCGGATTTTATTACGGTTGATCTACGAGGTTCTGCAAGAACTTGATCTCAAGTTTCATGATCAACATCATCAACTTCCTCACTATTTGGTGTAGATATCGCAGAAACTGGTTTCGTGATAAACTACTTTTAAATAAGGGAGAAGGTACAGTTACCTCATCAAGTTCTACTTTCCTCCCACTCACTTCTTTCGAGAGAAACTCCTTCTCTAGAAAGGATCCATTCTTAGCAACAAATGTCTTGCCTTCGGATCTGTGATAGAAGGTGTACCCAACTGTCTCCTTTGGGTATCCTATGAAGATACATTTCTCCGATTTAGGTTCGAGCTTATCAGGTTGAAGCTTTTTCACATAAGCATCGCATCCCCAAACTTTAAGAAACGACAACTTTGGTTTCTTGCTAAACCACGTTGTTGGGGAACGCAGTAATTTCAAAAAATTTCCTACGATCACGCAAGACCATGGTGATGGCATAGCAACGAGAGGGAAGAGTGTCCGTCCACGCACTCGTGAGACCGAAAGCGGAAGCGTTATAACAACGCTGGTTGATGTAGTCGACGTCTTCACGATCCGACCGATCCAAGCACCGAACGACGGGCGCCTCCGAGTTACGCACATCGCTCAGCTCGATGACGATCCCGGACTCGATCCAGCAAAGTGTCGGGATGAGTTCCACAAGACGACGGCGTGGTGACGATGTTGATGCTCCACCGACGCAGGCTTCGCCTAAGCTCCGCTGACGATATGACTTCTCCGGCGCAGGCTTCGCCTAAGCTCTACGACGATATGACCGAAGTGGAATATGGTGGAAGGGGCACCGCACACGGCTAAGGAAAGATCCGTAGATCAACTTGTGTGTCTTGGGGTGCCCCTGCCCCTCAGATATAAAGGAGGCAAGGGGAGGTGGCCGCCCTAGGGGAGGCGATCAGAGGAGTCCTACTCCCAGGGAGTAGGACTCCCCCTCTCCTAGTTGGACTAGGATTGGAGGAGGGAGAAGGGGAAGGCGCCGCCTTCCTTGTCCTATTCGGACTAGAGGGGGAGGCGCAGCCCACCTTGGGCTGCCCTTCCTTTTCTCCTATGGCCCATTAAGGCCCATTGACCACCCGGGGGGTTCCGGTAACCTCCCGGTACTCCGGTAAAATCCCGATTTAACCCGGAACACTTCCGATGTCCAAATGTAGGCTTCCAATATATCAATCTTTATGTCACGACCATTTTGAGACTCCTCGTCATGTCCGTGATCACATCCGGGACTCAACAACCTTCGTGCATCAATACTTATAAACTCATTATGAACTGTCATCGAAACGTTAAGCGTACGGACCCTACGGGTTCGAGAACTATGTAGACATGACCTAGAACCATTCTCGGTCAATAACCAATAGCGGAACCTGGATGCCCATATTGGTTCCTACATATTCTACGAAGATCTTTATCGGTCAAACCGCATAACAACATACGTTGTTCCCTTTGTCATCGGTATGTTACTTACCCGAGATTCGATCGTCGGTATCCAATACCTAGTTCAATCTCAAGTTATCGGTAAGTCTCTTTACTTGTTCCAGAATACATCATCTCACAACTAACTCATTAGTTGTAATGCTTGCAAGGCTTAAGTGATGTGCATTACCGAGAAGGCTCGAGATACCTCTCCGACAATCGGAGTGACAAAACCTAATCTCAAATACGCCAACCCAACAAGTACCTTTGGAGACACCTGTAATACTCCTTTATAATCACCCAATTACGTTGTGACGCTTTGGTAGTACCTAAAGTGTTCCTCCGTAAACGGGAGTTGCATAATCTCATAGTTACAGGAACATGTATGGGTCATGAAGAAAGCATTAACATACTAAACGATCAAGTGTTAAGCTAACGGAATGGGTCATGTCAATCAGATCATTCTACTAATGATGTGACCTTGTTAATCAAATAACAACTCCTTGTTCATGGTTAGGAAACATAACCATCTTTGATTAACAAGCTAGTTAAGCAGAGGCATACTAGTGACATATTGTTTGTCTATATATTCACACATGTATTATGTTTCCGGTTAATACAATTCTAGCATGAATAATAAACATTTATCATGATATAAGGAAATAAATAATAACTTTATTATTGCCTCTAGGGCATATTTCCTTGATCTCCCACTTGCACTAGAGTCAATAATCTAGATTACAAAGTAATGATTCTAACACCCATGGAGTCTTGGTGCTGATCATGTTTTGCCTGTGGAAGAGGCTTAGTCAACGGGTCCGCAACATTCAGATCCGTGTGTATTTTGCAAATCTCTATGTCTCCCACTTGGACTTGGTCCCGAATGGAATTGAAGCGTCTCTTGATGTGCTTGGTCCTCTTGTGAAATCTGGATTCCTTTGCCAAGGCAATTGCACCAGAATTGTCACAGAAGATCGTCATCGGGCCCGATGCACTAGGTAGGACACCTAGATCGGAAATGAACTCTTTCATCCAGACTCCTTCATTTGTCGCTCAAGCAGCTATGTACTCCGCTTCACATGTAGATCCCGCCACGACGCTTTGTTTAGAACTGCACCAACCGACAGCTCCACCGTTTAATAAAAACACGATCCGGTTTGCGATTTAGAATCGTCCGGATCAGTGTCAAAGCTATGCGTCGACGTAACCATTTACGACTAGCTCTTTGTCACCTCCATATACGAGAACATATCCTTAGTCCTTTTCGTGTATTTCAGATGTTCTTGACCGCTGTCCAGTGATCCATTCCTGGATTACTTTGGTACCTTCCTGCCAAGCTTATAGCTAAGCATACGTCAGGTCCGGTACACAGCATTGCATACATGATAGAGCCTATGGCTGAAGCATAGGGAACATCTTTCATTTTCTCTCTATCTTCTGCTGTGGTCGGGCATTGAGTCTTACTCAATCTTATACCTTGCAACATGTGCAAAAACCTTTCTTTGCACGATCCATTTTGAACTTTTTCAAAATTTTATCAAGGTATGTGCTTTGCGAAGTCCAATTAAGCGTCTTGATCTATCTCTATAGATCTTGATGCCCAATATGTAAGCAGCTTCACCGAGGTCTTTCATTGAAAAACTTTTATTCAAGTATCCTTTTATGCCATCCAGAAATTCTATATCATTTCCAATTAATAATATGTCGTCCACATTTAATTTCAATAATGCTACAGATCTCCCTCTCACTTTCTTGTAAATACAGGCTTCTCCAAAAGTCTCAGATAAACCCATATGCTTTGATCACACTATCAAAGCGTTTATTCCAACTCCGAGAGGCTTGCACTGCACCATAAATTGATCGTTGGAGCTTGCACACTTTGTTAGCACCTTTTGGATCGACAAAACCTTCTCGTTGCATCATATACAACTCTTCTTCTAGAAATCCATTCAAGAATGCAGTTTTTACATCCATTTGCCAAATTTCATAATCATAAAATGCGGCAATTGCTAACATGATTCGGACAGACTTAAGCATCGCTTCTGGTGAGAAAGTCTCATCGTAGTCAACCCCTTGAACTTGTCGAAAACCTTTCGCAACAAGTCGAGCTTTGTAGACGGTTATATTACCATCGGCGCCAGTCTTCTTCTTAAAGATCCATTTATTTTCAATGGCTTGCCGATCATCGGGCAAGTCAACCAAAGTCCATACTTTGTTCTCATACATGGATCCCATCTCAGATTTCATGGCTTCCGACCATTTTGCGGAATCTGGGCTCACCATCGCTTCTTCATAGTTTGTAGGTTCGCCATGGTCAAGTAACATGACTTCGAGAATAGGATTACCGTACCACTCAAAGTGCGTATTTTACTCTGGTTGACTCCACGAGGTTCAAGAGTAACTTGATCTGAAACTTTATGATCATCATCATTAGTTTCCTCACTAATTGGTGTAGTTGTCACAGAACCATTTCTTGTGATGAACTACTTTCCAATAAGGGAGCAGATATGCTTATCTCATCAAGTTCTACTTTCCTCCCACTCACTTCTTTCGAGAGAAACTCTTTCTCTAGAAAGGATCCGAATTTAGCAACGAAAATCTTGCCTTCAGATCTGTGATAGAAGGTGTACCCAACAGTTTCCTTTGGGTATCCTATGAAGACACATTTTTCCGATTTGGGTTCGAGCTTATCCGGTTGAAGTTTCTTCACATAAGCATCGCAGCCCCAAACTTTAAGAAACGATAACTTTGGTTTCTTGCCAAACCACAGTTCATAAGGCGTCGTCTCAACGGATTTTGACGGTGTCCTATTTAACGTGAATGCGGCCGTCTCTAAAGCATAACCCCAAAACGATAGCGGTAAATCGGAAATAGACATCATAGATCGCACCATATCTAGTAAAGTGCGATTACGACGTTCGGACACACCATTTCTCTGTGGTGTTCCGGGTGGCGTGAGTTGCGAAACTATTCCACATTGTTTCAAATGTAAACCAAACTCGTAACTCAAATATTCACCTCCACGATCAGATCGTAGAAACTTTATTTTCTTGTTACGATGATTTTCTACTTCACTCTGAAATTCTTTGAACTTTTCAAATGTTTCAGATTTGTGTTTCATTAAGTAGATATACCCATATCCGCTTAAATCATCTGTGAAGGTGAGGAAATAACGATACCCAAGGCGTGCCTCAACATTCATTGGACCACAAACATCGGTATGTATGATTTCCAATAAATCTGTTGCTTTCGCTCCATAGTTCCGGAGAACGGCGTTTTGGTCATCTTGCCCATGAGGCACGGTTCATAAGTACCAAGTGATTCATAATCAAGTGATTCCGAAGCCCATCAAGATGGAGTTTCTTCATGCGTTTTACACCGATATGACCTAAACGGCAATTACACAAATAAGTTGCACTATCATTATCAACTCTGCATCTTTTGGCTTCAACATTATGAATATGTGTATCACTCTTTGTCGAGATTCAACAAGAATAGACCATTCTTCAAGGGTGCATGACCATAAAAGATATTATTCATATAAATAGAACAACCATTATTCTCTCGATTTAAATGAATAACCGTCTCGCATTAAACAAGATCCAGATATAATGTTCATGCTCAACGCCGGCACCAAATAACAATTATTTAGGTCTAAAACTAATCCCAAGGTAGATGTAGAGGTAGCGTGCCGACCGCGATCACATTGACTTTGGAACCATTTCCCACGCCAAGATCGTCACCTCGCCCTTTGCTGCTCTCGACTATTCCGTAGTCCCTGCTTCGAGTTGCAAATATTAGCAATGTAACCAAAGATCAAATACCTGTGCTACTACGAGCTCTAGTAAGGTACACATCAATAACATGTATATCATATATACCTTTGTTCACCTTGCCATCCTTTTTATCCGCCAAATACTTGGGGCAGTTCCGCTTCCAAAGGTCCGGTTTGCTTGCAAAGAAAACACTCGATTTCGTGCTTAGGTCCAGACTTGGGTTTCTTCTCTTGATCAGCAACTTTCTTACTGTTCTTTTTGAAGTTTAGCTTCTTCTTCACTTTGCCCTTTTTCTTGAAACTAGTGGTCTTGTTGACCATCAACACATGATGCTCCTTTTTGAATTCTACCTCCGCAGCTTTTATCATCGCGAAGAGCTCAGGAATTGTCTAAGTCATCCCTTGCATATTAAAGTTCATCACGAAGCTCTTGTAGCTTGGTGGCGTTGATTGGAGAATTTCATCAATGACACTATCATCCGGAAGATTAACTCCCGGCTGAATTAAGTGATTGTTATACCCGGACATTTTGAGTATGTGCTCACCTTGTAACTATTCTCCTCCATCTTGCAGCTATAGAACTTATTGGAGACTTCATATCTCTCAATCCGGGCATTTGCTTGAAATATTAACTTCAACTCCTGGAACATCTCATATGCTCCATGACGCTCAAAACGTCGTTGAAGACCCGGTTCTAAGCCGTAAAGCATGGCACAATCGAACTATAGAGTAGTCATCACCGCTTTGCCGTGACGCTCATAACTTCGCTCAAAGATTCGCAGCAGTTCGCTACCCAGCGGTGCTTCCAGATTTAATTTTTCGTGCAGCAATGAGGATAATCCTCAAGTTACGGACCCAGTCCGTGTAATTGCTACCATCATCTTTCAACTTCGCTTTCTCAAGGAACGCATTAAAATTCAACGGAACAACAAAGACGAGCCATCTATCTACATCAAACATAGACAAGCAAAATACTATCGTACTAAGTTCATGATAAATTTAAGTTTGATTAATCATATTTAAAAACTCCCACTTAGACAGACATCTCTCTAGTCATCTAAGTGATCACGTGATCCATATCAACTAAACCGTGTCCGATCATCACGTGAGACGGAGTAGTTTCAACGGTGAACATCACTATGTTGATCATATCTACTATATGATTCACGCTCGACCTTCGGTCTCCGTGTTCCGAGGCCATATCTGTTATATGCTAGGCTCGTCAAGTTTAACCCGAGTATTCCGCTGCGGTGTAACTGTTTTTGCACCCGTTGTAGATGGACGAGAACTTATCACACCCATCATCACGTGGTGTCCGGGTACTACGAACTTTGGCAACGGTGCATACTCAGGGAGAACACTTCTTGATAATTTTTAGTGAGAGATCATCTTATAATGCTACCGTCAATCAAAGCAAGATAAGATGCATAAAGGATAAACATCACATGCAATCAATAAAAGTGATATGATATGGTCATCATCATCTTGTGCTTGTGATCTCCATCGCCGAAGCATCGTCATGATCACCATCGTCACCGTAGCGACACCTTGATCTCCATCGTAGCATCGTTGTCGCCTCGCCAATCTTATGCTTCCACGACTATCACTACCGCTTAGTAATAAAGTAAAGCATTACATCGCGATTGCATTGCATACAATAAAGCGACAACCATATGGCTTCTCGCCATTGCCGATAACTCGGTTACAAAACATGATCATCTCATACAATAAAATATAGCATCACGCCTTGACCATATCACATCACAACATGCCCTGCAAAAACAAGTTAGACGTCCTCTACTTTGTTGTTGCAAGTTTTACGTGGCTGCTATGGGCTGAGCAAGAACCGTTCTTACCTACGCATCAAAACCACAACGATAGTTTGTCAAATAGACTCCGTTTTAACCTTCTCAAGGACCGGGCGTAGCCATACTCGGTTCAACTAAAGTTGGAGAGACAGTCTTCCGCAAGCCATCTATGTGCAAAGCACGTCGAGGGAACCGGTCTCGCGTAAGCGTACGCGTAAGGTTGGTCCGGATCGTCTCGTCCAACAATACCGCTGAACCAAAGTATGACATGCGGGTAGGCAGTATGACTTGTATCGTCCACAACTCACTTGTGTTCTACTCGTGCATATGACATCAACGCATAAAACCAGGCTCGGATGCCACTGTTGGGGAACGCAGTAATTTCAAAAAATTTTCCTACGATCACGCAAGACCATGGTGATGGCATAGCAACGAGAGGGAAGAGTGTCCGTCCACGTACCTCGTGAGACCGAAAGCGAAGCGTTATAACAACGCGGTTGATGTAGTCAGACGTCTTCACGATCCGACCGATCCAAGCACCGAACGACGGGCGCCCGAGTTCTCGCACATCGCTCAGCTCGATGGCGATCCCGGACTCCGATCCAGCAAAGTGTCGGGGATGAGTTCCGTCAGACGACGGCGTGGTGGCGATGTTGATGCTCCACCGACGCAGGGCTTCGCCTAAGCTCGCGACGATATGACTTCTCCGGCGCAGGCTTCGCCTAAGCTCTACGACGATATGACCAAGTGGAATATGGTGGAAGGGGCACCGCACACGGCTAAGGAAAGATCCGTAGATCAACTTGTGTGTCTTGGGGTGCCCCTGCCCCGTATATAAAGGAGGCAAGGGAGGTGGCCGGCCCTAGGGGAGGCGCACCAGAGGAGTCCTACTCCCACCGGGAGTAGGACTCTCTCCTAGTTGGACTAGGATTGGAGGAGGGGAGAAGGGGGAAGGGGCGCCGCCCCCCCCTTCCTTGTCCTATTCGGACTAGAGGGGGGAGGGGGGCGCGCAGCCCACCTTGGGCTGCCCTTCCTTTTCTCCTATGGCCCATTAAGGCCCATTGACCTCCCGGGGGGTTCCGGTAACCTCCCGGTACTCTAAAATCCCGATTTCTCCGGAACACTTCCGATGTCCAAATGTAGGCTTCCAATATATCAATCTTTATGTCTCGACCATTTCGAGACTCCTCGTCATGTCCGTGATCACATCCGGGACTCAACAACCGGTGCATCAATACTTATAAACTCATTATGAACTGTCATCGAAACGTTAAGCGTATGGACCCTACGGGTTCGAGAACTATGTAGACATGACCTAGAACCATTCTCGGTCAATAACCAATAGCGGAACTCGGATGCCCATATTGGTTCCTACATATTCTACGAAGATCTTTATCGGTCAAACCGCATAACAACATACGTTGTTCCCTTTGTCATCGGTATGTTACTTACCCGAGATTCTATCGGGTATCCAATACCTAGTTCAATCTCGTTATCGGTAAGTCTCTTTACTCGTTCCGTAATACATCATCTCACAACTAACTCATTAGTTGTAATGCTTGCAAGGCTTAAGTGATGTGCATTACCGAGAAGGCTCGAGATACCTCTCCGGCAATCGGAGTGACAAAACCTAATCTCGAAATACGCCAACCCAACAAGTACCTTTGGAGACACCTGTAATACTCCTTTATAATCACCCGATTCACGTTGTGACGTTTGGTAGTACCCAAAGTGTTCCTCCGTAAACGGAGTTGCATAATCTCATAGTTACAGGAACATGTATGGGTCATGAAGAAAGCATTAACATACTAAACGATCAAGTGTTAAGCTAACGGAATGGGTCATGTCAATCAGATCATTCTACTAATGATGTGACCTTGTTAATCAAATAACAACTCCTTGTTCATGGTTAGGAAACATAACCATCTTTGATTAACAAGCTAGTTAAGCAGAGGCATACTAGTGACATATTGTTTGTCTATATATTCACACATGTATTATGTTTCCGGTTAATACAATTCTAGCATGAATAATAAACATTTATCATGATATAAGGAAATAAATAATAACTTTATTATTGCCTCTAGGGCATATTTCCTTCACACAGTTCATAAGGTGTCGTCTCAACGGATTTTGACGGTGTTCTATTCAGCGTGAATGCGGCCGTCTCAAGAGCATAACCCCAAAACGATAGCGGTAAATCTTTAAGAGACATCATAGATCGCACCATATCTAGTAAAGTGCGATTACGACGTTCGGACACACCATTGCGCTGTGGTGTTCCGGGTGGCGTGAGTTGCGAAACTATTCCGCATTGTTTCAAATGTAGACCAAACTCGTAACTCAAATATTCGCCTCCACGATCAGATCGTAGAAACTTTATTTTCTTATTACGATGATTTTCAACTTCACTCTGAAATTCTTTGAACTTTTCAAATGTTTCAGACTTATGTTTCATTAAGAAGATATACCCATATCCGCTTAAATCATCTGTGAAGGTGAGAAAATAACGATATCCGCCACGAGCCTCAACATTCATTGGACCACATACATGTGTATGTATGATTTCGAACAAATCTGTTGCTCTCTCCATAGTACAGGAGAACGTGGTTTTAGTCATCTTGCCCATGAGGCACGGTTCGCAAGTGCCAAGTGATTCATAATCAAGTGACTCCAAAAGTCCATCAGTATGGAGTTTCTTCATGCACTTTATACCGATATGACCTAAACGGCAATGCCACAAATAAGTCGCACTATCATTATCAACTCTGCATCTTTTGGTTTCAACATTATGAATATGTGTATCACTACTATCGAGATTCATTAAAAATAGACCACTCTTCAAGGGTGCATGACCATAAAAGATATTATTCATATAAATAGAACAACCTTTATTCTCCGATTTAAATGAATAACCGTCTCGCATCAAACAAGATCCAGATATAATGTTCATGCTTAACGCTGGCACCAAATAACAATTATTTAGGTCTAAAACTAATCCCGAAGGTAGATGTAGAGGTAGCGTGCCGACCGCGATCACATCGACTTTGGAACCATTTCCCACGCCGCATCGTCACCTCGCCCTTTGCGGTTGTTCGCTTGTCTGTAGTCCCTGTTTCGAGTTGCAAATATTAGCAATGAGAACCAGTATCAAATACCAGTGCTCATGCGAGCTCTAGTAAGGTACACATCAATAACATGTATATCATATATACCTTTGTTCACCTTGCCATCCTTCTTATCCGCCAAATACTTGGGGCAGTTCCGCTTCCAAAGGACCAGTCTGCTTACGGTAAAGAGAAGCACTCGATTTCAGTGTTTAGGTCCAGACTTGGGTTTCTTCCTTGAGCAGCAACTTGTTTGCTGTTCTTCTTGAAGTTCCCTTCTTCTTCCCTTTGCCCTTTTTCTTGAAACTAGTGGTCTTGTTGACCATCAACACTTGATGCTCTTTCTTGATTTCTACCTCCGTGGCTTTTAGCATTGTGAAGAGCTCAGGAATTGTCTTAGTCATCCCTTGCATATTATAGTTCATCACGAAGCTCTTGTAGCTTGGTGGCAGTGATTGGAGAATTACATTAATGACACTATCATCCGGAAGATTAACTCCCAGCTGAATTAAGTGATTATTATACCCGGACATTTTGAGTATGTGCTCACTTGTAACTGTTCTCCTCCATCTTGCAGCTATAGAACTTATTGGAGACTTCATATCTCTCAATCCGGGCATTTGCTTGAAATATTAACTTCAACTCTTGGAACATCTCATATGCTCCATGACGCTCAAAACGTCGTTGAAGACCCGGTTCTAAGCCGTAAAGCATGGCACACTTGAACTATAGAGTAGTCATCGACTTTGCTCGCCAGACGCTCACAACTTCTCGGCGTTGTTCTCGCAGCAGTTCGGCACCCAGCGGTGCTTCCAGACGTAATTCTTCTCAGGCAGCAATGAGGATAATCCTCAAATTACGGACCCAGTCCGTGTAATTGCTACCATCATCTTTCAACTTTGCTTTCTCAAGGAACGCATTAAAATTCAACGGAACAACAAAGACGAGCCATCTATCTACAAAGAAACATAGACAAGCAAAATACTATCAGTACTAAGTTCATGATAAATTTAAGTTTTAATTAATCATATTACTTAAGAACTCCCACTTAGACAGTACATCTCTCTAGTCATCTAAGTGATCACGTGATCCAAATCAACTAAACCATAACCGATCATCACGTGAGATGGAGTAGTTTTCAATGGTGAACATCTTATGTTGATCATATCTACTATATGATTCACACTCGACCTTTCGGTCTCCGTGTTCCGAGGCCATATCTGCATATGCTAGGCTCGTCAAGTATAACTCGAGTATTCTGCGTGCAAAACTGGCTTGCACCCGTTGTAGATGGTCGAGAGCTTATCACACCCGATCATCACGTGGTGTCTCGACGCATTTAACTTTGGCAACGGTGCATACTCGGGGAGAACACTACTTGATAATTTTAATGAGAGATCATCTTAAAATGCTACCGTCAATCAAAGCAAAATAAGATGCATAAAGGATAAACATCACATGCAATCAATATAAGTGATATGATATGGCCATCATCATCTTGTGCTTGTGATCTCCATCTCCGAAGCACCGTCATGATCACCATCGTCACCGGTAGCGACACCTTGATCTCCATCGTAGCATCGTTGTCGTTTACGCCATCTATTGCTTCTACGACTATCGCTACCGCTTAGTGATAAAGTAAAGCAATTACAGTATGCGTTTGCATTTCATACAATAAAGCGACAACCATATGGCTCCTGCCGATTGTCGATAACTCGGTTACAAAACATGATCATCTCATACAATAAAATATAGCATCATGTCTTGACCATATCACATCACAACATGCCCTGCAAAAACAAGTTAGACGTTCTCTACTTTGTTGTTGCAAGTTTTACGTGGCTGCTACGGGCTGAGCAAGAACCGTTCTTACCTACGTATTAAAACCACAATGATACTTCGTCAAATAGACTCCGTCTTAACCTTCTCAAGGACCGGCGAGCTAGCCACACTCGGTTCAACTAAAGTGAGAGAGAGACACCCGCCAGCCACCTTTAAGCACGAGTGCTCGTGAACGATGAAACCAGTCTCGGCGTGGCGTCTGGCGTAATGTCGGTCCGGCCGCTTCATCTCACAATACCGCTGAACCAAAGTATGACATGCTGGTAGGCGGTATGACTTGTATCGCCCACAACTCGCTTGTGTTCTACTCGTGCATATGACATCAACGCATAAAACCTGGCTCGGATGCCACTTTGTTGGGGAACGTAGTAATTTCAAAATTTTCCCACGCACACAGGGACCATGGTGATGGCATAGCAACGAGAGGGGAGAGTGTTGTCTACGTACCCTCGTGAGACCAAAGCGGAAGCGATCACAACGTAGAGGAAGTAGTCGTACATTCTCCTCGCGATCCTGCCGATCCCAAAGGTTGCCATTCGGCACCTCCGAGTCGATGATGACGTAGAGGAAGTAGTCGTACGTTCTCCTCGTGATCCAGCCGATCCCAACGCCGATACTCCGGCGCCTCCGAGTTCTTGGCACACATTCAGCTCGATGACGCTCCTCGGGCTCCGATCCAGCAAAGCTCCGGGGAGAGGGAGTTCCGTCGACGACGGCGTGGCAGGACGATCTTGATGTTTCACCGACGCAGGGCTTCGCCTAAGCACCGCTACGATATGACCGAGGTGGAATATGGTGGAGGGGGGCACCGCACACGGCTAAGGAACGATCTCAAGGATCAACTTGTGTGTGCTTGTTGGGGAACGTAGTAATTTCAAAAAATTTCCTACGATCACGCAAGACCATGGTGATGGCATAGCAACGAGAGGGGAGAGTGTCCATCCACGTACCCTCGTAGACCGAAAGCGGAAGCGTTATAACAACGCGGTTGATGTAGTCGTACGTCTTCACGATCCGACCGATCCAAGCACCGAACGTCACGGCACCTCCGAGTTACGCACACGCTCAGCTCGATGGCGATCCCGGACTCCGATCCAGCAAAGTGTCGGGATGAGTTGCGTCAAGACGACGGCGTGGTGGCGATGTTGATGCTCCACCGACGCAGGGCTTCGCCTAAGCTCCGCTGACGATATGACTTCTCCGTAGCAGGGCTTCGCCTAAGCTCATGACGATAGAATATGGTGGAAGGGGCACCGCACACGGCTAAGGAAAGATCCAGAGATCAACTTGTGTGTCATGGGGTGCCCCTGCCCCGTATATAAAGGAGCAAGGAGGAGGTGGCGGCCAAGGGAGGAGGCGCACCAAGATGTGGAGTCCTACTAGGATTCCAAGTCCTAGTAGGAGTCCACCAAGAGGGAGGAAGGGAGAAGGAAGTGGAGGAGAAGGAGGTGGCGGCCCCCTTTTCCCTAGTCCAATTCGGACTAGAGGGAAGGGGGCGCAGCAACCTTGGCCCTTTCTCCTCTTCCCACTAAAGCCCATCAAGGCCCATTGCTTCTCCTGTAACTACCGGTACTCCGAAAAATACTCGAATCATTCGGAACCTTTCCGAACTCCGAATATAGTCGTCCAATATATCGATCTTTACGTCTCGACCATTTCGAGACTCCTCGTCATGTCCCCGATCTCATCCGGGACTCCGAACTCCTTGGTACATCAAAACTCATAAACTCATAATATAAGCCGCCATCGAAACCTTAAGCGTGCGGACCCTACGGGTTCGAGAACTATGTAGACATGACCTAGAACCATTCTCGGTCAATAACCAATAGCGGAACCTGGATGCCCATATTGGTTCCTACATATTCTACGAAGATCTTTATCGGTCAAACCGCATAACGATATCGTTGTTCCCTTTGTCATCGGTATGTTACTTACCCGAGATTCGATCGTCGGTATCCAATACCTAGTTCAATCTCGTTCTTGGTAAGTCTCTTTACTCGCTCGTAATACATCATCTCACAACTAACTCATTAGTTGTAATGCTTGCAAGGCTTATGTGATGTGTATTACCGAGAAGGCCCGTAGATACCTCTCCGACGGAGTGACAAAACCTAATCTCGAAATACGCAACCCAACAAGTACCTTTGGAGACACCTGTAGTACTCCTTTATAATCACCCGATTACGTTGTGACGTTTGGTAGTACCCAAAGTGTTCCTCCGTAAACGGAGTTGCATAATCTCATAGTTACAGGAACATGTATAAGTCATGAAGAAAGCAATAGCAACATACTAAACGATCAAGTGCTAGGCTAACGGAATGGGTCATGTCAATCAGATCATTCTCCTAATGATGTGATCCCGTTAATCAAATGACAACTCATGTCTATGGTTAGGAAGCATAACCATCTTTGATCAACGAGCTAGTCAAGTAGAGGCATACTAGTGACACTCTGTTTGTCTATGTATTCACACATGTATTATGTTTCCGGTTAATACAATTCTAGCATGAATAATAAACATTTATCATGAAATAAGGAAATAAATAATAACTTTATTATTGCCTCTAGGGCATATTTCCTTCAGTCTCCCACTTGCACTAGAGTCAATAATCTAGTTCACATCATCATGTGATTCAACACTAACATTCACATCCTCGTATGTGATTAACACCCATAGTTCACATCGTCATGTGACCAACACCCAAAAGGTTTACTAGAGTCAATAATCTAGTTCACATCGTTATGTGATTAACACCCAAAGAGTACTAAGGGATGATCATGTTTTGCTCGTGAGAGAAGCTTAGTCAACGGGTCCATCACATTCAGAGCCGTATGTATTTTGCAAATATTCTATGTCTACAATGCTCGCACGGGCTACTCTAGCTAATTGCTCCCACTTATAATATGTATCCAGATTGAGACTTAGAGTCATCCGGATCGATGTAAAAAGCTTGCATCGATGTAACTCTTTACGACGGGCTCTTTTATCACCTCCATAATCGAGAAATATTTCCTTAGTCCTCACTAAGGATGTTCTTGACCAATGTCCAAAGGATCTACTCCTAGATCACTATTGTACTCCTTGCAAAATTCAGAGCAAGGTATACAATAGGTCCGGTACATAGCATAGCATACTTTATAGAACCTATGATCGAGGCATAGGGAATGACTTTCATTCTCTTTTCTATTTTCTTGTGGTCGGGATTTGAGTCTTACTCAATTTCACACCTTTGCAACACATGCAAGAACTTTTCTTTGACTGTTCCATTTTGAACTACTTCAAAATCTTGACAAGGTATGTTCTTATTGAAAAAACTCATCAAGCGTTTTTGATCTATCTTAATAGATCTTGATGCTCAATTTGTACGCAGCTTCACCGAGGTCCTTCTTTGAAAAACTCCTTTCAAATACTCCTTTATGCTTTGCAGAATAATTCTACATTATTTCCGATCAACAATATGTCATTCACATATAATTATCATAAATGTTGTATTGCTCCCACTCACTTTCTTGTAAATACAGGCTTCTCCAAAGGTCGTATAAAACCATATGCTTTGATCAATCTTATCAAAGCGTATATTCCAACTCCGAGATGCTTGCACCAGTCCATAGATGGATCGATGGAGCTTGCACATTTTGTTAGCTCCTTTAGGATTGACAAAACCTTCGGTTGCATCATATACAACTCTTCTTTAATAAATCCATTAAAGAATGTTGTTTTTGACATCCATTTGCCAGATTTCATAAAATGTGGCAATTGCTAACATGATTCGGACAGACTTAAGCATCGCTACGGTTGAGAAAATCTCATTGTAGTCAACACCTTGAACTTGTCGAAAACCTTTTTGTGACAAGTCGAGCTTTGTAGATAGTAACACTACTATCGTTGTCCGTCTTCCTCTTGAAGATCCATTTATTTAACATGGCTTGCTGATCATCGAGCAAGTCAATCAAAGTCCATACTTTGTTCTCATACATGGATCCTATCTCAGATTTCATGGCCTCAAGCCATTTCATGAATCTGGGCTCATCATCGCTTCCTCATAGTTCGTAGGTTCATCATGGTCTAGTAACATGACTTCCAGAACATGATTACCGTACCACTCACAGTGCGGACTGTACTTTGGAAGACCTACAAGGTTTTGTAGTAACTTGATATGAAGTTTCATGATCATCATCATTAGCTTCCTCACTAATTGGTGTAGGAATCACCGGAACTGATTTCGTGGATGAACTACTTTCCAATTCGGGAGAAGGTACAAATTACCTTATCAAGCTCTTACTTTCCTCCCACTCACTTCTTTCGAGAGAAACTCCTTCTAGAAAGGATCCATTTATAAGCAACGAATGTTTTTGCCTTCGGATCTGTGATAGAAGGTATACCCAACAATTTCCTTTGGGTATTCTATGAAGACGCACTTCTCCGATTTGGGTTTGAGCTTATCAGGATGAAACTTTTTCACATAAGCATCACAACTTCCAAACTTTAAGAAAAACGACAGCTTAGGTTTACTGTTAAACCATAGTTCATACGGTGTCGCCTTAACGGATTTAGATGGTGCCCTATTAAACGTGAATGCAGCTGTCTCTAATGCATAACCCCAAAACGATAGTGGTAAACTGATAAGAGACATCATAGATCGCACCATATCCAATAAAGTGCGGTTACGACTTTCGGACACACCATTATTTTGTGGTGTTCCATATGGCGTGAGTTGCGAAACTATTTCACATTGTTTCAAATGAAGACCAAACTCGTAACTCAAATATTTATCTCCACGATCAGATCGCAGAAACTTTATTTTCTTGTTACGATGATTTTCCACTTCACTCTGAAATTCTTTGAACTTTTCAATTATTTCAGACTTATGTTTCATCAAGTAGATATACCCATATCTCGCTTAAATTATTTTGTGAAGGTCAGAAAATAACGATACTTGCCACGAGCATCAACACTCATTGAATCGCATACATCGGTATGTATTATTTCCAATAAGTCAGTAGCTTGTTCCATTGTTCAGTAGAACGGAGTTTTAGTCATCTTGCCCAAAAGGCACGGTTCGAAAGCATCAAATGATTCATAATCAAGTGATTCCAAAAGTCCATCAGCATGGAGTTTTCTTCCAGCGCTTTACACCAATATGACCTAAACTGCATTGACAAAAATAAGTTGCACTATAAGTATTAACTTTGCATCTTTTGGTTTCAATATTATGAATATGTGTATCACTATGATCGAGATCCAATGAACCATTTTCATTGGGTGTGTAACCATATAAGGTTTTATTCATGTAAACAGTAACAACAATTTATTCTCTTACTTAAATGAATAACCGTATTGCAATAAACATGATCAAATCATATTTATGCTCAACACCAAATAACACTTATTTAGGTTCCACACTAATCCCGAAAGTATAGGGAGTGTGCGATGATGATCATATCAATCTTGGAACTACTTCCAACACTCATCGTCACTTCCCTTCAACTAGTTTCTGTTCATTCGGCAATTCCCGTTTCAAGTTACTACTTTTAGCAACTGAACCAGTATCAAATACCGAGGGGTTGCTACGAACACTAGTAAAATACACATCAATAATCTGTATATCAAATATACCTTTGTTCACTTTGCCATCCTTCTTATCCGCCAAATACTTGGGGTAGTTCCGCTTCTAGTGACCAGTCCCTTTGCAGTAGAAGCACTCAGTCTCGTGCTTAGGTCCAGACTTGGGCTTCTTCACTCGAGCAACAACTTGCTTGCCGTTCTTCTTGAAGTTCCCCTTCTTCCCTTTGCCCTTTTCCTTGAGACTAGTGGTCTTGTCAATCATCAACACTTGATGCTCTTTCTTGATTTCTACCTTCGTCGATTTCAACATCACGTAAGAGCTCGGGAACCGTTTTCGTCATCCCTTGCATACTATAGTTCATCACGAAGTTCTAGTAACTTAGTGATGGTGACTAGAGAATTCTGTCAATCACTATCTTATCCGGAAGATTAACTCCCACTTGATTCAAGCGATTGAAGTACCCGGACAATCGAGCACATGCTCACTAGTTGAGCGATTCTCCTCCATCTTTTAGCTATAGAACTTGTTGGAGACTTCATATCTCTCAACTCGGGTATTTGCTTGAAATATTAACTTCAATTCCTGGAACATCTCATATGTTCCATGACGTTCAAAACATCTTTGAAATCCCGATTCTAAGCCGTTAAGTATGGTGCACTAAACTATCAAGTAGTCATCATATTGAGCTAGCCAAACGTTCATAACGTCCATCTGCTCCTGCAATAGGTCTGTCACCTAGCGGTGCATTAAGGACATAATTGTTCTGTGCAGCAATGAGGATAAACCTCAGATCACGGATCCAATCCGCATCATTGCTACTAACATTTTCAATACAATTTTCTCTAGGAACACATATAAAAACATAGGGAAGCAACAACGCGATCTATTGATCTACAACATAATCTGCAAAATACTACGGGACTAAGTTCATGATAAATTAAAGTTCAATTAATCATATTAACTTAAGAACTCCCACTTAGATAGACATCTCTCTAATCCTCTAAGTGATCACGTGATCCAAATCAACTAAACCATGTCCGATCATCACGTGAGATGGAGTAGTTTCAATGGTGAACATCACTATGTTGATCATATCTACTATATGATTCACGCTTTCGACCTTTCGGTCTCCGTGTTCCGAGGTCATATCTTATATGCATAGCTCGTCAAGTATAACCTGAGTATTCCGCGTGTGCAACTGTTTTGCACCCGTTGTATTTGAACGTAGAGCCTATCACACCCGATCATCACGTGGTGTCTCAAAGACGAAGAACTTTCATAACGGTGCATACTCAGGGAGAACACTTCTTGATAATTAGTGAGAGATCATCTTATAATGCTACCGTCAATCAAAGCAAGATAAGATGCATAAAGATAAACATCACATGCAATCAATATAAGTGATATGATATGGCCATTATCATCTCGTGCTTGTGATCTCCATCTTCGAAGCACCGTCATGATCACCATCGTCACCGGCGCGACACCTTGATCTCCATCGTAGCATCGTTGTCGTCTCGCCAATCTTATGCTTCCACGACTATCACTACCGCTTAGTAATAAAGTAAAGCATTACATCGCGATTGCATTGCATACAATAAAGCGACAACCATATGGCTCCTGCCATTGCCGATAACTCGGTTACAAAACATGATCATCTCATACAATAAAATATAGCATCACGTCTTGACCATATCACATCACAACATGCCCTGCAAAAACAAGTTAGACGTCCTCTACTTTGTTGTTGCAAGTTTTACGTGGCTGCTACGGGCTGAGCAAGAACCGTTCTTACCTACGCATCAAAACCACAACGATAGTTTGTCAAATAGCTCCGTTTTAACCTTCTCAAGGACCGGGCGTAGCCACACTCGGTTCAACTAAAGTTGGAGAGACAGTCTTCTCAAGCCATCTATGTGCAAAGCACGCCGAGGGAACCGGTCTCGCGTAAGCGTCTGGCGTAAGGTTGGTCCGGATCGTCTCGCCCAACAATACCGCTGAACCAAAGTATGACATCTTTGGTAGGCAGTATGACTTGTATCGTCCACAACTCACTTGTGTTCTACTCGTGCATATGACATCAACGCATAAAACCAGGCTCGGATGCCCTTTGTTGGGTAACGTAGTAATTTCAAAAATTTCCTACGATCACGCAAGACCATGGTGATGGCATAGCAACGAGAGGAGAGGTCCGCCCACGCACTCGTGAGACCGAAAGCGGAAGCGTTATAACAACGCGGTTGATGTAGTCAGACGTCTTCACGATCCGACCGATCCAAGCACCGAACGCACGGCACCTCCGAAGTTACTGCACATCGCTCAGCTCGATGACGATCCCGGACTCGATCCAGCAAAGTGTCGGGGATGAGTTGCGCCAAGACGACGGCGTGGTGACGATGTTGATGCTCCACCGACGCAGGGCTTCGCCTAAGCTCATGACGATATGACTTCTCCGGCGCAGGCTTCGCCTAAGCTCATGACGATATGACCGAAGTGGAATATGGTGGAAGGGGCACCGACACGGCTAAGGAAAGATCCAGAGATCAACTTGTGTGTCATGGGGTGCCCCTGCCCCGTGATATAAAGGAGCAAGGAGGAGGTGGCGGCCAAGGGAGGAGGCGCACTAAGATGTGGAGTCCTACTAGGATTCCAAGTCCTAGTAGGAGTCCACCAAGAGGGAGGAAGGGAGAAGGAAGTGGAGGAGAAGGAGAGGTGGCCGGCCCCTTTTCCCTAGTCCAATTCGGACTAGAGGGAAGGGGCGCAGCAGCCTTGGCCCTTTCTCCTCTTCCCACTAAAGCCCATCAAGGCCCATTGCTTCTCCTGTAACTACCGGTACTCCGAAAATACTCGAATCATTCGAACCTTTCCGAACTCCGAATATAGTCGTCCAATATATCGATCTTTACGCCTCGACCATTTCGAGACTCCTCGTCATGTCCCCGATCTCATCCGGGACTCGAACTCCTTCGGTACATCAAAACTCATAAACTCATAATATAAGCTGTCGCCGAAACCTTAGCGTGCGGACCCTACGGGTTCGAGAACTATGTAGACATGACCTAGAACCATTCTCGGTCAATAACCAATAGCGGAACCTGGATGCCCATATTGGTTCCTACATATTCTATGAAGATCTTTATCGGTCAAACCGCATAACGATATACGTTGTTCCCTTTGTCATCGGTATGTTACTTACCCGAGATTCGATCGTCGGTATCCAATACCTAGTTCAATCTCAAGCATCGGTAAGTCTCTTTACTCGTTCCGTAATACATCATCTCACAACTAACTCATTAGTTGTAATGCTTGCAAGGCTTATGTGATGTGTATTACCGAGAAGGCCCAGAGATACCTCTCCGACGGAGTGACAAAACCTAATCTCGAAATACGCAACCCAACAAGTACCTTTGGAGACACCTGTAGTACTCCTTTATAATCACCCAGTTACGTTGTGACGTTTGGTAGTACCCAAAGTGTTCCTCCGGTGGCAGGAGTTGCATAATCTCATAGTTACAGGAACATGTATAAGTCATGAAGAAAGCAATAGCAACATACTAAACGATCAAGTGCTAGGCTAACGGAATGGGTCATGTCAATCAGATCATTCTCCTAATGATGTGATCCCGTTAATCAAATGACAACTCATGTCTATGGTTAGGAAGCATAACCATCTTTGATCAACGAGCTAGTCAAGTAGAGGCATACTAGTGACACTCTGTTTGTCTATGTATTCACACATGTATTATGTTTCCGGTTAATACAATTCTAGCATGAATAATAAACATTTATCATGAAATAAGGAAATAAATAATAACTTTATTATTGCCTCTAGGGCATATTTCCTTGGTGTTAGGGTGCCCCCCACCCCGTATATAAAGGAGGGAGGGAGGAGGTGGCCGGCCACAAGGGGCGGCGCCATAGGGAGGGAAACCTACTCCAAGTAGGTTTCCCTCTCCTTTCCTTATCTTATTTGGAGGGAAGGAAGGAGTACTAGTATTAGGAAGTAGTACTAGTAGTAGGAATAGGAAGAGGGGAAGGAGAAAGGAAGGGGCGGCCCCCTCCCCAATTCGGATTGGGCTTGGGGCGCCCTTCCCTTGTTCCTTCTCCTTCCTCCTACATGGGCCCAATAAGGCCCATATACCTCCCGGGGGTTCCGTAACCTCCGGAGCTCCAAACTTCTCCGGAACCTTTCCGGTGTCCAAATATATCCGTCCAATATATTAATCTTTATGTCTCGACCATTTCGAGACTCCTCGTCATGTCCGTGATCATATCCGGGACTCCGAACAACCTTCGGTACATCAAAATACACAAACTCATAATATAACCGCCATCGAAACCTTAAGCGTACGGACCCTACGGTTCGAGAACAATGTAGACATGACCGAGACACATCTCGGTCAATAACCAATAGCGGGACCTGGATGCCCATATTGGTTCCTACATTTTCTACGAAGATCTTTATCGGTCGAACCGCATAACAACATACGTTGTTCCTTTTGTCATCGGTATGTTACTTGCCCGAGATTCGATCGTCGGTATCCAATACCTAGTTCAATCTCAAGCATTCGGTAAGTCTCTTTACTCGTTCCGTAATACATCATCTCACAACTAACTCATTAGTTGCAATGCTTGCAAGGCTTATGTGATGTGTATTACCGAGAAGGCCAGAGATACCTCTCCGACAATCGGAGTGACAAAACCTAATCTCAAATCGACAACCCAACAAGTACCTTTGGAGACACCGTAGTACTCCTTTATGATCACCCAATTACGTTGTGACGCTTTGGTAATACCTAAAGTGTTCCTCCGGTAAACAGGAGTTGCATAATCTCATAGTTATAGGAACATGTATAAGTCATGAAGAAAGCAATAGCAATATACTAAACGATCAAGTGCTAAGCTAACGAAATGGGTCATGTCAATCACATCATTCTTCTAATGAGGTGATCCCATTAATCAAATGACAACACATGTCTATGGTTAGGAAACATAACCATCTTTGATTAATGAGCTAGTCTAGTAGAGGCTTACTAGTGACTTATCTGTTTGTCTATGTATTCACACATGTATTATGTTTCCGGTTAATACAATTCTAGCATGAATAATAAACATTTATCATGATATAAGGAAATAAATAATAACTTTATTATTGCCTCTAGGGCATATTTCCTTCACCCCTATCCTGTTTAACATTGTAGTGGACATGTTAGCAATTTTGATAGGAAGGGCTAAGGAGAATGGTCAAGTGGGTGGTTTGGTTCCTCATCTCGTTGATGGAGGTGTATCCATCCTTCAATACGCCGATGATACAATCATCTTTATGGAGCATGATTTGGTCAAGGCAAGAAATATGAAGCTAGTGTTATGCCTCTTTGAACAATTGACCGGGTTAAAGATTAACTTTTATAAGAGCGAGTTGTTCTGCTTTGGTAGAGCCAAAGACGACCAGGATTCTTATAGGCAATTGTTTGGGTGCGAGTTGGGGAGTCTACCCTTCTCTTACCTTGGTATTCCGATCCACCATCGTAGGCTAACTAACAGAGAATGGAAGTGCATCGAAGATCGATTTAAGAAAAACTGAGCTGTTGGAAGGGTAAGCTTATGTCATACGGAGGCCGTTTGATTTTGATTAATTCGGTGCTCACGAGTATGCCTATATTTCTGTTATCGTTCTTTGAGGTCCCAGCTGGTGTTAGGAAACGGCTGGACTTCTATCGGTCACGCTTCTTTTGGCAGGGTGATGAACTTAAAAGAAAGTACCGGCTCGCTAAATGGGACATCATCTGTAGACCGAAAGACCAAGGGGGCCTTGGTATTGAAAATCTTGAAGTTAAGAACCGATGTCTTCTTAGTAAGTGGTTGTGGAAGCTTTCTTAGGGGATCGAGGCCATGTGGCGCAGATCCTCATAACAAGTACCTCCAGACTAAAACCTTGTCCTGTGTCGTCGTCGGGCCGGTGATTCGCCTTTCTGGAAAGGGCTAATGAAAGTCAAACAATCTATGTTCAACAGACGAGATTTGTTATTGGAAATGGTACAAGTACACGTTTCGGGAGGATACTTGGCTTGGAGACTCACCTTTAGCCGTTCAATATCCGTTTTTATATCGTATTGCTCAACGGCGTGAGGTGTTCGTGGCAACGGTATTTCAATCTGTCCCCTTAATATTCAATTTAGACGGTCGCTAGCGGCAATCGTTGGGAAGATTGGCTCCATCTAGTTAGGAGACTGATGGAGGTTCAACTTTCTCACCAACCCGATGTATTACGCCGAAGTTGACTAGTTCTGGAGCTTTTACAGTTAAATCAATGTATATTGATGTTATTAATTCGAATACTATTCCAACTTCCAAGCATGTTTGGGCTGTCAAAGTTCCTTTAAAAATTAAAGAGTTTATGTGGTTTGTCCATAAACAAGTTATTTTAACAAAGGACAACTTGATTAAGCGTAATTGGACAGGACCTACTAGGTGTAGTTTCTGTGATCGGGATGAGACTATTAAGCATTTATTCTTTGATTGCCCGTTGGCCAAAGTGCTTTGGCGGACAGTCCATATTGCGTTTAACTCCCCTGACTTCGGTCAATGCTTTATTTGGGACATGGCTTAATGGGGTTGAGCGTGACTTAGCAAGACATATTCGGGTTGGAGTTTGCGCTCTATTATGGACTATCTGGAATTGCAGAAATGATTTGGTTTTTAACAGATCATCACGGTTTCATTTCTTGCAGGTTATTTTCCGAGCTACGGCACTGCTCCGTTCGTGGTCGCTACTCACTCCGATGAAGGCCAGGGAGCATTTGGTTACTGGATCTATCCGTTGGGAGATGATAGCTCGGAATATCTTCAACCGGTTTGGATGTCGGTCATGTAATAGGATAGGCAATTAATTTCCCTATCTATTTTTTGCCAGCCGGTTGTGGCACCTTTTCCTGGCTAGTTTGTGTCTAGCGTTATATCGCTCTGTGTGAGCTGCATTTATCTTTTTCTTTTTTCTTTTGCTGGAGACTACGGAACCTTGTTGGCACTTTTTGATGTTTGGTTAATAAGATGGCCGTATGCATCTTTCTGATGCAGAGGCCGGGGAGCCCCCCCTTTTCGAAAAAAAAATGATTCGACAATTCCGTCAAGTTATGTATGTAATGATTTTGAACTTTGACTGTACGGTTTAAACATCCTCGCAACAAGGAGTCCACTGTGTCTTGGCACTTTGAGTGATTAATCTAGAAATTTACAGAATGTCTTAGTATGCTGTACAATAAGATCGCTACAATCACACATGCCAGACAAAAAATGTTCGTTTCATAAGCCGCTCCGGCGTTGTTCTTCACATCTCAATATGGTGAGAATTACCGGGAATCTCTCCCTGACTCTCAAGGGGCATGTACTGCGCCATGATGGCGCGGATCTCTGAATCCATGTACCTCTGCATGCAGAGAAGCAAACCAAGAGTTAGATGATACTGACCTACATTTGATTTTATTGAGTTGCTAATGAACATGTAAGAGGTTGTTCATCTCGTGTACCCGGATCCGATACTTGTACACTGCATATCCTGCTATTCCTATTGCCGCTAGGCCGAAGAAGACGGCCCACAGGAAGTTCCAGCCTACCTGTGCTGCTGCACTCTTGCCTGAAAAAGATGAAGAATGACAATTCAGTGCAGTGTCGCTCAAGTCCAATGCTTAGACTCCAGTCCTACCATTGTACTCCCTCTGTAAACTGATATAAGAGCGTTTAGAACACTACTTTAGTAATCTAAACACTCTTATATTAGTTTACGGAGGAGTACATGCCCTCAGTGCGCCTCAAATAGTGCTTTGCTTATTTCGAAATTGCTCATTTTAAAGCTATGGCAAGTCCAGTGCTCTGGCAAACCAGAATGAAGTTTGACATATTTTCTCACCAATGGTATCACATTTCATCACACCTATATATTCTAGAACACAACAGTGTATCAGTTTGCACCTTGACGAAGAAGGAAGGAAGCTAGCCTGGAAATCCAGGTATCTAAAGGCTGAATGAACCAATTTGCCTAGCCACAAGTATGCAATTAATTTTTTGAAAAGGAAATTTTATTTCATTTTTCGCGGGCTCTGTGCCAAGTGGGATGGATAGATCCACAACTATGTAATTACTGAAGCAATAAAAAAATAGTCGTACTACCTCCATTTCAGTTTACAAGTCCTGCGCGTATACCTAGGTTGTCAGTTTTATCACCCTAATATAAACTATATAACACAAAAATTATATCTTTTGAAAGTAGAGACTCCGAAGTTTATGTTGGTATATTTTTTGTAATATATGATTTGTATTAGGTTGGTCAAATTGACGACCTAGGGGTACGCGCACGCCCTGTAAACTGGGAGAGAGGTAGTAAAAGATATGTACATACTTATGCATGTGTCATGCTCCTTCATGTACAGCAAACCTCCACTGCAGCTGCACTCATAACTTCCCCATGTGTTCTTGCAGTTGCATTCCTTGCACTGGCATGCAGTACTTTCCTTGCATTCATCAATATCTGTCACAAAAGAGTCACATCAGCAGTTCAGCGCCACATCTAAGCAGCAGTGTGACCAGCAATATACGATATGTATGGCTGTGAAGCCAACCCTAAAGTACATATTCACATGTCTTTTAAACCTGCAAGTTTTGCAGTGTAAAGACTTACAATGGCCTGACGTTCAGTAATTGACTTACCTTCACATTTGTGGATTCCATCGCCTTTGAACCCATCCGGGCACTTACAGCCGTCAGCCTGTATGTAGTTGAGCACCAAGAATGTGCTTTTAGATCATTTTAATAACACACTAAGAAGCAGCATGGAAAATTCCTACTGATAACTTACAGTACAAGCAGAGAATGTACGACCATTCATGGTTTCTTTCCAACAGCCTCCATTGTTAATCTCACACCGCCCAGCTCCGGAAGCTAAATAACAACAGCATAAGTTACTAATTAAGAGGTTATAAGGGGCTCCGATGCAGCCAATGCCATGGGACGTTAAACGACAATTTGCAGGTGACACGCACAGCTTGATCAGATTTTTATTTAACATAGTCAAAAAAGAAGGAAGAAAAGAAGTATTCCTGATTCCTGGTAGTATATACCTTCACAATGAGTGTAGCCATCACCAACGAATTTTACACCTTTCACAACTGGACATTCACACACTTTTCCACGGAAAGTATCCTGCATAACCACCAAACAAGTATCATATGCATAGGGTAAAACAGAAAAGGGAGAAAAAAACTCAATGACCTATTTACAGAAAGAGATAACATCACTCGAGATACCTTGCAAGCCGTGATGTTAGCAGCCTTGTCTTGCCAACAGCCACCATTGTTCTCCAAGCACTCATTTGTTTGTATATCTACGGTTTAACATAACATGAACGGTAGATGTTTAAGAGCAAGAGACAAGCAAGTCAATCTTTGAGCATAAATTGTGGGAAGGTAGTGAAATCAATGTACCAACCTTCACTCAAGCAAACAGCTGGCTCGGTAGTTTCTCGAAATCCAGCACAAAGTGCTTTGAGAACTGCTGCTTTGTCAAGTTTCCCTGGTAAACAAAAACTCAGCTAAGCATACACAGATTCTCAAACCAAAATCAAAAACTAGTAATTGTACAACTTCGAAAAGCATACCTCTGTATTGTCTATTGTTAATTACAAGAGTTGGTAAGATGGTGACATCACCACGAGAGCCCTTGCCAATCTACGCAAAATGGTAGAGGATGTTACATTCAAATCTGAGATCACCAATCATACGAATATGAATATAAAAGACTCCACAGAAGTACTAACCTGTGCGTCCTGTTCAGCTTTCAAAACAGGGTTCTCTTCATCAGCATCTGGATCACCAATACATTTATCTATTGCTTTGTGATCAAGGCCTGGAAATTATAGACATATTCAGTACAACTATTTCACCTCAGAGTACAAAATAAGAAGGTATATGCAAACAAATGTACCAAGTGATTTGATAACTCCATCAGCACATTTCTTGGTGTACTTCTTTTCTTTCATTGGGCACCGAACTGCAAAATCGGTCACGTAATCCCACCACAGCCAAGGTTTCTTGCTCTCCTTAGCAACTTTATAAACACAGACTTGTCGTAAATTTTGTACTACTACATCTTTCCCATCATACCCTTTGCTGAAATCCTGATCCGGATCAGGTGCACAATACCTCCCGTGGTTGATACACTGGGATTTGCACTGCTTACTTAAAGTGTAGGCCTCCGGGCAATACCATGTAATGTAATGTGGAGTGAACTGTGTGTATCCCTTCTTCTCAAGTATCTGGGCTGCTCCCTTAAAGCTCTTGACGAAATCAATCTGGCTATCACATTTTGGACCACATTCATCGTTACTGTTAGTCCAGAATTCGTACTCAACACGCTCATCGGGGTGGGGCAGAGACTCCCTCCAATCCAAGTTCACATTAATCATTTCTCCACTATCGATAGCTTTCTTGAGCCTATCCCCGAAGCTTTTGGATATGAGCGCCGAGGGGATGGTGATGTTCTCTAAATACTCCACCCTTCCACTCTCTTCAGGCGTGTCCATCGTGATTAAAGGTTCATCCCTGTCATCGGCAACAAGGATCGCTGCTGCACCTGCATTTTGCGCATTCCATGCCTTCTTTGCAAAGTAGCAATCTATATAGAACAACAAAACCATGTTGTGTAATCAGTCTTTAAAACAACATGTAGTGTAGTCCAAATTAACCGTGTAGAATGTGACGTTGCAAAGCAAACAAGATGTCCAACAATAATTGGCTGAGAACAAATCAGTGCAACAAGTCAGTGAGGTAGCCACTACAATAATATCCACGAGGGCCTTGGTCAAAGATTTGGTCGTTGTACCAAACTTGGTCAATGACTATTCAGCTTAATCACATCATCGCTTGGCAGGATGCAGTAATTAACTAGGACGCGGTTAAATAAAATGCGCAGCCTATCTAATCCAACCAATCGACACACACATGCAGAACTAGCAGCAGCCAAAACGAAGAAGCGCTTGTGTTCCCTCACCTCCCCTGTCGACGAGCAGGAAGGTGGGCAGCGCCCCGGGCCTGGCCTTGAAGGAAACATCGAAGTCATCGAACCCCTTGCAGGCCTTCCGGTTGGCCTTGGGGTAGGCCACGACGCCGACCATGGTGCCGCCGTACTGCGGCACGCCGAAGTTGCCGATGGCGCACTCGTAGGCGCCCTTGAGCGCCTCCGGCGCCGTCACCCTGAGGCTGCTCTTCTCCACAACGAACCGCGCGTCGCATCCGCCGCACCACAGGAGCGCCGCCGCCCACACCAGCGTTAGCAGCAGCGGCGGCGGCGGGGACGCCATCGCGCGGGGGCAGAAACGGTGCCTCAGGTGCGCTCTGATCGAGCGGTTTGTCCAAGCTCGCGATCCGCGGAACCCGGCACGCCGGAAGGAGCAGATTGGTTTGGGCGTGTGCAATGTGTCTATGGTGGTGCTGCTGCTTGGATGGAGAGTAGTCGGGAAGTTGGGGAAGGCGACGGAGGTGGACGGCGAAGTCTCGCGAACACGTGAGGAACGTGTAGCGTTTTCTTCTTCTTTCTCGTTTGTTTTATTTTCTGATCGAGGGGATTTTCCTCTTTTATTTTTACGCTTGAAGCCCCCTCCCCCTTACTCATTTATAATCATCGATACACCGTTGACATCAAAAGGATCAGACCCTCGGAGTACAGCGATTCGGTGCCCGCACTCATTTGCACCCGACCAAAAAATAATTCAAAAAAATCCAACAATTCCAAAAAAATGCATGGTAGATATTTATTGTGTGAGGTCCGCTCTAATTTTCAGATCATTTGGACAATTGAGTAGCACTCAGCAAAAAAGATAAATCTATTCAAAACAGTACGTAAACAGTAAACCTTTTTACAAACCCAGAATTTGTCTTTTTTACCGAGAGCTGCTCAGATGTCCGAATGATCTGAAAATTAGAGAGGACCTCACACATCAAATTATCTACCATGCAAAAATAGATTTTTTTTTTAATTTTTCTAGTATTTGTTTTGATTTTTTTCTTCATCACGGGTGCAGATGAGCATGGGCTAAAAAATGAGTATTCGCAAACCCTCGTGCCTTGTTTGGTTGCCGGGGATCCCCGCTATTTCCCTGGGTCAAAGAACCATGGGACGAGTTGGCCTAAGGAGTTGGACCGCATCATTTGGATTGTGTCATTGAAGAGGTAGCCCCGCACGACCCACGTTATTCCTACGAGGAGGAAAACCATGATACATCTCCAACGTATTTATAATTTTTTATTGTTTCATACTGCTATATTATCATTTTTGGATGTTTTACAATCATTTTATATCTTTTTTGATACTAATCTATCGACATAGTGCCCAGTGTCAGTTGCTGTTTTCTGCATATTTTTTACACCGCAGGAAATCAATACCAAACGGAGTCCAAACGCAGCGAAACTTTTTATTGATTTTTTTTGAACCAGAAGACATGTAGTGGGCCAAAGAAGTACCGAAGAGGGAGCCCCAGGTGAGCACAAGACACCAGGGCACGCCTGGAGGCCCAGGCGTGCCCTGGTGGGTTGTGCCCACCTCGGTGGCCTCCCGCACCACCTCTTTGCTCTATAAATACCCCAATATTGCAGAAACCCTAGGAGAGTCGACGAAAATCAATTCCAGCTGCCGCAAGTTTCAGAACCACCAGATCCAATCTAGACACCATCACGAAGGGGTTCATCATGTCCATTGGCGCCCCTCCGATGATGCGTGAGTAGTTCATTGTAGACCTAAGAGTCCGTAGTTAGTAGCTAGATGGCTTTCTCTCTCTCTCTCTCTCTCTCTCTCTCTCTCTCTCTCTCTCTCTTTTGATTCTCAATACAATGGTCTCTTGGAGATCCATATGATGTAACTCTTTTTGCAGTGTGTTTGTTGGGATCCGATGAACTTTGAGTTTATGATCAGATATATCTTTTTATCCATGAAAGTTATTTGAGTCTTTTTTGATCTCTTATATGCATGATTACTTATAGCGTCGTATTTCTTCTCCAATATTTGGGTTTGTTTGGCCAACTTGATCTATTTATCTTGCAATGGGAAGAGGTACTTTGTGATGGGTTCGATCTTACGATACTTGCTCCCAGTGACAGAAGGGGAACTGGCACGTATGTATTGTTGCTATTAAGGATAACAAGATGGGGTCTATTTCTACATAAATAGATCTTGTCTAAATCATGTCATCGTTCTTATTGCATTACTCCGTTTCTCCATGAACTTAATACACTAGATGCATGCTGCATAGCGGTCGATGTGTGGAGTAATAGTAGTAGATGCGGGCAGAAGTCGGTCTACTAATCTTGGACTTGATGCCTATATAATGATCATTGCCTGGACATCGTCATGATTAATTAAAGTTCTATCAATTGCCCAACAATAATTCGTTTACCCACCATTTGCTATTTTTCTCGAGAGAAGCCACTTCTACGGCCCCCGGGTCTCTTCTTTATTACATTTGCCTTCGCGATCTATTTTTATTTGCTTTTATTTTCAGATCTATTAAACCAAAAATATAAAAATACCTTGCTGCACTTTATTTTATTTGAGATCTATTTATCCCATCTATCATATTTTTATCCCGTCCGATTGCCAATTTCTGGCGCCGTTGCCCGAAAGAGATTGACAAGCCCTTTAATATGTTGGATTGCGAGTATTTGTTATTTGTGTGCAGGTGTCGTTCACGTAGTGTTGCGTGGTTCTCCTACTGGTTCGATAACCTTGGTCTCATCACTGAGGGAAATACCTACTGTTGTTGTGCTGCATCATCCCTTCCTCTTTGGATAAATACCAACATAGTTCAAGCAAACATCAAAAGGAATTTCTGGCGCCGTTGCCGGGGAGATATCATCAACATCTACCAGGTTCCTAATCACAAATCTCATCTCCTTACAATTTACATTATTTGCCATTTGCCTCTCGTTTTCCTCTTCCTCACTTCACAAAAATTTGTCGTTTTATTCGCCCTCATTTTCGTTCGCCATTTTCTTGTCGGATCTATCTGTGTTTTTGCTTTCTAGTCATAATGGCTAGCGTGACTACTCCTCCTTTGTCACCAGATTTTGAAGTTTTATACTTCAAGCAACGACAAGAAGAAAATTTGACAGATGCTTGGTATAGGTGAAGGAAATATGCCCTAGAGGCAATAATAAAGTTATTATTTATTTCCTTATTTCATGATAAATGTTTATTATTCATGCTAGAATTGTATTAACCGGAAACTTAGTACATGTGTGAATACATAGACAAAACAAAGTGTCCCTAGTATGCCTCTACTTGACTAGCTCGTTTATCAAAGATGGTTATATTTCCTAACCATAGATATGTGTTGTCATTTGATGAACGAGATCACATCATTACGAGAATGATGTGATGGACAAGACCCATTCATTAGCTTAGCATTATGATCGTTGCAGTTTCATTGCTACTGCTTTCTTCATGACTTATACATGTTCCTCAGACTATGAGATTATGCAACTCCCGAATACTGGGAGGAACACCTTGTGTGCTATCAAACGTCACAACGTAACTGGGTGATTATAAAGATGCTCTATAGGTGTCTCCGATGGTGTTTGTTGAGTTGGCATAGATCAAGATTAGGATTTTTCACTCTGTGTATTGGAGAGGTATCTCTGGGCCCTCTTGGTAATGCACATCACTATAAGCCTTGCAAGCATTGTGACTAATGAGTTAGTTGCGGGATGATTCATTACGGAACGAGTAAAGAGACTTGCCCGATGTGAGATTGAACTAGGTATTGAGATACCGACGATCTAATCTCGGGCAAGTAACATACCGATGACAAAGGGAACAACGTATGTTGTTATGCGGTTTGACCAATAAAGATCTTCGTAGAATATGTAGGAACCAATATGAGCATCCAAGTTCCGCTATTGGTTATTGACCGGAGATGAGTCTCGGTCATGTCTACATAGTTCTCGAACCCGCAGGGTCCGCACGCTTAACGTTCTGTGACGATTTGTATTATGAGTTATGTGATTTGATGACTGAAGTTTGTTTGGAGTCCCGGCTGAGATCGGGGACATGAGGAGGAGTCTCGAAATGGTCGAGACGTAAAGATCGATATATTGGAAGGCTATATTCGGATATCACAAAGGTTCCGAGTGATTCGGGTATTTTTTTTGGAGTACCGGAGAGTTACGGGAATTCGTATTGGGCCTTAATGGGCCATATGGGAAAGGAGAGAAAGGCCTCAAGAGTAGTCGCGCCCCTTCCCCATGGACTGGTCCGAATTGGACTAGGGAAAGGGGATGCCCCCTGTCGGGGAACGTAGTAATTTCAAAAAAAATTCCTACGCACACGCAAGATCATGGTGATGCATAGCAATGAGAGGGGAGAGTGTTGTCCACGTACCCTCGTAGACCGAAAGCGGAAGCGTTAGCACAACGCGTTGATGTAGTCATCGTCTTCACGATCTCGACCGATCCAAAGATCGAACACACGGCACCTCCGAAGTTCCAAAGCACACGCTCGCTCGATGGCGTCCCTCGAACTCCGATCCAGCCGAGTGTTGAGGGAGAGTTTCACAAGACAACGGGCGTGGTAGCGATGATGATGTTCTATCGACGCAGGGCTTCGCCTGAGCACCGCTACAATATTATCGAGGTGGACTATGGTGGAGGGGGGGGGGCACCGCACACGGCTAAAAGATCAAACGATCAATTGTTGTGTCTCTAGGGTGCCCCCTTGCCCCCGTATATAAAGGAGCAAGGGGGGAGATGCGGTCGGCCAGGAGGGGCGCGCCAGGAGGAGTCCTACTCCCACCGCCTTTTCTTTGTTGGACTAGGAGTGGAGGGGGAAAGAGGAGGGAGAGAGGAAGGAAAGGGGGGACACCGCCCCCCTCTCCTTATCCTATTAGGACTAGGGGGAGGGGCGCGCAGCCCTTGCCCTGGCCGCCTCTCCTCTTCTCCACTAAGGCCCACTATGGCCCATTAACCCCCGGGGGGTTCCGGTAACCCCTCCAGTACTCTGGTAAAATCCCGATTTCACCCGGAACACTTCCGATATCCAAATATAGGCTTCCAATATATCAATCTTTATGTCTCGACCATTTCGAGACTCCTCGTCATGTCCGTGATCACATCGGGGACTCCGAACAACCTTCGGTACATCAAAACATATAAACTCATAATATAACTGTCACCGAAACGTTAAGCGTGCGGACCCTACGGGTTCGAGAACTATGTAGACATGACCTAGACACAACTTCGGTCAATAACCAACAGCGGAACCTGGATGCTCATATTGGCTTCCACATATTCTACGAAGATCTTTATCGATCAGACCGCATAACAGCATACGTTGTTCCCTTTGTCATCGGTATGTTACTTGCCCGAGATTCGATCGTCGGTATCTCAATACCTAGTTCAATCTCGTTACCGGCAAGTCTCTTTACTCGTTCTATAATACATCATCCCACAACTAACTCATTAGTTGCAATCCTTGCAAGGCTTAAGTGATGTGCATTACCGAGAGGGCCCAGAGATACCTCTCCGACAATCGGAGTGACAAATCCTAATCTCGAAATACGCCAACCCAACAAGTACCTTCGGAGACACCTGAGAGCACCTTTATAATCACCCGATTACGCCAGTGACGCTTTGGTAGCACATTAAAGTGTTCCTCCAAAGAACAGGAGTTGCATAATCTCATAGTCAGAGGAACATGTATAAGTCATGAAGAAAGCAATAGCAACATACTAAACGATCGAGTGCTAAGCTAACGGAATGGGTCAAGTCAATCACATCATTCTCCTAATGATGTGACCATGTCAATGGCTAGGAAACTTAACCATCTTTGATCAACGAGCTAGTCAAGTAGAGGCATACTAGTGACATTCTGTTTGTCTATGTATTCACACATGTATTATGTTTCCGGTTAATAAAATTCTAGCATGAATAATAAACATTTATCATGATATAAGGAAATAAATAATAACTTTATTATTGCCTCTAGGGCATATTTCCTTCAGTCTCCCACTTGCACTAGAGCCAATAATCTAGATTACGCAGTAATGATTCTAACACCCATGGAGGCTTGGTGCTGATCATGTTTTGCTCGTGGAAGAGGCTTAGTCAACGGGTCTGCAACATTCAGATCCGTATGTATCTTGCAAATTAAATCCCGGCTGGAATTGAAGCATCTCTTGATGTGCTTGGTTCTCTTGTGAAATCTGGATTCCTTTGCCAAGGCAATTGCACCAGTATTGTCACAAAAGATTTTCATTGGACCCGGTGCACTAGGTATGACACCTAGATCGGATATGAACTCCTTCATCCAGACTCCTTCATTTGCTGCTTCCTAAGCAGCTATGTACTCCGCTTCATTCATAGATCCCGCCACGACGCTTTGTTTAGAACTGCACCAACTGACAGCTCCACCGTTCAATGTAAACACGTATCCAGTTTGCGATTTAGAATCGTGCGGATCAGTGTCAAAGCTTGCATCAACGTAACCATTTACGATGAGCTCTTTGTCACCTCCATAAACGAGAAACATATCCTTAGTCCTTTTCAGGTATTTCAGGATGTTCTTGACCGCTGTCCGATGATCCACTCTGGATTACTTTGATACCTCCTCGCTAGACTTATAGCAAGGCACACATCGGTCCGGTACACGTGATTGCATACATGATAGAGCCTATGGTCAAGCATAGGGAACATCTTTCATTTTCTCTCTATCTTCTGCAGTGGTCGGGCATTGAGTCTTACTCAACTTCACACCTTGTAACACAGGCAAGAACCCTTTCTTTGCTTGATCCATTTTGAACTTCTTCAAAACTTTGTCAAGGTATGTGCTTTGTGAAAGTACAATCAAGCGTATTGATCTATCTCTATAGATCTTGATGCCCAATATATAAGCAGCTTCACCGAGGTCTTTCATTGAAAAACTCTTATTCAAGTATCCCTTTATGCTATCCGAAATTCTATATCATTTCCAATCAGCAATATGTCATCCACATATAATATCGTAAATGCTACAAGCTCCCACTCACTTTCTTGTAAATACAGGCTTCTCAAAAAGTGCATACAAAACCAAATGCTTTGATCACACTATCAAAGCGTTTATTCCAACTCCGAGAGGCTTGCACCACCATAAACGGATCGTTGTAGCTTGCACACTTTATTAGCTCCTTTGGATCGACAAAACCTTCCGGTTGCATCATATACAACTCTTCTTCCGTAAATCCATTCAAGAATGCAGTTTTGACATCCATTTGCCAAATTTCATAATCAAAAAATGCGGCAATTGCTAACATGATTCGGACAGACTTAAGCATCGCTACGGGTGAGAAGGTCTCATCGTAGTCAACCCCTTGAACTTGTCGAAAACCTTTCGCAACAAGTCGAGCTTTATAGATAGTAACATTACCGTCAGTGTCAGTCTTCTTCTTGAAGATCCATTTGTTCTCAATTGCTTGCCGATCATCGGGCAAGTCAACCAAACTCCACACTTTGTTCTCATACATGGATCCCATCTCAGATTTCATGGCCTCAAGCCATTTTGCGGAATCTGGGCTCACCATCACTTCTTCATAGTTCGCAGGTTCGTCATGGACTAGCAACATAACCTCCAGAACAGGATTACCGTACCACTCTGGTGCGGATCTGATAACCCACAAGTATAGGGGATCGCAACAGCTTTCGATTCGACACAAGGGGAGCCAAAGAATATTCTCAAGTATTAGCAGCTGAGTTGTCAATTCAACCACTCCTGGATAACTTAATATCTGCAGCAAAGTGTTTAGTAGCAGAGTAATATGATACTGATGGTAACGGTAACAAAAGAGTAACAAAAGCAAAAGTAATATTTTTGGTATTTTGTAGTGATTGTAACAGTAACAACGGGAAAGTAATTAAGTGTAAACCAGTATATGGAAAACTCGTAGGCATTGGACCGGTGATGGATAATTATGCCGGATGCGGTTCATCATGTAACAGTCATAACATAGGGTGACATAGAACTAGCTCCATTCAATAAATGTAATTGAGGCATGTATTCCGAATATAGTCATACATGCTTATGGAAAAGAACTTGCATGACATCTTTTGTCCTACCCTCCCGTGGCAGCGGGGTCCTAATGGAAACTAAGGGATATTAAGGCCTCCTTTTAATAGAGAACCGGAACAAAGCATTAGCACATAGTGAATACATGAACTTCTCAAACTATGGTCATCACTGGGAGTGGTCCCGATTATTATCACTTGAGGTTGCCGGATCATAACACATAGTAGGTGACTATAGACTTGCAAGATAGGATCAAGAACTCACATATATTCATGAAAACATAATAGGTTCAGATCTGAAATCATGGCACTCAGGCCCTAGTGACAAGCATTAAGCATAGCAAAGTCATAGCAACATCAATCTCAAAACATAGTGGATACTAGGGATCAAACCCTAACAAAACTAACTCGATTACATGATAGATCTCATCCAACCCATCACCGTCCAAAGAAGCCTACGATGGAATTACTCACGCACGGCGGTGGGCATCATGAAATTGGTGATGGAGGATGGTTGATGATGACGACGACGACGAATCCCCCTCTCTGGAGCCCCGAACGGACTCCAGATCAGGCCTCCCGAGAGGTTTTAGGGCTTGGCGGCGGCTCCATATCGTAAAACGTGATGATTTCTTCTCCTTTATTTTTTCTCTCTGAAAGCAAATATATAGAGTTGGAGTTGGCGTCGGAGGAGCTCCAGGGGGCCACGAGGTAGGGCGCGCCCGGGCGCCCCCACCTCGTGGACAGGGTGTGGGCCCCCTGGTCTTCATCTTTGGCAAGGATTTTTTTATTATTTTTATCTTGACGTTCCGTGGAGTTTTAGGTCATTCCGAGAACTTTCATAAAACAACATCATGGCAATTCTGCTGAAAACAGCGTCAGTCCGGGTTAGTTCCATTCAAATCATGCAAGTTAGAGTCCAAAACAAGGGCAAAAGTGTTTGGAAAAGTAGATCTGACGGAGATGTATCAACTCCCCAAGCTTAAACCTTTGCTTGTCCTCAAGCAATTCGGTTGACAAACTGAAAGTGATAAAGAAAAACTTTACAAACTCTGTTTGCTCTTGTTGTTGTAAATATGTCAAGCCGACATTCAAGTTTTGACAAAGATCATGACTAACCACATTTGCAATAATTCTCAGGTCTCATATTTACTCATATCAATAGCATAATCAACTAGCGAGCCATAATAATAAATCTCGGATGACAACACTTTCTCAAAACAATCATAATATGATATAACAAGATGGTATCTCGCTAGCCCTTTCTGAGACCGCAAAACATAAATGCAGAGCACCTTTAAAGATCAAGGACTGACTAGACATTGTAATTCATGGTAAAAGAGATCCAATCATAGTCATACCCAATATAGGTTAACAAAGAATGAATGCAAATGATACCGTGCTCTCCAAATTAGTGCTTTTTAATAAGAGGGTGATGACTCAACATAAAAGTAAATAGATAGACCCTTCACAGAGGGAAGCGAGGATTTGTAGAGGTGCCGTGAGCTCGGTTTTAAAATAGAGATAAATAATATTTTGAGCGGCATACTTTCATTGTCAACATAACAACTAAGAGATGGCGATATCTTCCATGCTACACACATTATAGGCGGTTCCCAAACAGAATGGTAAAGTTTATACTCCCCCTCCACCAACAAGCATCAATCCATGGCTTGCTCGAAACAACGAGTGCCTCCAACTAACATCAGGTCCTAGGGGGAGTTTTTTTGCAATTATTTTGATTTAGTTTGCATAAAGCATGGGACTGGGCATCCCGGTGACCAGCCATTTTCTCGTGAGTGAGGAGCGGAGTCCACTCCTCTTGAGAATAACCCGCCTAACATGGAAGATAAGGGCAGCCCTAGTTGATACATGAGCTATTCGAGCATACAAAACAGAATGTTTATTTGAAGGTTTAGAGTTTGGCATATACAAATTTACTTGGAACGGCAGGTAGATACCGCATATAGGAAGGTATAGTGGACTCATATGGAATAACTTTGGGGTTTAAGGGATTGGATGCACAAGCAGTATTCCCGCTTAGTACAAGTGAAGGCTAGCAAAGGACTGGGAAGCGACCAACTAGAGAGCGACAACAGCCATGAACATGCATTAAAATTAATAAACATTGGATGCAAGCATGAGTAGGATATAATCCGCCATGAACATAAATATCGTGAAGGCTATGTTGATTTGTTTCAACTACATGCGTGAACATGTGCCAAGTCAAGTCACTTAAATCATTCAAAGGAGGATACCACCCCATCATACCACGTCATAACCATTTTAATAGCATGTTGGCACGTAAAGTAAACCATTATAACTCATAGCTAATCAAGCATGGCACAAGCAACTATGATCTCTAATTGTCATTGCAAACATGTTTATTCATAATAAGCTAAATCAAGAACGATGAACTCATCATATTTACAAAAACAAAAGAGGTCGAGTTCATACCAGCTTTTCTCATCTCACCACCCATCATATATCATCATAATTGTCTTTCACTTGCACGACCAAACGATGTGAATAATAATGAGAGTGCACGTGCATTGGACTAAGCTGGAATCTTCAAGCATTCAATAAACAGGAGAAGACAAGGCAATATGGGCTCTTGGTTAAATCAACAATAATGCATATAAGAGTCACTTCAGCAATTTAATTACGGTCTTCTCCTATCGACCCCCAAAGAAAAGAAAAGAAATAAAACTATTTACACGGGAAAGCTCCCAACAAGCAAAAGAAGAACGGGAAATATTTTTGGGTTTTTCTTTTTAATTATTACTACTACAGCAGGAAAAGTAAACTACTACTATTTTTTTTGGTTTTTCTTAAGGTTTAACAAGCACACAAGAAGAAAGCAGAAAAAAGAAAATAAACTAGCATGGATATTACAGTAAAACACTACTAGGGAAAACCTTACACGTAAATTTTAGCAAATAGCAGTTTAAAAGGCGCCATCGCTAACTAGCAAGAGCGAGCTTAACGGAACCGCACTACTAATAACTAGGTAGCGATGGCGCTCTATGTGAAACAAGCGCTACTACTATAATTGCCACGGATTTGCCTCCGTGCTAGATATAGTAGTAGCGCCTTCCCCGAACGCTGGCCGCTAAAGTACTTAGTAGCATCGTTTTCGCAAAACTCGCTGCCGCTAAGTGTTGCACCTAATTACGTTTAGTCCCATATTGCTAAGCGAACAAGGTGTTTACCACCTTAAATATGTTACTTCTCAAACTACCTCGAGCACTTGGTCTTCATTGAACTATATGTGTAGGATTTGTGGCTGCAATATGAATCTTCACCAGTGCCTATACAGGTACCGTGAGGATTCATGTTGACTACTTAGATTCTACACAAAAAGATCAACGATGACCAATGTATATTTTTAATGTGTGCTTAGACTTAGCGGTACTGCTTTTTACGTAAAACACGCTTATAGCTACTTTAGCTATAGCTGCGTTTCCTAAAGTGCGCCATCGCTAGTTCGACTTAACCACCAGCCCGCTCAAAATTTCACTAAGTCCTCCTCCCCTGTTCCCTACTCCTCTATCGCCGCCTCGAGCCAGAGCCTGCCCTCACCGCCGCCCGAGGCCGCCTCAACCTCACTGCTTCCGCCCGCCGTCGCTCTCGACCTGCCGCCGCCTCCCCCACCCTCCCCTCTCGACCACTGTCGTCTCGCCGCCGCCGTCCTCCATCCGCCACCGAGGTACTCCTCCTTCCGTGCCTCCTCCTCCCACCGCGCCTCCTCCCTCACTGCGGCCGCCTCCTCCTCCCTCCTTGGCCGGCAGCCCTCCTCCCACCGCCCCTCCTCCTCCTCCTCAAAGTGCCCCTCCCTCCTCTCTCCTCCCTCCCTCCCTTGTCCCTGTTCTTGCAAATCATAGGTGTTTTGAATAAAATAGAAGTAAGAAAATTTAGGGTAGAACTAGGGTAGGAGAATTTTTAGCAAGTGTTTAATAGAAAATAGTTTATTTAGTAAGTGATTAATATAACTAGTTTATTTATATTAGGTACTTTATAGAACTAGTTTATTTGGTAAGTGCTTAATAGAACTAGTTTATTTATAGTAAGTGCTTAGTAGCACTAGTTTATTTAGTAAGTAGTTAATAAAACTAGTTTATTTAGTGTTAGGATTATATATAAGATATTTTGAAATGTTTTTTTTTTCATATTTTGAACCATTGAAATGCAATGAACATCGCTAAATGGCCTATGTTTTGCCGGAGTGTTGATTAATTTCCGTTCCGGCAAATTTCAGGCGCTCGGTATGTCTTTTTTAGCAAAGGTCATGCCGGTTTTTTTGGGTTTTGCCGTCGAGTTATAATCTTTGAATTTTAAACACAGGAGATGTCTGATGACGACGGGATCCCGGAGTGCGGGTACTGCTACGATGACCGTGGTGTGTGCGACCGGTTTCCTCACACCGCAAAATGATAGGTTTTTCACCGTGAAGTCGGAAGAGACCTTCGATGTTTTTACTGATGCGCAATGACAAGCATTTCATCATAATAAATATCATCACTTGTGCTTCTTTTGTTCAACGTGTAATTTATGGATTTTTTTCAATACGACTAGTACATCCCGTGCCATGCTAGACCATATGTATTGGAGAAGCTTGGTTTTGGTTTAGATGACTTTGAGAATGTGGAGACGAGGAGGGCTCACTTAAGAACTAAACATGGTTATGAGTTTCCGGTTAAGTTGATCGCTCCCATTTCGGTTGCTCTAATTGGGAAGCTCTCTACAAGGCATATGGATTTGAGGAGGGAATGCGAATAAGATTTGATATTCGTCCCGAAGATTATGATGACGATGATAATATCGACATCTGGGTGGATGTGGATATGCCTCCAGTTTTATCTAGATGTGAGTTTGTCAAACTAATTTGTTAAGTTTAGTAATTTATGTTGTTAATTTAAAAATATTTGGTGTTTGTCCGTACTAAACTTATTTATTTATAATTGTCAGCTTATTTCTTATCTTCAAGAAATACTCGGAAGGTAGTAGACAACACATACTACAGCTATGATTCCAAGCTTAATTGTGAGGAGAAAGGTTATCTTGTCTCGTTCATACAAGATGTTGAGGCCTTCAAAACCAGTCACTCTATCAGCCCAAATTATACTAGATACGTGCCACTAGTCCATAAATTGCTTGATGGTAACTTCATTGCCAAAAACTTGGTAAGATTTTGTTAATGATGGTAACTTAATTGCATACATTATTCTTAAGTAAACTACATTGCTAACTATATATGTTACTATTTCAGTTTGGAACAGAGGCTCCCGAAGCAGGTTGTGCACGACATGCTATGTATAAGAAGGTGATATGCATATGGTTAGCTTACGACCAACTCCTTCGGAGGCTTACCATCTTGCATACTCGATTTCGTCAAATGATGGAAGGCTCAAAATCAAAGAATGGAGCAAAGTGATGAATGCGCACACGCAAATAATTGGAGACAAAATGAATGTGCACAAGCCACAAGTTGGAGATAGGTTTATGTCCATTCTCCATTATGGTGAAGGACCGGTTTATCTGTTTTATGGTATTTTAGCTAAGAGAGGAGTAGGTCCTAAGTATTAAGAACAATTAGTTAGTGTTGATTATATATGACTACAATGTCTTAGACTTGATGGTGATGCTGAGTAGGAGTAGTGATTATGAGTACTATGATGATGATGATGATGAGTTGTTATTATAACTAGTGACGAAGTTGTTATATGATGTCTCATCATGAACGAAAATGATGATTATGAGGAGTTATATGACAATGATATATTATGATGATAAGTTGTTAATGATATTGTGATGATGATGATAAGTTATTATGTCATTGGGTGAAATAACCGGATTAGTTTCAAATGGATGAATCCAAAGTGACCATTATATTCGTTACTTTGGATCCATGCACTTGAAACTAATCCAAAGTTCTTTCACCTAGTGATTTAATAACTCATTATGATGTTAAAACAATCAGTAACTTGCTACTATATGAAAAATTGTATACAGGTGTATGAATACGACCTAAAATGAAAAAGAAATGGAACTAGGAATAATAGTAGTAGCGATTGTTCTCGAAAGCGCTACTAGTAATTAGCAGATGGCGCTGCGTTTGGGAAAGCTGCTACTAAGTAGATATAGAAGTAGCGCATGCCAGCGCCATCGCTAAGCTTTAGTCAGAAGCGCCTTATCAGTAGTGCGCTTCCCCGCGCTACTGATAGGCCAAAAACCAGCGCTACTGCTAGGCTTTTCCCTAGTAGTGAAAGAGTATGAGCACCGACATCTAGCAATGAGTGTGTGTGAACATAAATGTAATGTTGGTGAGAAATACGTACTCCCCCAAGCTTAGGCTTTTGGCCTAAGTTGGTTTATTGCCAGGGATAGCCTGGCTGATACCCGTAGGTGTAGCTAGGGTCGTACTGTGATGCAACAGCTATCGCCTCCTGAGCTGCAACGTGGCGTCGGGCTGCCTCCGCTCTCCGCTCGTACTCATCTGCCTCCTCTCTGGTGATGGTATATCTTCCTTTTGTCTGAGAATCAAAGAAGGCAGGAGCAGGGAGAGTAATATGGACAACATGCCATTTGTTAAAGATTAGTCGATATAAGAGAGGTGATTCATTCCTCTCGACAAACTGGTGAGTGACCATATAATCAAAATCTAAATAAGTAGGAGGCAACTCCATATCACCTTCACGAACGTCCACTTCAAGAAAATTAGCTAAGCGGGTTGCATAAATTCCTCCAAAGAAATCTCCATTATATTTATTATGATGCAACCTACGTGCTACAATAGCTCCCATATGATAATATTGGTCTCCTAACACAAAGCACTCCACGAGAATGCTAAGGTCAGGGACACACATGTGACATGCTTCATCCTTAGCATTTATGCACCTACCGATGAAGAGAGCAAAATAATGTATAGCAGGAAAGTGAATGCTCCCTATGGTAGCTTGCGTTATATCTCTAGATTCCCCTATGGTTATACCAGCAAGAAAGTCTCTAAATTCAGATTTATGGGGATCAATAGTACTACCCCATTGTGGAAGTTTGCAGGCAAAAGTAAAATCCTCTAAGTCCATGGTATAAGATTTGTCATAAAGATCAAACATGACTGAAGGAGAATTACGCAAGATGAAAACTCAAACCTCCTCACAAATGAACTAGTGAGATCATGATACTGTGGGAATTTGTCTGCCTCAAAGTCCACAAGATCGGCGTTACACAAATATGCGTTAAATTCTTCTTTGATTCCCGCTCGATCCATAAAATTTTTTGAAGGCCATTCACAGGCCCGCACTGGAGCGTCCCTTGGGGGATCCTAATCAGCATCACTCATTGCATGCCTAGGGCCTTGCTTCCTTGAAGAACCAACTTGGAACATCTTCCTAAGCATATTGTTTTTCTCTGAAAAATTTCTGAAATTTTTAGTAACTTCAAACAAAAGTGAACACTACAAAAAAAAAGACACATCCGTGACATTTTGGGCCGAACGAAAAAAATTCTGTCATACATATGACACTTCTATGACGATAATTGTGACAAAACCCGGTATCATCATTGATGTGGTGGGCTCCTACTTCTATGACAAAAAATCATGACAGAAAATGGGCTTTTCGTCACAGGCGGGCCGGAGACGCAGCTGCATGACATTCTTTGGGCTGGCCCATGACGGAAAAACCGTGGTAGAAGCGAGGGAGGAAAAATTTCGTGGAGTTGCGGTTACGGTGGGAGGTCGGGCGGAGCGATGCGCGTTCTCTCAGACGACGCTGTGGCGTGTGTAGGCGGCGTTGGCAATCAAGCCGAAGCGAGGTGTTGGGCTCTAACTGAACCCGGAAAGGACAGACCGCAGTTACGGCGTATCGAACCCGGAAGCGATCGATCGATGGTCGTTAATCGAACCCGATGGAGTGATTCGCCGCCATCGCCGCTAATCAAGCCGATCGATGCTGCCTCGATGAGCGATGAAGCGCTATGCGGGGGTGTCGGGGTTGGGTGCGACATATGCCAAAGGATGGCTTATCATGGTGGAGGCGAGTAGAACGTCGCCGGTGCCTGGAAACAGGATGAGGCGAAGGCATGCACGCCGGCGAATCTTACCCAGCTTCAGGGCTCTCCGTGGAGATAACACCCCTACTGCTGCTCTGCAGGGTCTCCGCATGATCACTATGGCAAAGTGAGTACAAGGTTGCTCCTTGAGCTGTTCGGGGTGAGGTAGGAGAAGGGCACGACTAGCTCTTCTCTTCCCCCTGTGTGTGTCTAAAACTATTAGGGTCCAACCTCTTGCATGGGTGCCCCGAGGGGTTTATATAGGCCTACCCCCCGGGGGTACAATGGTAATCCGACTGGGCGCGGGTCCCGGCCGTCAGTCTCTTAGGTCGCCGTCTTCTCCGCCGACAGGGCCCGCCGACTAGTGGGCCCCGCCGACGATCCAAAGATGGGGCCGACAAGCCTTGTCCGCGCGGGCGGTCTTGCTTGCCGACATCAGAGGCGCTTCTAATGACGCTGCTTGGTCATGGGGTCATGGCACAAGACGCCACCGACGGGCGATCACATTGCCATTCCTGTCTTGTGCAGTTAATGGCATGCGGAGCCGTGGGAGGGCCGGCCGACTCTGGGCCGACTCAGCCGGTCTGTCTTGAGCGCTCGCCGTTTTTCGCACTCCCGCCGACAAAGCGGGTCCCGCCGTCTTCGGGTCGTCTGATGCATATGTCGTGGGTACGAGGATTCGCCCACGGGCGATGTCGGGGCGGGTAGCGATGCCGCGCCGGACGGAGATCTCCGTCGACGCTGACATCGTGGCCATGCCTGCCTGCGTGAGCAGGCGGGGACGGGCTGTGTGGCGGCCACATCCCATCCCGCCCTAGTTGCATAGGCGAGGAGGTGGTTGAGTCGCGGGCCGACTCCCCATAGCCGTCTTTCTCCGGAAGTCGCCCGGTTGGGAGTCGGCTCATCTCGAGGCCGTCTCGGGACTCGGTTGGGAGAAGCGCGATCGGCGGCTCTGCGCCGACTCTCAAGACGGCTCTTCATCTTGGAGTCTTGAGGCGCGATGCCCGATGTTTTGAAAGGTCCGAGGCTCGGGTTTGCCTACCGTGGCCCATTACTCAACAGAGTCCCTCAAGCCGGTGGTGAGGCGCCGAGGGTAACATATCGAGGAGCCTCAACAGTTTCATCCCTCTGGTGGAAGAATCTGGGCTTGGCTCGCCGTCTTTTTCTTAGGCGGACTAGCCGGAGTCGGCCTCGCAGGAGGCCGTCTTGCTCCTCAAAGGATTTGAAGGTTGTGGCGGGATCCGGGCAGCGTGCCTGATAAGCTTCCAGGAAGCTGCCCGTTGCGGGCCCATCGCGCGACGCCACGCGGCAGGGTCAGTCTGCTCGCCCACTCGCGTGACGAGACATGCCTGTCAGGCGGGGCCCGCCACTACCGCGCCTCGGTGCACGGGCGGATCTGCCGCGGCCGCGCGGGCGGTTGGGTTTCCCACGTTGTTACTGCACGCAGTAACTTCGTGGGTTAAATCATGGGGGGCGTGGGGTTTTTAGGCGCAGTTAATCCCACGCCCGCCTCGTCGGCTTCTTAGCCCGTGGGCCTATAAGTAGGCGGGGAGGAGGGGGGGTCGGCGAAGCACGCGCACCCATCTCCCCGCTTCCCCGCTTCCTCTTGCTTCTTCCTCCTCTCGCTTCTTCTTCCTCTTGCCGCCGTCGCACCGAACCACGCCGCGCCGCGGAGATGAGCTCCTCATCCGCCGCTGCACCTCCCGCCCCGCTCTCCGGCGTGTGGGACGGCTCCGAGGTGGACGACGACCACATAGAGTTCCTTCGCCAGACGCGCCGCATCCCCGGCAAGAACTTAGTGCAGACTCACGCGCCAAGCGGCGTAAATAAGGCGGCGCCGGAGGAGGGCGAGGGTCATATTCCGCTCGCACCTCATGCGCGCGATGCAGGGTTGCCGGGCGGCGGCTTCTTCCGCGCTTTCACAGGAGTTCCACGGGCTCGGCCGCACCACCTCACTCCGGTCTGGTGGTGCGCGGCGCCGCCTTCGCCTCCTTGTGCGAGGGCTTCCTCGGCGTTCTCCCCACCATCGAGTTGTGGGGGGAATTCTTCCAGGCCAAGCTCGGCACGCACGTCGCCGGCGTGCCGGCTTCGTGCGGCACCTTCATCGCGATGCGGAGGCCGGTGGGCGACAACCCTTTCCCCGCCATCCCGCTGATCAAATCGGTGTAGATGTGGCAGCGCTCCTACTTCTACGTGAAGAACATCGCCCCGGAAGGCGACTGGGTCAATCTGCCGCGTTACGAAGCCGGCGTGCTGTCAGGGCGGCTTCCCAGCTGATCCCGTCGGGCTAGGACGCTGACTCCTGCCGAATCGCCGCCGTGCACGACTCGAGAGCTTACGCGATCGGAGGGCTGAGGGGCCGACTTTGTCGCCGCCCGTGGCGCCGCCGAGTCCTTCCGGCTCCAAGGCCGACCTCATCCGATCCGGATGAGCGGCCACTGGGACCCTAGTCGGCTATGCTCCAAGGACATGCCCCACGCGGAGGTGGCGGACACGGTGAACTTCCTGGCGAACTGCAATCTCTTGGCGGATTGGCAGTTCGGCAAGGAGCCATACTCGCGTGCCAACCCCCCGCCCGTGGTAAGTCATCTCTCTTCCTCTTCTGTTTTCTTTTTCAGCCGAATCCGACTCTGATTTTCTTTGGCTTTTCCGAGTCAGAACCCCCTCATGCAGCCTTCAGCTGACACCACGGGGCCGGCCCGTTAGTTCGTCCCCGATCGGGCGTAGAGCGACGTCGACGACCCTGACTTGGGGGCGGCGGTGATGGAGGCCGACGCCGAAGGAGGGGGAGGAGGAGGGGCTGACGACTTCAGGCCCTCGGCTACCTTTGTCGACTGGCCTGAAGATGACGACGAGAGGGAAGTCGTCCCCTGCCGCCAACCGAAGGTCGGCCATCCGGCGCGAGTTCCTCCGCCGCTTGGTGGTCGGTAGGCTTGAAGAAAGCGCGCCGGGCCGAGCTTCGCTAGGCCGGCCAAAAAGTTCAGAAGCGCCGCGACTCAATGAGGAAAGAGGCGGTCGCCAAGGCTAACCGCTTCCAAGGAAGTAAAGAAGCCGCCTCTGGTCTCCGCGTAAGTGCTTTTACTTTGTCTTGTTTTCTTCTGATTCATCTTGTCCAAATCTTTATATGTCTTCTTCGCATTAGGGCTCCCCTTACTCTGGAGAGGGTCGCCGCCGCCTCTGTCATGGGGTCGGCAGAGACATCTGCTAATAGTCGGTGGATTGACCCCGCCGCCGACCTCCGGGAGGCGACGGAGCGGAACGCGCAGGAGAAGCGCGACGAGGAGGAGGCCGCCCGCCTGGAGAAGGCGGAGGCTGAGAAGGCGGCTTCCGCCAGAGGAAACTGGAGGAGGCGAAGCCGCCGCTGGCATGCTAAGCGAGCCGAGGAGGCCGCACGCCTCCAATCAGCACTGTTCATCACCCCGCTAAGCTCTGCGCCGCCGCCGCCGGAGTTCACGGGGCAGACGGAGGGAGCCGGCAGCGAGTTCCCCATCATGGAGAGGGGAGGCGGCGAGGCCTCCATGTTGGGCACGGCCGCACCGTCGCCATCGCCTCCGCCGCCGTCTGAGAGCGCGCGAGGCAAACAACAAGCGGACCCGCCGGTGCCGCCGACTGAAGATGAAGCTGTGGCGAAGCTGCTCCTTCAAGTCGCCTCGCCAGCACGCCGCCGTCTTGAGAAGGCGACTTTGGCGCCACGCCCCTTGGAGACCGATGCCGCCAGCTCGGCCATTCCAGACGCCGAGGCGACAAGCGCCGCGTCTGTTGGGTGGGTGCGAGGAGGCGGCACAGGTCCACTGAACACGGCGCTTCTGGACGTCCAGCGGTATTTGTGATCCGGCGACGCCATCGAATCGCACCAAGGCGCACTGGCCGCGAGCCGCCCGTGCAGTATGTTTTCTTCTTTGAGTTTTTTCTTGTTCTTCTCTGTGGGGCACGCGCTGCGCACCCCACTGGTGTAGTCCCGAGTTTCGGGCCGGCCGGGCGGCTCAAACTCTATCTGATGATTTCCAAATTTTTACCTTGTCTGAAATGCTTATCGCAGAGTATCACAACCTCCACGCCACTGTCTTCAACCGCAACGTTGAGGAGCTGGGCAAGCGGACCGCCGACCTGTCGAGAAGCCGGGGTGAGTCTTCTTTCTTCTTTCAAGCGCGGCTGGCGCCTCCAGCGGGCTGTAGTGCCCGAGATTAGGGCCGACTGTTGAGCAGTCGGGCCGGATCTTCCTGGCGACCTTCTTAGTTGACGACTTAACGTCCCTTTTCTTTTTATTCTTTAGAGGCCAACGCCACTCTCCGACGGGAGCTGAGCGCAGCCGACGCCGCCTTGCGCACCAAGGGGGAGGAGTGCAGCAAGCTCGCTGCAGAGCGCGACCTGCTAGCTACGCAGCTGGCGGAGCAAAGGGAGCTGCTTAAGAAGGCGCACGACGAGGCGGAGCAGAGAGAGGCTGCTCTCCTGGCCGAGTTCGAAAGCGAGTGCTCCTCCTGGACCGACAAGGAGGCACAGCTGACCTCTGGCTTCCACGAGATCGAGGACATCGTCAACGGTGAGTTTCTTTACTTTCCTTCTTTGAGCCGCTGACTATTGGTCAGGCCGACTCCTGGTTTTTTGATTTGCTTCTTCTTCGTCTTGGCAGACTTCTTCCCCGGCCATATGCACGCGGCCAATCAAGCCATTGAGGCTGATCGCGAGGCACGGAGGGCGAGTGGTGCTGAGGTCGCTGCCAACGCCCCCCGGACCCTTGACGAGCAGCTTCTAAGCATTGAGGCTCGTCTGCGGCCAGCCCATCGGATGCTGCGCCGACTTCAACGTGTCGGTGCCCAGGCGATCGCTGCCCTGTGGCCGGACATGCCGGTTCTGCGCACTCCCAGCCGGACTGCCGACTGGCTGGAGGTCGCGGCTGGTCGTCTTGAGGCCTGGAAGGGTTCCGCGGCCCGGGCTGGAGCGCGCCGGGCCTTGGAATTCGTCAAGGCGTGGTATCCAGGGCTGGATCTGGACCGTCTGGCCGCGTTCCGGTCAGAGGCCCAGGCGGAGCTGCTAGCTGTGGAAGACGCCATCGTCGAGCGTGCGGTGGCGATCGCCGACTACAAGAACACCAGCGTCTTCGTCCCTGAGCGGGCTGAGGACGGCAGGGAGGCACCGCCGGAGTGGTTCGGGATGAACCCGGATTACGACGAGGACTCGGCGGAGGTGATCGGCTCCACCGCCGAGGAGGAAGGCGAGGCGGAGGACGGAGATGAGATGGAGGCGCCAGAAGACGGAGCGGGCGACCAGCCTCAGCTCGACCGCACCTCTAGCAACGAGTCGCGCCCGTCTGGGACGGCTGCCACCGGAGATGATCGAGCCGAGACTGCCCAGCCGGCCGCCCCGGCGCCTGACACTGCAGTCTCCTCCGGCCCTCCAAACCCGTCTGCCGCTTCCTAGGCTGCTGTCTTGCCTTTTTATTTTATCTGCTTTGATAGTCTCTGAAAAAACTTGTCAATTCGCACAATTCCACCCGCGGGGTGTATTTTGAACTTCTGCTCGAAGATTCGGCCAAGGGCCTATGCTGTGTAAATATTATCTAATTCTATCTTTCCTTGCTCATTGCTCTTATGGCTCTTTCCTTTGCCGCCTTCCCTTAGTCACCGCCTTGCCCGTCGGGCAACCACTCTGCGGACTGCCGTTTGGATCAAGTGCTTGGCTACTCTTGGGAAGGCAAGTACTTGGCCGTTTTTAGAGTCTTTTAAACAAGTAGGATAGAAAGCGGCAAGCTGACTACTCAAGAGTCGGTTTTTGCAAAAAGGGGCTGGAAACCGGCTTAAGCTATGTTTATGCTTTGGGTCCTTAGCCATTTTTCATGTGGGCGCCCATTCTTCCTTACCCCTGCCCACCAAATGGGCCGCTCTGCAAGCTGCGGCTTCTGACAGGAGACGGCTTTAGGCACCGCACACTACTTGTCCGACTGCAGGAAGCATTTCATAGCGCAAGGCGGCGAGTCCCCGGGCCGACTAGTCGAACCCGGTGCCAAGCGGCATAACAAAGAGTAACATACTCGAAGGCATAATTCTTATTATACAGATAACAAAAAAGGGCAGTCCCCGAGCTCGTCTCGGGGGGCCCGAAGTCTTGGTACTTTAACACAAAAGGTAGCGTGGTACATAATGCATTAACTGTAATATCTTCGGAGAAGATTCGCATTCCATGGCCGTTCCGTCTCTTTGCCGGAGTCGTCCCTCTTGCGTGCTCGGGGCTTCTGAGTGTCGATCAGGTAGTAGGAGCAGATTACTCAAAGACTTTCTTCGATGATGAATGGGCCTTCCCAAGGTGCCGATAGCTTGTCTTTGGCGGCTGTTCGACTGGATCACCGGAGCACAAGGTCGCCCTCTTGGAAAGATCTCGGCTTGACCTTCCTGTTGTAGTAGCGGCGCGAGCTCTGTTTGGTAGATGCTTTGGACCGGCCGAGTGCCAACAATCGGCCCTCTTCCAGCAGATCGACGCCATCTTGGCGTGCTTCTTACGCTTCCTCCTCGGTGTACATGGTGACTGCGTGGGGAGTCGAACTCTATATCCGTTGGGATGGCGGCTTCGCACCGTGAGACGAGGAAGAAGGGTGTGAAGCCGATTGACTTATTTGGAGTCGTCGCAAACTCGGAAGGGCGGTGGCAACTCCTCAAGCGGCCCGACGGCGAACGCTCCAGTGGTTCGACCAATCGAGGCTTGATGCGGAACATGATGAGGCCGTCGGCTCGCTTCCACTGGCCGTTTGATCGCGGATGGGCAACGGACGCTAAGTCCATCGGATGCCTTGTGTCGGCGAGAAGCGGGCGAGCGCCTTTGGCAAAATTTGTGCCATTGTCGGTGATGATGCGGTCGCGATGCAGCCGTGCCGAGTCGTGGATGTCGGTGATGAAAGTCGCTGCAGTTGGACCATTCAACTTCTTGATGGGTTTTGCTTCTATCCACTTGGTGAACTTGTCCACCGCGCGACAAGTAAGTGAGTTAGACCGCCTCGTGCTGCTTTGAATGGTCCCACCATGTCCGGGCCCCAAACAGCAAAGGGCCAAAGGCGATGGGGATAGTCTTGAGTGCGGAAGCAATTTGAAACGGCTTGGAGCGGAACATCAGCACCCATTGCATTTTGAACTAATTCCTTGGTCTCTTCTAGGGCAGTTGGCGAGAAGAAACCGTGTCGGAAGGCTTTGGCGGCAGAGTGCTCTTGAGGCCGCATGGTGGCACTTTTCGCCTATGATGAATGTCTTCGAGAATCGCTTGGCCTTGCTCTGGCTCGACGCAATGTCGGTAGACACCAAGGACGCCGCGCGCTGACCAGCTCTCTCGCTGACTATGGTGTAGGCTACCGGCCGGGCGTTGTACTTGCCGAGCCAAGATCTCATCGGTTGGTAGCTCTCCGCTTACTAGGAACTTGAGGATGAAATTTGGGCCCATGAGGGTGCTGCTATTTCTTCAATCGCCAAGATCGCCACTTGGACGAGGGCGGCTAGGCTGGGAGGCGGCAGGCTGGAGTCCGCAGCCGCTTGCTGGGTTGATGAAGTCCCCGGGCTGACTGGTGCAGTCCCCGGGCCGAGTTCTGGAGTCTTTGCGATGGTCGCGACAGTCCCCGGGCCGGGTTCTGAAGTCCCCGGGCCGGCTTCGACTGCGGCATTCTTGGGGCCGTCTGCAAGGATTCTCGTGCCATCTGCTGAGGCTTTGGAGTCAGATCCGACTTCTTCAGGGGGAGCCGGCACAAAAATGGAGTCTGATTCTGGTGAAGGCTTGACGGATGGCTTGAGGAGGCGCTGAAGGGCGACGCCGGATGGTATTGCCTGGCGGGTGGAGCCGATTCTTGCTGTGGTATCTCGCTGGTCGTTGTCGTTTCTTGGCACGTGGAGGAACTCGCACCCCTCAAATTATCCACTCAATTGTTGTACCAGGAAATGGTACCTCGCCATGTTTGCATCTTGGGCGTCCCAGTCGACGGATGACTGTTGGACCACCAAGTTGGAGTCGCCATAACACGAGATCCGGCCGAATGCCAAGCTCTTGGCAAGCCGAGCCGTGAATGAGCGCCTCGTATTGGCGACATTGTTGGAGGCGGAAATGGATCTGGCAGCGCATACTTGAGCTTGTCGCCTTTGGGGAAGTGAGGACGATCTGGCTCCCAAGCGGTCGCATCTTGGAGCCATCGAAATGCATCCGCCAATGAGTGGAGTCGGTATTTGGCGGCGTAATCTTTGGGTCTCGGCCCAATGACGAGGAAGTCGGCCAAGATACTGCGACTTGATGGCGGTGCGGGGCTGGTAATAGATGGTGTAGGGAGCCAATTCTATGGCCCATTTGGCCACTCGGCGGAAAGCATCTCGGCTTGCCGATGATCTCGGCTAGTGGGGCTGCAAACCACAGTGATTGGATGCTCTTGAAAGTAAGGCTTCAACTTCTTGGCGGCAAAGTGCACGCCGTAACACATATTCTGGTAGTGGGGGTAGTTCTGCTTGGAGGTCGACAGTACCTTGCTCAGGTAATATACTAGTCTATGGACAGGTAGCGCCTTGCCTTCCTCCTTGCGCTCAACTACAATGACTGTGCTGACTACCCTGCTGGTGGCAGCAATGTACAGGAGCATGGGCTCCTTAGGAGTCGGGGCCGCCAGCACGGGGGGAGTAGTCATCATCTTCTTCAACTAGAGAAAAGCTTCATCCGCCTTGGGGTTCCATTCAAAGAAGGTGGTCTTCTTCATGAGCTGATACAACAGGAGAGCTTTCTAGCCCAGCCGACTGATGAATCGGCTGATGGAGGCCAAGCAGCCGGTGAACTTCTGCACATCTAGCAGTCGGCGAGGTACTTCCATCCTCTCGATGGCCTTGATTTTCACAGGGTTGCACTCTATGTTGCGTTCGGAGACCAGGAAACCAAGGAGCTGGCCGGCTGGTACTCCGAAGACGCACTTCTCAGGGTTGAGCTTGATCTGGAATCGGCGCAGGCTCTCAAAGGTCTCCTTGAGGTCTTCCAACAGTGTTCCTCGATTTTTCGTCTTCACCACCACATCATCCACGTAGACGTGGGCGTTTCTGCCGAGCTGCTTGAGGAGGCACTTCTGCATGCAACGCTGAAAGGTGGCGCCGACGTTCCTTAAGCCAAACGTCATGGTCAAGTAGCAGAAGGCTCCAAACGGCATGATGAAGGCGGTCTTCAGTCTGTCGGCCGGGTTCAGCTTGATCTGGTGATATCTTGAATATGCATCTAAGAAGCTCAACAGCTCGCATCCGGCTGTGGAGTCTATCACCTGATCAATTCTCGGCAGAGCGAACGGGTCCTTGGGGCAAGCTTTGTTGAGGCTTGTGTAGTCAATACACATCTGCCACTGCTTGTTCTTCTTGATACCAAGACCGGGTTTGCTAGCCATTACGGAAAGAACACTTCCATGATGAAATCGGCTGCTAGGGCCGGGCTATCTCTTCTCCAACAACTCTTCTCTTCTCTTCTCTTGACGGAGTGGGCGCCAAAGGGCTGCGGACGGCTTCACATCGAGATCGGGACATGTAACTTGTGCTCGGCGTAATTCCGTCGGTACACCGGCATGTCTTTAGGGACCATGCGAAAATGTCTCGATTCTCACGGAGGAAATCGACGGGCTTCGCCTTCCTATTCTCTTGTCTAGGTTTGCACCTCTGACGGCGTACCTCTCCGGTGCTCCGGGTCCAAGGGTATCTTCTTCGTCTCTTTGGCGGCTTGAATGAGCCCTCGACTTCCGACTCCTTGGGGTTGGGCGATATTTCAGCTACTTGCGGCCATCGCCACAACCCGATCAAGAAGCCGCTTCTCATTTCACGATCACCGGGGACTCGACGACCATTGCTTTCCAGTACTGGCAGACGACTTTACGTAGTGTCGCCGGCTACGGTCGAGGATCCTTGGAACTTGGCATCTTCATCTTGAGGTAGGCGTAGTGGGGGACCGCCATGAACTTGGCCAGGCAGGTCGGCCAAGCGAGGCGTGTCTGGGCTTTCGAGGTCCACCACTTCAAACCAAAGCGCTCTCGGCGGAAATGATCTTTGTCCCGAAGAGGGCGTCTATCGAGATCTTGCCGATCGGGTGAGCGTGAAAGGCGGTACAATGCCGTGGAACACATTCCGGCTGCTCTGAAGCTGTCTCGCTTGATTCCTAACTTCTCCATCGTGTCCTTATGCAGGATGTTGATGCTGTTGCCTCTCGTCTATCGGCACTTTCGCGAGAAGCGGCCCTCCTATCCGTGGAAAGGTGGCTCCCAAGACCAGGCGTAGGAGCCGGATTCGCATCACCTGCGGGTGATCAGCCCTGCTCCAAGCGATAGGCTTCTCGGACCCGATGCATGAATTCAGGAGTATCCGATGCTACCGCATTCACTTCTCTTTGCTTCTTGTGACCTTTATTCGTCGCTCGGTCGTCGGCCACACCGGTGAACACCACATAAGCTCCATGCTCTTACGGTACTGCGTCTTGTCTTTGCGTAGGCCGATAGCCGGGCCGACTGCTTTGGGCGGCGGTGGAGGCGGCGGCCCAAAGAAAGCGGGGAGGCGGAGGCCGTCTCCCTTGGCGATCTGGTGAGCAGTGACACTTTCGGTGGTGTGGTTTGACGGCTTCGGCGCCGCTATGGAACTTGCGAGGACCATCTAGAGTGCGCTCGTAGAGAAAGCCGCAACCAGTTGGACTTGCCGCCTTTCTATCGCTTGGTGGAGGCTGCCTCAGCTCTTGGTCTTCATTGTCGCCACCTGCCTATTGGAAGCCGGCTGTGGGGGCCTGCGCTTGTGATCGCTCTGTTGTTGCCGCCGACTGGTGTCTCAACCCAGGAGTTCTGGAACTGAGGAGCCACCTTGCAGTCAGACCGACTTCAATCTCCGCCTTCATGGAGGAGTCGGCTATGGCGATTTGTTCATACGCTATGATCAGCAGCTGACTCGTCGAGGGTCTCGGCTCGTCATAAAGGAGCTTGTGCTTGAGGAGGGTGCCTTCTCGCACCCGATGGTGAAGTACTTCGATAGCTCCGCACCTCGTGCACTCCCTCGCAGGAGTTCGGAGCTCGGCCCAGCGTGAGGTAGTCGCGAGTTGACTCTGCTGGGGCCTTGCACACACAAGGAAAGTGGCGAGGCTTGGGAGGTCGCTTGTATGTGCTCGTGAAGGCGGACGAAGGCCTCGGTGAAGTCGACCAGCTGTTGATGCTTGCGGGGCTTCAAGCTGTTCAACCATGTCCGGGCGTGCCACAGGAGCATGAGGGGAACATACTTTACGGCAACACGCTTGTTGCCGTTCGCTATGTTAGCGGCGTGGAGTAGTCAACTAGCCAGTCTTCCGGCTTCACGGAGCCGGTGTACTTGGGCATGTCTCGGGGGAGTGTGAACCCTCTGGGGAAGGGCTCGTCTCGGATGCGAGGTCCGCAGGGCGGGCCCAACTCGTCTTCTTCTTCTAGCGCCAGGGATCGATGGAGTCGGTCGATCTGGTGGCGGGCGTCGTTTTCTCCGACTCCCTCTCGGCGTCCAAGGCGGTCGCCGAGAGTCGGATGCTTCGGCGGTATGGCGGGAGACTTCGCCTTTCTCTGCGAGGAGGAGGCGGATAGTCGCCCCGCCGCTCCTTTGCTCTTAGGCGGCCCGTCTTGGTCGCGCCGATGGAGATGTGGAGTCCGGTATGCGGCTGACAGCCGGATCCTTGTTTTTTCTTCCACGGACACCACCAGTCGGCGTCCGAGACGTCGCGCCTTGATCTCGGCGGGGAGGCAAGTCGTCGGTTTGTCGTCGCGGCACCTCCATGCGGCAGCCGGCTTCGTCCTGCGTGAAAGCCACGTCGAGGAGCTGCTGGAATCGCTCCGTCATCAGGCGGCGCTCCTCGCCCTCGAAGTTGTCCAGTTTCGTCGCCGCCCGCTGGCGGGCCGATGTTCTCCGGCAGGCGTGGCGTATCTGAGGCGATTGGCGAACAGGTTGGCGATAGCTTACGCCGCGCCCTAAGCGGCTTCAAACCCCGTCCCGGCCGGCAGCGAGCCCGCCACAGCCCGATCCATCTCCGCATTTGGCGGCGAGGCTTCGACAAGCGCCTCATGCTTGCCCGGCTTTCTCGCGCCGAGGCTGAAGGCGGCGTGCCTCCGCATCTCGGACGCGGCGTGTTACAGGATAGGCACGCAGTCGGGTCTTCTTGAGCCGCGTCGAGAGGGTCACGAGGCCCTTCGCCGGAATGCTCGCTATGACCGATGATGAGCACTTCCGTGACGGTGCTTCCGCCGCTCCCCGCGCAAGGGAGCGGCTCATCGTAGACCACCACGTTGGTGGGGAACGCGTCGAGCGGCAGCCAGCGGAGTCGACCAGCATCGGGTCGGTGGAGCCTCTGGACTCCAAATCCACGGCGAGCTTCGCCGCGACGTGGAGCCGCTTTCGAGAGGCCCGCGAGGCTCTCGGAGCCGCCGTTACTGCGTGAGCTCGTCGGAGAGGCGAACCTCGCCAATAAGTTCGGCACAGAGCAACTTCGCCAAGAGCGATCTCAGCGCCCGTGCAGCACGTCGGGCGCAGAACTCCGTCTCTGGCGTCTTGGCTAGCTGCGCTTCGCCGAGGAGGAAAAAGGGTTCCGCCCGCAGCAGGTCTCGAACGACGGTGTGCCTAGCCCCGGTGGGCGCCAAATGTCGGGGTTAGGTGCGACATATGCCAAAGGATGGCTTATCATGGTGGGCGGCGTAACGTCGCGGTGCACGAAACGGGATGAGGCGAAGGCATGCCGCGCCCGGCGAATCTTACCCAGCTTCAGGGCTCTCCGTGGAGATAGCACCCCTACTGCTGCTCTGCGGGGTCTCCGCATGATCACTATGGCAAAGTGAGTACAAGGTTGCTCCTTGAGCTGTTCGGGGTGAGGTAGGAGAAGGGCACGGCTAGCTCTTCTCTTCCCCCTGCGTGTGTCTAAAACTATTAGGGTCCAACCTCTTGCATGGGTGCCCCGGGGGGTTTATATAGGCCTACCCCCCGGGGGTACAATGGTAATCCGACTGGGCGCGGGTCCCGGCCGTCAGTCTCTTAGGTCGCCGTCTTCTCCGCCGACTTCTGGGGCCCGCCGACTAGTGGGCCCCGCCGACAGTCCAGCATGGGGCCGACAAGCCTTGTCACGCCGCGTGGTAATCTTGCCGGTTGACATCAGCAGCCGCTTCTAATGACGTGCTTGATGCGGTCATGGCAATGATGCTCGCCACTGACGGGCGTATCCGTTGCCATTCAGCTCTGTAATACGGTTAATGGCGCGGCGGAGCCCATGGGAGGGGCTGGCCGATTTGACTCTCGGGGCGACTCCGGCCCAGGGTCCAGGTCTTGAAGCGCTCTCGCGGTCGTTTTCTGCACTCCGCCGGCAAAGCGGTAGTTCCGCCGTCTCGGGTCGTGACAGACAGCCGTCGTGGGTAAAGGATGCGCGGTCAGCGTCTCGAGGCAGGCGTGTATGATCTTGCGCCCGGACGGAGATCTTCGTCGATCTGGCGCCTTCGTGGCTATGCTCGCCTGCGTGAGCCGGAAGGCGTGGACGGGGGCCGTGGTGGCGGCCACATCCCATCCCGTCCGTAGTTGCATAGGCGGGAGGTGGTTGAGTCATGGGCCGACTCCCCATAGCCGCCTTCTCTCCAGGAAGTCGCCCGGGTTGGGAGTCGGCTCATCTCGAGGCCGTCTACGGGACTCGGGCTGGAGAAGCGGTCGGCGGCTCTGCTGCCGACTCTCAGAAGACGGTTCTTTGTCTTGGAGTCTTGAGGGGTGCAGTCTGCCCCGATGTTTTGAAAGGTCCAGGGACTCGGGTTTGCCTACCCGTGGCCCATTACTCCGACACGGGGGGGGGGGGGGTGGATGAACAGTGAGCGGTGGTGTTGCCTCTAGATGAACAGGAACCCGTGGTGTGGTGGGCTGGATGAACAGTAGACGGTGGAGGGGTGGCCGTGGAGGGGTGGTTGAACAGGACCCTGTGGTGTGGAGGGCTGGATGAACAGTAGACGGTGGAGGGGTGCCCGTGTGGAGGGGTGGTTGAACAGTAGCCGGTGGAGTAGCGCGTGGTGGAGGCTGGATGAACAGGAGCCTGTGGAGGCCGGAGGATGTCGACGGTGGAGATGTACAATATCCCATGGAGTCCCGTTTTGCGGTACGCCACACCCCTCCCCCCCCCCCCGTTTCGACCGTAGCGCTCCAACACAAGTCCGTTTCGTCCATTTTGCGGTACGCCACACCCCTCCCGATGAACAGGACCCCCGTTTCGACCGTAGCGCTCCAACACAAGTCCGTTTCGTCCGTTTTGCGGTACGCCACACCCCTCCCGATCAACAGGACCCCAAGTTTGACCGTAGGAGGTCCGTTTCCTCCGTTCTGCGATGCATGAGCCTCGTTCCATCGCCCTATTCCGTCCAAGCGGTTTGGCTCCCCGCGTTCCGTTGCCTCCCGATGAACACGACGCATTCCGTTGCCTCCCGATGAACACGACGCATTCCGTTGCCTCCCCATGAACACGACGCATTCCATTGCCTCCCCATGAACACGACACATTCCGTTGCCTCCCCATGAACACTAGCCCTCGCCGTACGTATGCGCGACTAGGCGTTCGAAACCCCGCCCGTATGTACACATACGTGGCCGTATTTTCTTTCTTGCACCTGGCGGCTATGACGTGCGTGTACATGCTACGTGCTTGGCGCCTCTACTACATTTGTCGCGTCGCGCCTCTACTACGACCGCGTGCGGCGCCTCTACATCGACTAGTATATATATGCGTACAAGTTCGCGACGAATGACAATGCTACGACGCTCGACCAGTGGGTCCCGGTATCGGCGGTTCGCCTCCTTGCGTGCGAAAATGTAGCTGGTGGGTCCCAATGATCGAGAGGCGAATCGTTTTTTGCCCGGTCGCACTTCGCTGCGTGCGAAGATGTAGCAGGTGGGTCCCAGCATCGGGGCGAATCATTTTTTTTGCGGGACGCACTTCCTGCGTCGCGAAGATGTAGCCGTGGGTCCCGGCGATCGGGGCGAATCAATTTTTGCGGGACGCACTTCCTTGCGTCTGAAGGTGTAGCTGGTGGGTCCCAAATTTGTCGAGAAGCGTTTTTGGCTAAATATGGTGGCCCACTGGTAGGTCCTCGGCTGTCGGTGGAGGAATAATTATTTTGCAGGCGTAATAAGGAGGCACTTCCTTGGCCGTGGACCCGGTATCGACCTCTCCACGCATCTGATCCACGTCCGATGGAAGCCGTTCCTTGACCATGTTGACCACGCTGCGCCGAGAGCACCAGGGCGGTGGACGCAATGGCGAGGCCTAGGAAGGGACGACGCGAGCCGGGAAGATGCGGCGATGGATGCCCACGCGTAGAGAGTACGAGGGTTCACCGGTTCATTGTGGTGTGAGGCCGCCACGCCGCATGAGAATAACAGGGGGTGTGGGTGAGTAGAGGGATGGCCCGCCAGCGGTGGGAGTAGTAAGGCGGTGAGGCCTCCGCCGCATCGCAGCCGGCCACGGGAGGTAGGAGCACGAGGCACGACCGACGCTGGTTTGGGCGGCTGGAGCAAGAAGACCAGAGGTTGAAGAAGCACTACGGTCGTTGGATGGACACCGTACGATCACTGGAGCTAGAATCGTGCATATTGACTAAGTTGACAAAGCCCTCCGTCCCCGTCAACTTAGTAGGCCCACAAGTCAGCCTGACACTATACTGGGTCCCAGCCCAGGGGAGTATTCATTTTTTTGTGCGTAATAAGGAGGCACTTCCTTGCGTCTGAAGATATAATCAGTGGGTTCGAGCCGTCGAGGCCGGCCTTGAGGAGGAGGGAGCAGGCAGTCCCATGGCGCTTGTTTGAGCGGCTGGAGCAGGAAGAGCAGAGATTGAAGAAGCACGACGGCCATTGGATGGCCATCCAACAGTCACTGCTTGTGCATCAACCTTTTTTTAGGAAAGCCTCAAATCTGTGGAAAATAGCATACAGGCCATCTGCCATTATTTTTAATAATTTACAGCCCATTTGCTAATTCTTAAGGTTTTTTTGGAGCCCATATTCTTTTTGTTAGCATTACAACCCATATCGTGGCCATAGTTAAAAACTTATACGAAATTTTGCATATTTCGGTGCGGTCCGAACTGTTTTAATCCCGAAATTTCGACTCACATTCAAACTGATTTTAAAAATAAATGTATATCAGTATAAAATCCAACAAATTCTCCACGCATAAAAATTAATGTAATTTAAAATCTCGAAATGAAAAAAAAGATATGTGAAACTAATCGCGGTTTGATGTGTTTTAAAATGTACATCCCATTTCTCATTACCGATGGGCCATTTTCTCGGCCAGTAGAATGAAAGCTCTCCTCGTCTTGAAAGATTTGCAGCCCAACACGCTGACAAAGCGACTTACTTGGCAAATCACAAAAAAACTAGGGGCTGTGATTGTGGACCCGGTAGCCGGACTCTGCGTCTGATACTCTCTCCGATGGAATGTCGTTGACCACATTTACCACGCCACGCCGAGAGCACCAAGGCGATGGACGGCAGCAGGCCTAGGAAGGGGACGACAGCGGAGCCGGGAAGACGCGCAATGGATGCCGCGGAGAGGAGTACCAGGGTTCACCGGTTCGGCCGTGGTGTGAGGCTTGCCGTCGCCGCAGGGAGCACTGGCTAGCGGTGGGGAGTAGTAGGGAGGCGACGAGGCCTCAATGGCAAAGACAACCGCCACTTTGGAAGCGAGCAAGCGGTCTCCCGGCAACTGGTTTGGCGGTGGTGCAAGAAGAAGAGCGGCGATTGAAGAAGCGGCGAGGCCGTTTGATTCAAATCCAACGATTCTTGCCGCTAGAATTGTTTGTTGACTAAGTTGACAAGCCCTGCGTGCAGCGTCAACATAGTAGGCCCACAGTCAGCCTCCCCAACCGTGCGCCCGGATGTCGATGGGAGGAATCATTTTTTTCGCGTAATAAGGAGGCAGTTGATTGCGTGCGGCCAGACCAGCGGAGGGAGTAGGGTGGGCCGGGGAAGCCTGCCCGGCATCATAGCGAGCCACAAGAGGAGGGAGCAGGCAGTCCCGCCGGCGCTAGTTTAGGCGACTGGAGCAGGAAGATCAGAGATTGAAGAAGCACGGCGGCTATAATCGTGTGTTCACTGACAAAGCCTTGCGTAAACAAGTCAGCCTCGAAATCTGTGGCGTGTACAACCCATTTGCTATTATTTTTATAATTTTTACTCATTTTCTAATTCATACGGAATTTATTGCAGCCCGTTTTCCATTTTTAGAATTGCCGGCCATTTTCCGGGTCAGCATTCAGGGTCAAAAATCAACTAAATATGTGGGAAATTTTTTCTTTGGGTAACGAAATATTCTTAATCCAAAAATTAATAGCCATACTAAAACAAATTTAAAAATAATAAGTTAGTACTATGTCATGTTAAATCCAATGAAATACGTATAAGATATCAGTGAAGAACAAAATTCAAAAAACTAATATCCCATTTGCTCAGATTGAAAGATTTGCAGCCCAGTAATTCGGTGAAAACAAATAGGCCTAGCTTGGGTATTCTTCAAAAAGAAATACTGGGCTACCTATTTTCCCAAAGAACTGGTGCATGAGCATTTAGCTTTATTTATTTATTTACTTATTTATATTTAGGGGACCATGAGCATGTACCGGGCCGGATTCATGTGAGAGCGTCCTTCCAGTTAATTATGGGCTTCTATTGGGCCTTCATCAGTGGGCTGCATGTTATCAACAAGTGGAAAATGTGTTCCAAATGCGAAAAAATAGTATGAGCTACGTGCGATGCGGGGCACTAAAGGATCGAACTGCGGCAGCGACTTCCAAAACATTGTGTTTGTCGTTCTAACAACACATTTATATTCAACCAATGTATGAAATATACTCACGATTGTACATTGAAAACAGCAGCAACAACGGGCTGGGGGTGCAAGGCAAAGCGATGGCGAGCAGGAGAGAAGAGTGAAGACACAACTCTCTTCCAAACCAAACATCGGCCATCATTACAAAAGGGCTACCAAAAAGAACAAGTGTATGCATCAAACTAAATAAAGATCCTACTACACCAAGTATGCGCATCTAACTAAGCGGCTCAGTTAGGCGTTACTATTTATTAAGTCGTGGAGATTGGTGGCGGCTTGTACCAGATGGGTGCCTCGACGGGGAAACTCCGGCCAGCGAACTAAGTCTGATACTTGCGACCCTCTCTCCTACTTTGGGCTGCAGAGCGTGGCGGCACATATCAGGGTATGGTGCATGCAGAGACGCATGGTATGCTGTGTACACACAGTTTTTCCCGATGAACGAAACCGCACTGCCATCATGATCCTTGCCGTCGGTAATCTCCTAGTTAATCGGATAATTCTGTCCGACAAACAGAGAGCATGTGCCAAGGCTACTTACCAGCCTCCAGTCAAAAATTCCTGAAGGCCCAGAGAAGCTGGGATCCTGCTCAAAGACCTTGCAGTGACTGTGATTGTATTCCTCGAAACAACACGTCTGCAGATGCGCGTAACGATCATCAATCTTTCGCCGTCCTGATCGAGCCGGAACCACCTGCAACTGCCATGCCGCTCTTCTTTGAAAGGTTCTGGGATTAGGAAGGGTAGGGACACCAGGCGGCCTACAACATCATATCAAGTTGGAGTCAAATAAAAAAGGGCTCTTGATTTAGTCAATCTTAAGAACGGCATGTTATGAACATGAATATTTTTGATAAATGTTGTGATAATATAAGCAAGCCGTCATGATATCATAGGAAAGTAACATACCGCTTTGTAACAGCCGTTTGTAGCGATGATCGGAAGTAGGCCAGCAATACGTCCAGCCATAGAAGGAGTCTACAACATAAATGAAGCCCTTGTGTTCAATGGCATCGAGAACCATGGAGGATGTATGATCTGCGATGGACGTGCAGATTTATCCACTTACCGCGGTGATGACTGTCGAGATAGGCGAGACCGCGGTTGAAGAAGCATAATTAGCACGAAATCTTTATAATTCCCAGATCTTGTGGGCACTTGGCAGATTACAACCTTGAGCAAATCAAACTTGGTATCATGTTAGCTCTTTGTAAGATTCCGAGTATTCGGGGCAGCGGTGCCAAAGCGGTGCGATGTTAATCGAAGGAAGGGGGATCAATCACCGGGTGTAGACCTCCATGAGCATCCAGCCGCCATGACCGTCGACGAAAGCACCATCCAAGACATGTTCATGCCGACCCGATTACATACCGTTAATGTAGGCTGAGGCGGCGGGGATTGGATCGCGATGAAGGGGTTGATGCTCGCCACCCTACGATCGTTATGCTCGCGTGACCGCCATTTTGAAGATCGGCGACATCGACAAGCAAGGATGCGGCTTAAAAGCTCCGACTGAGGGCTTTGAGTAAACGGTACAGCCCCGACGAGAGCCGCGGCGTAATGTGCATGAGATTGTCCACACGCGAAACAATGAGCTTGATTACCTCTGTGGGGAGCGAATTCCAGCCATTCTTTCGGCGGATGCTACTCGGTTCTGCCATTGTTAGTGCTTGGGTTTCAGACGAGGGGGGAGGCGCCTTAGCGGGGATGGAAGCTTGGACGAGATTATGTGCGGACAAAGATGGAGAAGCGAATATGTGCTTTGCCGGAAGTGGACAGTGATGATGACTACGCGCCGCTTGACTTACGAGACACATACCAGCAACAGAGGGTCATATCGATGCAGACAACTTGCTTGAGTGATCATGATCTTGGTACTCCCCTCAAGATTACCTACTACAGATTACTATGCCCTAGCTTGCTAGAGTAGAGTAGAAGAGTAGAGTAGAAGAGCCAACATGTATAACAATCGATACTCAAAACTAATTCTTAAAGATCATTTCTTGCAAAGCACAATAAGTGTTATTTCTTCACAAGTTTTGGATGCAAAGTTGAGCAGGTTGAACGCTTTTGTTTGCAAAAGATACCTTTTTATCTATTTCACCCGGATGTTTGTGAGCTCTAGAGATGAGATAATATCCGAAGAAACCTATCGATACCCGTTACACATGAGATGACCCCCACATCCTTTGTCAAAATAAACAACTCCCGGATCAATGCATTTCACTCTTGATTGCAGCATACGGGCACCTTACTACTATAGATTAGTACGACCAAAAATTGAACTAACATTATATATAGTACGATAAATACTGATGCATGTCACCTAAAATTATATCATTCAAAACTATGTTCAAATACGAATCCAAAAATATAGTTTTTGTTGACATGCACTAACATTTTGTCACTTAAATCTTCAGTCAAATTCAATGGGGGACTAATAAACCACGACCGATGTAGTACAAGTGTAGAAGGCGGCGCTGCACGGGAGTCTCACCTCTCACCCCGCTCGTGGCGCGGCAGTAAAGTCGTCATATCACAAAACCCAACCACTCCTAGTAATAAATGGCCTGGTAAAATAAATGGACAAGCAACCATCACATACCTCTGTCTTTTTTGCATTTCATCTCTCTGCATTTACTTTCTCCGGTTCATCTCCGACGCTCGATCCCTAGCTACTACTCCTAGGGCCAGTTATTTTGACGGCTTCCCCAGCTTTTCCCACAAGACTAGTCACAGTGGAGAGTAACAATAAGGCGCCTCACTCATTTATTTGGGCTTCTAAACTACTACTCCGTCCTGGTTTATTCCTCACCATTGTAATTTGTGCTAAGTTTTGACCGAAGATTTAACTGATAAAATGTTACTCAAAACACTTAGGCGCGGTGCATCTAGGTGTGTAAGTCATCTTACGAAAACCAAATAATCCGAAAACACTTAGGCGTGGTGCATTAACTTCTACCTCGCTTCTTGTTTCTTGACATATCAACCAATAAGAGATAAAGAGTGTGCATGCTTTTAATGACTTGAGATATCAAACCACGACATGCAGCGGTTAGTTCAGTGCATGCAATACTATTAATTAGCAAATAAACATTAACGTTTCTCGTTTTCTCCTCTTCCTTGGTCACGGTGCACAGAGAAGGAAGCTAAAAGTAAACAATCAAACGAGCATTTTTGCATTTGTTTTGCATTGAATCGTTTCACAAGCTTGACTAGTGCTGTTTTTCCACTTTTACAAAAACCGCATCGTAATGTTCAAACATGCATTTGCACGTACATAAGTAATAGTAGTACTCCCTCCGTCTAGGTGTACAAGTCTTCCCTCCTTCTTGGTCACCGTGCACAACCAAAGATGACTTATTGACACCGGACGGAGGGAGTAACATAGTGCGCAAGCATATATCGAGAGGGCGTGTAGTCCGATAGTATATAGTAAAGTTTGTGCTATATGCACGTACTTGCAAAATGCGTAATAATACACAACGTTTCCAAACTTTCACTTTTACATACTTAATTAAGGACGCTAAAAATTCCTGAACGTTCGGGATTTATCATTTGCGTCCCAAAACTAATGAGATCGCCTTACGAAACAAAAATTATATCCTCCTAAAAGCCACGACGCTCGGAGCGCTTGCGGCGCGCCACGAGTGCCCTGGTGTGCGGCCGTTTCCCAGCGCGCCGACACAACGCCTCTTCCTCAGCCTCGCAACTCGCGAGGTGATGATTAATGACTTGCCGTGGGCGAGAGCGATCTCACCGTGTGTGGTGATCCAGCGCCAGCAGTACTCCTCTGGCTGGAAGTGTGCACCGGTCCACGCACCGCCAAGCGTAGATGAGGCGCTTGGGCCCGGCCGCACTCGTATGCGTCGGCACGGCGTCCTCCGCCACCCTCACGGCCCTCGCACGAGCCTTCTGCCAAAGAACCAATTGTTTGACTCTCTCGGACGTGACATAGATCTCCCAGAAAGCTTGTTGCGCGGTGCGCTTCTCTTCCTCGGCCTTCTTCTCCGCCTCTATTTTGGCGCGCTCTGCTGGAGGCAAAGCCTCCCACAAGGCGACATCCATTTCTTTCCAAAGCTCCTCAAGGATGGGGGGCTCGGCGAGGCGTGCGGCGTTCTCCTCGCGGCCAGGGGAGCCGTAGCGATCCTCCGGCAGCGTCTTAAACAAGATTGAGAACGCCCGGCCGCGTCCACCTCGATCTTGTCGCAGCGAGGAGCGGAACCGACACGTCCTCCTCGACTAGTGGCAGCGAGGAACAGGCAATGAACGGCTTGTCGTTGTCACAAGCGAGGAGAGCGGAACACCGACGCGTCCTCCTCGACTAGTGGCGGCGAGAACGGAAAGGCGACGCGTGACCGTCCAAGCAGTGCAGGAGGGGCTCTAGGGCTTGGGAGGAGATGCCATGGTGGTCGACATGAGAGGAGGGGGAGGAGATGGCGATGAGCGTGAGCGTGAGGGGGAGGAGATAGCGATGTCATCGGAGGCGCAGTATTTATAGCGAGCAATGGCACACCTGCGTAAGATATGGACTGAGCTGCAGCGGCTTAATCAGAGGTCGGGTTGTGTCAGCGACATGTGGGCGATACAACTGCTGGGCCTGTATGTCGATGACCCAATGCACCCAAGTTAAGTAAAAAGCTACGTGGGCATATTTGTTGGAGTAAATTACGGGGAGGCGAAGGGGTGGAAATATTGCTGGTCACAACAGATTGGACGTGAGGGGGAGGAGAGTCATGCATGCAGATTTTTTCACACGGGTGGAGTGGTGGGACCGCCGAAGGGAGAAGGAGAGTTTGGCGGGCATATTGTTTCCACACATGGAGAGGAAAAAGATTTGGAGACGAACGGGCTTCCCTGCAGGTATGGGGAACGGTGCATAATAAGTCATCTTGCATGTCGGGCTAGGTATAGTCTCAAGTCATTAAAAACATACACGCCCCACACATGTTCATATTTCAATGTGCACTAAATTATCCTGTAATTTTAGAGACTGATTGCACTTTTATGGTAGCGTCTCTTGCATCGGGGGACTATGACAGGTTTGCTATGCTTGACCTGAAGATGAAAGCGTTGAGCATCTCGAAGTTGATCAACAATCTTCAATTGTCAAAGATTAGCCGTTCGGCCAATAAGGTGGCACACTTAATCGCTAAGTATAGCTTTGACAATAGATTAGATGTTATTCTTGTAAATAACGTGCATACTGTGTGGTGAATATTATGTCGAATGAGTGTACTTTGGTGTGGCTGGTTAATTAATATAAGGTGGTGTTTAAAAAAGTATATGTTTGGTCAAACACTTTGCAAGCGGTTGACGGGAGTAAAAAGGACCAGAGGGAGTATCATGCATCTGGAGTAGGCAAAAATTGCTCATTTTTAGCCGGTCGAAGTCTCAAAGGGCGCGACCGCGAGGGAGGCGAAGGTCGTGGGGCGCTTGACGGTTGATGGAATTAAGTGAAGTTACATCCGCAGCCTTAGGCATGGCGTCTTGAACAGGTAGAAGCTATACACCGTCAGCCTACGATATGGGTCTAGTAGACATGACATCTAGTGGGTCCCGCATAGTTCTCGAGAACTCTTTGGGGCTTGCGGCCGTTTATCCACCGTGCAAGCCAGCAACCCCATCTTCTACCTCACAACAGTTAAGCTCCCGATCGTCCGTCCTTTCACATTAGTTCGCTCCCAGTTTTTTGCGGGGCCTAGCAGTTCAACTTCTCCTAACCCTCCTCCAAAATCCATGGCCTCCCAAATCTCCATGGTCGCTGAGTACCGTGTTAGAGCCATCACCGGCGATCAGTTCATCATCATCTACACCGTGGATCCGCGACGGTGAAAGCATGGCTTGCTCGCTTCCTACGCATGTTCAACAGTTCAACGGATGAGTGGGTCGCTGGGCTTGATGTTGAGTACACCACAGTCCTGGGACGAGAGAAGGATCTAAAGTACTAAGAGAGGAAGAAACCCGCCGTGATCCAGGTTTGCGTACATAACGTTTGCTTGGTCTACCACATATGCCGCCGCGTCGCCGGGAAACTTGGGGATACCGCGGCATCCGCGCGCGCCCCTCCGGCGGCTTCTCCACTAAGATCCGGTTCCGCGGGATGCGCCTCGGCCTCAGCAATTTCGACACCGCCACCGAGGCCGCCCGCGCGTACGACGTGGCGGTGTGGCGCCTCCTGTGGCCTCATAGAACATTGAACTTCCCCAACGTGCCGACGCGGGAGCGGGCGCAGGAGCTCGCGCCTCTGCTGCGGCTTAGCACCGACAAGGATCGTCGCGACAACCAGAGGTGGGAGCACCGTCTCGGCATTGCCGGGATGGACGAGGAAGCCATTGCGCTGTGGCGCCAACACTTCCCGCAGGACATCATCAACGAGCGCGAGTTCTACGCGCAAAGGAGGGCGTAGAGGGATAAGAGGAGGGCGAGCGAGCCGCCTATCGCGAGGACAAGCGTGGCGAAAAGTGGACGCTCAATTCAACATGAGGCTAGGAGCAGCGTGCACGGGAATCTGACGATCGGTATCTTCACGCCTCTGATCGGGGCGTCGGAGGAGGACATCACCGAGGAGCAATCGGACTGACGAGGAGTAGCTGAATTATCTCTTTTGTATCTATCTATGCCGAGAACTATCCTCTACTCTCTAGTATCTACTTCTCGATCTCAAAGATCAGTAAACTCTTTTTTAAAGAGCCGAGCGTTGCGATTCTATTGGAGATACTCTAACATGGCGTATTTAGTGCTTTAGTGTTGCCCACAAGATGCGCGAGTATTACTAGTAGTATTTTTCTTGCCATGTTGAGATTTTGAAACCACGAGTGTGAACATGCAGAGGAGAAATGAAGACCAAACACGGGATATTCGGGACATCTTCAAGGAGCGTGGCAAGTTAAAGAGGAGCTGCACTGAACCTGTAAAACGAGCTTTGGTAAGTAACACCCTTTCAATTACTTTCGTTTAGCCTCGTGTTCTTCGATGTGTATATGTTGTAGTTTCTATTTCTCTCAAGCGTGGTGTTCTTCGATGTGTAATAGGAATAGTCTTAATCGTCCTAATGCTTTCGTTTTTAACTTGATGTAGGAAGTGGGTGTTCTCACCGTGTAGTCTGCTTTTATATTTCTTTTCCTTTTGAATTCACTTCTCCGAGTTCTATTTATAAAGCTTCTACTAAATGGATCTAGGTTTCTCCGAGTATTGATCTAAAAAGAAGTAACTTCATGTCGGGATGCAGTTCTGCGAGGAGGGAAGTATGGTCAACCTCGAGATCATGTTTCCAAAATGAGGTTGGATTACACACAAGGTGCCGCCCCTAATGATCTTTGGATTAGACACAAGGTGCAAATTCCCAGATGATGCTTTGGATTACACACAAGCTTGTGGAGTCGTCACTGTTCGTGTCCCCGTGGCATTAGTAAAGGCTGAAAGAAAGCGTGCAGCAGCCCTTGAGAATGTAGCTGAGTTCTGAAGAAGCTTAAAAGAGCAATCAGATGATCTCTTCACCCAAGCCAAAGAAGAGATGGAAGAAGCCGTAAATAAGCTAGCAGTGAGGCAAGAGCAGTTAGGCGTCTCCTGCTATCTAAAACTGTTGTCAATACAAAATTTCCTTCATAATAGCTAGGTTCAAATTTTTATCCGGTCGGCATGCACATTGTGATGTCCGTGCATCTACCGATGTGGCACAAAATGCTTTTTTTTGCGTCATGTAATAACAGCACTTACTTTCCAAACCATAACAGCCGAAGCATTGGACATGGTATAGTTCACGCGCAAGCTCGACATTCCAAGTCCAACTTCCACATCAAACTCATGTTCACAGATATCTGCACATTCATACATAATGTCCACAACCATGATTCACTTCAAAGCCTAAAAAAATGTGAGGAGCGTTATAAATAAAGAAAAACCTCTACTAGTTCCTGCTACCAGTGCGAGCACAACAAGTCAAGACCATGCGTAAATTAATTATATTTTAGTCATTTTTTGTGTTCTAAAATGCCCGGCTGCTCGCCAAGGACGTGTTGCAGACACGCATGATTCAATGAAGGCAAAGGGCGGTCTTCAAAATTTGGTTGCATCGCGGGCGAGGAGGCGTGCTCGGCGAACTGCGGCGAGTGCGGCCCTCTTGGCGGCCACGGATTCAATGCCTCGCGCTATGAGAGGTCGCGTCTGTGTCGAGCAATCACTCCCTCCAGTCCTTTTTTGTTTGGGTATAACAAAATCTCGTTTTCCATTCACATTTTACAAGTAAAATTGTGGACAAACTTTGACCCAAAGTACGATGGGGACTAGTAAACTAGAATGGAGGTAGTAGTTTTTTAATCAAAGAAGGGTTTCCCCTTCCGATTCTTGAAAACCAGCTTCTAAATCTAAACCATAGTATTTGCCCTAGAACTACCGGGTTCAACATCTCGTAACATAAACCCATACAACCATACACCAAGGAGGTATTTAGGTACTATGAATTCCATTTTAGCTCCATACCAATCGTTCTAAAAACTACTTACTACTTATAACGTGCCATTTAAAATCGGAACTCTTAACCCCGCTAAAAAAACGATATTTTAAATGTGGCTACTCGGTCTGTGGCAACTGGCGAGCCACCACGCTCGAAGTCGTTCACCTGTGGTCCCGACCATCAACTCCTACAAAGGTGCTCCACCACATACCGGTACCGTAATGCAGCAATCATGCACATAGGGTTTTAGGGTTTATTTGTTAACGCCGCCTTTACGTAACACTCATGTGTGCGAGAGATAGCGAGAGGCATTGCGTGCGTGCGCCTCTTCTCTTCGTATATGTACTCCACCATTTGTCTGGTGTCCAAAAAATTATAATAACTACTAGCAATGTGCCAATGCGTTGCCACACGATCAAAGTAGATTAATACATATTCACTGATTTGATAGAAAAAAAAGTCTAGTTTTAAAATACGTATATCACTAAAAATATGTTATGTTTCACTCAAAATATATTCCTTTGGTGGTTTTGATGAGATAATGGAGGCATGTTGTTGGTTTCAAGATTCAAGAAGTGGTATATGTCTAATTTCTACTCTTACTAGCAAGATGCCCGTGCGTTGCACGGAACATCAAAATCTCATGGGAGAAAAGGATGAACAAGGGAAGGCCTTATCTGCAAATGTGGTGAAGAGTGTGGGTAAATTGCCATATTTTCCTTCCTAGCTATCCGTCAGATATAAATCGGACGACCTACATTCTTGAGGATGGCAGGCCCACCATCATCACCAACTCTATTTTTTATCCCTACTCTTATAAAAAAGCATTGTCGGTGATGATCGTGTGCCTGCCATCCTGCAATATAGGCCGTCCGATCTATATCTGACAGATAGGAAGGAAACTATGGCAATTTTGCAAAAAGATACCCACACCCCTCTCCACATTTGCAAATAAGGTCTTCCCTCGTTCATCCTTTTCCCCCACAAGATAAACTACTCATACAAATGCATCTTGATGTTCCGTGCAACGCATGGCATCTTGCTAGTTGTTGCAAAAGGCCCATGTGTGTGTGAGAGAGAGGGAGAGTGGAGGAGGACAGAGTGCATGTGTGACAAAGACACAAGTAGTGTGTGTGCGATAGGTATCAGCTTAAAATGAGGTGATAGTGTGTGTGTGCATGATTGAGAGGGTGTGTCTCAAGAAGGGAAGAAAAAGCTACATAGATACAAGGAGCGAGAGAGAGACATGTATGCGATGGTGGAAGCATGAGTGTGCGGGTGTATAAACCTATCTAGAGGCTAGCTAGTCGATAAATGCTTGTGAGAGAAATACGAGTTGGTGTGCGAAAGCGAGAGTTTTGTGTGTGTGAGAGAGAGACGGTAGTCGGGAAGGGGGGTGGAAGCAGGAGTTGTGTGTGTGTGTTTGTGTGTGAGACAGAGGAGACGGTAGTCAGGATTGTCTGAACGGTGTCAGTCTGGGATGGAGACGAAAAGGAGACCGCAACAAATGTTGTGTCTACAGGAGAGAGAGAGAGAGAGAGAGAGAGAGAGAGAGAGAGAGAGTAATTTTAGTGGTATGAGTCATATGTAGAGACATATAGGGTGTGTGAGTGAATCCCATAGAGAGAAATACAAAGTGAAAGATGAGTGGAGACTGTGTGTGTGGCGGTGAAAAAGAAAGCTTAGGTACCGAGTGATACCAGAGAACAGTAGAGACGTGAGAGATAATGAAAACCGTGTAATGTATAATGATAGGGAGAGTGTGACACTTCTCAAGGGAGACGTCGAGAGACCATGTTTGTGAGGATAGGAGAAACATGAAGTGACCGTGCGGGTGAGCTGGAGAAAAGAGAGTGATGGCTACTTGAAGGAGCATGCATGCTAGAGAGATGGGCATGAAAGGAGTGAACAAAAAAGGGATTTAAATATTTGAATTCGAGATGATGATACATGTAATCCATACTCGAACCAAAATTGATCTATCAAACATGCATACTCATATGAATTCACGCACATCTATGTTATTTAATATGAAGTTATTACTGATCCATACATTTTAGTAGAACATAATTTGGTTAATTTTTTTCAAATTCAACCTTAAGATTTCGAGATCGTTGTATTTGTAAATCATATTATACATATAAAGGAGCATAATTCTTTGTTGTTCTTTTGAAAGTATATATGTAAAAAAATGATGTATATAGAATGTAATTCCAATTGAAAATGGACCCGGCCCGAAAAAAAAAGTAGAATACAAACGGGATTCGAATTGAGTTGGCACGGTAAACATGCACTGTGAAAAATTTGAACGAAGCAGGGAAAGTCGCAGTAACCGCCCGAAACCAAAATTTGCGAGATGAAAATCACTACTGCCTATCCCTGCCGCGCAAAGCCTATCTGCTGGATTTCCATAGGTTTCGAAAGGGGTAGGTTTGTAATTTCACCCAAACGTGACGTAACCGCCTCTCACCCGGATTTATACGGTGGGCTTAAAACACAGTGTGCCCTCGGCGAAATCGACTCCCTCTGATTCATATTCATACACGGTGGCGCCAAAAACAAACTCTCGTCGGCAAATATTCGTGTATGCGAGATTACCGTCCTATCCCCAACCGACTAATGTTGTTGTGATGTAGTAGAAATTTGAAGCAGGGGCTAAGTTTGTAAATTTCCTCGCATTTGAGACAAGCGCGCCACGACTACATGGTTCCCCTTCCTCTCTACCTCCCTTTTCCCCATTCGCATTTCGTGGGCGCCAAAACACCCTCTCCACCCCCACCCTCCTCCGTCTGGCCGTCCGCCACCCCATCCACCGCCGTCCTCCTCCACCATGCCGAGCTGATACCCGATGCCGCCCGTCCACTACAAGAGATCGACCTCTCTCATCCACGCCTTCGGACCGGGATCCTTGCATCTCGTCCTCTCGCTTCATCCCGCCGTCTTCCACCTTGCTTGGTAGCTGCTCCCACGACCGTCTCGTCCACCGCGCCCGCCACCACCGTCTACCCTCCTAGATCTCGCTTCCACGCTGCCGACAGCCATCGCCATCGCAACACCGTCAAATTCTCACCAGACACAGACACGGCGCCCGCACTGTGAGGCGGTACTCTTTAAATTCTGCTCAACTTATTTATCGCAACAAGAAAATAGATCGCCACTGCTTCACTCTGATTTCTTGTCTTGGTTGTGAAGTTGCCTTTGTCCGGTTTGCACCTTCAGATCCACCATGGCACGCTCAACACTATACTCCCAATGCTTATGGTTTTCCCCTTTTATATTCCACACTAGTTAAATCACGATGAGACTAAATTTCAAAATTGGGTCATCGATTTTAGAGCTCGCGGAGTTCGCGGTGCGATCCAAGGGCTCGGGTGGTTGTGGGGCCTCGCCGAATGAAGAAAACTTCGGCGCTGGTGGGGGAGGGGTGGCGGAGGAACACAGCGGTGGGGGCGGTGGTCCGCGGCTGGCCGCCCGCAGTGTTCTGTATGGGAAGAATCATGCACGACTTAAGAAGAAGGGTTAGGAGACGTAGGATCTTCATCCAACCACCTGAAATGGTCGAGAGACATTTGGGAGTTGCATTCTTAATGCGCCTGGTTCATCATGTGTGGGCACTGCGTAACCAACATTTTATTATCCAAAATTTGCTTGCTCTTCTTACCATGTTCGATAATTTGTGACACAAAACGTAGGGACCGACTCCAAAGCACTGTACCCATACTTCACTGGCCACACCACTAGCCCCACCACACAGGACCTGCAGACCGTCCAAAAGGTATACCGATTTCATTTGCCATAGCACCAGCTGTACCACAGAAAAATCCCGCTCCAGCAAAAAGTACAACAAGTCCACCGGCCGAAGACCTATCCCAACTGCAGAGACGGCCAATTCCTGTAGATTGGAACCCCATTCCATTTATTCCCAGTTTAAAAGACAATTCTTTCAATGTTGTTAGGGACTACGTGCATATATTCCCATCATGGGAAGATTATTGTGAAGACAAACACCATTTTCAGATCTTCCTGTCCAACTTACGTGTAAGTGCTATTATTCATGGTTATTATTTTCCTGTTTTACGCTGATTGAACACATCAATGATTTACATTACATTGTTGTAACTAGGCGAGGGTCAATCTGGATAGTCATGATGAGGAAAGCTTGCTTGTGCTTTTCAAGGAAGCATTGCAGCAGTATCGGTGTTACCTGAGGAAATCACACTTTGGTGGCAAATCTATAAACGAATTTCCGGTAAAGTCTCCTGTGCTAAATTTAGAAGACATTGAATGGAAAAACATTGTTATGCACTGGTCTTGTTTCCAGGATGAGGTACTGTCTATGAAATCACATGACAATTTGAACTTCTACTTTTCCGCATGTGCCTTACAGATCTTGTTTGCAGGAAATCTGCTCGAAGAAGAATTCCGGTTTGAAAAGAACGACAGGATATCGCAAATATGCTGCCTGCTGCTTTGCTCTTGTTAGTACCTGTTGTCCTGTATCACTGTACTTGCATACATACCTAGTTCATTATGCGACAGCAGTATGCATGATAGCTTGCTTATCAATTGTTCGCTCCAAATTCTTCAGTATCCAATGCCAATGTTTTTTAGCTCTGCATTGTTCTTGTAAGTACATGCTGTCCTTTATCAGTGTACTTATAATGACAGGTAGTTGTTCATGTACCATCACTCTGCAGCTTATTTTCCTTTGCCCTCCATTTTCTACACATCAGATCTATATTTACTCTTACCATAAGGTTGGTACTGAAGAAGTTTAGCTGTGCATTTCTCTTTCTTTGTACCTTGTGCCTGTATCGCTGCACTTACATTTATAGCTACTTGGTTATGTAGCATCACTCTTCATCTTATCTTAAATATTCTCCATTTTTTTGTTTATTATCACATCTATATTTACTCTTAACAAAATGTAGAATAAAGGCAATGCTTATGAAGAAGATACTGTGGTAAACTTCTTGAATTGCCGCCCCCCCATCAGCATGGACAAGACCTTTATAGAGCCTGTCTTCACCAATAATGTAAGTTTGTCCATCTCAAGCCTTCAAACTTTGTTGTATATATTTGGTTAGGCATGACTGCAACAGCTGTTTATTTTTGGTGTTTGCATCAAGTTGCATGTTTAAAGTTTATTATGTATTCCCTCCGTTTCCAAAAATAGATGACCCAATTTTTTACTGAAGTTAGTATAAAGTTGGGTCATCTATTTTAGAACCGAGGGAGTAGTTCATAAACAAAAGTTTGTCCTTTCTCAATTTAAGTTTTCAGTTGTACAACCAAGTTCCTTATTCATACCATGTAAATTAAAGTATCTGAGCAAGTGATCTTCTTTTGCACTGCATGTATGCTTACATTCTTCATCTGTAATCCAGTGGTGTGGTGAACCTACCCACTACAAAGACAATGTCATATTCTGCAATGTCTTAACTATGAACAATGTCATATCATTCTACTACTCCTCCGTCCAAAATATTTGTCATTGAAATGGATGTATCTAGATGTATTTTAGTTCTAGACACATCCATTTTGATGACAAGTAATTCCGACGGAGGGAGTATTATTTAAACCGTCTCTTTATTTGCCAATCTGAAATGGGATAAATTGACAAAGACACTAACCATTGATACTTATGAGTTCTTGATCTGTAATCCGGTGGTGTCATTGAAGCTGCCAACTCCTTCACAATGTCATTTCCTGCCATGTCTTGACTGAACAATACCATATTGTGTTAATGCAATTTTAAACTGTGTCACTTTATTAAATCAAGAAGAAATGTGATGAATTGTGAGCACTTGATACTTTTATGTGCAAACCCGTCATCTGTCTACTTGTTTATCTTTCAGAGTGAGGAAGATTTAAGTGTTGAACAAGCGCTTGATCTCATCATCTTGCTTTCCGCTGCTTGCGCTGCAGCTCCCAATGAGGCTAACCTTTCTTGAACTCTATTGAAGTGTCGGTTTTGTATATTATTTTGTCGGCGTGTTTATTTGCTTTGGTGGCGATCTTTGATGCCCAAAGTGTATGTAATCTATTTGTCTGCTTGTGCTTTATTATCATAGTGGCGAACTTTGATACCCAGTGGATGTAATATGCTGTAATTTCTTTATTGTATAGTCTAGGTTTTTCTTATTCACGATGCTGCAGTTATTTTCTTTGTCTTCGCAGTAAACCGCCAAACCTTAAAATTACGGTTCATAATGGGGCCGTAATTCTATCTGGATGTAGGTTGTGCATGAAAAGTGTCGAACAGCTATCAGGCCGGCATCAGACCGAAATGTTCTCCGTCCCATTATTGTGCGAATCAAATCACGGGCTTTTAACAGTGCCAAAATTGTCTCGGTCCTTGTTTGACCCAATCGACATCGGTCATGAGCAGGCCGGATGCAAACCGGGCCGTAGTTAGGCCCAACTATATGACGGACATTTAACAGGCCGAAATTAATATAGGGCCGAAATGTTAAACGGGTCCTTAAGAGGCCAAACTAATGTCAGGCCGAATTACTAAGTGGGCCTCTAGCAGGTGGGCCCAAAAGCATAGTGTCCAGTTGACGGGCCGAATCTGATATGGGCCATAATTGAGCCCATAGCCTCTTAAAGGGCCGTACCTGATCTGGGCCGTAATTTGGCCCAGAACGTGGTAGGCTTTTAACGGGCCGGATCTCATATGGGCCACTATTAGGCCCAGAACATGGCAGGCCATTAATGGACTGGATCAAATATGGGCCGGCATTTGGCCCAAAACATGGCAGCTAGTTAATGGGTTGGCCTACTAGGGCCCTCAAATTCTTGTGGGCCTACAGCTGGGCCGGCCCGTTAATGTCGGCGAAATCTCGTGGGCCTTTAGATGGGCCGACCCATTATGATCCGCAAGAATCTTGTGGGCCTTTACTTGGGCCGGCCCATTATGGCAAACAAAAATCTTGTGGGCCTTTACCTGGGCCGGCCCATTATGGCCCACGAAATCTTGTGGGCCATTAGTTGGGCCAGCCCATTATGGCCCGCAAAATCTCGTGGGCCTTTAGCTGGGCCGGCCCATTATGGTCCGCAAAATCTTGTGGGCCTTTAGTTGGGCCGGCCCATTTAAACTTGATGGGCCGGTCCACGTGTCAACATATCATAGGCGCGTCTCGCCCATTGGATGAGTGACACCTGTGCGGTAGCGGACCGACATCGTGTCTCCTCCAGCCAATGATGATTTTACACGTGGAAAATCCCCATTGGTCGGGGCTGTTAACGAGTTATCGGATCCAAAACCCGACCCGATAGCTTAACGGGCGTTAAGATTACGGTGGATGCCACGTGTCGGTCACCCTTGACGAAAGCACTTCTGTCACGCGCGATTTATCGTCATGGAAGTGGACACTTCCGTCATGATAATTTTGGTAATGTCATGGAACACTTGTACGACAACACAGGTATAACTATCTTGATTCTGTCATAAATTTGTCATGGATATACATGCATGACAAAAAACGCGACCTACTGTGAAAAACACGTATCATCACGGAAGTGTATTTTTTTTGTAGTGGAACGAAGCTCAACAAAATTGATAGCAACTACTCCTACAAGTGCCTAGAGCCTATATCAAGCATTAGAACTACTTGGAACCATATAAATTTGACATGCAAGCTCAAGAACATGGTCACCTATGCAACATAAATTTGCAAAGAATAAAGCACTAGAACAAAAACTAATTGGACTAATGGAGGAGTCACATACCAAGGAACAATCTCCCCAATCAGTTTTGCGAGAGGTGCTTTGAGCAAGGAGATCGAAAATCGCAGCAAAGTGAGCTAGAACTCGTGCTTGAGCTGGTTATTCGTGTTTGTGGGAGGAAGAAGAAGAGGATGGGTGCAGGAATAAGTGGAGGAGGGCCACCGTGGGCCCATGAGGCAGGGTGCGCCAGGGGTAGGCGCGCCCTCCACCTCGTGGCGGTGGCAGCTCCCCATGGTGATTTCAAGATTATAAATCCTCAAATATTCCCGAAAAAATCATATTAAATTGGCATGGCATTTGGAGGACTTTTATTTTCGGGATATTTTTATATTGCGCAGATAAGTCAGGAAACAGACAAAAAAAATACTATTTTTACTTTATTTCAACTAAATAACAAAAAGTATAAAGAGGGTACAGAGGGTTGTGCCTTCTAGTTTCATCCATCTCATGCTCATCAAAAGGAATCCACTAACAAGGTTGATCAGGTATTGTTAACAAACTCATTCCGATTAACATGGAACTGGAGAAATTTCGAATAACACTATGTTACCTCAACGGGGATATGCACATTCCCAATAATAAGTATATCATATTTCTTCTTGACAGTAGGAAGAGGAAATTCAAAACCTCCAAATATAATCGATGGATTTTTTCCAATAGAGTTGATACTATGAACTTGATGTTGTTTCCTCGGAAAGTGTACCGTATGCTCATTACCATTAACATGAAAAGTGACATTGCCTTTGTTGCAATCAATAACAGCCCCTGCAGTATTAAGAAAAGGTCTTCCAAGAATAATAGACATACTATCGTCCTCAGGAATATCAAGAATAACAAAGTCCATTAAAATAGTAATGTTTGCAACCACAACAGGCACATCCTCACAAATACCGACAGGTATGGTAGTTGATTTATCAGCCATTTGCAAAGATATTTCAGTAGGTGTCAACTTATTCAAGTCAAGTCTACGATATAAAGAGAGAGGCATAACACTAACACCGGCTCCAAGATCACATAAAGCAGTTTTAACATAGTTTCTTTTAATGGAGCATGGTATAGTAGGTACTCCTGGATCTCCAAGTTTCTTTGGTATTCCACCCCTAAAAATTAGCAAGCATGGTGGAAATTTCAGCTTCCGGTATCTTTCTCTTATTGGTAATGATATCCTTCATATACTTAGCATAAGGATTTGTTTTGAGCACATCAGTTAATCGCATACGCAAAAAAGATAGGTCTAATCATTTCAGCAAAGCGCTCAAAATCCTCATCATCCTTTTTCTTGGATGGTTTGGGAGGAAAAGGCATGGGTTTCTGAACCCATGGTTCTCTTTCTTTACCATGTTTCCTTGCAACAAAGTCTCTCTTATCATTTCGTTGATTCTTTGATTGTGGGTTATCTAGATGAACAAGAGGTTCAATTTCTACATCATTATCGTTACTAAAGTGAGCATCATCATGAACATCATCATTAACATTTTCACTAGGTTCATGTTCATTACCAGATTGTGTTTCAGCATCAGACATAGAGATATCATTTGGATTCTCAGGTGGTTCAGCAATAGGTTCACTAGAAGTTTGCAAAGTCCTATCATTTTTCTTTTTCTTCCTTTTAGAAGAACTAGGTGTATCAATATTATTTCTCTGAGAATCTTGCTCAATTCTCTTAGGGCGGCCTTCAGGATACAAAGGTTCCTGAGTCATTCTACCAGCTCTAGTAGCCACTCTAACAACATAATCATTTTTTCTTACTATTCATTTCATCGAGCAATTCTTTTTGAGCCTTAAGTACTTGTTCTACTTGAGTGGTAACATAGAAGCATGTTTGCTAAAAGTTTAAGTTCACCTCTAATATTAGCCATATAATCACCCAAGTGTTTAATCATATAAGCATTTTGTTTTAATTGTCTACCAAAATAAGCATTGAAGTCTTCTTGCTTAAACATAAAGTTATCAAACTCATCCAAGCACTGACTAGCAATTTTAGTAGGAGGGATTTCAGCTTTATCATATCTATAGAGAGAATTTACCTTTACTACCTATGTCGGGTTATCGGGATCAGGAGGTTCTTCAATAGGTAATGGATCAAGATCATATGTTTCTTCAACAGGCGGTAAATTAAGACCATGTATTTCTTCAATAGGAGGTAAATTGTTAACATCTTCAGCTTCAATACCTTTTTCTTTCTTGGATTTCTTTGCCTCTTGCATATCTTCGGGACTGAGAAATAGAACACCTCTCTTCTTCGGAGTTGGTTTAGGAATAGGCTCGAATGGTGGCTCAGAGCTGGCTCGGTGGTGCCCAATTATTTTCATTTGCCAACATATTATTCAATAGAATTTCAGCTTCATCCGGTGTTCTTTCCACGAAAGAGAACCAGCACAACTATCCGGGTAATCTCTGGAAGCATCGGTTAGTCCATTATAAAAGATATCAAGTATTTCATTTTTCTTAAGATGATGATAAGGCAAAGCATTAAGTAACTTGAGAAGCATCCCACAAGAATGAGGTAGACTCACTTCTTTTATTTGAAAAAAGTTGTATATTTCCATTAAATCAGCTTGTTTCTTATGAGCAGGAAATATTTAGCAGAGAAGTAATAAATCATATCACAGGGATTACGCACACAACCAGGATCAAGAGAATTAAACCATATCTTAGCATCACCCTTTAATGAGAACGGAAATATTTTAAGTATATAAAAGTAGCGAGATCTCTCATCATTAGTGAACAGGGTGGCTATATCATTTAATTTAGTAAGATGTGCCACAAGAGTTTCAGATTCATAACCATGAAAAGGATCATATTCAACCAAAGTAATTATATCAGGATCAACAGAGAATTCACAATCCTCATCGGGGACACAAATAGGTGAAGTAGCAAAAGCAGGGTCAGGCCTCATTCTATCTCTAAGTGATTGCTTATTCCATTCAGCTAATAACCTCTTAAGTTCATATCTATCTTTGCAAGCTAAAATAGTGGCAGAAGATTCCATATAAAAAATATAACCTTCGGGAATAACAGGCCTATCTTCATCATCACTTTCATCAATATAATCAGATTCAATAATTTCTTTCTCTCTAGCCCTAGTAATTTGTTCATCAAGAAATTCACTAAGGGGCACAGTATTATCAGGCATAGAAGTAGTTTCATCATAAGTATCATGCATAGCAGAAGTGACATCATCAATAACATGCGACATATCGAGCGAATAGCGAAGCGAGGTTTAGGTGTCGCAAGCTTACTCATAACGGAAGGTGAATCAAGTGCAGAGCTAGATGGCAGTTCCTTACCTCCCCTCGTAGTTGAGGGATAGATCTTTGTTTTCTCGTCTTTCAAGTTCTTCAAGTGTCTAGCAGATATAAATCCCAAGTGACTCAAAGAATAGAGCTATGCTCCCCGGCAACGGCGCCAGAAATTGGTCTTGATAACCCACAAGTATAGGGGATCGCAACAGCTTTCGAGGGTAGAGTATTCAACCCAAATTTATTGATTCGACACAAGGGGAGCCAAAGAATATTCTCAAGTATTAGCAGCTGAGTTGTCAATTCAACCACACCTGGATAACTTAATATCTGCAGCAAAGTGTTTAGTAGCAGAGTAATATGATAGTGGTGGTAACAATAACAAAAGAGTAACAAAAGCAAAAGTAATATTTTTGGTATTTTGTAGTGATTGTAATAGTACCAACGGGAAAGTAAATAAGCATAAACCAGTATATGGAAAACTCGTAGGCATTGGACCGGCGATGGATAATTATGTCGGATGCGGTTCATCATGTAATAGTCATAACATAGGGTGACATAGAACTAGCTCCAATTCATCAATGTAATGTAGGCATGTATTCCGAATATAGTCATACGTGCTTATGGAAAAGAACTTGCATGACATCTTTTGTCCTACCCTCCCGTGGCAGCGGGGTCCTAATGGAAACTAAGGGATATTAAGGCCTCCTTTTAACAGAGAACCGGAACAAAGCATTAGCACATAGTGAATACATGAACTCCTCAAACTATGGTCATCACCGGGAGTGGTCCCAATTATTGTCACTTCGGGGTTGCCTGATCATAACACATAGTAGGTGACTATAGACCTGCAAGATAGGATCAATAACTCACATATATTCATGAAAACATAACAGGTTCAGATCTAAAATCATGGCACTTGGGCCCTAGTGACAAGCATTAAGCATAGCAAAGTCATAGCAACATCAATATCAGAACATAGTGGATACAAGGGATCAAACCCTAACAAAACTAACTCGATTACATGATAGATCTCATCCAACCCATCACCGTCCAGCAAGCCTACGATGGAATTACTCACGCACGGCGGTGAGCATCATGAAATTGGTGATGGAGGATGGTTGATGATGACGACGGCCATTTAATCCCCTCTCCGGAGCCCCGAACGGACTCAAGATCAGCCCACCCGAGAGGTTTTAGGGCTTGGCGGCGGCTCCGTATCGTAAAACGTGATGATTTCTTCTCCTTTATTTTTTTCTCTCTGAAAGCAAATATATTGAGTTGGAATTGGCATCGGAGGAGCTCCAGGGGGCCCACGAGGTAGGGGGCACGCCCTAGCGGGGGCGCGCCCCCACCCTCGTGGACAGGGTGTGGGCCCCCTGGTCTTCATCTTTGGCAAGGATTTTTATTATTTTTATCTTGACATTCCGTGGAGTTTCAGGTCATTCCGAAAACTTTTGTTTTCTGCACACAAAACAACATCATGGCAATTCTGCTGAAAACAGCGTCAGTCCGGGTTAGTTCCTTTCAAATCACGCAAGTTAGAGTCCAAAACAAGGGCAAAAGTGTTTGGAAAAGTAGATACGACGGAGACGTATCAGAATCTTACTCTGGTTGACCTACGAGGTTCAGTAACAACTTGATCTGAAGTTCCATGATCATAATCATTAACTTCCTCACTAATTGGTGTAGGCGTCACAGGAACCGGTTTCTGTGATGAACTACTTTCAAATAAGGGAGCATGTACAGTTACCTCATCAAGTTCTACTTTCCTCCCACTCATTTCTTTCGAGAGAAACTCCTTCTCTAGAAAGGATCCATTCTTAGCAACGAATGTCTTGCCTTCGGATCTGTGATAGAAGGTGTACCTAACAGTCTCCTTTGGGTATCCTATGAAGACACATTTCTCCGATTTGGGTTCGAGCTTATTAGGTTGAAGCTTTTTCACATAAGCATCGCAGCCCCAAACTTTAAGAAACGACAACTTTGGTTTCTTGCCAAACCACAGTTCATAAGGCGTCGTATCAACGGATTTTGATGGTGCCCTATTTAACGTGAATGCAGCCGTCTATAAAGCATAACCCTAAAACGAAAGTGGTAAATCAGTAAGAGACATCATAGATCGCACCATATCTAGTAAAGTACGATTACGACGTTCGAACACACCATTTCGCTGTGGTGTTCCGGGTGGCATGAGTTGCGAAACTATTCCACATTGTTTCAAATGTAGACCAAACTCGTAACTCAAATATTCTCCTCCACGATCAGATCGTAGAAACTTTATTTTCTTGTTACAATGATTTTCAACTTCACTCTGAAATTCTTTGAACTTTTCAAATGTTCCAGACTTATGTTTCATTAAGTAGATATACCCATATCTGCTCAAATCATCTCTGAAGGTGAGAAAATAAAGATATCCGCCAAGAGCCTCAACATTCATCGGACCACATATATCTGTATGTATGATTTCCAGCAAATCTGTTTCTCTCTCCATAGTACCGGAGAACGGCGTTTTAGTCATCTTGCCCATGAGGCACGGTTCGCAAGTACCAAGTGATTCATAATCAAGTGGTTCCAAGAGTCCATCAGTATGGAGTTTCTTCATGCGCTTTACACCGATATGACCTAAACGGCAGTACCACAAATAAGTTGCAGTATCATTATCAACTCTGCATCTTTTGGCTGCAACATTATGAATATGTGTATCACTACTATCGTGATTCATTAAAAATAGACCACTCTTCAAGGGTGCATGACCATAATAGATATTAGTCGTATAAATAGAACAACCATTATTCTATAATTTAAATGAATAACCGTCTCGCATCAAACAAGATCCAGATATAATGTTCATGCTCAACGCTGGCACCAAATAACAATTATTTAGGTCTAATACTAATCCCGAAGGTAGATGTAGAGGTAGCGTGCTGACGGCGATCACATCGACTTTGGAACCGTTTCCCACGCGCATCGTCACCTCGTCCTTGGTCAGTGTTCGCTTAATCTGTAGTCCCTGTTTCGAGTTGCAAATATTAGCAAAAGAACCAGTACCAAATACCTAGGTGCTACTGCGAGCTCTAGTGAGGTACACATCAATAACATGTATATCACATATACCTTTGTTCACCTTGCCATCCTTCTTATCCGCCAAATATTTGGGGCAGTTCCGCTTCAAAGGACTACCGCTGCAGAGAAGCACTTCGATCTCGTGCTTAGGTCCAGACTTGGGTTTCTTATCTTGAGCAGCAACTTGCTTGCTGTTCTTCTTGAAGTTCCCCTTTTTCTTCCCTTTGCCATTTTTCTTGAAACTGGTGGTCTTATTGACCATCAACACTTGATGCTCCTTCTTGATTTCTACCTCCGCAGCCTTTAGCATTGCGAAGAGCTCGGGAATCGTCTTATCCATCCCTTGCATGTTATAGTTCATCACGAAGCTCTTGTAGCTTGGTGGAAGTGATTGAAGAATTCTGTCAATGACGCTATCATCCGGAAGATTAACTCCCAGTTGAAACAAGTGATTGTTATACCCAGACATTTTGAGTATATGCTCACTGGCAGAACTATTCTCCTCCATCTTGCAACTGTAGAACTTATTGGAGAATTCATATCTCTCAATCCGAGCATTTGCTTGAAATATTAACTTCAACTCCTGGAACATCTCATATGCTCCATGACGTTCAAAACATCGTTGAAGTCCCGGTTCTAAGCCGTAAAGCATGGCACACTTAACTATCGAGTAGTCATCACCTTTGCTTTGCCAGACGTTCTTAACGTCGTCAACATCTGCGGCACGGGCACAGCACCCAGCGGTGCTTCCAGGACATAATTCTTACAGGCAGCAATGAGGATAATCCTCAAGTTATGGACCCAGTCCGTGTAATTGCTACCATCATCTTTCAACTTTGCTTTCTCAAGGAACGCATTAAAATTCAACGGAACAACAACACGGGCCATCTATCTACAATCAATATAGACAAGCAAAATACTATCAGGTACTAAGTTCATGATAAATTTAAGTTCAATTAATCATATTACTTAAGAACTCCCACTTAGATAGACATCCCTCTAATCCTCTAAGTGATCAAGCGATCCAAATCAACTAAACCATAACCGATCATCACGTGAAATGGAATAGCTTTCAATGGTGAACATCATTATGTTGATCATATCTACTATATGATTCACGCTCGACCTTTCGGTCTCAGTGTTCCGAGGCCATATCTGCATATGCTAGGCTCGTCAAGTTTAACCTGAGTATTCTGCGTGTGCAAAACTGGCTTGCACCCGTTGTAGATGGGCGTAGAGCTTATCACACCCGATCATCACGTGGTGTCTGGGCACGACGAACTTTGGCAACGGTGCATACTTAGGGAGAACACTTTTATCTTGGAATTTAGTGAGAGATCATCTTATAATGCTACCGTCAATCAAAGCAAGATAAGATGCATAAAAGATAGACATCACATGCAATCAATATAAGTGATATGATATGGCCATCATCATCTCGTGCTTGTGGTCTCCATCTCCAAAGCACCGTCATGATCACCATCGTCACCGGCGCGACACCTTGATCTCCATCATAGCATCGTTGTCGTCTCGCCAATCTTATGCTTCTACTGCTATCGCTACCACTTAGTGATAAAGTAAAGCATTACAGGCGATTGCATTGCATACAATAAGCGACAACCATATGGCTCTGCCAGTTGCCGATAACTCGGTTACAAACATGATCATCTCATACAATAAAATTTAGCATCATGCCTTGACCATATCACATCACAACATGCCCTGCAAAAACAAGTTAGACGTCCTCTACTTTGTTGTTGCAAGTTTTACGTGGCTCCTACTGGGCTTAGCAAGAACCGTTCTTACCTACGCATCAAAACCACAATGATAGTTTGTCAAGTTGGTGTTGTTTTAACCTTCACAAGGACCGAGCGTAGTCACACTCGGTTCAACTAAAGTTGGAGAAACTGACACCTGCCAGCCACCTGTGTGCAAAGCACGTCGGTAGAACCAGTCTTGCGTAAGCGTATGCGTAATGTCGGTCCGGGCCGCTTCATCCAACAATACCGTCGAACCAAAGTATGACATCTTTGGTAAGCGGTATGACTTATATCGCTCACAACTCACTTGTGTTCTACTCGTGCATATGACATCTACACATAAAACCTGGCTCGGATGCCACTGTTGGGGAACGTAGTAATTTCAAAAAAATTCCTACGCACACGCAAGATCATGGTGATGCATAGCAACGAGAGGGGAGAGTGTTGTCCATGTACCGTCGTAGACCGAAAGCGGAAGCGTTAGCACAATGCGGTTGATGTAGTCGTACGTCTTCACGATCGGACCGATCAAGTACCAAACGCACGACAGCTCCGAGTTCAGCACACGTTCAGCCCGATGACGTCCCTCGAACTCCGATCCAGCCGAGTGTTGAGGGAGAGTTTCGTCAGCACGACTGTGTGGTGACGATGATGATGTTCTACCGATGCAGGGCTTCGCCTAAGCACCGCTACAGTATTATCGAGGTGGACTATGGTGGAGGGGGGCACCACACACGGCTAAAAGATCAAACGATCAATTGTTGTGTCTCTAGGGTGCCCCCTTGCCCCCATATATAAATGAACAACGGGGGGAGGTGCGGCCGGCCAGGAGGAGTCCTACTCACACCGGGAGTAGGACTCCCTCCCTTTTCCTTGTTGGACTAGGAGTGGAGGGGGAAAGAGGAGGGAGAGAGGAAGGAAAGGGGGAGGGGTGGGGGGCGCCGCCCCCCTCTCCTTGTCCTATTAGGACTAGGGGGAGGGGCGCGCGGCCCTTGCCCTGTCCGCCTCTCCTCTTCTCCACTAAGGCCCACTATGGCCCATTAACCCCCGGGAGGTTTCGGTAACCCCTCGATACTCTAGTAAAATCCCGATTTCACCCGGAACACTTCCGATATCCAAATATAGGCTTCCAATATATCAATCTTTATGTCTCGACCATTTCGAGACTCCTCGTGATGTCCGTGATCACATCCGGTACTCCAAACAACCTTCGGTACATCAAAACATATAAACTCATAATATAACTGTCATCGAAACGTTAAGCGTGCGGACCCTACGGGTTGACCGAGACACGTCTCCGGTCAATAACCAATAGCGGAACCTGGATGCTCATATTGGCTTCCACATATTCTACGAAGATCTTTATTGGTCAGACCGCATAACAACATACGTTGTTCCCTTTGTCATCGGTATGTTACTTGCCCGAGATTCGATCGTCTGTATCTCAATACCTAGTTCAATCTCATTACCGGCAAGTCTCTTTACTCGCTACGTAATACATCATCCATAACTAACTCATTAGTTGCAATGCTTGCAAGGCTTAAGCGATGTGCATTACCGAGAGGGCTCAGAGATACCTCTCCGACAATCGGAGTGACAAATCCTAATCTCGAAATAGGCCAACCCAACAAGTACCTTCGGAGACACACAGAGAGCACCTTTATAATCACCCAATTATGTTGTGATGTTTGGTAGCACACAAAGTGTTCCTCCGATGAACGGGAGTTGCATAATCTCATAGTCATAGGAACATGTATAAGTCATGAAGAAAGCAATAGCAACATACTAAACGATCGAAGTGCTAAGCTAACGGAATGGGTCAAGTCAATCACATCATTCTCCTAATGATGTGATCCCGTTAATCAAATGAGAACCCATGTCAATGGCTAGGAAACTTAACCATCTTTGATCAACGAGCTAGTCAAGTAGAGGCATACTAGTGACATTCTATTTGTCTATGTATTCACACATGTATTATGTTTCCGGTTAATACAATTCTAGCATGAATAATAAACATTTATCATGATATAAGGAAATAAATAATAACTTTATTATTGCCTCTAGGGCATATTTCCTTCAGTCTCCCACTTGCACTTGAGTCAATAATCTAGATTACAAAGTAATGATTCTAACACCCATGGAGCCTTGGTGCTGATCATGTTTTGCTCGTGGAAGAGGCTTAGTCAACGGTTCTGCAACATTCAGATCCGTATGTATCTTGCAAATTTCTATGTCTCCCACCTGGATTTAATCCCGGATGGAATTGAAGCGTCTCTTGATGTGCTTGGTTCTCTTGTGAAATCTGGATTCCTTTGCCAAGGCAATTGCACCAGTATTGTCACAAAAGATTTTCATTGGACCCGATGCACTAGGTATGACACCTAGATCGGATATGAACTCCTTCATCTAGACTCCTTCATTTGCTGCTTCCGAAGCAGCTATGTACTCCGCTTCATTCGTAGATCCCGCCACGACGCTTTGTTTAGAACTGCACCAACTGACAGCTCCACCGTTCAATGTAAACACGTATCCGGTTTGCGATTTAGAATCGTCCGGATCAGTGTCAAAGCTTGCATCAACGTAACCATTTACGATGAGCTCTTTGTCACCTCCATAAACAAGAAACATATCCTTAGTACTTTTCAGGTATTTCAGGATGTTCTTGACCGCTGTCCAGTGATCCACTCCTGGATTACTTTGGTACCTCCTGCTAGACTTATAGCAAGGCACACATCAGGTCCGGTACACAACATTGCATACATGATAGAGCCTATGGCTGAAGCATAGGGAACCTCTTTCATTTTCTCTCTATCTTCTGCAGTGGTCGGGCATTGAGTCTTACTCAACTTCACACCTTGTAACACATGCAAGAACCCTTTCTTTGCTTGATCCATTTTGAACTTCTTCAAAACTTTGTCAAGGTATGTGCTTTGTGAAAGTACAATCAAGCGTATTGATCTATCTCTATAGATCTTGATGCCCAATATATAAGCAGCTTCACCGAGGTCTTTCATTGAAAAACTCTTATTCAAGTATCCCTTTATGCTATCCAGAAATTCTATATCATTTCCAATCAGCAATATGTCATCCACATATAATATCAGAAATGCTACAAGCTCCCACTCACTTTCTTGTAAATACAGGCTTCTCCAAAAGTCTGTACAAAACCAAATGCTTTGATCACACTATCAAAGCGTTTATTCCAACTCCGAGAGGCTTGCACCAGTCCATAAACGGATCGTTGTAGCTTGCACACTTTATTAGCTCCCTTTGGATCGACAAAACCTTCCGGTTGCATCATATACAACTCTTCTTCCAGAAATCCATTCAAGAATGCAGTTTTGACATCCATTTGCCAAATTTCATAATCAAAAAATGCGGCAATTGCTAACATGATTCGGACAGACTTAAGCATCGCTACGGGTGAGAAGGTCTCATCGTAGTCAACCCCTTGAACTTGTCGAAAACCTTCGCAACAAGTCGAGCTTTATAGATAGTAACATTACCGTCGATGTCGGTCTTCTTCTTGAAGATCCATTTGTTCTCAATTGCTTGCCGATCATCGGGCAAGTCAACCAAACTCCACACTTTGTTCTCATACATGGATCCCATCTCAGATTTCATGGCCTCAAGCCATTTTGCGGAATCTGGGCTCACCATCACTTCTTCATAGTTCGCAGGTTCGTCATGGACTAGCAACATAACCTCCAGAACAGGATTACCGTACCACTCTGGTGCGGATCTTACTCTGGTTGACATACGAGGTTCAGTAACAACTTGATCTGAAGTTCCATGATCATCATCATTAACTTCCTCACTAATTAGTGTAGGCGTCACAGGAACTGGTTTCTGTGATGAACTACTTTCCAATAAGGGAGCAGGTACAGTTACCTCATCAAGTTCTACTTTCCTCCGACTCACTTCTTTCGAGAGAAACTCCTTCTCTAGAAAGGATCCATTCTTAGCAACGAATGTCTTGCCTTCGGATCTGTGATAGAAGGTGTACCCAACAGTCTCCTTTGGCTATCCTATGAAGACACATTTCTCCGATTTGGGTTTGAGCTTATCAGGTTGAAGCCTTTTCACATAAGCATTGCACCCCCAAACTTTAAGAAACGACAACTTTGGTTTCTTGCCAAACCACAGTTCATAAGGCGTCGTCTCAACGAATTTCGATGGTGCCCTATTTAACGTGAATGCAGCCGTCTCTAAAGCATAACCCCAAAATGATAGCACTAAATCAGTAAGAGACATCATAGATCGCACCATATCTAGTGAAGTATGATTACGACGTTCGGACACACCATTTTGCTGTGGTGTTCCGGGTGGCGTGAGTTGCGAAACTATTCCGCATTGTTTCAAATGTAGACCAAACTCGTAACTCAAATATTCTCCTCCACGATCAGATCGTAGAAACTTTATTTTCTTTTTACGATGATTTTCAACTTCACTCTGAAATTCTTTGAACTTTTCAAATGTTTCAGACTTATGTTTCATTAAGTAGATATACCCATATCTGCTCAAATCATCTGTGAAGGTGAGAAAATAACGATATCTGCCACGAGCCTCAACATTCATCGGACCACATACATCTGTATGTATGATTTCCAACAAATCTGTTGCTCTCTCCATAGTACCGAAGAACGGTGTTTTAGTCATCTTGCCCATGAGGCACGGTTCGCAAGTACCAAGTGATTCATAATCAAGTGGTTCCAAAAGTCCATCAAGATGGAGTTTCTTCATGCGCTTTACATTGATATGACCTAAACGGCAAGCCACAAATAAGTTGCACTATCATTATCAACTCTGCATCTTTTGGCTTCAACATTATGAATATGTGTATCACTACTATCGAGATTCATCAAAAATTGACCACTCTTCAAGGGTGCATGACCATAAAAGATATTACTCATATAAATAGAACAACCATTATTCTCTAATTTACATGAATAACTGTCTCGCATGAAACAAGATCCAGATATAATGTTCATGCTCAACGCTGGCACCAAATAACAATTATTTAGGTCTAATACTAATCCCGAAGGTAGATGTAGAGGTAGCGTGCCGACGGTGATCACATCGACTTTGGAACCGTTTCCCACGCGCATCGTCACCTCGTCCTTGGCTAGTGTTTGCTTAATCCGTAGTCCCTGTTTCGAGTTGCAAATATTAGCAACAGAACCAGTATCAAATACCCATGTGCTACTGCGAGCTCTAGTAAGGTACACATCAATAACATGTATATCACATATACCTTTGTTCACCTTGCCATCCTTCTTATCTACCAAATACTTGGGGTAGTTCTGCTTCTAGTAACGATGCCTGCTGGCCAGAAGCTTTCGATCTCGTGCTTAGGTCCAGACTTGGGTTTCTTCTCTTGAGCAGCAACTTGCTTGTTGTTCTTCTTGAAGTTCCCCTTTTTCTTCCCTTTGCCCTTTTTCTTGAAACTGGTGGTCTTATTGATCATCAACACTTGATGCTCCTTCTTGATTTCTACCTCCGCAGCCTTTAGCATTGCGAAGAGCTCGGGAATCGTCTTATCCATCCCTTGCATGTTATTGTTCATCACGAAGCTCTTGTAGCTTGGTGGCAGTGATTGAAGAATTCTGTCAATGACGCTATCATCCAGAAGATTAACTCCCAGTTGAATCAAGTGATTGTTATACCCAGACATTTTGAGTATATGCTCACTGGCAGAACTATTCTCCTCCATCTTGCAGCTGTAGAACTTATTGGAGACTTCATATCTCTCAATCCGGGCATTTGCTTGAAATATTAAGTTCAACTCCTGAAACATCTCATATGCTCCATGACGTTCAAAACGTTGTTGAAATCCCGGTTCTAAGCCGTAAAGCATGGCACACTGAACTATCGAGTAGTCATCAACTTTGCTTTGCCAGACGTTCTTAACGTCGTCAGTTGCATCTGCAGCAGGCCTGGCACCCAGCGGTGCTTCCAGGACGTAATTCTTCTGTGCATCAATGAGGATAATCCTCAAGTTACGGCCCAGTCCGTGTAATTGCTACCATCATCTTTCAACTTTGCTTTCTCAAGGAACGCATTAAAATTCAACGGAACAACAACACGGGCCATCTATCTACAATCAATATAGACAAGCAAGATACTATCAGGTACTAAGTTCATGATAAATTTAAGTTCAATTAATCATATTACTTAAGAACTCCCACTTAGATAGACATCCCTCTAATCCTCTAAGTGATCACGTGATCCAAATCAACTAAACCATAACCGATCATCACGTGAAATGGAATAGCTTTCAATGGTGAACATCACTATGTTGATCATATCTACTATATTATTCACGCTCGACCTTTCAGTCTCAGTGTTCCGAGGCCATATCTGCATATGCTAGGCTCATCAAGTTTAACCTGAGTATTCTGCGTGTGCAAAACTGGCTTGCACCCGTTGTAGATGGACGTAGAGCTTATCATACCCGATCATCACGTGTTGTCTGGGCACGATTTAACTTTGGCAACGGTGCATACTTAGGGAGAACACTTTTATCTTGAAATTTAGTGAGAGATCATCTCATAATGCTACCGTCAATTAAAGGAAGATAAGATGCATAAAAGATAAACATCACATGCAATCAATATAAGTGATATGATATGGCCATCATCATCTTGTGCTTGTGATTCTCCATCTCCGAAGCACCGTCATGATCACCATCATCACCAGCGCGACACCTTGATCTCCACCGTAGCATCGTTGTCGTCTCGCCAATCTTATACTTCTACGACTATCACTACCGCTTAGTGATAAAGTAAAGCATTACAGGGCGATTGCATTGCATACAATAAAGCGACAACCATATGTGTAATGCACCGAGACCGACGCTTCAGTTGCCCTTCCATTTATTTTAGTTGTTGACGTGTGTTTATTATGTTTGTTGCATTATCATAATTGTTTTGCATATTTCATTCCTATATGTTTATGCCATGTTCATGATGAGTGCCTTTGTCATATTTTGCTTCTTGCATCATGTTCATTATTGATTATAGTATGCCATCCTTGTTGTTGCCATTTTCATCCCACTTTGTTATATGCTACATGTTTTTGATGTGCCTCTTGTCATTTATTATTGCATTGCATCATGATCATCATGCCTTGGTTTGCATCTTTAAGTCTCCTTGTGTGAAACCCCCCCTCTTCTTCTTATCTCCACCACTCCTTTTTGCACCATGCACACACCAGCAACCGTTCATCAAGTTCACTCAAGTTTCTATCCCATCCAAACTTCTCCTTTCTTCTTTATTACATTTATTTTCATGTGACATTTTCCCTGTCCAGAAAATGTTCCTTCTTTTCCTACAAACCCTACACCTTGCCATTAACCCCTCTGTCCATTTTCAGATAATTTGCAGTTGATTTGGTTGGGTTCAAAAATGGCTCAAGTTTGAATCTAGCTCAAACTTGAATTATTTTTCCATCTCTAAAAATTGCCAGATCACTTTTATCAGATACTACATAAATCTAGGAGCCCAGGAATATATTTTCTTCCTCGTTATTCTTCTCCAGACACCCTGGTCTTTTCCCTTCTTCTATTTGTTTATTTATAAATAAACAGAGATTTGAAATAAACAGGAGAAGGGCCTTACCTGGACTCCAGCCTTCTAGCACCAGTTCCCTGAGCATCATCCTCCAACCCACTAGTACTGCGGCCAGCAGAAGCTCCTTCGCCGCCACTTACACCCACACGGGGCCTGCCTGTCAGCCTCCCTTCGTTACTGTGCTTCCTCCTCCTTCGCTCGTTTTCCCTCTCACAGTAAACAACTCCATGACCAGAGGCACATGGCCACGAGGGCAGCCAAGGCCTCGCGCCTCCCCTCCTATAAAGACCGTAGCCCCGCGCCCTAGGGTTTCCTCTCCCCCCTCTCGCCGCCGCCACCCATTTCCTTCCCTCTGTTTCTCCTTCTTCCTCAAGAAACAGAGGAGCAGAGACCACCGAGCGTGCTCCGCCGTCGTATGCGAGGCCTCCTCGTCGTCTTCTTCGGCGTCAAGCAAGGCCAGGAGCCAGAAGGGCCCAAGGGCGCCGCGATCTTCTTCCCCGACGTCGTCTTCTTCCTCTTCATCGCCGCGGAACGCCAAGTTCCTCGTCGTCGTCTTCATCTTCTTCATCTTCGGCAGGAGCACACCGCCATCGGAATTCATCGCCGCCGGTCGGCCCCGAGCTCGATCGACTCCACCAACCAACCCTACGTGAGCACGAGCACCTCCCACGCATGTTTCTCTTCTCGGTTGTGCCCTGTTTTGGCCCTGTCCTCTCGAGCCCGAGAGCTTCTCCGCAACGGCATGGTCGCCGGCGTAGCCGGTGGCCCCTGTTTGAGTTCTTGCATCCGCTGCACGCGCGCACCACGCATGATTCCGCACGCCTGCCGCTGTAGCTCCTGCCTCGCCATGCATCGCCGCCATGACCTCAAGCTCCTGCTCCCACACATGCCCCCTGGCTTCATTGCTCATGCTGCCCTTGCTGCAGCTTCACTGCCACACCTCCACGCACACGCATCAACACCCGCGCACGGCCGCGCTCGATTGTGACTTGTGACTTCGTGAGCCCCTGGCGCTGCTTCGTCTTGCCGCCGCCATGTCCGAGGCGACCTCGAGCTCGTCCTTGAGTCTTCCCGCGCACCCGAGCCTTCTACATGGTCTCACCTCACAGCGCACCAACGTCCCTGTTCCGCAGGCCCGCTGGTGCCCTACAGCCTCTGTAGTCGCCGTCTTGATCGACTTCGCTGCCGGCAAAGATTCCTGTGCGCTCATGGAAGGTCAAGGCTTGGCCTTTGAATCCATTCAAAAGGTGCCGTGCTCCTTCTCTTGGAAGATCACAGCACTAGCTCAGCTGGTTAGCCACATGCGCTCACATCCGGGATGTTCTGGGTTCGAGTCCCAGGCGTCCCAATTTTTGCTCTATTTTCCCTTTACGGTTGCACACACACTCAGCGCTCACTCGGGCCTCATTCGCTCCCGGGCCGCTACACTGCGCTGCAATCCGGCCCGTGCATGTTTTTTTCCACTCTGTGATTTTGGCAGGTCCTGGGTTCGAGTCCCAGGCATCCCAATTTTTGCTCTGTTTCCCAATTTTTGCTCTATTTTCCCTTTACGGTTGCACACACACTCAGCGCTCACTCGGGCCTCATTCGCTCCCGGGCCGCTACGCTACGCTGCAATCCGGCCCGTGCATGTTTTTTTCCACTCTGTGATTTTGGCAGGTCCTGGGTTCGAGTCCCAGGCGTCCCAATTTTTGCTCTGTTTTCCTTTACTGTTGCACACACACTCAGCGCTCACTCGGGTCTCAGTCGCTCCCTGGCCGCTGCACTGCGCTGCAATCTGGCCCGTGCATGTTTTTTTTCCACTCTGTGATTTTGGCATATTTCCAGTGCATGCATATTTTCAGAAATGCCATTAATTTGCTTTGTTCATATCTAAATATCCATGCATCATAATAAAGCATGTAATATATGTAAAATGCTTAGATTTTCATATAGTTTTATAATATGCTGTTCTCATCCATGTTTAAGATGTTTACCATGCTGTTTGTATTAATTCACATAATTGTCATGCTAAAATGGTTTAATTCATATTTAAATAACCGTAGCTCCGTTTTAAATAAACTTTATATGTAAATGGGGTAGAAAAATGCATAGATTAACTTGCTGCACTTTATTTTGCTATTTAACAACATTTAAATTATGTATAGGGCAGAACAGTACCAAATTCGAAATATGCATATGAGGATTTTCCGGAATTGTTGTTTGTTGTTCCAGCCTCATTTAAACTTGCTTCACCTTTTGCCATGTTAACCAACATTTAATCTTGTCTTGTTCATAAACGAGAGTGAACTAAATAATTGAATGTGGTGTTCCCCCAATATGCAACTCGTTGCATATTGAGCTCCACTTAACTTGCAGTATTATTTGTTGCACTTTGCCATGGCATGCCTTATTTAAATGGACATGCATCATACTTGGTTGAGCATCAGGTCATGTTTATGTGTTGTGTTTTTATCATGTTGTTTGCTTTTTTCTGGTTGTGCTCCTTCTCGTTAGTTCCGGTAATGTTGCGATTGTGAGGATCCGTTCGACTACGTCCGTTCATCTACTTCATGGACTCGTTCTTCTCCCTAGCGGGATTTCAGGCAAGATGACCGTCACCTTGGATCTCATTACTATCATTGTTATGCTAGTTGCTTCGTTCTATAGCTATGTCGCGTTTCCTACCACTTGCTTATCAAGCCTCCCATATTGCCATGAACCTCTAACCTTTGTCATCCTTCCTAGCAAACCGTTGTTTGTCTATGTTACCGCATTTGCTCAGCGCCTCTTATAGCGTTGCTAGTTGCAGGTGAAGATGAAGATTGCTCCATGTTGGATTATGTTTATGTTGGGATATCACAATATCTCTTATATTACTAATGCATCTATATACTTGGTAAAGGGTGGAAGGCTCAGCCTTATGCCCAGTGTTCTGTACACTCTTGCCGCCCTAGTTTTACATCATATCGGTATTATGTTCCTGGATTTTGCGTCCCTAACGCAGTTGGGTGTTATGGGAACCCTTGACAGTTCGCCTTGAATAAAACTCCTCCAGCAAGGCCCAACATTGGTTTTACCATTTGCCCACCACCTATTACCTTTCCCTTGGGAGTAATTAACCCAAGGGTCATCTTTATTTTACCCCCCCCCCCCCCCACGGGCCAATGCTTCTTGAAGTGTTGGTCCGAACTAGAGCCACTTGCAGCGCCACCTCGGGGAAACTTGAGGATGGTTTTCAGTTGTACGTAGTGCTCATCCGGTCGTGGCCGAGACAAGATACGCGCGGCTACTATCAGGGTGTCGGCACGCCGGGAGGTCTTGCTGGTCTTGTTTTACCATTCTCGAAATGTCTTGTAACCGGGATTCCGAGACTGATCAGGTCTTCCGGGGAGAAGGAATATCCTTCGTTGATCGTGAGAGATTATCATGGGCTAAGTTGGGACACCCCTGCAGGGTTTGAACTTTCGAAAGCCGTGCCCGCGATTATGTGGCAGATGGGAATTTGTTAATATCCGGTTGTAGTAAACTTGAAGTAAACTCTTCTAAAATACACCAACCGCGTGCATAACCGTGATTGTCTCTTTTCGGGGTTGTTCGAGAGGAGAACACGGTTTTTGGGTTGTGTTTGACGTAAGTAGGAGTTCAGGATCACTTCTTGATCATTACTAGTTGACGACCGCTTGTTAAGCTCCTCTTCTCGCTCTTGTTTTGTAAGTTAGCCCCCGTACTTTGCTTAGCCGCTGCTGCAACCTCACCACTTTACCCCTTCCTTACCCATTAAGCTTTGCTAGTCTTGATACCCATGGTAATGGGATTGCTGAGTCCTCGTGGCTCACAGATTACTACACCAAAAGTTGCAGGTTCAGGTTATGCGATGATCATGACGCGAGAGCGATGTTTACTTGTTTTCGAGTTCTTCTTCTGCTTCTTTGATCAGGGGATAGGTTCCAGGTCGGCAACCTGGGCTAGCAGGGTGGATATTGTTTGAGTTTCTGTTTATGTTGCATCCGTAGTCGGATGTTGTTCTCATGTATGATCTATTGATGTATTTTCTTGCGGCATTTGTATGCCTTGTATGTATCCCCATCTATTATGTAATGTTGATGTAATGATATCCACCTTGCAAAAGCGTCTTCAAGATGCGCTTCTATCCTTGGTGGGATCTTCGAGTTCCTTTAGGATAGGGTCGCATCTAGGGCGTGACAATATGGCTCCTGCCATTTGCCGATAACTCGGTTACAAAACATGATCATCTCATACAATAAAATTTAGCATCATGTCTTGACCATATCACATCACAACATGCCCTGCAAAAACAAGTTAGACGTCCTATACTTTGTTGTTGCAAGTTTTACGTGGCTGCTACTGGGCTTAGCAAGAACCGTTCTTACCTACGCATCAAAACCACAACCATAGTTTGTCAAGTTGGTGCTGTTTTAACCTTCGCAAGGACCAGGCGTAGCCACACTCGGTTCAACTAAAGTTGGAGAAACTGACACCCGCCAGCCACCTATGTGCAAAGCACGTCGGTAGAACCAGTCTCGCCAGAAGCGTCTGGCGTAATGTCGGTCCGGGCCGTTTCATCCAACAATACCGCCGAACCAAAGTATGACGTGCTGGTAAGCAGTATGACTTATATCGCCCACAACTCACTTGTGTACTACTCGTGCAAATGACATCTACACATAAAACCTGGCTCGGATGCCACTGTTGGAAATATGCCCTAGAGGCAGTAATAAAAGGATTATTATTATATTTCCTTGTTCATGATAATTGTCTTTTATTCATGCTATAATTGTATTATCCGGAAATCGTAATACACGTGTGAATACATAGACCACAACATGTCCCTAGTGAGCCTCTAGTTGACTAGCTCGTTGATCAACAGATAGTCATGGTTTCTGACTATGGACATTGGATGTCATTGATAACGAGATCACATCATTAGGAGAATGATGTGATGGACAAGACCCAATCCTAAGCATAGCACAAGATCGTATAGTTCGCTTTGCTAGAGCTTTTCCAATGTCAAGTATCCTTTCCTTAGACCATGAGATCGTGTAACTCCCGGATATCGTAGGGAGTGCTTTGGGTGTACCAAACGTCACAACATAACCGGGTGATTATAAAGGTATACTACGGGTATCTCCGAAAGTGTCCGCATTGGGTTGACACGGATCGAGACTGGGATTTGTCACTCCGTATGACGGAGAGGTATCTCTGGGCCCACTCGGTAATGCATCATCATAATGAGCTCAAAGTGACCAAGTGTTTGGTAATGGGATCATGTATTACGGTACGAGTAAAGTGACTTGCCGGTAACGAGATTGAACGAGGTATTGGGATACCGACGATCGAATCTCGGGCAAGTAACGTACCGATTGACAAAGGGAATTGTATACGGGGTTGCTTGAATCCTCGACATCGTGGTTCATCCGATGAGATCATCGTGGAACATGTGGGAGCCAACATGGGTATCCATATCCCGCTGTTGGTTATTGGCCGGAGAGCTGTCTCGGTCATGTCTGCATGATTCCCGAACCTGTAGGGTCTACACACTTAAGGATCGGTGACGCTAGGGTTATTAGGAAGACTTGTATGTGATTACCGAATGTTGTTCGGAGTCCCGGATAAGATCCCGGACGTCACAAGGAGTTCCGGAATGGTCCGGAGGTGAAGATTTATATATGGGAAGTTGTCATACGGTCACCGGAAAGTTTCCCTTGGGCCCATGCGCCTAGGGTTGGGGGGAAACCCTAGTGGGGGCGCCCCCCTTGCTTGGGGGGCAAGCCCCCTCCCCTTGGCCGCCGCCCCCCCTCTAGATCTCATCTAGAGGGGCCGGCCCCCTTCCCCCTTCCCCTATAAATAGAGGGGCGAGGGGAGGGCTGCACACAACATCCAAGGCGCAGCCCCTCCCTTCCCCAACACCTCTCCTCCTCCGCATGAGCTTGGCGAAGCCCTCCCGGAGAACTGCCACTCCATCACCACCACGCCGTCGTGCTGCTGTTGGAGCCTTCTTCCTCAACCTCTCCCTCCTCCTTGCTGGATCAAGGTGCGGGAGACGTCATCCGCTCCGTACGTGTGTTGAACGCGGAGGTGCTGTCCATTCGACACTTGGTCATCGGTGATTTGGATCACGACGAGTACGACTCCCTAAACCCCGTTCTCTTGAACGCTTCCGCTCGCGATCTACAAAGGTATGTAGATGCACTCCTATCATTCGTTGCTAGATGAACTCATAGATGCATCTTGGTGAAACCGTAGATTTTTTTTATTTTCTGCAACGTTCCCCAACAGTGGTATCAGAGCTAGGTCTATGCGTAGTTCTCTTTGCACGAGTAGAACACAATTTGTTGTGGGCGTAGATGTTGTCAACTTTCTTGCCGCTACTAGTCTTATTTTGCTTCAGCGGTATTGTGGGATGAAGCGGCCCGGACCGACCTTACACGTACGCTTATGTGAGACAGGTTCCACCGATTGACATGCACTAGTTGCATAAGGTGGCTAGCGGGTGTCTGTCTCTCCCACTTTAGTTGGAGCGGATTCGATGAAATGGGTCCTTATGAAGGGTAAATAGAAGTTGACAAATCACGTTGTGGTTTTTTCGTAGGTTAGAAAACGTTCTTGCTAGAACCCTATTGCAGCCACGTAAAAGATGCAACAACAATTAGAGGACGTCTAACTTGTTTTTGCAGCAATTGCCTTGTGATGTGATATGGCCAAAAGTTGTGATGAATGATGAATGATATATTGTGATGTATGAGATCATGTTCTTGTAATAGGAATCACGACTTGCGTGTCGATGAGTATGACAACCGGCAGGAGCCATAGGAGTTGTCTTAATTATTGTATGACCTGCGTGTCATTGATTCAACGCCATGTAATTACTTTACTTTATTGCTAAACCGTTAGCTATAGTAGTAGAAGTAATAGTTGGCGAGCAACTTCATGGAGACACGATGATGGAGATCATGATGATGGAGATCATGGTGTCATGCGGTGACAAGATGATCATGGAGCCCCAAGATGGAGATCAAAGGAGCTATATGATATTGGCCATATCATGTCACTACTATTTAATTGCATGTGATGTTTATTATGTTTTTGCATCTTGTTTACTTAGAACAGCGGTAGTAAATAAGATGATCCCTCATAATAATTTCAAGAAAGTGTTCCCCCTAACTGTGCGCCGTTGCTAAACTTCATCGTTTCGAAGCATCACGTGATGATCGGGTGTGATAGATTCCTACGTTCACATACAACAGGTGTAAGACAGTTTTACACATGCAAAACACTTAGGTTAACTTGACGAGCCTAGCATGTACAGACATGGCCTCGGAACACAGAGACCGAAAGGTCGAACATGAGTCGTATGGAAGATACGATCAACATGGAGATGTTCAGCGATGATGACTAGTCCGTCTCACGTGATGATCAGACATGGCCTAGTCGACTCGGATCATGTAACACTTAGATGACTAGAGGGATGTCAAATCTGAGTGGGAGTTCATTAAATAATTTGATTTGATGAACTTAATTATCATGAACTTAGTCTAAAATCTTTGCAAATATGTCTTGTAGATCAAATGGCCAACGCTCATGTCAACATGAAATTCAACACATTCCTAGAGAAAACCAAGCTGAAAGATGATGGCAGCAACTATACGGACTGGGTCCGGAACCTGAGGATCATCCTCATAGCTGCCAAGAAAGCATATGTCCTAGAAGGACCGCTAGGTGAAGCACCAATCCCAGAGAACCAAGACGTTAAGTCACGTGCTGATGATTACTCCCTCGTTCAGTGCGGCATGCTTTACAGCTTAGAACCAGGGCTCCAAAAGCGTTTTGAGCAACACGGAGCATATGAGATGTTCGAGGAGCTGAAAATGGTTTTCCAAGCTCACGCCCGGGTCGAGAGATATGAAGTCTCCGACAAGTTCTATAGTTGTAAGATGGAGGAAAATAGTTACGTGAGTACATACTCGTAATGTGCAGGTTGTACAACCGCCTGTCGATTGAATATTAACCTCCGGACGAGGCGGTCATTGACAGAATCCTTGATCGCTCCCACCGAGCTACAAGGGCTTTATGATGAACTACAATATGCGGGGATGGTGAAAACTATTCTGAAGTATTTTCAATGCTGAAGTCACAGAGGTAGAAATCAAGAAGGAGCATCAAGTGTTGATGGTCAACAAAACCACCAAGTTCAAGAAGGGCAAGGGTAAGAAGAACTTCAAGAAGGACGACAAAGATGTTGCCGCGCCCGGTAAGCCAGTTGCCGGGAAGAAGTCAAAGAATGGACCCAAGGCTGAGACTGAGTGCTTTTATTGCAAAGGGAAGGGTCACTAGAAGCGGAACTGCCCCAAATACTTAGCGGACAAGAAGGCCGGCAACACTAAAGGTATATGTGATATACATGTAATTGATGTGTACCTTACCAAGACTCGTAGTAACTCCCCGGTATTTGATACCGTGCCGTTGCTCATATTTGTAACTCACACCAGGAGCTGCGGAATAAGCGGAGACCGGTGAAGGACGAGGTGACGATGCACGCCGAGAATGGTTCCAAGGTCGATGTGATTCTTGCCGCACGCTACCTCTACATTTACCTACGGGATTAGTTTTAAACCTCAATAATTGTTATTTAGTGCCAAGTTTGAGCATGAACATTGTATCAGGATCTCGTTTAATACGAGATGGCTACTCATTTAAATCCGAGAATAATGGTTGTTTTATTTATATGAGAGATATGTTTTATGGTCATGCTCCGATGGTCAATGGTTTATTCTTAATGAATCTCGAACGTGATGTTACACATATTCATAGTGTGAATACCAAAAGATGTAAAGTTGATAACGATAGTCCCACATACTTGTGGCACTGCCGCCTTAGTCACATTGGTGTCAAGCGCATGAAGAAGCTCCATGCTGATGGACTTTTAGAGTCTCTCGATTATGAATCATTTGACGCATGCGAACCATGCCTTATGGGCGAAATGACCAAGACTCCGTTCTCCGAAACAATGGAGCGAGCAACCAACTTATTGGAAATCATACATACCGATGTGTGCGGTCCAATGAGCGTTGAGGCTCACGGAGGATATCATTATGTTCTCACTCTCACTGATGACTTGAGTAGATATGGGTATGTCTACTTGATGAAACACAAGTCTGAGACCTTTGAAAAGTTCAAGGAATTTCAGAATGAGGTAGAGAATCAACGTGACCGAAAAATAAAGTTCTTACGATCAGATTGTGGAGGAGAATATTTAAGTCACGAATTTGGTACACACTTAAGGAAATGTGGAATCGTTTCACAACTCACGCCACCTTGAACACCTCAGCGTAACGGTGTGTCCGAACGTCGTAATCGCACTCTATTGGATATGGTGCGATCTATGATGTCTCTTACTGATTTACCGCTATCATTTTGGGGATACGCTCTAGATACTGACTACATTCACTTTAAATAGGGCACCGCCTAAATCCGTTGAGACGACACCGTATGAATTATGGTTTGGGAAGAAACCTAAGTCGCTGCTTTCTAAAAGTTTGGGGATGCGATGCTTATGTCAAGAAACTTCAACTTGAAAAGCTCGAACCCAAGTCGGAAAAATGCGTCTTCCTAGGATACCCTAAGGAAACCATTGGGTAGACCTTCTACCATAGATCCGAAGGCAAGATCTTTGTTGCCAAGAACGGATCCTTTACGGAAAAGAGTTTCTCTTGAAAGGAGTAAGTGGGAGGAAAGTAGAACTCGATGAAGTACTACCTTTTGAACCAGAAAGTAGTGCAGCTCAGGAAAATGTTCCTGTGGTGCCTACACCGACTGGAGAGGAAATTAATGATGATGATCAAGGTACTTCGGATCAAGTTGCTACTCAACTTTGTAGGTCCACAAGGACACGTTCCACACCAGAATGGTATGGCAACCCTGTCCTGGAAATCATGTTGTTAGACAACGGTGAACCTTCGAACTATGAAGAAGCGATGGCGGGCCCAGATTCCAACAAATGGCTTGAAGCCATGCAATCCGAGATAGGATCCATGTATGAAAACAAAGTATGGACTTTGACAGACTTGCCCGATGATCGGCGAGCGATAGAAAACAAATGGATCTTTAAGAAGAAGACGAACACAGATGGTAATGTTACCATCTATAAAGCTCGACTTGTCGCTAAGGGTTATCAGCAAGTTCAAGGGGTTGACTACGATGAGACTTTCTCTCCCGTAGCGAAGCTGAAGTCCGTCCGAATCATCTTAGCAATTGCTGCATACTATGATTATGAGATATGGCAAATGGACGTCAAAACGGCATTCCTTAACGGTTATCTTAAGGAAGAACTGTATATGATGCAGCCGAAAGGTTTTGTCGACCCTAAGAATGCTAACAGGGTATGCAAGCTCCAAATGATCCATTTATGGGCTGGTGCAAGCATCTCGGAGTTGGAACATTCGCTTTGATGAGATGATCAAAGCGTTTGGGTTTATGAGACTTATGGAGAAGCCTGCGTTTACAAGAAAGTGAGTGGGAGCTCTGTAGTATTTCTCATATTATATGTAGATGACATACTTTTGATGGGAAATGATATAGAACTTTTGGACAGCATTAAGGCCTACTTGAGTAAGAGTTTTTCAATGAAGGACCTTGGAGAAGCTACTTATATATTAGGCATCAAGATCTATAGACATAGATCGAGACGCCTCATAGGTCTTTCACAAAGCACATACCTTGATAAGATATTGAAGAAGTTCAATATGGATCGGTCTAAGAAGGGGTTCTTGCCTGTGCTGCAAGGTGTGAAATTGAGCTCGGTTCAATGTCCGACCACGGCAAAAGATATAGAAGAGATGAGTGTCATCCCCTATGCCTCATCCATAGGGTCTATTATGTATGCCATGCTGTGTACCAGACCTGATGTAAACCTTGCCGTAAGTTTGGTAGGAAAGTACCAAAGTAATCCCGGCAAGGAACACTAGACAGCGGTCAAGATTATCCTGAAGTACCTGAAAAGGACTAAGGACATGTTTCTCGTTTATGGAGGTGATGAAGAGCTCGTCGTAAAGGGTTACGTCGAAGCTAGCTTCGACACAGATCTGGATGACTCTAAGTCACAAACCGGATACGTGTATATGTTGAATGGTGGAGCGATAGGCTGGTGCAGTACCATGCAAGCGAGCATCGTATGGCGGGATCTACATGTGAAGCGGAGTACATGGCAGCCTCGGAGGCAGCGCATGAAGCAATTTGGGTGAAGGAGTTCATCACCGACCTAGGAGTCATACCCAATGCGTCGGGCCGATCAACCTCTTCCGTGACAACACTGGAGCTATTGCACTTGCCAAGGAGCCCAGGTTTCACAAGAAGACCAGGCACATCAAGCGACGCTTCAACTCCATTCGTGAAAATGTTCAAGATGGAGACATAGAAATTTGCAAAGTGCATACGGATCTGAATGTCGCAGATCCGTTGACTAAACCTCTTCCACGAGCAAAACATGATCAACACAGTACTCTATGGGTGTTCGATTCATCACAATGTAACTAGATTATTGACTCTAGTGCAAGTGGGAGACTGTTGGAAATATGCCCTAGAGGCAATAATAAAAGGATTATTATTATATTTTCTTGTTCATGATAATTGTCTTTTATTCATGCTATAATTGTATTATCCGGAAATCGTAATACACGTGTGAATACATAGACCACAACATGTCCCTAGTGAGCCTCTAGTTGACTAGCTCGTTGATCAACAGATAGTCATGGTTTCCTGACTATGAACATTGGATGTCATTGATAACGAGATCACATCATTAGGAGAATGATGTGATGGACAAGACCCAATCCTAAGCATAGCACAAGATCGTATAGTTCTTTTGCTAGAGCTTTTCCAATGTCAAGTATCCTTTCCTTAGACCATGAGATCGTGTAACTCCCGGATATCGTAGGAGTGCTTTGGGTGTACCAAACGTCACAACATAACTGGGTGATTATAAAGGTATACTACGGGTATCTCCGAAAGTGTCTGTTGGGTTGACACGGATCGAGACTGGGATTTGTCACTCCGTATGACGGAGAGGTATCTCTGGGCCCACTCGGTAATGCATCATCATAATGAGCTCAAAGTGACCAAGTGTTTGGTAATGGGATCATGCATTACGGTACGAGTAAAGTGACTTGCCGGTAACGAGATTGAACAAGGTATTGGGATACCGACGATCGAATCTCGGGCAAGTAACGTACCGATTGATAAAGGGAATTGTATACGGGGTTGCTTGAATCCTCGACATCGTGGTTCATCCGATGAGATCATCGTGGAACATGTGGGAGCCAACATGGGTATCCATATCCCGCTGTTGGTTATTGGCCGGAGAGCTGTCTCGGTCATGTCTGCATGATTCCCGAACCCGTAGGGTCTACACACTTAAGGATCGGTGACGCTAGGGTTATTAGGAAGACTTGTATATGATTACCGAATGTTGTTCGGAGTCCCGGATAAGATCCCGGACGTCACAAGGAGTTCCGGAATGGTCCGGAGGTGAAGATTTATATATGGGAAGTTGTTATACAGTCACCGGAAAGTTTCGGGGGCATATCGGTATTGTACCGGGGCCACCGGAGGTGTTCCGGGGGTCCACCGGGAGGGGCCACCTCTCTCGGAGGGCCTCATGGGCCGTAGTGGGCAGGGAACCAGCCTCGAAGGGCTGGGCGCATCCCCCTTGGGCCCATGCGCCTAGGGTTGGGAAACCCCAGTGGGGGCGCCTTGCTTGGGGGGCAAGCCCTCCCTTGGCCGCCGCCTCTAGATCTCATATAGAGGGGGCCGGCCACCTTCCCCCTTCCCCTATAAATAGAGGGGCGAGGGGAGGGCTGCACACAACATCCAAGGTGCAGCCCCTCCCTTCCCCAACACCTCTCCTCCTCCGCGTGAGCTTGGCGAAGCCCTGCCGGAGAACTGCCACTCCATCACCACCACGCCGTCGTGCTGTTGTTGGAGCCTTCTTCCTCAACCTCTCCCTCCTCCTTGCTGGATCAATGTGCGGGAGACGTCATCCGCTCCGTACATGTGTTGAACGCGGAGGTTCTGTCCATTCGGCACTTGGTCATCGGTGATTTGGATCACGACGAGTACGACTCCCTCAACCCCGTTCTCTTGAACGCTTCCGCTCGCGATCTACAAAGGTATGTAGATGCACTCCTATCACTCGTTGCTAGATGAAATCATAGATGGATCTTGGTGAAACCGTAGAATTTTTTTTATTTTCTGCAACGTTCCCCAACAGGAGCAAGGGGGGACGTGGGGCCGGCCAGGAGGGGCGCGCCAGGAGGAGTCCTACTCCCATCGGGAGTAGGACTCCCTCCCTTTTCCTTGTTGGACTAGGAGTGGAGGGGGAAAGAGGAGGGAGAGAGGAAGGAAAGGGGGGGGGGCTCCGCCCCCCTCTCCTTGTCCTATTCGAACTAGGGGGAGGGGCGTGCGGCCCTTGGCCTGGCCGCCTCTCCTCTTCTCCACTAAGGCCCACTATGGCCCATTACCCCCCGGGGGGTTCCGGTAACCCCTCCGGTACTTTTCTAAAATCCCGATTTCACCTGGAACACTTCCGATATCCAAATATATGCTTCCAATATATCGATCTTTATGTCTCGACCATTTCGAGACTCCTCGTCATGTCCGTGATCACATCCCGGACTCCAAACAACCTTCGGTACATCAAAACATATAAACTTATAATATAACTGTCATCGAAACGTTAAGCGTGCGGACCCTACGGGTTCGAGAACTATGTAGACATGACCAAGACACGTCTCCGGTCAATAACCAATAGCGGAACCTGGATGCTCAGATTGGCTCACACATATTCTACGAAGATCTTTATCGGTCAGACCGCATAACAACATACGTTGTTCCCGTTGTGATCGGTATGTTACTTGCCTGAGATTTGATCGTCGGTATCTCAATACCTAGTTCAATCTTATTACCGGCAAGTCTCTTTACTCGTTCTGTAATACATCATCCCGCAACTAACTCATTAGTTGCAATGCTTGCAAGGCTTAAGTGATGTGCATTACAGAGAGGGCCCAGAGATACCTCTCCGACAATCAGAGTAACAAATCCTAATCTCGAAATACGCCAACCCAACAAGTACCTTTGGAGACACCTGTAGAGCACCTTTATAATCACCCAGTTACGTTGTGACGTTTGGTAGCTGTCGGGGTAGGCTGATCTGACCCACGAATACCTATGGGACCGGCGGACCGAGCCCCTTTCGGTTCGGCGGGGAGCGGAGATCGCACGAAGAGCAGATCGAGGCGAAGCACACGAAGCGTTTTACCCAGCTTCGAGCTCTCCGGAGAGATAATACTCCTTTGCTGCATGTCCGAGTGTATTGAGTTCTTGCTCAGAGCGCTTGAGTGCTACAATACACACAAGCTGCTAACGAGACCGGCGTGAGTGTCGAACCTTCGAACCCCCTCTACGTTGCGCATGGGCCTCCTTTTATATGCTCAAGGGGTCTCCGACAGGTGGCAACGTAGACAAGGGTAAAAATGGAAAAGCAGTGGTTGGTACAGCTACTTGTATAGTGTACAACGTTTCATACCTAACCCTGACGGCAGGGGACAAAGGCATTAAATGCCCGTCTAGTCGCCCTAACAGTGCAAACAGGGACCGTCAGGGACGCCACCGTTCGACACGATGGCAAACTTGTCGGTACGCTTGCCACCTCGCACTGGCGGCTGCACAGCCTCTTGCCACCTTGGCGCTGGAAAGGTCCTGTGGCGACACGTTAAGCGGATGTCTTTGGAGCGCAGGTACAGAGTGGTGGTTCGCCGCGGCAAGCGCCTTGCCGCGGTTGTTGTCTTGTCGCGTCCGGAAGCTTTTTGCTCACCGGGCCTTCCCGGCAAGCTCCTCCTGCCGGGGCCTTGCCTTGTAGGTGCCTTGGGTGGCCTTCCCGGCAAGCTCCTCTTGCCGGGGCCTTGTCTCCTTGGCTTGAATACTTTGCTCTTGAATGGCTCCAAAGGAACCACGGAGGACCTTGGCGGTCACCCGTAAGCCGTGCCGCTGAGGGCTGCAACTGCCCGTGCACAAGTTCGGGATACTAGGGTACCCTACTCTAGTACACCGACAGGAGCCCCGGCTGGGCCACACACGGTGCCGAAGCTGTTGGGCCAGGCCCAAAAGCAGAACAGGCACACGCGGCTGGGTCACGCCAGTAACTCACCGGACCCACCACACACCCTCCACAGGCAACGCACGTCCGAATGTGGCGTCGTGTGAGAGATCGTGGGTGGGATCGTGGGGGGTTTCTTTATTCGGAAAAGCGGAACGTCCGCCCCCTCCCTCTTTATAAGCAGGGGAAACAGGGGCAGGTCGCCCACCTTGCCAGTTGCTGTCCAATCTCGAAAAACCACCGCTGCTCCCCTTTCTTCCCCAGTGAAGAGAGCGGCGCTCACTTCATCGCCACCAGCCTCACCAACGCTGCCGATCTCCTCCACCGCCTCCGCCATGGCTCAAAGCAGACAAGGGAAGGCCGTGAAGTCGGCCGAGGCGCAGCTGCTCATGGCGCTGCGAAGGAGCTGGCAATCTTCCCCCAGCTCGCCGCGAGGGAGCCGAGGGAGAACTACTACCTCTTACAGTCGACGGAGACGCAGCGTATCCGCCGCACGAAGGTACTTCCAGCCGCTTCCGAACTAGCTCGGCGGGTATCCCTTCTTCGCTCTTCTTCTCTGCGGGCTCGCCCGCCTTTCTCTGAAGTTTTTACGTGACATCATGAACACCTACGGGTTCCGCCTCCTTGATTTCACCCCCAATGCTGTTCTGACCATGGCAGTTTTCGCACATCTCTGCGAAAACTTTGTCGGAGTCCACCCAAACATAGCCCTTTTCCGCCACTTCTTTATGCCTCGAGTTGAGAGAGGGGAGCCTCTTGCAGGAGGAATCGCTTGGATCTCGAGGATCGGCAAGAAGGAAGCCTATCTGGAGGGAGAGCTCCGTAGCAAATGGGAGGAATGGAGGGCGGATTGGTGCTGGATTGTCGAGGAGAACTCGCAGCCGCCATCCGCCCAAATACCAAACCCCAATAGTGCGCGGCAACGATTGGAGCAACGTGGCCCCGGAAGATGCTAGGTGAAGATTGCGATCACCGAATCCTTTGCCTTAGACTTGCCGGGCTCACCGTGAGGCACCGTTGGCGCAGACTTTCTTCGGCCACGCCATCGCCTTTGCAGAGAGAGGAGGAGACCCGCACGGGAGTTTCAGAACGCGACAGATATCATGAGGCTGCGCCCAGGCCTCAACTTCAACTTCACCGTCTTGGAACTTGATGCGATGCTCTTGGAGCTGTTCAAGCCCGATCCTGATCATCCAGAAATGTTTAGGTTGCCGAGGGGCGTTGCTCATTGCGTGCAACAATTCCTCGCTTGACCGCATCCGTGCAATGATGCCGCCAGCGACTTCGCATGGAATTGTCCCAACTTGGCAAGAGCCTGCAGATGACGTCGTGCGGCAGTTCTTTGACAATCTGGTAGAAATGCCGGTCCGCCCCGATGAACAGAGGGCCCTCACCCGCGACACCACCGATGATGAGATGCAGCGCATCGCCACCAGGTTGGAAGAAGCGGCAGCAGACGCTGCCGTGGGCGAGTTCGGATTCACCGTGGAGGAGGCAGAGGCAGCAGAGGCGGCAAGCCTTGTCGAGCGAAAGGAGTTTGCCGGCGAGGAAGAGCTTGCCGAGCCTGAAGCCGAGTCGAGCGAGCCCGCCGAGGGTGCATCCTCCCCACCTTCAAGCAGCTTGCCGCGAGCGGAGCCCCCAGCTCTACCAAGAAGGCGTCTTCGCAAGGCTGGAGACGTAGCGGGGCGGCAGACGGGCCAACAGCCGCAGCGCCGCGCGACGCGCTCCACCGCAGCAAGCACCATTGCCGCGGGAGCACCTCACGCCGCGGCAAGCGGAGCGGGCCTCGCAGACCACCGATTCCGCTCCCGCCAAGCGCCCAAGGGAACCCACTCCTCCGCCTCGTCGTCTTTGAGGCGGGCGAATTTGATCTCTCCGCTCAGCTCGACGAGGAAGAAGAAGAGTAAGATTCTTTCTTTGTACTTGTAATTCTTCGATTTGTTGCTTTGTCTTGTATCTGATTTGCTTTACTCGAACCCATTCTTTTTCGTGACTGGCCCAGAGAGTGTCGAAAAGAGCCAAGACCCGTGATTGTCGCCGAGGATTTAACCAGCTGCGACAACAGGAGGCGCGTCTGAGACCACCTTGCCGGATGCGGCAACTCTTCTTCAAAGCAGCCCCAGCGTAAGTATATGGTCTACTTCTTGCTGTTGGCGTGCATGGGTGCTCTTTCTTTGCAGATATCATTTGTTGATTTGTGTAGGAGCAGAGCAACCTCCTTCGCTTCGACCACGCCCGCCAAGGGAGGATTCCCGTCAAGGGAGCATTCTCCGGCAAGGGAGACTTCTCCGCAAGGGGCAGCTCTCCGTGAGGGACAAAGACCAGCGATCTCGGCGGCCGAGACCATGACTGCGGACCCTAGCACAGGTAATCCTCTTGCCTGAAAACTTCCCTTGTGTTCTTCTTCTTCTGATTTTCTTTTTGAATATCTGCTTGACTTTTCTTCATTTCCCGGTCGTCAGAACCATCCGCCACAGAGCCAATGGAGATCGAGGCCGCCGGCGAGGAGGACGCGCGCGGCAATATTGACGATGCCACTGCCATCGGGGAAGAAGCTGGCGTTGACGAGCCCGCCGACGAAGAGGCTACAAAAGCTGCCGCCGCAGAAGCTGGCGAGGGGTCCGGCGATCGCACTGACGGCCCTGAGGCCGCAGGAGCGCCAGGCGCTACGCCGATCGCCGATCCCTCCGCCGCTGCGGCAGCGTCGGGCTCCGAAGAGCCCCAGCCCGGCGCCTATTTGAAGGCCGGCGATGGCGTCTTCATCAAGCTCCCATGGGCGTCGAGCTCTAGGGAGCCAGCCGAAGGAGAAACTTTCGATGAAGAGCTGCTCGCCTCTGGATCGACGCTGGTCGACGCGCCAAGCAGCAGCGTAGCCGGCGAAGTCCGAGGAGGAGCAGCTGCTGCGGAAGCTGCCGCTCTACCGCGCCCGACAAGCCAAGCTGGAATCCGGGAAGCGCTTGTCGCAAAGGCGGAGCAGACATCGAGAAGCGCGGAGGAGCTCCGGGGCCTCAACTAGGAAGCTCTCGGGCCTTGGCAGAGGAGCGGAGCAACTCGCCGAGGAGCGCAAAGCCTTCCTCCTCGAGAAGGCTGAAGCCGAGCAGCAACAATGACTTGCCGCCCGAGAAGCTATCTGCGCAGGAAGGCGAGTTGGCGCAGAAGAAGGTTTATCTTGACAGCCACGAGGAGGATCTTGCCATGCGCGAGCAAACATTTGGCGGGGCTCTCAAGGAAGCAAAGGATATTGCCGCAGCTGCCGAGGCCGCCAAGAAGGAGCTGGAGACGAAGGTGGCGCAGCTGGAGGCCAATCTCAAGGAGAGCGGCGAGGAGCTTGCTGCACTCAAGCATGAGCGCGAGAAGGACGCCTACACTCTTGGCGAGCTGCAGGCTGCCTCGCCGAGAGGAGCAAGGAGCTCAGCCGCCAAGGACTCCAACACAGATCTTGAGTTGAAGCTGACCACCTTGACTCGGGACACTGGACGGCGCCAGGAGCAGGAGGTGGCCTTGAAGGAGAAGATCAAGGCCGACGAGGCGCTGGCGAGTCTTCTTGCCGCCGCCTGTAATGCCTTGAGGGAGAATGTGGAGCACTGGACCGAGGGTCTCGTGGATGTTGCAGCCATCAACAGGAGCCGACGGAGCTGGGATGGTGGATCTTGGATATTCCTCCGATGAGCACCTCCAACCCAGCGCCAAGCTTAGCTTGTTCTTCAAGGCGTGGTGGACGGCACTCCGGCGACTCGGGAAGAAGTCCCAAAACAGCTGGCCGAGGAGTCGCGCCCGGATCTGTGAGGGAGCTCTTCAAAGGTCTTGATGAAGGTGGCCTTCCGCAATCCAGGCCTCAACCTCACCAACGTCCTCAAGTCCTTGCCGCCGGATGCTGATGTGGAGGCGCTCAAGACTTTGTCGCACTCCATCGTGGATAGGGTGAGCGGGATCAAGAGGGTTGAGGGCGATCGCGAGATTAGGCCGCCCGCTTTCTCTTTTTCTTGCCGCCGCTGGTCATGTTATGAGAACAATCTATTAGAGCTGCGACAAGCTATTTTGTAATATAACTCTATTTCGGGTAGCAATTGCTATGTTATTTCCTTTACTTGATTCTTTCCTTTGTATGTTTTTGCCCTACGCTTTTAGGGAACTTGTCGGTGAGCACACAGGCATGGCGTTGAAGTCTTGAGACGTCTGACCTTCTGGCGGTGCCGCTTCCGACAAATAACCTTGTTGCAACTAGTCGCAGCTCACTTAAGTTGTTGAGCGGACTCGAAACAAAGTAAGGCGCAACTAGCTACGAGTTGGTTCCTCTCACAAGAGTTTTCCATACAAAGTCACGGTCGTTCGAGGAAGATAACTTAAATTTTTAAAGCTGATTGCTCAAACTTTAGCAACTTAGCTTAGTTTTTTCGTTTGCTTCGGTAAGGCGAAACTTCCTTGAGCGACGCTTGGTCCACACCATTATCTTCTCCTTTCCCCGCAAACTTGTGGGCGAGGAACCTTCCTTTCTTTGAGAAAGAGAAAGAAGAGAAAATAAAGATATGGAGCCTTATGGCTCGTTATTGCTTACCGGGGTAGGTGCTGCACAAAGTGTCAGATAACGCATGCAAAATAGAAGTAAAAAGCATGAAATTGACAAGATGTGTGAAGCACGCTAGCTTTACTTATGCACGGGGTCTGCGCCCAGCTTTGTACAAAGGATTACATGCAACAGCGGCAAGACTTGTACAAAAGGTGGTTGCCGAAACGGTTTCCGGCAACCGCGCCCTACGGGTAAAACTTACGAAGATGCTCAATGTTCCAGGAGTTGCTCACCGGAACGCCATCTTCGGTCTCAAGGCGGACAGCGTGAGGCCTAGTGACTCGTTTCACCCGGTAAGGGCCTTCCCACTTCGGCGTCAACTTGTTGGAATTCTTGGCGGACTGAACGCGTCGAAGAACAAGGTCGCCTTCCTCGAGATTTCTGGCATTAACTTTGCGGCTATGGTAGCGGCGCAAAGCTTGCTGGTATCGAGCAGCTCGTCTGACAAAGAGCTGAAGACGATCCTCCTCAAGGAGCAGCGCGTCATCTTGTCGCAGCTGCTCTTGCTCAAGCTCATCATAAGCGAGCACTCGAGGTGATCCGTATCTGAGTTCCGTGGGGAGAACTGCCTCTGCTCCATAGACTAGAGCGAAAGGTGTCCGGCGATGGCTCGATTTGGCGTCGCCTACGATCAACCAAAGAACCACCGGCAGCTCCTCAATCCAGTTTCTTCCGCACTTGTGCAGCCTGTCGAAAGTTCTGGTCTTGAGCCCGTGCAGCACTTCAGCATTCGCCCTCTCCGCTTGACCGTTACTTCTCGATGAGCAACAGAAGCGAAGCAGACCTTGGCGCCAAGATCTTGGACGTATTGCATGAAGGTGCGGCTCGTGAATTGCGTGCCGTTGTCAGTGATGATCCTGTTAGGGATTAAAACGGCAAACAATCGACTTTGAAGAACTTGATCGCCGTTGTCTTGTCACCTTCCTCATCGCTTCCACTTCCGACCACTTTGTGAACTTGTCGATTACAACGTACAAGTACTCAAAGCCCCCGACAGCTCGGGGAAAGGGGCCGAGGATGTCGAGCCCCCAGACCGAAAATGGCCAGGATAAAGGGATCGTCTGGAGAGCTTGAGCTGGCTGGTGTATCTGCTTGGAATGGAACCGGCACGCTTCACACTTGGTTACTTGTGCAGTTGCATCAGGGAGGGCTGTCGGCCAAAAGAAACCTTCTTGGAACGCTTTGCTTAAGCAAGTGCTCTGGCGCCAATGTGGTGACCACATATGCCTCCATGTATCTCTCGCCAACAGCTTTTGTCCGTCTTCCGGTGAATACACTTCAATTTCACACCGTTGAGTCTTCTTACATGCAGTGTGTTGTCGACAAACTGGTACATACTTGATCGCCGGGCTACTCTTTCCGCTTCTTCTTGCTCTTGGGAAGTTCTCCTGTTCAAGGAAATGGACAATCTGCTGCGCCCATCTTTGGAGCTTGCGGCTCGACAACAAGGACTAAAGGCACATCTGCTGCTGCGGGAACATCCGCTTCTACGGCGAGGACCTGCGGCTCAGCCGGAGCTTGACGTTCCCCGGCAAGCTTGCCGGAGCAAAACTTGTCGGGAGCGCCTGCTTCAACGCAACAAACACTAGGGCTTGTCGGAGCAGACTGCTCCTCAGCACTGTTGGTGTTGATCTTGGGGACCTTCTTGGCAGCGGCTTCGGGGAGCTCTGCCGGAAAATAGTCACCAGAAATCAACTTCCTCTTCTTGCTCTGTCCGGTTGATGGTGTTACAGACGGTTGAGTCAGCTTGAGCACAAAGATCCCTGGTTCCACAGGTAACTTAAGTGCGGCGCACTTTGACAGGCCATCAGCAATGTCGTTCTGAGCTCTTGGAATATATTCCATCTGTAGGCCGTCAAAGTGCTCTTCTCGCTTTCTCACTTCATCAACATAAGCTTCCATCAACAGACTCTGATAACTCTTGTTCACTTGGCGGATGACAAGCTGTGAGTCACCCCTGACAATGAGCTTCTTGATCCCAAGGTCTACTGCGATCCTGAGACCGGCAAGCAAACCTTCATACTCTGCAGTGTTGTTTGTCGCTTGCTCCTTGGGAAAGTGCATCTGGACTACGTACTTGAGGTGCTCTCCGGTGGGTGCAACAAGCAGCACGCCCGCACCGGCGCCTTGCAGCGAGAAAGCACCATCAAAGTACATCAGCCACTCTTTGCTTGCTTCCTTGACGGGGATGCTCGTTTCTGGAATTTCTTCATCTGGTGTTGGCGTCCATTCTGCTATGAACTCCGCCAATGCTCTGCTTTGGATAGTTGAAGTGCTCTCAAACTTGAGGCCAAAGCTTGACAGTTCCAAAGTGCCCACTCGACAATCCTGCCTGTTGCCTCCGGATTTTGCAGTATCCTCTTTAGCGGAAAAGCAGTGACGATCGTGATCTCATGTGCTGGAAGTAACGGCACAGCTTTCTCGAGGCCATGAGGAGGCCGAAAAGCAATTTCTGCACACCAGAGTACCTTGACCTAGCCCCCTGCAGAAGGGAACTGACAAAGTAAACTGGGCGCTGCACCATTCTTTTCTGCACCTTCTCATGCGTCTGCGTGGATCCGTCCTTGTCGGGACCAGAGCTTGACGGTGAATCCCCCTGCTTTTCGCTGGATGCATCTGCCATGGTTGCTAGCTCATCATCCGCCTCCCTCTCCGCTACTAACGCATCACTAACCACTTGATTGGTTGCCACTATATATAGCAGCAACTTCTCTTGTGGCTTAGGTGCGACAAGTGTTGGAGTGGAGGACATGTATCTCTTCAAGTCTGCGGTAGCAGCCTCCGCTTCGAGTCCATCTCATCGGACCTGCCTTTTTCAAGATTTTGAAAAATGGCGAGGCGCGCTTCAGCAGAACCTAGAGATAAACCTGCTTTGAGAGCAGCTACGCAACCGCAAGTCTTCGTACATCCTTGACGCGCTTTGGTGCTTCAATCTGCTCAATGGCCTTGATCTTGTCGGGATTGGCTTCAATTCCCGAGATGAACCACGAAGAACCCGAGAAGCTTGCGGAAGGACTCCAAACACACACTTCTCGGGGTTGAGCTTGAGGTTGATCTTGCGCAGATTTGCAAAGGTTTCGTCTAAATCTTGAATCGAGTCGCTTTGTCCTTGCTTTTGACCACTATGTCATCCATGTAGGCTTCCACATTTACGTGCATTTGCGGCTCAAAAGCGTCATGGACTACTCTTGCAAATGTTGAACCAGCATTCTTTAATCCGAAGGCATCCGCATTTAAACAGTATGTGCCACATGGGGTGATGAATGCGGTCTTCTCCTCATCCTCTTACGCCATGAAGATCCGATGATATCCTGAGTATGCATCCATAAATGAAAGCAAATCACATCCGGCCGTGGAGTCAACAATCTGGTCGATGCGCGGCAAGGGAAATGGGTCTTTGGGACAAGCTTTATTGACATCGGTAAAGTCGATACAAAGCCTCCATTTCCCGTTAGCCTTGCGTACAACTACAGGATTGGCCAACCACGTGGGATGGAGCACTCCTCTGACAAGGCCTGCTGCTTCCAACTTCTTGATTTCTTCTGCGATGAACTCTTGGCGCCCACCGCACCTTCTCGACTTTACGCTTGACGGGCGCGCATGAGGACAAGCGGCAAGATGGTGCTCAATTACTTTCACAGGAACACCGGGGATGTCGACGGTTGCCACGCAAACACGTCGGCGTTCGCCGCAGGAAAGCAACGAAGCGCCTTCCTATTTAGGGTCGAGAGTGGCAATCGATGGTGAAGGTACCACCAGTGTCGTCCTCCTTGGCGGACACCTTCTTGGTCTCAGGTGGAGCTGCCATCGTCTTCTTACACTTGCCGGTGGAGCTCGATGGTGCGTCCTCGACGGTAGCGCAGCACTCCGAAGAGGTGCGCTTGCCGGAGTGGGCATCAGAGCTCTTGCCGGACTTGGTCTTCTTCTTCCCCCCGGGAGCTTCGGCGGCAAGTGACTTGTAATATGTTGCAGCTGCTGCCTCCCGGTAGATCTTGTCGGCGCAGATAAGAGCATCCTTCTTGTTGCCAGGGACAGAGATGACACTTATCGGGCTTGGCATCTTCAGCAGGTTGTATGCATAGTGAGAGGCTGCCATGAATTTGGCGAGTCTTGGACGGCCAAAGTATCCCATTGTAAGGCAATGGAAAGTCAGCAACATCAAAAGTGACCCTCTCGAGTCCACGAAGTTCAACTTCACGCCAAATGTCACCGCAACGTGATCTTTCCCTTCGCTTGCTCCTTCCCGGATTGATTCCTTGGAATGTGCGGTCTCTTCGAGCTCGCCATCGGGGATCCGGAGTTTACGGAGCACCGCGAAGGAGATCAGGTTTTAAGCCGCCCCGCCGTCAACTAGCATCTTAGTGACCTTGAGGTTGCGGATAGTTGCCGAGACCAACATCGGCAAGCACCCGACCGCAGATACTGCGATCAGGGTGGTCCTCAATATCAAAGATGATAGGCGTCTTTGGACCATTTCGAGAGGCTTGCGTGACTCGATGGATGGTTCTGCTGCATTGACTTCCCGCATCCACTGCTTGAGTTGGCGGTGTGAAGTATGCAGAGAAGCACCGCCGTCAACGCACATGACCTCTGTGGCTTTCTGGAACTCCTGCTCATCGGTCTCGTCATCGTCCATGTCTTCATCATCGTCGTCGTCTTCGTCTTTGTCGCGGCCGCGGGGAGGTCTGTCCCGTTGCCGCTGCTTGGCCTTGCCACGGCGTCCTCCTCGGCCGGGACGTTTCTTGCTAGCTCCTCCAGCACCCTCCTAGGCCTTCTCCTTGTCGCGTCGTTCGTATTCAGCCTTCTGCTGCTCAACAAGCTGCTCGACCTTTTGCAGCTCACGGAGGTCATGGCCCTTGGTGCGGTGGATCTTGCAAGACTATTTGTTGGAGCCGTCACGCTTGTCGGCGACCGCCACAGCCTGGCAGTTGGTGCCAGCGGCAACCTCCTTGCCGGAGCTACCAGCCTTGGCTTTCTTGGCGCCACCTCTGTTGCCGGACTGCTCAACAACTAGTACATCTCTGCCTTTCTTCTTCCTATTGTTTCGCCGCCGGTTCTTCCTTGCCGGGGCGGTCTCCTCACTATCAGATCCTCCCGCTTCAGTATTCTCTCCGGGGAGTCTCCTCCCTTCCTCAGCACGTGCACACTTGTCGGCCAGGGCATATAGCTCACTGACGTCTCTAATCTTGCACATCGTCATCTCCTCCCGCATCCTTCGGTTTCGCACGTTCTGATGGAACGCGCTGATTATCATGGCGGGGGTGGACATCTGGATGTTGTCTTTGTCTGTGGCTGAATCTGCAGATGTACTTGTGAGGGCTCTCCTTCCTTCCGGGCGCAGCAGATGAAGGTCGCTTTCTTGGCCATGGGGCTTGTGGCGCTGTAAAGGCGCCGACAAACTGATGGCATAGATCTGCCCAAGAGGATATGGAGTTGTCCGGCAAGTGCATGAGCCAGGATCTGACATTGGGCTTGAGCACCAGCCGGAAGTAGTTGGCAAGGATCTTGTCGTCTCGCCCCCCGGCAGCTTGCACCGCGATGGTGTAGATGCTGAGGAACTCCGACGGATGCGTCTTGCCGTCGTACTTCTCCGGTACGTCTGGCTTGAAGTTCTTCTTGCTGGGCCACTGGACTTGCCGCAGCTCACGAGTGAACACAGGGCAACCCACCGCGTACGGCAAGTCGCCTGGTTCCTCTGGCGCATGCATGTCGACAAAGGGCCCAGCGCGCTTGTCAGATTGACGCCGCGCTTCTCTTCGGCGCTCGATGCAAGTTCGAGCGTCTTCTTGCTGTCGTTCGTGAAGAACTTGGCGCTGATCGCGATGAGCTCGTGGATCCGATGATGCGGTGGAGTCGCTGTCGAGGTGGATCCGGCGAGTCGGCGATATTGGCCTTCGGGGCGGAGAAGTGCATGGTGGTTGCACCCCCACGGTCTCTGCCGCCACCGGCTCGTTGTTTAGCAGTCCTGCCGCGGCAGCGATGTACTCGGTTGCCGCGGAGCGTCGCCGTTGGCGAAGCCGATGAGACTCTGAATGGTGGCCCTCCATTCATCGACCTTGTCGGCTGTCAGAGGGTAATCCAGAGCAGCTGAGCTCTCGCCAAGGCTTCTGCTGGAGTGGTGGGTGGCAGTGGCGAACGGTGCGAAGAGCGGGATATGCTCGGACTTCTAACTATGTTAGAAGGAGCAGTATCCCGTCCCAGCGATGCCTCGCTTCGCGCCCGGCATGTTGGCGCGCATGCTTGGTCTTGAGCATCTCGAGATCCACCAGCTCGATCTTGGTCCAACGAGCGTATGGCGTTGTGAATGCCATGACGTTGCCGGTCCCGCGCCTCCCCGAGACGGGCGCGGTGCATGTACGGACGCCGAGGTCTGCGCAGCCTTGTCCTTGGACTTGGCAGCACCGTGAGCTCCCCCGTCGCCGTCCATTCTTCCGCCGGTGTCTACCCCACCACCTGCTTGCTCCGGCGGTGGTGGGTTCGACGCGGACGGAGCTTCTGCCGCCGAAGCCTTCTTCTTCGGTGGCATGTCGATGAAGATGATGAAGATCTAGCTCGTGTGGACCCCGGATCAGGTTCACACAAATTCGACGCCCCCTACCTGGCGCGCCAAAGATGTCGGGGCAGGCTGATCTGACCCACGAACACCTATGGGACCGGCGGACCGAGCCCCTTTCGGTTTGGCGGGAGCGGAGATCGCATTTAAGAGCAGATCGAGGCGAAGCACACGAGCGGTTTTACCCAGCTTCGGAGCTCTCCGGAGAGATAATACTCCTACTGCTGCATGTCTGAGTGTATTGAGTTCTTGCTCAGGAGTGCTTGAGTGCTACAATACACACAAGCTGCTAACGAGGCCGAGCGTGAGTGTCGAACCTTTCGAACCCCCTCTACGTTGCGCATGGGCCTCCTTTTATATGCTCAAGGGGTCTCCGACAGGTGGCAACGTAGACAAGGGTAAAAATGGAAAAGGAGTGGTTGGTACAGCTACCTGTACAGTGTACAGTGTTTCATACCTAACCCTGACGGCAGGGGACAAAGGCATTAAATGCCCGTCTAGTCGCCCTAACAGTGCAAACAGGGACCGTCAGGGACGCCACCGTTCGCCACGATGGCAAACTTGTCATCGCCGCTTGCCACCTCAAGATCACCGGGCTTGCACGACCTCTTGCCACCTTGGCGCTGGAAAGGTCGAGGCGACACGTTAGCGGATGTGCTGGAGCGCAGTCTGAGTGGTGGTTCGTCGCGGCAAGCGCCTTGCCGCGGTTGTTGTCTTGTCGCGTCCGGAAGCTTGTCGCTCACCGGGCCTTCCCGGCAAGCTCCTCCTGCCGGGGCCTTGCCTTGTAGGTGCCTTGGGTGGCCTTCCCGGCAAGCTCCTCTTGCCGGGGCCTTGTCTCCTTGGCTTGAATACTTTGCTCTTGAATGGCTCCAAAGGAACCACGGAGGACCTTGGCGGTCACCCGGTAAGCCGTGCCGCGGAGGGCAACTGCCCGTGCACAAGTTCGGGATACTAGGGTACCCCTACTCTAGTACACCGACAGTAGCACACAAAGTGTTCCTCCGGTAAACAGGAGTTGCATAATCTCATAGTCATAGGAACATGTATAAGTCATGAATAAAGCAATAGCAACATACTAAACGATCGAGTGCTAAGCTAACGGAACGGGTCAAGTCAATCACATCATTCTCCTAATGATGTGATCCCGTTAATCAAATGAGAACCCATGTAAATGGCTAGGAAACTTAACCATCTTTGATCAACGAGCTAGTCAAGTAGAGGCATACTAGTGACATTCTGTTTGTCTATGTATTCACACATGTATTGTGTTTCCGGTTAATACAATTCTAGCATGAATAATAAACATTTATCGTGATATAAGGAAATAAATAATAACTTTATTATTGCCTCTAGGGCATATTTCCTTCACCCCCTTCCTTCTCCTTCTCCCTTCCCTTTTTCCTATTCCCTGTGGGAGGTGGAATCCTACTAGGACTAGGGAGTCCTAGTAGGACTCCACACTTTGGGCGTGCCCTATGAGGGCCGGCCTCCTCCTCCCTCCATCCTTTATATACGTGGCCAGGGGGCACCCCATAGACACACAAGTTGATCATTGATCTCTTAGCCGTGTGCGATGCCCCCCTCCACCATAATCCACCTCGGTCATATTGTCGTAGTGCTTAGGCGAAGCCCTGCGCCGGTAGCTTCATCATCACCGTCATCAAGCTGTCGTGCTGACGAAACTCTCCCTCGACACTCTGCTGGATCGTGAGTTCATGGGATGTCACCGAGCCGAACGTGTGCAGATCATGGAGGTGCCGTACTTTCGGTTCTAGGACCAGTCGATCGTGAAGACATACGACTACATCAACCGCGTTGTCATAACGCTTCCGCATACGGTCTACGAGGGTACATGGACATCACTCTCCCCTCTCGTTGCTATGCATCACCATGATCTTGCGTGTGCGTAGGGATTTTTTTGAAATTACTACGTTTCCCAATAGTTGCATCCGAGCCATGTTTATGCGTAGATGTTATATGCACGAGTAGAACACAAGTGAGTTGTGTGCGATAATAGTCATACTGCTTACCAGCATGTCATACTTTGATTTGGCGGTATTGTTGGATGAAGCAGCCCGGACCGACATTACGCGTACGCTTACGCGAGACTGGTTCTACCGACGTGCTTCGCACACACGTGGCTGGCGGGTGTCAGTTTCTCCAACTTTAGTTGAATCGAGTGTGGCTATGTCCGGTCCTTGTTGAAGGTTAAAACAACACATTCTTGACGAAAAATTGTTGTGGTTTTGATGCGTAGGTAAGAACGGTTTTTGCTCAGCCCATAGCAGCCACGTAAAACTTGCAACAACAAAGTAGAAGACGTCTAACTTGTTTTTGCAGGGCATGTTGTTATGTGATATGGTCAAGACGTGATGAGATATAAGTTTTTGTATGAGATGATCATGTTTTGTAATGGAGTTATCAGCAATTGGCAGGAGCCATATGGTTGTCGCTTTATTGTATGAAATGCAATCGCCATGTAATTGCTTGACTTTATCACTAAGCGGTAGCGATAGTCGTAGAAGCAATAGTTGGCGAGACGACAATGATGCTACGGTGGAGATCAAGGTGTCGCGCCGGTGACGATGGTGATCATGACGGTGCTTTGGAGATGGAGATCAAAGGCACAAGATGATGATGGCCATATCATATCACTTATATTGATTGCATGTGATGTTTATCCTTTGTGCATCTTATTTTGCTTAGTTCGACGGTAGCATTATAAGATGATCTCTCACTAAATTTCAAGGTATAAGTGTTCTCCTGAGTATGCACTGCGACAGTTAAATCGTCGTAGAGACACCATGTGATGATCGGGTGTGATAAGCTCTACGTTCACATACAACGGGTGCAAGCCAGTTTTGCACACGCGGAATACTCGGGTTAAACTTGACGAGCCTAGCATAGGCATATATGGCCTCGGAACACTGAGACCGAAAGGTCAAGCATGAATGATATAGTAGATATGATCAACATAGTGACGTTCACCATCGAAAACTACTCCATCTCACGTGATGATCGGACATGGTTTAGTTGATATGGATCACGTGATCACTTAGATGATTAGAGGGATGTCTTTCTAAGTGGGAGTTCTTAAGTAATATGATTAATTAAACTTTAATTTATCATGAACTTAGTCCTGATAGTTTTTGCATATCTATGTTGTAGATCAATAGCTCACGTTTAGGTCCCCTGTTTATTTTTGATATGTTCCTAGAGAAAATTAAGTTGAAAGATGTTTGTAGCAATGATGCAGATTGGATCCGTGATCTGAGGATAATCCTCATTGCTGCATAGAAGAATTATGTCCTTGATGCACCGCTAGGTGACAGATCGATTGCAGGAGCAGATGCAGACGTTATGAATGTTTGGCAAGCTCGATATGATGAATACTTGATAGTTTAGTGCACCATGATTTACGGCTTAGAATCGGGGCTTCAAAGACGTTTTGAACGCCACGAAGCATATGAGATGTTCCAAGAGTTGAAATTAGTATTTCAGACTCATGCCCATGTCGAAAGGTATGAGACCTTTGACAAGTACTTTTCCTACAAGATGGAGGAGAATAGCTCAGCTAGTGAGCATGTGCTCGGAATGTCTGAGTACTACAATCACTTGAATCAAGTGGGAGTTAATCTTCCAGATAAGATAGTAATTGACAGAGTTCTCTAGTCACTATCACCAAGTTACTAGAACTTCGTGATGAACTATAATATGCAAGGGATAACAGGAACGATTCCCAAGCTCTTCGTGATGCTGAAATCGTGAAGGTAGAAATCAAGAAAAGCATCAAGTGTTGATGGTTGACAAGACCACTAGTTTCAAGAAAAGGGCAAAGGGAAGAAGGGGAACTTCAAGAAGAATGACAAGCAAGTTGCTGCTCAAGTGAAGAAGCCCAAGTCTAGACCTATGCCTGAGACTAAGTGCTTCTACTGCAAAGGGACTGGTCACTGGAAGCAGAACTACCCCAAGTATTTGGCGGATAAGAAGGATGGCAAAGTGAACAAAAGTAATTTGATATACATGATATTGATGTGTAATTTACTAGTGTTTATAGCAACCCCTCAGTATTTGATACTAGTTCAGTTGCTAAGATTAGTAACTCGAAACGGGAATTGCAGAATGAACAGAGACTAGTTAAGGGTGAAGTGCCGATATGTGTTGGAAGTGGTTCCAAGATTGATATGATCATCATCGCACACTCCCTTTACCTTTGAGATTAGTGTTGAACCTAAAATAAATGTTTTTTGGTGTTTGCGTTAAGCATAATATGATTAGGATCATGTTTATTGCAATACGGTTATTCATTTAAGTCAAAGAATAATTGTTATTTTTTTACATGAATAAAACCTTCTAAGGTCATACACCCAAGGTGAATGGTTTGTTGAATCTCGATCGTAGAGATACACATATACATAATATTGATGCCAAAAGATGCAAAGTTGATAATAATAGTGCAACATATTTGTGGAACTGCCGTTTAGGTCATATTGGTATAAAGCGCATGTAGAAACTCCATGCTGATGGGCTTTTGGAATCACTTGATTATGAATCACCTGATACTTGCGAACTATGCCTCATGGGCAAGATGACTAAGACTCCGTTCTTCGGAACAATGGAGCAAGCAACTGACTTATTGGAAATAATACATACTGATGTATGCAATCCGATGAGTGTTGAGGCTCGCGGCAAGTATCGTTATTTTTTGACCTTCACAGATGATTTGAGCAGATATGGGTATATCTACTTGATGAAACATAAATCTGAAACATTTGAAAAGTTCAAATAATTTCAGAGTGAAGCGGAAAATCATCGTAACAAGAAAATAAAGTTTCTACGATCTTCTGGTGGAGGAGAATATTTGAGTTACGAGTTTGGTCTTCATTTGAAACAATGCGGAATAGTTTTGCAACTCACGCCACCTGGAACACCACGGCGTAATGGTGTGTCCGAACATCGTAACCGTACTTTATTAGATATGGTGCAATCTATGATGTATCTTACCGATTTACCACTATCGTTTTGGGGTTATGCATTAGAGATAGCTGCATTCTGTCGGGGAGGCTGATCGTACCCACGGACACCTATGGGGCCGGCGGACCAGGCCCCTTTGTGGTTCGGAGGGGGGCGGAGATCGCACGAAGAGCGGATCGAGGCGATGCACACGAGCAGTTTACCCAGCTTCGGAGCTCTCCGGAGATATAAAACTCCTACTGCTGCTTGTTTGATCTATTGTGTTCTTGCTAGGGAGCAACGAGAGCGACAAAACCTAGCGTGAGTCTATCTGGTCTCGAGTGGGTCGAATGAACCTTGAGACGAACTAACAGCGAACCGAACCGAACGGAACCCCTCACGTTGCACTCGGGCCTCCTTTTATATGCTCAAGGGTCTCCGACGGTGGCAACATAGGCGGGGGTAAAATGTAAAACAGGAGTTGGTACACCTACTTGAACAAAGGTATGCAGTGCAACATACCTAACTCGACGGCAAGGGACAAAAGCAATAAATGCCGTCGTTGTCGCCCAAACAAAGGCAACAGAGTCCGGTGCGCCTCCGCTCGCCACGATGGCGAGCCTGTCAGCGCTGCTTATCGCTGCTCTCCGCTGGCAGCATAGCCGCTCGACACGCGCCCATGGAACGGTCCCATGGCGACACATCGCTGGGTGAGCTGGAGCGGAGACGGAGATAGGTTGCATGCCGCGGCAAGCGCCTTGCCCGGCCGAATCCTTGTCGCGCCGGAGACTTGTCGGCGCCCGAGCCTTTCCGGAAAGCTCCTCTTGCCGGGGCCTTGTCTTCTGCGTGCCTGGAGCGGCCTTCCCGACAAGCTCTTCTTGTCGGGGCCTTGTCTTCTCAATCTAATACTTTGTTCTTGAATGGCTCCAAAAGGAGCCACGAAGGACCTTGGCGGTGATTTAGGCAAACCCCCGCTGCGAGGTCTTGCAACCGTCCAGGTCTGCAGTGCACGGGGTACTAGGGTACCCCTACTCTAGTACATCGACAGAGCCCCGGCCTGGGCCGTACAGTGCCGAAGCGCTTGTCGGGCCAGGCCCGTAATCGCACGGACACGCGGCCTCGACCGCGTCGCAACTTCGCACTGCAGACCCACCACGATCCCCACTAACGGCACGCACCGGACGTGGCGTCGTGGCGAAGATCGTGGGCGCGCGGTCATGGGGGATTCTTTATTGATATAAGCGAACGTCCGCCTCCTCCCCTTTATAAGCGGAGGAAACAGAGGCAGGCCGACCACCCCTGCCATTCTTTGTCTTGTCAAGAAACCACCGCCGCTCCACTCTTCTTCTCCGGTGCGAAGAGAGCAGCGCCCCGCCCCCCTTTCGCCGCAAGCACACTCACCGCCGTCGACCTCCTCCGCCCCCCTCGCCATGGCTCCGAAAGCCGATAAGGAGAAGGGCGTCAAGTCGGCCGAGGCGCAGCGGCTCGCGGCGCTGCGCAAGGAGCGGGCCGACTTCCCCGCAGCTCGGGCGCGCGGAGCTGCGGACGTCTTCTACCTTTTCTGGTCGACGGAGACTCGTGGCGCATCCGCGACGAGGTTGCTCCCCGCCTCCGCCGCTGATCTCGCCCCAACAGGTACCCTTTCTTCGCCTTGTTTTTCTATTGCGGTCTTTGCCGCCGTTTTCCGGAAGTTCGCTTGCGACATAATGAACACCTTTGGCCTCCACCTCCTTGATTTCTCCCCCAACGCCATCTTGACCAGGGCCGTTTTAGGCCATTTTTGCGGAAACTATGTCGGGGTACACCCGAACGTGGCACTCTTCCGCCATTTCTTTGTTCCCCGCATCGAGAGAGGAGAGCCACTTGCCGGAGGAATAGCCTGGGTCTCTAGGATCGGCAAGAAGGAGGCCTACCTAGAGGGGGAGTTCCGGAACAAGTGGGAGGAGTGGAGAGCCAACTGGTGCTGGGTCGTGGAGGAGAACCCACAGCCCTTCACCGCCGTGCGCCAAACCCCTACCTGGCGCGCCAAAGATGTCGGGGAGGCTGATCGTACCCACGGACACCTATGGGGCCGGCGGACCAGGCCCCTTTGTGGTTCGGAGGGGGGCGGAGATCGCACGAAGAGCGGATCGAGGCGAGGCACACGAGCAGTTTACCCAGCTTCGGAGCTCTCCGGAGAGATAAAACTCCTACCGCTGCTTGTTTGATCTATTGTGTTCTTGCTAGGGAGCAATGAGAGCTACAAAACCTAGCGTGAGTCTATCTGGTCTCGAGTGGGTCGAATGAACCCAACGAGACGAACCTGGCGAACCGAACCGAACGGAACCCCCTCTACGTTGCACTCGGGCCTCCTTTTATATGCTCAAGGGGTCTCCGACAGGTGGCAACATAGGCGGGGGTAAAAATGTAAAAACAGGAGTTGGTACACCTACTTGAACAGTGTACAGTATAAAATACCTAACTCTGACGGCAAGGGACAAAAGCAATAAATGCCCGTCGTTGTCGCCCAAACAGTGCAACAGAGGCCGTCAGGTGCGCCTCCGCTCGCCACGATGGCGAGCCTGTCAGCGCCGCTTATCGCTGCTCTCCGCTGGCTGCACAGCCGCTCGACACGCGCCCATGGAACGGTCCCATGGCGACACGCCGCTGGGTGAGCTGGAGCGGAGACGGAGAGAAGTTGCATGCCGCGGCAAGCGCCTTGCCGCGGCCGAATCCTTGTCGCGCCCGGAGACTTGTCGCGTCCCGAGCCTTCCCGGCAAGCTCCTCTTGCCGGGGCCTTGTCTTCTGCGTGCCTGGAGCGGCCTTCCCGACAAGCTCTTCTTGTCGGGGCCTTGTCTTCTCAATCTAATACTTTGTTCTTGAATGGCTCCAAAAGGAGCCACGAAGGACCTTGGCGGTGACGAGGCAAACCTCGCCGCTGGTGTTGCAGAATCGTCCGTGCAGACGAGTACGGGTACTAGGGTACCCCTACTCTAGTACATCGACAGGAGCCCCGGCTGGGCCGCACACGGTGCCGAAGCGCTTGTCGGGCCAGGCCCGTAATCGCAGACGACACGCCGCCTCGACCGCTGCCGCAACTTCGCACTGCACCCACCACGATCCCCACTAACGGCACGCACCGGACGTGGCGTCGTGCGAAGATCGTGGGCGCGGTCATGGGGGATTCTTTATTGATATAAGCGAACGTCCGCCCCCCTCCTCCCCTTTATAAGCGAAGGAAACAGAGGCAGGCCGACCGTCCCTGCCATTGTTGTCTTGTCAAGAAACCACCGCCGCTCCCCTCTCCTTCTCCGGTGCGAAGAGAGCAGCGCCTCTCCCCCCTTTCGCCACAAGCACACTCACCGCTGTCGACCTCCTCCGCCCCCCCTCGCCATGGCCCCGAAAGCCGATAAGGAGAAGGGCGTCAAGTCGGCCGAGGCGCAGCGGCTCGCGGTGCTGCGCAAGGAGCGGGCCGTCTTCCCCCCGCAGCTCGGCGCGCGGGAGCTGCGGGACGTCTTCTACCTTTTCTGGTCGACGGAGACTCGTGCGCATCCGCGCACGAGGTTGCTCCCCGCCTCCGCCGCTGATCTGGCCCCAACAGGGTACCCTTTCTTCGCCTTGTTTTTCTATTGCGGTCTTTGCCCGCCGTTTTCCGAGTTCGTTTGCGACATAATGAACACCTTTGGCCTCCACCTCCTTGATTTCTCCCCCAACGCCATCTTGACCATGGCCGTTTTAGCACAATTGTTCGAAAACTTTGTAGGGGTGCACCCCCACCTGGCACACTTACGCCAATTATTTGTTGCCCGCGGCGAGAGAGGGGAACCACATGCCGGAGGAATAGCACAGGTCTCTAGGATCGGCAAGAAGGAGGCCTACCTAGAGGGGAGTTCGGAACAAGTGGGAGGAGTGGAGAGCCAACTGGTGCCGGGTCGTGGAGGAGAACCCACAGCCCTTCACCGCCAGGCGCCTAAACCCCTACCTCGGGCGCGCCAAAGATGTCGGGAGGCTGATCGTACCCACGGACACCTATGGGGCCGGGCGGACCAGGCCCCTTTGTGGTTCGGAGGGGGCGGAGATCGCACGAAGAGCGGATCGAGGCGATGCACACGAAAGTTTACCCAGCCGGAGCTCTCCGGAGAGATAAAACTCCTTGCTGCTTGTTTGATCTATTGTGTTCTTGCTAGGGAGCAATGAGAGCTACAAAACCTAAGCGTGAGTTCATCTGGTCTCGAGTGGGTCGAATGAACCCAACGAGACGAACCTCGGCGAACCGAACCGAGCGGAACCCCCTTCACGTTGCACTCGGGCCTCCTTTTATATGCTCAAGGGGTCTCCGGCAGGTGGCAACATAGGCGGGGTAAAAATGTAAAACAGGAGTTGGTACACCTACTTGAGCGAAGGTTGCAAAATACCTAACTCACGGCGGCAAGGGACAAAAGCAATAAATGCCCGTCGTTGTCGCCCAAACAAAGGCAACAGAGGCCGTCAGTGCGCCTCCGCTCGCCACGATGGCGAGCCTGTCAGCGCCGCTTATCGCTGCTCTCCGCTAGCTGCACAGCCGCTCGACACGCGCCCATGGAATGGTCCTATGGCGACACGTCGCTGGGTGAGCTGGAGCGGAGGCGGAGAGAAGTTGCATGTCGCGGCAAGTGCCTTGTCAGCGGCGAATCCTTGCCGCGCCCGGAGACTTGTCGCGCCCGAGCCTTCCGGCAAGCTCCTCTTGCTGTGGCCTTGTCTTCTGCGTGCACAGGCGGCCTTCCCGACAAGCTCTTCTTGTCGGGGCCTTGTCTTCTCAATCAAATACTTTGTTCTTGAATGGCTCCAAAAGGAGCCACGAAGGACCTTGGCGGTGACGAGGCAAACCCTGCCGCGGGGTGCTGCAACCGTCCGTGCACGAGTACGGGGTACTAGGGTACCCCTACTCTAGTACACTGATAGGAGCCCCCGGGCCTGGGCCGTACACGGTGCCGAGCGCTTGTCGGGCCAGGCCCAGAACTGTGCACGGACACGTGCGGCCTCGACCGCGTCGCAACTCGCACCAGACCCACCACGATCCCCACTAACGGCACGCACCGGACGTGGCGTCGTGCGAGAGATCGTGGGCGCGGTCATGGGGGATTCTTTATTGATATAAGCGGAACGTCCGCCCCCTCCTCCCCTTTATAAGCGGAGGAAAGCAGGCAGGCCGACCACCCCTGCCATTGCTGTCTTGTCAAGAAACCACCGCCGCTCCCCTCTTCTTCGCCGGTGCGAAGAGAGCAGCGCCCCGCCCCCCCTTTCGCCGCAAGCACACTCACCGCTGTCGACCTCCTCCGCCCCCCTCGCCATGGCTCCGAAAGCCGATAAGGAGAAGGGCGTCAAGTCGGCCGAGGCGCAGCGGCTCGCGGTGCTGCGCAAGGAGCGGGCCGTCTTCCCCCCGCAGCTCGGCGCGCGGGAGCTGCGGGACGTCTTCTACCTTTTCTGGTCGACGGAGACTCGTGCGCATCCGCGCACGAGGTTGCTCCCCGCCTCCGCCGCTGATCTGGCCCCAACAGGGTACCCTTTCTTCGCCTTGTTTTTCTATTGCGGTCTTTGCCCGCCGTTTTCCGAGTTCGTTTGCGACATAATGAACACCTTTGGCCTCCACCTCCTTGATTTCTCCCCCAACGCCATCTTGACCATGGCCGTTTTCGCACATTTGTGCGAAAACTTTGTCGGGTCCACCAAACGTGGCACTCTTCCGCCATTTCTTTGTTCCCCACATCGAGAGAGAGAGCCACTTGCGGAGGAATAGCCTGGTCTCTAGGATCGGCAAGAAGGAGGCCTACCTAGAGGGGGAGTTCCGGAACAAGTGGGAGGAGTGGAGAGCCAACTGGTGCGGGTCGTGGAGGAGAACCCACAGCCCTTCACCGCCAGGCGCCAAACCCCCTACTCGGGCGCGCCAAAGATGTCGGGGAGGCTGATCGCATTCCACGGACACCTATGGGGCGGCGGACCAGGCCCCTTTGTGGTTCGGAGGGGCGGAGATCGCATACGAAGAGCGGATCGAGGCGATGCACACGAGCAGTTTACCCAGCTTCGAGCTCTCCGGAGAGATAAAACTCCTCTGCCGCTTGTTTGATCTATTGTGTTCTTGCTAGGGAGCAACGAGAGCTACAAAACCTAGCGTGAGTCTATCTGGTCTCGAATGGGTCGAATGAACCCAACGAGACGAACCTGGCGAACCGAACCCCCTCTACGTTGCACTCGGGCCTCCTTTTATATGCTCAAGGGGTCTCCGACAGGTGGCAACATAGGCGAGGGTACAAATGTAAAAACAGGAGTTGGTACACCTACTTGAACAGGTGTATAGTGCAAAATACCTAACCTCGACGGCAAGGGACAAAAGCAATAAATGCCCGTCGTTGTCGCCCAAACAATTAACAGAGGCCGTCAGTGCGCCTCCGCCGCCACGATGGCGAGCCTGTCAGCGCCGCTTATCGCTGCTCTCACGCTGGCTGCACAGCCCGCCGACACGCGCCCATGGAACGGTCCCATGGCGACACGTCGCCGGGTGAGCTGGAGCGGAGACGGAGAGAGGTTGCATGCATGCAAGCGCCTTTGCCATGCCGAATCCTTGCCGCGCCGGAGACTTGTCGCGCCCGAGCCTTCCCAAAGAAGCTCCTCTTGCTGTGGCCTTGTCTTCTGCGTGCTCGAGCGGCCTTCCCGACAAGCTCTTCTTGTCGGGCCTTGTCTTCTCAATCAAATACTTTGTTCTTGAATGGCTCAAAAAGGAGCCACGAAGGACCTTGGCGGTGATTTAGGCAAACCTGCCGCTGGGTGTCAGAATCGTCTGTGCAGTACGGGGTACTAGGGTACCCCTACTCTAGTACACCGACACATTCACATTAAATAGGGCACCATCTAAATCCGTTGAGACGACACCATATGAACTGTGGTTTGGGAAGAAACCAAAAGTTGTCGTTTCTTAAAGTTTGGGGTTGCGATGCTTATGTGAAAAAAGTTTCAACCTGATAAGCTCAAACCCAAATCGGAGAAATGTGTCTTCATAGGATACCTAAAGGAGACTGTTGGGTACACCTTCTATCACAGATCTGAAGGCAAGACATTCGTTGCTAAGAATGGATCCTTTCTAGAGAAGGAGTTTCTCTCGAAAGAAGTGAGTGGGAGGAAAGTAGAACTTGATGAGGTAACTGTACCTGCTCGCTTATTGGAAAATAGTTCATCACAGAAATCTGTTCATGTGACTCCTATTAGTGAGGAATCTAATGATGATGATCATGTAACTTCAGATCAAGTTACTATCGAACCTTGTAGTTCAACCAGAGTAAGATCCGCACCAGAGTGGTACGGTAATCCTGTTCTGGAGGTCATGTTACTTGACCATGACGAACCCATTTAACTATGAGGAAGCGATGATGAGCCCAGATTCCGCGAAATGGCTTGAGGCCATGAAATCTGAGATGGGATCCATGTATGAGAACAAAGTGTGGACTTTGGTTGACTTGCCCGATGACCGGCAAGCCATAGAAAATAAATGGATCTTCAAGAGGAAGACAGACGCTGATAGTAGTGTTACTATCTACAAAGCTAGACTTGTCGAAAAAGGTTTTTTACAAAGTTCAAGCTGTTGACTATGATGAGATTATCTCACTCGTAGCGATGCTTAAGTCTGTCAGAATCGTGTTAGCAAATTGCCACATTTTATGAAATCTGGCAAATGGATGTCAAAACTACATTCCTTAATGGATTTTTTAAAGAAGAGTTGTATATGATGCAACCAGAAGGTTTTGTCGATCCTAAAGTTGCTAACAAAATGTGCAAGCTCCAGCAATCCATCTATGGACTGGTGCAAGCATCTCGGAGTTGGAATATACGCTTTGATGAGTTCATCAAAGCATATAGTTTTATACAGAATTGCGGTGAAGCCTGTATTTACAAGAAAGTGAGTGGGAGCACTACAACATTTCTGATAAGTATATGTGAATGAAATATTGTTGATCAGAAATAATGTAGAATTTTCTGGAAAGCATAAAGGAGTATTTGAAAGGAGTTTTTCGAAGAAAGACCTCGGTGAAACTGCTTACATATTGAGCATCAAGATCTATAGGGATAGATCAAGATGCTTGATAAGTTTTTTCAATGAGTACATACCTTGACAAGATTTTGAAGTAGTTCAAAATGGAACAGTCAAAGAAAGAGTTCTTGCCTGTGCTACAAGGTGTGAAATTGAGTAAGACTCAAAGCCCGACCACGGCAGAAGATAGAAAGAGAATGAAAGTCATTCCCTATGCCTCAGCCATAGGTTCCATAAAAGTATGCCATGCTGTGTACCAGATCTATTGTATACCCTACAATAAGTTTGGCAAGGGAGTACAATAGTGATCTAAGAGTAGATCACTGGACAGCGGTCAAAATTATCCTTAGTGGAATAAGGATATGTTTCTCGATTATGGAGGTGACAAAAGGTTCGTCGTAAAGGGTTACGTCGATGCAAGTTTTGACACCGATCCAGATGACTCTAAGTCTCAATCTGGATACATATTGAAAGTGGGAGCAATTAGCTAGAGTAGCTCCATGCAGAGCATTGTTGACATAGAAATTTGCAAAATACATACGAATCTGAATATGGCAGACCCGTTGACTAAACTTCTCTCACAAGCAAAACATGATCACACCTTAGTACTCTTTGGGTGTTAATCACATGGCCATGTTAACTAAGATTACTGACTCTAGTAAACCCTTTGAGTGTTGGTCACATGGCTATGTGAACTATGGGTGTTAATCACATGGTGATGTAAACTATTGGTGTTAAATCACATGGCGATGTGAACTAGATTATTGACTCTGGTGCAAGTGGGAGACTGAAGGAAATATGCCCTAGAGGCAATAATAAAGTTATTATTTATTTCCTTATTTCATGATAAATGTTTCTTCTTCATGCTAGAATTGTATTAACCAGAAACTTAGTACATGTGTGAATACATAGACAAAACAAAGTGTCCCTAGTATGCCTCTACTTGACTAGCTCGTTTATCAAAGATGGTTATGTTTCCTAACCATAGATATGTGTTGTCATTTGATGAACGAGATCACATCATTAGGAGAATGATGTGATGGACAAGACCCATTCGTTAGCTTAGCATTATGATCGTTGCAGTTTCATTGCTACTACTTTCTTCATGACTTATACATGTTCCTCAGACTATGAGATTATGCAACTCCCGTATACCGGAGGAACACCTTGTGTGCTATCAAACGTCACAACGTAACTGGGTGATTATAAAGATGCTCTACAGGTGTCTCTGATGGTGTTTGTTGAGTTGGCATAGATCGAGATTAGGATTTGTCACTCCGTGTATCGGAGAGGTATCTATGGGCCCTCTCGGTAATGCACATCACTATAAGCCTTGCAAGCATTGTGACTAATGAGTTAGTTGCCTGATGATGCATTACAGAACGAGTAAAGAGACTTGCCGGTAACGAGATTGAACTAGGTATTGAGATACCGACGATCGAATCTCGGGCAAGTAACATACCGATGACAAAGGGAACAATGTATGTTGTTATGTTGTTTGACCGATAAAGATATTCATAGAATATGAAGGAACCAATATGAGAATTCAGGTTCCGCTATTTGTTATTGACCGGAGATGAGTCTCGGTCATGTCTACATAGTTCTCGAACCCGTAGGGTCCGCACGCTTAACGTTCTATGACGATTTGTATTATGAGTTATGTGATTTGATGACCGAAGTTTGTTCGGAGTCCCGTATGAGATTGGGGACATGACGAGGAGTCTTGAAATGGTCGAGACGTAAAGATCAATATATTGGAAGGCTATATTCGGACATCGGAAAGGTTCCAAGTGATTCGGGTATTTTTTGGAGTACCGGAGAGTTACGGGAATTCGTATTGGGCCTTAATGGGCCATACGGGAAATGAGAGAAAGGCCTCAAGGGTGGTCGCGCCCCTTCCCCCATGGACTGGTCCGAATTGGACTAGGGAAAGGGGGCGCCCCTTCCTTCCTTCTCCTTCTCCCTTCCCTTTTTCCTATTCCATGTGGGAGGTGGAATCCTACTAGGACTAGGGATTCCTAGTAGGGACTCCACATTTTGGGCGCACCCTATGAGGGCCGGCCTCCTCCTCCCTCCATCCTTTATATATGTGGCCAGGGGGTACCCCATAGACACACAAGTTGATCATTGATCTCTTAGCCGTGTGCGGTACCCCCTCCACCATAATCCACCTCGGTCATATCGTCGTAGTGCTTAGGCGAAGCCCTGTGCCGGTAGCTTCATCATCACCATCATCATGCTGTCATGCTGACGAAACTCTCCCTTGACACTCTGCTGGATCGTGAGTTCGTGGGACATCACCGAGCCAAATGTGTGCAGATCGCGGAGGTGCCGTACTTTCGGTGCTAGGATCGGTCGATCGTGAAGACGTACGACTACATCAACCGTGTTGTCATAACACTTCCGCATACGGTGTACGAGGGTACGTGGACATCACTCTCCCATCTGGTTGCTATGCATCACCATGATCTTGCGTGTGCGTAGGATTTTATTTTGAAATTACTATGTTTCCCAACAATAGGCTAACGGAATCCTATCGTGTTTGCAACCTAAAGGGAGACGCAAAGATTTTGCTTCGTAATTTTTACATAGGATTGGCTTTGCATCATAGACAACTCTTAGATTTTGCCGCTAAAGGGAATTTTATCGAGATTGATGCTAATCTTGCCCATGAAATTTTAGAAGGAATTCTGGGGGTTCCACCTCAAAAGAAGGGGTTTTCTTTCACCCTAGAGGGAGTACTAATGTTGGACAAACTTGGTGATTTGCATAAAACGATAGCGCTTGTTGGGAGGCAATCCAACGAATAAAATTTATTTTTGCCTTTTCCTTTATGTTCCTGAGTGTTTACACAATTATGCTACTGTTATGATTGTGTTTTTTGTGTTTTAATTAGTGTTTGTGCAAAGCAATGCCTTTAGGATCATGTTGGGTGATAGTTGATTTGATCTTGCTAAAAAACAGAGACTTTTGCTCTCACAAAAATAATTCTCATTTTTAACAGAAGCGTGATAAAAATATCAATTATATTTGCAGAAGATTAATATACAAATTTCTCACGTTGTCCTAATTTTTCAGATCATGTTGGGTGATAGTTGATTTGATCTTGCTGAAAAACAGAGACTTTTGCTCTCACAAATATTATTCTCATTTTTAACAGAAGCGTGAGAAAAATATCAATTCTATTTGCAGAAGATTAATATACAAATTTCTCACGTTGTCCTAATTTTTCAGAATTTTTAGAGTTTCAGAAGTATTCGAAATATCCAGATTGCTACATACTGTTCTGTTTTTGACAGATTCCATTTTCTTTGCGTTGTGTGGTTGTTTTGATGATTCTATGGTTTTCTTTTTAGAGTTTTTGCCATAGAGAAGTTGGAATACAGTAGATATAATGCAAAAACTAAATATGAATGGGTTTGCAACAGTACTTATAGTAGTGATTTGCTTTCTTATACTAACGGATCTCACGAAGGTTTTGTTGAGTTTTGTGTGATTGAAGTTTTCAAGTTTTGAGTGATGTTACGATGGATGAAGGAATAAGGAGTAAGAAGAGCCTAAGCTTGGGGATGCCCATGGCATCCCAAGCTATTATACAAAGAGAAGCAAGCAACTAAGCTTGGGGATGCCCAAGTGGCATCCTCTCTTTCTTCTATAGACCATCGGTATTTTACTCGGAACTATATTTTTATTCGTGACATACTATGAGTTTTGCTTGGAGCGTCTTGTATGATATGAGTCTTTGCTTGTTTTGCTTTTTGTTTTAAGTCATGAATCCTTGTTGGACACACCTATTTGAGAGAGCCAAAATTATGCCATGACTTGTTAGAATTGCTCTCTATGCTTCACTTAAATCTTAATGAGCTATGGAATTGCTCTAGTGCTTCACTTATATATTTTTTAGCACGGTGTGCTTTAGTATTTTTGAAGAAATGCTCTCATGCTTCACTTAGATTTATTTGAGAGTTAGTAAATTCTTTAAGATTCTGTCTTGCTTCACTTAAATTAATTTGAGAGAAAGAAATATTATGCTCATGATCTTCACTTATATTTGTTTGAGCTTATCAAAAGCAACACTTGAAAATTAGTCCCAAAGTGATAGATATCCAAGAAGGATATAATAAAAACTTTCATGATGATCACTGGACAAAATAAACTTGATTCCTTGTAATAGTTTTGAGATATGATGATGTGATATGTGAGTCATGTTGATGAATAATTATGCTTTAGTAAGAATATTTGTGTTAAGATTTGTGATTCCCTATGCAAGCACGAAAGTCAATAGTTATGCAATTAAATTATATGCTACTTGTGGTGCATTATTCGGTGTTAATTATACTTAATGCTCTCTTATGAGATTTTTTTCGTTTCTTGGTTGGTCGCTTCTCAATCTTTGCTAGCCTTCATTTTGCACTAAGTATGATCACTACTTGTGCATCCAAAATCCTTTAAACGAGTTTTGCCACATGAGTCCACCATACCTACCTATATGCGGTATTGTAGCGATCCAACCTGAATCGGCCAAATCTCTGTGTATAAGTGTCATCCCTGGATCGGTAATGCTGACACACACAGTAACAGAATTTCAATCACACACTTATTACATCGGATAACTCAAAGAGAGTACTTATTACAATAATATGGCTGAAGGCCATCTAAATAAGATAACAATGGAAGCTTCGAAGGTAAATGAGTCCATCAACTCCAACGACATAGCTGAGTGCATGACAACGACCTAGCGCACCTTACTCTTTGTCTGAAAAGTCTACAACATAATACGTTGCAGCCCGAAACGGGTCAGCACATGGAATATGCTGGCAAAATAACATTGTAGAGCAATGAACATGTAACAGATCATTGATCATCGATAGTGGGTACTTGTTCTTGATTGTCACTTCATTCAAAGCCCGATAATCAACAACCATTCTCAAAGATCCATCGTTCTTCTCAACTAAGAGCACTGGGGCTCCCCACGGTGATGAACTTGGTCAAATATAACCTTTCTCCAATAACTCCTTAATCTAATTCTTAATTTCCTCCAGATCATTTGGGGCATCAGATACGGTCTCTTCAATATTGGTCCGGTGCCTGGCAACAGCTCTATCAAAAACTCTATGTCTCGATCTGGTGGCATGCCTGGTAGTTCCTCTGGAAATACATCCGGGTAATCCTTCACAACAGGCACTTCTTCCAGAACAACTCCCGAGAGAGAATTCACTTGGGTCCTCCTTGGCGCATGTCTGGATACATACTTGATCCTCTTTCCCTCCGGGGTGGTGAGTAAAATTGACTTACTAGCACAGTCGATGTTTCCTCCGTACTTTGATAACCAATCCATGCCTAATATTATATCCAATCCTTGTGACTCCAAAATTATTAGGTCTGAGGGGAAAACGTGGCTACCAATGGTTAGGGGTAACCGATCACACCATCGGCTGGTCATATACTCTACTCCTGGCGAGCTTACTAACATGGGTGACCTAAGGGCTAAGAGCATCTCCAAATTGCTCGACCCCTGTATGCCGAAAAGAGCGGCTGGGCGAGCCAGCTAGATCGCCTCGGGCTCGGTTTGCTCAACACGCCCTCGCGGTCACCGTGGGTTCGGCGAAGTTCGTTCCAATTATTTTGCAAACTCGGCGAAGTTCGGCCAATTTTCGACGAAATTTGTACAAAAACTTAAAAACATGCATGAACTAACTTAAAAACAAACTAATAAAAGCCTAAGCCGCTCCTGCCACTGTCGCCGTTGCCGTCTACATGCCGAGAAGCCTGTAGAAGCGGGTGTAGTCGCTGCCGCCGTCGTCGTCGTCTTTGTTGCCGCGCGCCTCACCTGCGTGCCTGTTGCTTCCCTCGCTGGGGTTGACGGCAGCGGTTGAAGGCCCGACCTCGCCCTCGCCGTCGCTGTCGATGATGATAACGCCGCCCTCCTCGGTGACACGACGACGCTCCTCGGCGCGGCGACGCTCCTCGGGGCGGCTACGGGCCTGGGTCTCCAGGTACGCCTGACCGGGCGGCGCACCGCCGTCGGGACGTAGTCCTCCTTCGCCCATTTGAGGGCGGACTCGTCGTCGAGGGTCACCATGCCGGCGTGCTCCGGCTTCACGGGGAGCATGCCCGGCTCGGGCTTCAGCCGGACCAGGCAGAGGGAGCACCTCGTCGGTGAAGTCGCAGGCGAGGGCTCGTTGATGACGAGGGCGCCGCTACGAGCACGACGCCTGAGCGGTGTCTCCTCCGGCTCGGGCTTGACGGGGCGGAGGGCCGGTGAGCCGGAGCCCGACGACGAGGACGACCCCGACTCCATTCGCCGTGGCATCCAGGAACTGCCGCACCGAGGAGAGAAGGAGGGCCGCATCGGGTACTCTAGCCACGGCACCTTGCCGGTCTCGATGTGGTCGAGGACGGTGTCGAGTGTGCGGCCGGGGACGCCCCACCACTCACGCCATCCTTAGGAGTTGTGGCGGCCGCTGGGGATGATGCCATTGACGGAGGCGATCTGCTCCTAGTGGCGGCGCTAGAAGTACATCGTCCACAGTGTTTTGCTGTCGGGCGCGTACCTCGGCTCGTTCCGCTGCTCCTCCGTCAACATGGAGCGGATGCGGGCGATCTCCGCAAGCCGTGCCGCCCCTTCGGGCACCGGCGACACCGGGACGCCGCCGACGCTCAGTCTCCACGAGCCAGGCACGCGCATGTCGGGCGGCGCCGGGTACTCGGCCTCGTACAGAAGGCGCGCCTCGGGCTCCTGGAGGTGTCGGCGGCTGAAGCCATTCGCCGCTGCGCCGTCGCCTGGGTATCTCTCCGCCATGGTTTCGCTCGTCGGGGGGCAGGGGGAGTGGTGGGAGAGCTGGTCGGCGGGGAAAAGGCTTTCACTTCAGGTAGAGGGGGAGGCTGTGGCGCTCACTGGCGGGAGGGGCGCCTTTTTATAGCCGAAGCAAGGTGGCCATGGGGCGGCATGCGGGCAGGACGCGCGTCGGCGACGTCTTCACTACGCCACCCGTGAAGCATCAATGGAGGGCGACCGACGCGGCAGCATTCACATTAATTCCCGGGAGAACCGAGGCGATGAGGTCGACGAAGCGCCTGTCTCGCTGAGTCGGCGGGCCCGCGGCTGTTTCGCGCCAAAACACACGCCCTGGCGCCCCCGGGCGCCCCCCGGTGCATCGGGTTCGACCTAGGTCTGCCTGCGCTGATTTCGGCCCAAGCCGGCGAAAAACGGGCTCCTGGGGGCGCGACTGGGCCGTTTTTTCGACGCCGGCTGATGACCCACAAGTATAGGGGATCTATCGTAGTCCTTTCGATAAGTAAGACTATCGAACCCAATGAGGAGCAGAAGGAAATGATAAGCGGTTTTCAGCAAGGTATTCTCTGCAAGTACTGAAATAAGTGGTAACCGATAGTTTTGTGATAAGATAATTTGTAACGAGCAACAAGTAACAAAAGTAAATAAAGTGCAGCAAGGTGGCCCAATCATTTTTGTAGCAAAGGACAAGCCTAGACAAATTCTTATACAAGGAAAAGTGCTCCCGAGGACTCATGGGAATATCGTCAAGCTAGTTTTCATCACGTTCATATGATTCACGTTCGGTACTTTGATAATTTGATATGTGGGTGGACCGGTGCTTGGGTGCTGTTCTTACTTGAAAAAGCATCCCACTTATGATTAACCTCTATTGCAAGCATCCGCAACTACAACAAAAGTATTAAGGTAAACCTAACCATAGCATGAAACATATGGATCCAAATCAGCCCCTTACGAAGCAACACATAAACTAGGGTTTAAGCTTCACACTCTAGCAACCCATCATCTACTTATTACTTCCCAATGCCTTCCTCTAGGCCCAAATAATGGTGAAGTGTTATGTAGTCGACGTTCACATAACACCACTAGAGGCTAGACAACATACATCTCATCAAAATATCGAACGAATACCAAATTCACATGACTACTAATAGCAAGACTTTTCTCCCATGTCCTCAGGAACAAACGTAACTACTCACCAAGCATATTCATGTTCATAATCAGAGGGTTAATAATATGCATAAGGGATCTGAACATATGATCTTCCACCAAATAAACCAACTAGCATCAACTACAAGGAGTAATCAACACTACTAGCAACCTACTAGCACCAATCCCGGACTTGGAGACAAGAATTGGATACAAGAGATGAACTAGGGTTTTGAGATGAGATGGTGCTGGTGAAGATGTTGATGGAGATTGCCCTCTCCCGATGAGAGGAGCATTGGTGATGACGATGGCGATGATTTCCCTCCTGAGGGAAGTGTCCCCGGCAGTAACAGCCTCGCCAGAGCCCTAGATTGGTTCCGCCAAGGTTCCGCCTCTCGTGGCAAGTGAGTCTCGCCCCAAAGGTTGCTTATGATTTTTCCTCATCGAAAGACCTCATATAGCAGAAGATGGCCATCGGAGAGCCAGCAGGGGGCCCACGAGGTAGGGGGGCGTGCCTAGGGGGGTAGGGCGCGCCCCCACCCTCGTGGATAGGTGGGCCCCCCTCTGGTGGACTTCTTCCGCTCAATATTTTTTATTATTTACAAAAATGACTTTCGTGGAGTTTCAGGACTGTTGGAGTTGTGCAGAATAGGTCTCTAATATTTGCTCCCTTTCCAGCCCAGAATTCCAGCTGCCTGTATTCTCCCTCCTTATGTAAACCTTGTAAAATAAGAGAGAATAGGCATAAGTATTGTGACATAACGTGTACTAATAGCCCATAATGCAATACATATCGATATAAAACCATGATGCAAAATGGACGTATCAACTCCCCCAAGCTTAGACCTCGTTTGTCCTCAAGCGGAAGCTGATAACGATAAATATGTCCCCATGTTTAGAGGTAGAGGCGTCGATAAAAATAAAATACGGACATGAAGGCATCATGATTATTCTTATAACAGCAACATATATGAATATTGTCAGATGATTTCTTATGCTCAAGTAATAATCTATTCACAATGCAAAAGTACGAATCATAAACTTTATTGAGAACCAACAAACTATAATCCCAGTCATTGAAGCAATTGCAATTTATCATAACATCAGAAAGAGTCTATGTCAGAGCTCAATAGCAAGTCCACATACTCAACTATCATTTAGTCTTTCATAATTGCTAACACTCACGCGATACTTGTGGTTACGGAGTTTTAATCGGACACAGAGAAAGATAGGGGCTTATAGTTTCTCCTCCCAACCTTTTACCTCAAGGGTAATGTCAACAATAATAACTCATGCTCCCCTACATCCAATTAGATATATCTATCAGGATCTTTCCAACATACTGTGCTTGCCAAAGGATAAAATGAAAAAGGAAAGGTGAAGATCACCATGACTCTTGCATAAGGTAGGAGATAATAAATAAAAGATAGGCCCTTCGCAGAGGGAAGCAGAGGTTGCCATGCGCTCTTATGGTTGGATGCACAAAATCTCAATGCGAAAGAACGTCACTTTATATTGCCCCTTGTGATATGAAACTTTATTATGCAGTCTTTCGCTTTTATTTCTTCCACATCACAAGATCGTATAAAGCTTATTTCCTCCACACCAATCAATCATACATATTTAGAGAGCAATTTTTATTGCTTTGCACCGATGACAACTTACTTGAAGGATCTTACTCAATCCATAGGTAGGTATGGTGGACTCTCATGGCAAAACTGGTTTAAGGGTTTTTGGAAGTACAAGTAGTATCTCTAATTGGTGCTGAGAATTTGGCTAGCATGAGGGGGAAAGGCAAACTCAACATGTTGGATGATCCATGACAACATACTTTATCTCAGATATAAGAAAACATAACTCATTACGTTGTCTTCCTTGTCCAACATCAACTCTTTAGCATGTCATATTTTAATGAGTGCTCCCAATCATAAAAGATGTCAATGATAATATATTTATATGTGAGACCTCTCTTTCCTTATTACTTCCCATTAATTGCAACGATGACCAAAGCTATGTCTGCCAACTCCCAACAACTTTTAATCATCATACTCTTTCTATGTGAAGTCATTACTCTCAATAAGATCAATATGAACTCTTTGTTTCTTTTTATTCTTTTCTCTTTTCTTTTATTCACTCAAGATCATGGCAAAATAATCAAGCCCTTGACTCAACACTAATCTTTATTATATATAGCTCACGGACTCGATTACATAGAGAGATCATAAAGCAACACTCAAAACTAGATCATGCCATAAACTTTATTCTACTAGATCAAGATACTACTAATAGGATCGAACTAAGAAAAAATGGTAAAGATAGGAGATGTGATTGTGATACGATATGGGGCACCTTCTCCCTAAGCTTGGCGATTGCCAAGGGGAGTGCCCATACCCATGTGATTATGTCTCCTTTGCTGGTGAAGAAGGTGGAGGTGTTTTTGATGATGCGGGCTTGTCGTCCATCTTCCAAGGCATAGGCTCACCATCATAGAAGGATGATCGAGTCTCCGGGATCCTCAAATCTGCAGCCAAACTCATCCTTTTGAATCTATATTCATACTCACAGTTTTGGTTTTGCAGGTCATAGATTTGGGCTAGAAGGTGCTCGATATTCTCATGAAGCTTGAAGATGGCCTCCCCGATGTTGTCGGCATCTAACTTGTGGTTGCTAGTGAACTCCGCAATCATCATGTGGTTGGAGTTGAGTCCACGTTCCACCATCCCCTGACACTTGAAAACTTGTTGCTCCACTGCTTCGAGCCTCGTCTCCACGCTTCCGGTCCCCTTGGGTCCCACTTCATCGCGGATGTGCAGCAACCCATCACACAACTCAATGGTTTGAGGGTGTCGCAGCACCTCCGCGAGGTAAGGGTTGATGACCTTCTCGAAGAACTTGTCCTTGGAGGCACTTGGGGGCGTCATGATAATCTAGATCTGTCAGAAAAACAGCTCGAAACAAGAACAGAGGATAATTGCATGATACCAGAGTCAAAACCTTCGGGAGAATATATAATAAATTTTTACCGACCACAATACGTATCGTGCAAGAAAACGGAGTCCGGAAGGCACACGAGGTGCCCACGAGGTAGGGGGCACGCCCTCCACCCTCGTGGGGCCCTCGTGTCCTTCCCGGACTGCTACTTATTTTTCTATTTTTCTAAATATTCCAAAACAGAGAAATATTGCCTTAAAAACTGTTTTGGAGTTGGTTTACTTACCGTACCACATACCTATTCCTTTTCGGAGTCTGAAACGTTCTGGTAAGTGTCCCTTATGTATTCCTCCGGGGTTACGGTTTCAATAACATTGGTTTCAACATTTATGGGATTACCTGAGATATAATGTTTGATTCTTTGACCGTTTACCACCTTCAGATTTGTGCCTTTGAAGTTGTTGATTTTTATGGCACCGGAACGATAGACCTCCTCGATAACGTAGGGGCCTTCCCATTTAGAGAGAAGTTTTCCTGGAAAAAAGCTTAAATGAGATTTGTATAACAATACATAATCACCTACATTAAACTCACACTTTTGTATCCTTTTATCATGCCATCTTTTAACCTTTTCTTTAAACAACTTGGCATTTTCATAAGCTTGGGTTCTCCATTCATCAAGTGAGCTAATATCAAATAACCTCTTCTCACCGGCAAGTTTGAAATCATAATTGAGCTCTTTAATAGCCCAATATGCCTTATGTTCTAGTTCGAGAGGTAAGTGACATGCTTTTCCATAAACCATTTTATACGGAGACATACCCATAGGATTTTTATATGTAGTTCTATAGGCCCATAATGCATCATCAAGTTTCTTGGACCAATTCTTTCTAGACCTATTAACCGTATTTTGCAAAATTAATTTGAGTTCTCTATTACTCAATTCTACTTGACCACTAGACTGTGGGTGATAAGGAGATGCAATTCTATAATTAACATCATATTTAGCAAGCATTTTACGGAAAGCACCATGAATAAAATGTGAACCACCATCAGTCATTAAATATCTAGGGACTCCAAACCTCGGAAAAATAACTTCCTTAAGCATTTTAATAGAAGTGTTATGATCAACACTACTAGTTGGAATAGCTTCTACCCACTTAGTAACATAATCAACAGCAACTAAAATATGTGTATATCCATTAGAGGCAGGAAAAGGTCCCATATAATCAAAGCCCCAAACATCAAATGGTTCAATAACAAGTGAATAATTCATGGGCATTTCTCGACGTCTACTAATATTACCAATTCTTTGACATTCATCACAAGATAAGACAAACTTACGGGCATCCTTGAAGAGAGTAGGCCAATAAAAACCGGATTGCAATACCTTATGTGCAGTTCTATCTCCCGCGTGGTGTCCTCCATAAGATTCGGAGTGACACTTGCGTACGATCTGTTCCTGTTCATGCTCAGGTACACAACGTCTAATAACACCATCTACTCCTTCTTTATAAAGATGTGGGTCATCCCAAAAGTAATGTCTCAAATCATAGAAAAACTTTTTCTTTTGCTGGTATGTGAAACTAGGTGGTATGAATTTAGCAACAATGTAATTAGCATAATCATCATACCATGGAGTACTACGAGAAGTACTTATAACATTTAATTGTTCATCAGGAAAGCTATCATCAATAGGTAGTGGGTCATCAAGAACATTTTCTAACCTAGACAAGTTGTCTGCAACGGGGTTCTCAGCTCCCTTTCTATCAACAATATGCAAATCAAATTCTTGTAGCAAGAGAATCCATCTAATAAGTCTAGGTTTAGCATCTTTATTTTCCATCAGATATTTAATAGCAGCATGATCAGTGTGAATAGTTACTTTAGAATCAACAATATAAGGTCTAAACTTATCACAAGCAAATACAACTGCTAATAATTCTTTTTCAGTAGTAGCATAATTTCTTTGAGCATTGTCTAGAGTTTTACTAGCATAATGGATAACATTTAATTTCTTATCAACTCTTTTCCCTAGAACAGCACCTACAAAGATAATCACTAGCATCACACGTAATTTCAAAGGGTAAATTCCAATCAGGTGGCTGAACGATAGGTGCGAGATCAATGCTTTCTTAAGTATTTCAAATGCTTCTACACAATCATCATCAAAGACAAATGGTATATCTTTTTGTAATAAATTAGTCAGAGGCCGATAAATTTTTGAGAAGTCCTTAATGAACCTCCTATAAAATCTGACATGACCAAGGAAACTTCTTATACCTTTGATGTCCTTGGGACATGACATCTTTTCAATGGCATCAACCTTGGCTTTATCAACTTCAATACCTCTTTCAGAAACTTTATGCCCCAAGACAATACATTCATTAACCATGAAGTGACACTTTTCCCAATTCAAGACAAGATTAGTTTCTTTACATCTCTGCAAAACTCGATCAAGATTGCTCAAGCAATCATCAAAAGGAGATCCATAGACAGAAAATTCGTCCATGAAAACCTCACAAATCTTTTCACAAAAGTCAGAGAATATAGCCATCATGCATCTTTGAAAGGTAGCAGGTGCATTACATAAACCAAAAGGCATACTTCTATAAGCAAAAGTACCAAAAGGGCATGTAAAAGTAGTCTTTGATTGATCTTTAGCCGACACAGGTATTTGAGAGAATCCAGAATAACCATCTAGAAAGCAATAGTGTGTATGTTTGCATAATCTTTCTAGCATTTGATTGATAAAAGGTAAGGGGTAATGATCCTTTTTGGTAGCCTTATTTAATTTGCAGAAATCAGTTACCATCCTATAACCTATAATAATTCTTTGTGGAATCAATTCATCTTTATCATAAGGAACAACAGTAATTCCTCCCTTCTTAGGGACACAATGAACATGACTTACCCACTGACTATCAGCAACGGGATAAATTATACCTACCTCCAGAAGCTTTAGTATTTTTTTCTTACCACTTCTTTCATTTTAGGATTCAGACGTCGAGGATCATGAACTGGTTTGGCATCTTCTTCCAAATTTATTTTATGTTGACATAGAGTGGGACTAATGCCCTTAAGATCATCAAGAGTATATCCAATAGCAGCACGGTGCTTCTTCAAAATTTCCAATAATCTTTCTTCTTCATGTTCTTAAAGGTTAGCACTAATAATAACATGATATATCTTCTTTTCATCAAGATAAGCATATTTAAGATTATCAGGCAACGTTTTAAGCTCAAACACGGGATCACCCTTGGGTGGAGGAGGATCCCCTAGGATTTCAACAGGCAAATTGTGTTTCAGAATAGGTTCTTGTTTAAAGAATACTTCATCTACTTCCCTTCTTTCATTCATAAACATATCATTCTCATGGTGTAGCAAATATTGTTCTAAAGGATCACTAGGAGGTACGACAATAGAAGCAAGACCAATAATTTCATCCTTACTAGGTAATTCTTCTTCACGATGTTGTTTACTAAATTTAGAGAAATTAAACTCAGGAATCATATCATCCAAGCCAACAGTAACAACATTCTTTTCGCAGTCTATCTTAGCATTAACAGTATTCAAGAAGGGTCTACCAAATATAATGGGACAAAAGCTATGTGGGGAACCAAGAACAAGGAAATCAGCAGGATATTTAGTTTTCCCACACAAGACTTCAACATCTCTAACAATTCCCATTGCTGATATAGTATCTCTATTGGCAAGTTTAATTGTGACATCAATATCTTCGAACTCAGCAGGTGCAATTTCATGCTTAATTTCTTCATATAAGGTAATAGGTATAACACTAGCACTAGAACCCATATCACATAAGCCATGATAACAATGATCTCCTATTTTAATGTAAATAACAGGCACGCCTACCACAGGTCTATGTTTATCTTTAGCACAAGGTTTGGCGATTCTAGCGGTTTCACCGCAGAATTGAATAACATGCCCATCAATATTATCAGCCAAGAGATCTTTAACAATAGCAACATTAGGTTCAACTTTAACTTTCTCATGGGGTGTATAAGTTCTAATATTGCTTTTACGAACCACAGTTGAAGCTTTAGCATGATCCTTTATTCTAACAGGAAAAGGTGGTTTCTCAACATAAGAAGTAGGAACAACATGATCATTATAAGTGACAGTCCTTTCTTCAACTTTAATAGGTGCAACTACTTTTACTTCTATGGGAGGATGATATTTAAACCACTTCTCCTTGGGGAGATCAACAAAAGTAGCAAAAGATTCACAGAAGGAAGCTACTATCTCAGAGTCAAGTCCATATTTAGTGCTAAACTTACGGAAAATATCGGTATCCATAAACGATTTAACACAATCAAACTTAGGTGTCATACCTAACTCCTTACCTTCGTCGAGATCCCAATCTTCAGAGTTGCATTTAATTCTATCCAATAAATTCCATTTGAATTCAATAGTCTTCATCATAAAAGAGCCAGCACAAGAAGTATCGAGCATGGTTTGATTATTATGAGAAAGGCGAGCATAAAAACTTTGAAGAATTATTTCTCTTGGGAGCTTGTTGGGGATATAACTATTTGTGTAAGCCGCCCAGGAGGGGCCGGGTTACGTAAATAGTTACCAGACAGAAGCCCAATCCCAAGCATGAAGATGGCATCTCAACAAGGGGCCTAAGGCCCACAGGCGACTTAAGGCCCGTTGTAGTAAACCGCCATAATGGCATGCCTTGTATCATAAGGTAGACTTGAATAGTCACCGAGCCGGACACTGTTTATGAGCCGGCTGGGACTCTGTAAGCCGCAGGGTGTCAAAACGTGTATATAAGGGGACGACCCACCGGCGGCTTAGGGCAAGAAACAACACTTCGAGAACCGGGCATAGCGTATCTCGCTCCCTGGTCATCGAAACCTCAAGCAATACCAATCCAACTAGACGTAGGCTTACCTTCACCGTAAGCAGCCGAACTAGTATAAACCTTCTCGTGTCCTCTGTCCCAATTAACCCTTTTAAGCTTCCTAGTTGCGATGGCTCCACGATTAAGTCCTGGCAAGAGGACATCTGTCGTGACAATTCCACGACAGTTGGCGCCCACCATGGGGCCAGCGCATGGTGGATTTGAGTTCTTGAAGGGCAGCTTCGAAGGGCTCAAGGGATACGCAGTGGGCCGGATGACCAAGAGTTGTCGCGGCAAGATCTACATCGACAACGAAGGCTGGGGCCCCGACGCCGACTCAATTGAGTACGGGTACCGGGTCCCCTTCGGCGGAATTCACGTCTTCACAGCTGTACCGACCTCATTGAGACGGCTCAGCGTGCGAGACCCGCTCAGATTCAACCTGTGATGAAGCGTGCCTTTGTGGGCTGTGTTCATAGAGGGGCACTTTCGGAAGGATCTAAAGATGGCGAAGAGACGACCGTCCATCAGATGATGATTCGCCCTCCGGCTCAACAGATTCTCTGTACCAGGTCCAAGAAGGCATGCTAGGGGGCTGTTCTGACGACTCTAGCGTTCCAGATTGCTATGAGCCGCCAAGCTGGGCAGGAGTCTTCATGGCTGGTACCCAACCCGGCCAAAACTCGATGGCTGCAGCAGCAATAACGTCCGGGTTAGGAGCGGCCGGGGCGGGAGGCCCAGCGCTGCCGGCTCAGTCTTGATAGATCTTATGGACAAGTTGGCGGCCTTGTTAACCTCCACGGTTATTCCTGCAAATCCAGATGAGCATAACGCGGAGGTGGCAAAGGTGCGTGAGGAAATAGCCCAGCCAAGGAGGCCTTGGCGGTGAGACATCGAAGCTAGTCATGCGGAGGCGGCTTTGGATGCTCAGCGCGACTCTAGTCGAGGCTTTCCAGCTTAACATGAATCTGAATGCATCCAATGAGGTGATGAGAAGGAGGCATCGAAAACCCGATCCGTCTGCCTCCGGTTTACGATCCTCGGAATCTTTTCACGACACCCGAGCCGCCCTAGCAATCCGCCTCAAGCCAATCAATTTATGACACCGGAGCGGGAGGGCCGGTTCAGCCGAGAGATGGCACCTCTTCACGGGAGCATGGCCCCGCCCGATACATACCAACACCTCGGGCCACTTTTCCAATCCCATGGAGAACACGATAGCAGCATCGACGCGTCTGGCGGCTCTTCCAGTGGATGGTGACGACCCGACGGCGGTGGAAACCCGGAAGGATAGGGAGCTTCTTCAGACGGCCTTGGCACAGCAAGAAGCCTATTCTTACAGCAGGGACAAGATTCATTCCACTCCTCAGCCTTGGGTAGCACCTCGACCAAACCGGAGTCCGAGTTACAGCAGACACATGGAGTCAGAGGCGTTATCAAGTAATGCCCAGCGTCGCAACCAACCCGACGGCTATAACCCGGTGCAGGATCGATTGCGTCAGGAGGATGAACGGGCGGCTCAATTAGCGGCTCAGCAGAGGCGTATGATGGTTTCCCAGAGTATCCAATGACTTCTGTTGGAGCCGGGGTGGCCACTAGAACTGGCGGTGTCCCTTGTCTGGTGCCGGCTCTTCGAGATGTGCGTCTGCCCAAGGATTTCAAGGGTCCTCGAAAGGTGATGAATTACTCGAAAGGTGCCGAATTACACGGCAGACTTAGAACCGGGGGCGTGCATTGAAAGTTACAAGATGGCCATGGAATTATTGGAAGTCGGCGACGCAGCAATGGCTAAGTATTTCAACATGATGTTAGATGGAACGGCCCGAACTTGGTTGAAAAGCTTGCCTCCCAATTCCATCAGTTCATGGGCCGAGTTAAAGGCCCGGTTTATCCAGAACTTTAAAGATACTTGCAAGCAATCTATGTCCATTGTGGACTTGACCAATTGTAAGCAGGAGGAGGGTGAGTCCACAACTCATTGGGTGCGCCGGGTCAAAGAAATAATACATTCATCTGATAAGATGGATGCCGTCTCTGCGGTACTTATGCTCCATCAGAATTGTCGTTTTGTGCCGCTGAAGCAGAAGCTGGGGCGCCTTAAGCGTGATTGCAATGACATGGGTACGCTGATGGCGGCTTTGGTTAAATATGCCAATTCTGATACTACTGACGATCCCGTGTCTGAGGAGGAAAAGACATGGAAGGGAAGGAAGAACGGCAACGGAAAGGGTCAGCAGCAACAGACGGCAAATCAAGGTGGTAACAAACGTAAGCCGGACGGTAACCCGGCGTTTGTGGCCAATGCTAATGCTCAAGGTAATAACAAGAAGCGTAAGGGGAGAGGACCTCCTCGATCTGGTGGCTCAGGTCCATCTCTTGAGCAGCTTCTGAATGAGCCTTGTCCAAGACACGGTACTCGAGAAAATCATGCCACCCACTTATGGAAGGACTGCGCGATCATGAAGGCGTTCAAGAATTCAAACATGTTTGATGGCAATCATGGGTTAGGTGGCGGTTCAGGAGCAGGTGGTTTCCATGGCCCGGGTGGCGGCTCAAGTTCCGGCTTTCAAGGTGGTCAGGGTGGCTATAATCAGCAGCAGTCCGGTCAAGGAGGACAGCAGCAGCAGCAGTCAGGTTATCAGAGCCATCCAAAACAGTTAAACGGTGGGCAATACCATGTGTTTACCACTAATTTGTGTAAACGTGACCAGAAGGTTCATAAAAGGGCTGTGAATTCGGTTGAACCGGCAGTTCCCGTTATCCGAGGTGGTCGTAACAACCTATCATTTGGAGTAGAGAAGATCACCCCCGGGTTGATAACCCGGTCGATTAGCCTTGGTGGTAGCCCCTCAGGTTGGTGGATATAAATTTACTAAGGTGCTGATGGACGGCGGAAGCAGCATCAATATTCTCTATTATGAGACCTTCCGCCGTATGGGTCTGACTGATAAGGACTTGAGGACGTCCAACACCGTTTTCCATGGGGTGGTTCCCGGTAAGTCGGCATATCCTGTTGGAAAGATTGAGCTGGAAGTGGCTTTTGGAGACGAATATGATTCCAGGTCTGAGAAGCTGACGTTTGAGGTTGTCAAAATCAGAAGCCCATATCATGCTCTGTTTGGACGGCTGGCTTATGCCAAGTTCATGGCACGGCCGTGTTATGTTTATTTGCAGCTCAAGATGCCGGGTTATAAGGGCACCATCACTGTACATGGGAGTCGAAAGGTGGCCTTGGAGTGCGAGGAAGGAGATGCGGCCTATGCTGAATCCGTTTGTGCTGAAGAGGAGCTGAAGTTTTATCAAACTAATGTTGACCCGACAGATATGACCTCTTTGAAGAAGCCAACCACGAGCAAGACTCGGCTTTGAAATTTAAGTCGGCCGCCGAGACAAAACTGGTTGACTTCACTCGGTGACTCTTCCAAGCAGTTCAGCATCAGTACCAATTTGGATCCCAAATAGGAACGCTCGCTCATCGAGTTCATCCGTGAGAACCGGGACATCTTTGCATGGAAACCTTCTGACATGCCGGGTGTCCCGAGAGAACTCGCTGAGCACACTCTTAATATTGATCCAAAGTATAAGCCGGTCAGGCAGTTTCTCCGGCGATTCAATGAGGAAAGGCGAAAGGCTATAGGGGAAGAGGTCGCTCGGCTCTTAGCGGCAGGGTTCATTGTGGAAGTTTTTCACCCGGAGTGGTTGGCTAACCCGATGCTTGTGCTCAAGAAAAACGGCACTTGGCGGATGTCTGTCGATTACACGGACCTAAATAAAGCTTGTCCGGCTGATTCCTTTGCTCTGCCCCGCATTGACCAAATCATCGATGCCACTGCGGGTTGCGAGCGGTTGAGTTTTTTGGATGCTTATTCTGGTTATCATCAGATCAAGATGGCAGTTAAGGACCAGGAGAAGACGGCTTTCATTACTCTATTTGGAGCCTTCTGCTATGTGTCTATGCTGTTTTGGCTCAAGAGTGCCCAGGCGACTTATCAGCGGTGTGTGCAGAATTGTCTCCACAATCAGATTGGGCGCAATGTTCATGCTTATGTGGATGACATTGTGGTGAAGTCCAGAGAAAAGGAAACCTTGATCTCCGATTTAAAGGAAACCTTTGATAATCTCCGGGTCTACAAGATGATGCTTAACCCGGACAAGTGTGTATTTGGTGTACCTGCAGGCAAACTTTTGGGATTCCTGGTCTCAAACAGGGGCATTGAAGCCAACCCGGAGAAGATCAAGGAGATTACCTCTCTGGCTAAGCCGTCGTGCATCAATGATGTTCAGCGACTGGTGGGTCGTGTTGCAGCTTTAAGCCGATTCATAAGCCAGCTAGGGGAGAAGGCTTTACCGTTGTATCAAATGATGAAGAAAGCAGACACCTTTGTCTGGAGTGAGGCTGCTGATGCTGCTTTTGAAGATTTAAAGAGGCAATTGGCTGAGCCGCCGGTTCTCGCAACTCCGATTGATAAAGAGCCATTGCTATTGTATGTTGCTGCTAACTCACGTGCTGTTAGTGTGGCTATTGTGGTGGAGTGCAAGGAGACTGGCAAGGAGCATCCGGTTCAGCGGCCGGTTTATTACATCAGTGAAGTGCTCATAGAGTCCAAGCAAAGGTATCCGCATTGGCAAAAACTGGTTTATGGGGTGTTCATGGCGAGCCGGAAGCTAAAACAGTACTTCCTGGGTCATCCTATAACTGTGGTAAGTTCAGCCCCCTTGGGAGACATCATCCAGAATAGGGAAGCCATAGAACGAGTTGCCAAGTGGGCCATCGAGCTTGGGCCTCACGGTTTGAAATATATGCCGCGCACAGCTATCAAGTCTCAAGCCCTAGTGGATTTTATTAACGATTGAACGGAGTTGCAGGCACCAGAGGAGAAGCCGGATAACACGTATTGGACTATTCACTTTGATGGGTCCAGGCAGTTGGAAGGCTCGGGGGCTGGAGTTGTTTTAACTTCCCCTTGAGGTGACAAATTTTGTTATGTGCTCCGGCTTATGTTTCCATGTACTAACAATGCAGCTGAATATGAGGCCTTACTCCATGGCCTCCGGATGGACAAGGAGATGAATTTAAGCCGGGTAAGATGCTTGGGCGATTCAGACCTCGTGGCTCAACAGGTGTCAGGCACGTGGGATTCTAAGGATCCCCTTATGGCGGCTTATCGTCGTGAAGTTGATGCGGTGGCTGGGCATTTCAAGGGTTATCAAGTAGAGCACATTGATCGAAGGAAGAACGAGGCGACTGATGCTTTAAGCCGGCTGGGGTCTCAGCGTAAGCCGGTGCCACCTAATACTTTCCTTGACGTTTTGCATAACCCTTCTGTCAGAGTACCTACAGAGGAAGAGCTTGCAGTACCAGACCCGGAGGCGTAGCTGGTGGCGGCTCTCCATGCCATACCTGATTGGACGGTTCCATACTTAGCCTACATGACCCGGGGAGAGTTGCCTGAGGACGAGACCTTGGCAAGACTAATCATCAGGCGGTCCAAATCCATGACGATTGTTCACGGCGAGTTACATCACCGCAGTTGTTATCAAAGCGTTTAGCGTTGTGTATCACCTATGGAGGGTCAGGAGATACTTTGTGAGATTCATGAAGGTGATTGCGGTCATCACGCCGGTTCAAAGTCCCTGGTAGCCAAGGCTTTTCGTCATGGTTTTTATTGGCTGACGGCTCATGCTGATGCGGAGGAACTGGTCAGCAAATGTGACGGATGTCAAAAATTCTGAAGACGAGCTCATGTGCCGGCTCAAGAATTGAGGATGATTCCAATTACTTGGCCGTTTGCAGTCTGGGGGCTTGATATGGTTAGACCTTTCAAAAGGTCTAAAGATAAGAAGACACACCTGTTGGTGGCAGTGGATAAATTCACCAAGTGGGTTGAAGCAGAGCCGGTCAGTAAGTGTGATGCAGCCACGGCAGTTCAGTTCATCAAAAAGGTGATCTTTCGTTTTGGTTTTCCACACAGTATTATAATTGATAATGGCACTAATCTCTCCAAGGGTGCTATGGAAGAGTTCTGTCAACAAGAGCACATCCGGCTTGATGTTTCGGCTGTTGCTCACCCCCAGTCTAATGGTCAGCGTAAAAGAGCTAATCAAGAGATCTTGAAAGGTATCAAACCCCGACTCTTAGTTCCTTTACAGCGAACTCCGGGTTGTTGGGTGGAGGAGTTACCTTCTGTGCTATGGAGCATCAACACAACGCCCAACAGGTCTACATGTTATACACCTTTTTTTATGGTGTACGGAGCAGAGGCGGTTCTGCCAAGTGACATCCTAGATGATTCACCCCGGGTGGCAGCTTACGTTGAGGCTGATAATGAAAAGCTCGTCAGATGCACTTGACTTGTTGGATGAAGAGCGAGACTTGGCCATAGCCCGCTCGGCGATTTACAACAAGACTCGCACCGTTATCACAACCGCCGGGTTAGAAGCGTAACTTTCTGTGAAGGCGATTTAGTGCTCCGGCTCATCCAGATCAAACTGATATGCACAAGCTGTCCCCTCCTTGGGAAGGACCTTTCGTGGTCAGCAAGAATCTCAACAACGGGTCATATTACCTCGTCGATGTTCGAGAGCACAAAGACTCACGTAAGTCGGAGGAGGAGACCCGCCGGCCGTGGAACATATCGCATCTCCAAATTTCTACTATACTTAAGTCACCGGCTTTCAGAGTATATTTATCTTTTCCTTTTTAGCAATGTATATATTATAAGACAATAAAGCAGGACCTCTTCCTTTTCCATCCTACAAGGTTTATGTGTCTCCTTTACCAGATGATGGAAACGACTAACAGGGAGCGGATCACATCTGAATCCGGCTTTCCCTTTGGTCCGGCTTATGATCATATCTGAATCAAGCCATGGTCATTTGGGGGCTTCCTGTTCAAACATAGGTCGTATTCGAACCAAAGAGAACATAGCTGTCCATACCCAATTGATTGGCACACTGCCGAACCCACTTGGGGGCTTCTTGATCATATTTGAATCATAGCTTAACCTCTTTGGGTCTGACGTGGATCGTATTCGAATCAGCGTCATTAAACAACTCTCATGGTCACTTGGGGGCTTCCTGTTCAAACATAGGTCGTATTCGAACCAAAGAGAACATAGCTATCGATACCCATTTGATCGGCATCGCCAAAGCCATTGGGGGCTATATGATCATATCCGAATCTGAGCTTAACCCCTCTGGAACGGTTCTACTGATCGTATTCGAATCAGAGGCCTTTAAAAATCAGGTTTACTTTATTCTATAAGAGTAAATAATACTAAGGGCCAAGTAAACATTATATGTGCCAAATTTCAGAAGTTAAGTATGACTGTCTGCTTTTTTGGGATCAAGTATATGTAAGGTACGCCTTAACCCGGCTGCTACTTATGATGTTTTGGTTCCTACTCCGTATTAACGTTATCTTACATGACCCCGGATGTGGTAAAGATGCCAAAGAAAGTTTTTGTTTTATGCACAGAGTAAAACAGAAAGCATTTGGATGATTCAAGCAAGCCGGCAGTGCACATTGCTGGCGGCTTAAGACATTGTCAAGCACCACAAAACATGCGCGAAGGCATGACAGAGTTAAGGAGTTTTTCTCTATCCTATTACAAGACTCCCCGAGTCTAAAGTAAGTGAAGCATTGTTTTGCAAAAATTATAACACATCTGGCGGCTCATTCCTCCGGCTGGCTTGATGACTCTGGGTTATTCTTCTTCGCCTCTCCTTCGATTGTTTTGTCCTGGAAGGTTGATGAGGTCCAGTCAATGCCGCTTAAGGCTTCAAATTCAGCTTCATCTTCTATTAAACTGGTCGGGTCAACTTCAGGAGCAAAGGTATGCTTACGAGTTGGAGGGATCAGGCTGACATCATCATAATGCGGAGTTGGAATCCTCCGGTTCTCGTTATCATAACCCGGCTGGTATTTTGTAAGATCAATATCATTGCCGATGATGGTGGCCACAGGATGTACGACTCTCACACAGGTGGTGAAGTCTGATTGACTGAATGCAGAGCTGCCCTCCTTTAAGCTGGGGTATCCAAGAGCAACGTCGCTTAAGTCTAGCTCCGGAGCCAATGCTTTGGCCCGGCTTAAGGTGACTATGGCTCCGGCTCTACCAGATGCTCGCCTTAACTCCTGTATTCGTTGAGGTAACACGGCAAGTCGCTTGAGTACATCTTGCAGGAGATAAGGAGCATCATTTGATAAAGCCACAACGGCTAAAGCACGCCAGACCCGGTGTATAGTTGTTCCACCAGAGTGTACACCGCCTTAAGCTTGACCAGCATATTCTGCTTAAGGTTCGTGCTCCTGGGGCCTGCGTTTATACATATAAGGTGAGCCAGAGTTAACAACTAAAATATGCATCAAAGGAATCATTGTGATATTCAGAGTTATACATAGTGACTTCATCAAGATTGCTGAGACCATTTGAGATATCCGCGCTTTTAAGTCGGACAGCTCGGCGGTTGCCTCGGCAAGAGATGCCTCACTGTTTCATTTCGAGTCACCAAGAAGCCCTCTCCTCAACCCAAGTTTTCCTCTCCGATTCAAATTTTTTTCTTCAGTTTCTCTTGTTCGAGACACTGAATTCAAACTTGAGTTGGCTTTCTCGAGCTTCAAGCTCTTGGGTTTTCAATCGACTCTTCAGATCAGCAATCTCCGCCTCAAATTGACTTATGGTGGCCTCGTGATCGACATCAGGTTATGGTAAGAATCACGGTAAGATTACATTCAAGTCCCAAACACTTTACAAGTAAAGATACTTGGCACTTGGGGGCTAATGTATGCTTAAAGAATTTTTTAGCCTATTTTACCGGGTCGTGTATATTAAGTCTCAAGCACTTTACAAGTAAAGGCACTTGACACTTGGGGGTTAATGTGTAACCCAAATTCAAAGTTTCATGCTATTACCGGGTTAAATATATTCAAATTAAGCCGGACAAAGATGACAGTAAAGTAGATTTCTAAGTCTACAACATATTCATTCATAAGCAATAGACTTGGGGGCTGATACAGTAAGTAAGGTTCAGGAAAAAGTTAAAGTTATACCTCAGATTTATGTTGTATTTGCTTCACCATATCAATTTCCAGGTCACGGCTATTGTGCACTTGATGCAGATAACTCCGAGACTATATCACCAATGCTTAGGTGAGTATAATCGGTGATGTCTGTTTGTTTTTCCGATGTTGGGCAAACTCCTCCTTGGCGGTGCATCGAGCAAGGACGATGAGGTCGGCCGGGTCAACGATTGGCTCTTCGTAAATTCAACTTCGGGTTCATCGTCTTGACCGGGCTAGGAGTCTCCGGCTTATCAGAATCGTGGACAACGTCTTCTGCATGCGGGTCAGAGGTTGACACCGGAATATCAACGGCCGGTTCAAGCGATGGTTGATGAATGGAGCTCTCAGGAACGGATGAGTCAATTGCCGGTTCGGTGACCACCGGGTCTTGGGACAAGTTATTCTTTCTGGCCCTCTTGCTAGGCTTCGCTTGCAGGCTGTTAGTCAAAGTGGAAGGATGAGTACCAACAAATAAGTATGGAAAATATATAAAGTAAGAAAGGTGGCATTACCCGGGAGCTGTTTTAAAAGCCGGCATGTTTGATTGCATCGACTCGCCGGAAGAGGGAGAGGTATCCTGACAATTGGAGTCAGATGAATTGAGAGGCTGACGAATTAAACCCGCCAAAGGATAAGCAGAACGCAAAGTGGAGATGACCTCAGTTCGACGCTTCCTGCTTACGTCAGGTAAGCCGAAAGAGATCTCTACATCCTTGCTTGTCCGGGTTTGCCTCCAGTTCTCAAGCTGTTGTTGCTTCAAAAGAAATTGAGGATCTTGATAAGCTAAGGGATGTGAAAATCTTACTTTCCGGGTCACCCGCCGGGTTTTGTGCTTTGGCAAAGGCTCCGAGTCAGATGAAATTATAGTTACCTCTTCGTCATGAGCTTGACTGTTTCCAGTGTCTTCCTGAAAGGTGGAAAAATCAATAAAATAGTAACAAAGGAGTTAAGGAAAATAAGGAGTTACCTCTTCCTCATCTGAAGAAGAGTCATCCAATTTGAACAATTCAGAGGCGCTGGCTTTCTTCTTTTTTGAAGTCCCCGTCTTGGTGTTTTTCCTTTCCTTTTTCTTGGCGGCTCTGGTTTGTTGGGCAGCCTCGTGGTGATATTTAACTTTCCAGAAATCATCACTGGCCTGTGGAAAGATAATGAATTATAAGTACAAGGAGGTGACATATGAAAGAGTATTTATGAAGACTAGTAACTTACTGCAGGAGCCGGGTTCTTCTTACAGAAGGGAAGTAAGCCGAAGGCATTACTGGTTACAGTGCCTTCCTTCAACAGAGATTGGACTGTAGCATCTACTGCATCGTCTGATAAGTCATCAGAACTATGACACATCGAGTCATCCTTTTCACCTGTATAAGTACACATTAAGCCGGAGCGGTGGCTTAATGGTAGTATCCGCCAGGTGACCCAGATTCGAACCAGATCGATGCCATTTAAACCGTTCCCTAGAAGAGCTTTGATCTTCTTGATGGTGGGGTTGAGAGGCAAGTGTTCAACACCGGATAACTTATCTGCCAGTGGATGATTGGATTCAAGACGCAGGGCGCGAAAGCCGGGCAGAGGCGGCTCATTAGCTGGGGAAGTATCCTGACAATAGAACCATGACTGGTTCCAATATTTGGGGTGACTCGGCGCTTCAAAGCATAAGGAAATGTATAGCCTCCGTCCGCTGGATTGAGATACCGCCAAGTTCAAGACTTGGCCTCACATGGCTCATTCTGCCGGTTCAAATAGAACAGTTCTCTGAATAAAAGCAGGCTTGGTTCCTCTCCCAGGTACACCTCACAGAAAACTTGAAAATTGCAGAGATTTGGCACGGAATTGGGCCCGATGTCTTGAGGTCTAAGGTCAAATAAATTCAGAACTTCTCTAAAGAACTTTGAGCCGGGAGGGGCAAATCCCCGGTTCATGTGATCCGTGAAAACTATCACTTCCCCGTCTTTTGGTTGAGGTTTTTCTTCGGATGGGTCAGGAACACGATAAGACATGACCTCCTTCTTTGGCAAATGACCAGATTTCACAAACTCAGCCAGTTTGCTTTTGGTGACCGTGGATGGGACCCAGTTGCAGGTTACAGGAGCTTTGGTCGACTTAGGCGCCATGTCAACAGATTGGCCTATTGCAAAATAAGAAGTTCCGGCTTAAATTTGACCCGGAAGAAAAATATTCAAATTGCTGAAAGGTAGCGGTTTAAAGGGGCCTAATGACATAAAGGTGATTGTGCAACAATTTTTAAACCGCTACAAACGTCAAGAGTGATTCAAATTTTTTAAGATGGCAGGGATTACAGCTCAGTGTCACTTATTTAAACCGGACGCCTGGACAGTTGTGTTCCGGGTGATAGAAATAAGTTTCACAGATGACAGCTATTATTTTGGATCAAATGGTTGTTCAGAAAAGAAAAATTTCTAGACCTAAGACATGATACAGAGGAGTTCATGCATCCTAATGAGGATTCTTTGCAAGAAAAGAAGATCCGCTAGTGTATAAAATGGATGCGGAACAGGGACCGCACGAGATTTATGCTACGGTGGGATCAAAAGAAGCCCCGGTGGAGGAAATACGAAGAACAGGGGATGAACTACGAACTGTACAGAAGAACTATCAACCCTAGCATAGATTCAAGATGCAGAAAAGGGAAACTTACAAGATCGGATCTCGCTATGGAGGGCGCTGCCGTTCTCCGGGTCGGATTCAAGTTGATGCAATGCCAAGGTCGATGAAGACGAGGGGTTCGACGGCGGCGGGGACGGAGCTTGAGTGACAGAGAAGAGAGGAAGAAGACGACTGGAAGGAGAAGAATGAAAGACCTAAAGTCACGCCTATTTATAGGGAGAGGGTAACCGAGACAGCGCGGGAATAAAAGGAAAGATGACGTCATGACGGGTTAACACGGATCCAAAGAGTGACGTCACGCCGGGTTAAAGAAAATCTTTTTTGCGCAGTCCGAAGACTGAAGATTTATGTTTTAAGTTATTTTAAGATTGACATGAACAGGTTTAAATCAATATGGGGCCTAATGTTGGGGATATAACTATTTGTGTAAGCCGCCCAGGAGGGGCCGGGTTACGTAAATAGTTACCAGACAGAAGCCCAAGCCCAAGCATGAAGATGGCATCTCAACAAGGGGCCTAAGGCCCACAGGCGACTTAAGGCCCGTTGTAGTAAACCGCCATAATGGCATGACTTGTATCATAAGGTAGACTTGAATAGTCACCGAGCCGGACACTGTTTATGAGCCAGCCGGGACTCTGTAAGCCGCAGGGCGTCAACACGTGTATATAAGGGGACGATCCGCCGGCGGCTTAGGGCAAGAAACAACACTTCGAGAACCGGGCATAGCGTATCTTGCTCCCTGGTCATCGAAACCTAAGCAATACCAACCCAACTAGACGTAGGATTACCTTCACCATAAGGAGCCGAACTAGTATAAACCCTCTCATGTCCTCTGTCCCGATTAACCCCTTTAAGCTTCCTAGTTGCGATGGCTCCACGATTAAGTCCTGGCAAGAGGACATCTGCCGTGACAATTCCATGACAGAGCTCATGATTGGGGCATGAATATAACATTGATTTAAGCCTCCCCCAAGCTTGAGCGATGATTTCTCCTTCGCGAGGCCAAAAATTATATATATAATTGTGATCACGATGAACAAGATGCATAGGATAATACTTTTGATGAAATTCCAATTTCATTTGTTTATAGTTCCATGATCCCGTATCATCACATAGTCTATACCATGTCGATGCATCTCCCTTAAAAGATAAAGGGAAGACCTTCTTCTTAACAACATCATCGGGTATACCTGCAAGCTTAAATAATCCACAAACTTCATCCACATAGAGTAGATGTTCATCAGGATACTTTGTTCCATCTCCTGTAAAAGCATTAGCTAGCAGTTTTTCCATCATACCCGAAGGAACTTCAAAACGAATATTTTCATTTTCAGTAGGTTCAGTAGGTTGAGGAGCAACTCTTTGCTCTACTGGTCGAGGTGAAGATACCCCGAACAAGCCCCTCAGAGGACGAAAAGTCCATTTCAAGACTGAAGCTCATATGCTCCAAGATGAAAATCGAAAAAATTAAAAAATTCCAATTTTTGAGAGAAACATTGACAAAGTTCTAAGTGCTCAAAAATTCATCATGAAATCACATTCTGTAGGGCGTGGCAAAAAAACAAATTCAGTGCTTCAAAATGCGTTTGAAAGTAGCTTTTTCAGAGTACTATTTTTGTTTTTTTTCCACGCATTCTAGGAATGTGATTTCATGACAAATTTTTGCAGGCACTTAGAACTTTTGTCAATGTTTCTCTCAAAAAATTTGGAATTTTTTGAATTTTTTTCGATTTTTTTTCGATTTTACTGTTCATACGGGAGCATATGAGCTCGGGTGAAGATTAGCCGCGTCCCTCAGAGGACTACTTCCCATAGTAACAAGTGACAGTAAATTTCAGCACACTATATAAAATTTTCCTTACCAAATTCCACCTACCAAAGGCGCTTCACCGCAAGAACGGGCGCTTTAAAAGAGTCTTGATGACCCACAAGTATAGGGGATCTATCGTAGTCCTTTCGATAAGTAAGAGTGTCGAACCCAACGAGGAGCGAAGGAAATGATAAGCGGTTTCAAAGAAGGTATTCTCTGCAAGTACTGAAATAAGTGGTAACAGATAGTTTTGAGATAAGATAATTTGTAACGAGCAACAAGTAACAAAAGTAAATAAAGTGCAGCAAGGTGGCCCAATCCTTTTTGTAGCAAAGGACAAGCCTGGACAAACTCTTATATAAGGAAAAGCGCTCCCGAGGACAAATGGGAATATCGTCAAGCTAGTTTTCATCACGTTCATATGATTTGCGTTCGGTACTTTGATAATTTGATATATGGGTGGACCGGTGCTTGGGTGCTGTTATTACTTGAACACGAATCCCACTTATGATTAACCTCTATTGCAAGCATCCGCAACTACAACAAAAATATTAAGGTAAACCTAACCATAGCATGAAACATATGAATCCAAATCAGCCCCTTACGAAGCAACGCATAAACTAGGGTTTAAGCTTCTGTCACTCTAGCAACCCATCATCTACTTATTACTTGCCAATGCCTTCCTCTAGGCCCAAATAATGGTGAAGTGTTATGTAGTCGACGTTCACATAACACCACTAGAGGCTAGACAACATACATCTCATCAAAATATCGAACGAATACCAAATTCACATGACTACTAATAGCAATACTTTCCCATGTCCTCAGGAACAAACGTAACTGCTCACAAAGCATATTCATGTTCATAATCAGAGGGGTAATAATATGCATAAGGGATCTGAACATATGATCTTCCACCAAATAAACCAACTAGCATCAACTACAAGGAGTAATCAACACTACTAGCAACCTACTAGCACCAATCTCGGATTTGGAGACAAGAATTGGATACAAGAGATGAAATAGGGTTTTGAGATGAGATGGTGCTGGTGAAGATGTTGATGGAGATTGGCCCCCTCCCGATGAGAGGAGCGTTGGTGATGACGATGGCGATGATTTCCCCCTCCCGGAGGGAAGTGTCCCCGGCAGAACAGCTCCGCCAGAGCCCTAGATTGGTTCCACCAAGGTTCCGCCTCGTGGCGGCGGAGTCTCGTCCCGAAAGGTTGCTTATGATTTTTTCCTCATCGAAAGACCTCATATAGATGAAGATGGCCATCAGAGAGGTAGCAGGGGGCCCACGAAGTAGGGGGGCGCGCCCAGGGGGGTAGGGCGCGCCCCCACCCTCGTGGATAGGTGCCCCCCCCCTCTGGTGGACTTCTTCCGCCAATATTTTTATTATTTCCAAAAATGACGCTCAGGAGTTTCGTGACTTTTGGAGTTGTGTAGAATAGGTCTCTAATATTTGCTCCTTTTCCAAATTGTAATTCCGACATTCTCCCTCCTTATGTAAACCTTGTAAAATAAGAGAGAATAGGCATAAGTATTGTGACATAACGTGTACTAACAGCCCATAATGCAGTAAATATCGATATAAAAGCATGATGCAGAATGGACGTATCACCGGCGCAAAAAAATCGCCTGGGGAGGCCGTTCTGGGGGCGCGGCTGGAGATGCTCTAAGGTTGGCAGCTTAAACTTATCCACAAATCCCCTTGATATGTATGAATGCGATGCACCAGCGTCAAAAAGAACAAGAGCGGTAAATGACTTAATCAAAAACTTACTGATCACTGCGTTAGGTTGTTCTTCAACCTCCTCCCCGTTGATGTGGTTCACCTGTCCTTTGGTGAAAGGGTTGGGCTTCTTCCCAGAGCTTCCGTTGTCGTTTCCATTCTTCGCTTCAGGACATTCGATGGCGTAGTGTCCAGTCTCTCCTTGGGTCATTGAGGTGCTTAAGATATCTAGGATCACAACCAAAATGCAAATAAAATATGATATGCATATGACGACCTATGTATAACATCCAAATTGAAAATTGGGATGTTACAAACCTACCCCTGCTAAGATGAATCTCGCCGTCGAGTTTCGGGTTGGCTAGAAAATAGGTGAGGGTGGTCTTTCCGTAGGTCTTCCTCTCTTTCCCAGGTGGCTTCATCCTCGGTATGGTGGCTCCACTGAACTTTGCAAAACTTGATAACCTTGCTGCGGGTAACTCGGCTGGCAAACTCGAGAATCTTGACGAGTTTCTCCTCGTAGGTCAGATCACTCTCCAACCGAATTGCTTCCAGGGGCACTGTATCTCTTAGAGGAATATCGGCCATCTCAGCATGGCACTTCTTCAACTGGGAAACGTGAAACACATCATGAACTCCTGATAATCCTTCGGGTAACTCCAACTTGTAGGCAACTCCTCCCATACGCTCCAAAACTCGATATGGTCCTACAAATCTCGGGGCTAACTTTCCCTTAACTCCAAAGCGTTTAACTCCTCGCAGTGGTGACACACGAAGATATGCTCGGTCTCCAATCACATAGACTACCTCCTTGCGTTTGGTGTCGGCATAACTTTTCTGTCTGGACTGAGCTACCTTCAGTCTATCTCGAATCAACTCAACCTTATCTTTAGACTCCTTGATCAAATATGGTCCAAATAACTGAGGGTTTCCAACTTCATCCCACATTAACGGTGTCTTGCACCTTCTCCCATACAAAGCTTCAAAAGGTGCCATCTTCAAACTAGCCTGATAATTGTTGTTATATGAGAACTGTGCGTACGACAAATTGTCATCCCAACTAGATCCATAATCTAGCGCACAAGCTCTCAACATGTCCTCTAGAATCTGATTGACTCTCTCAGTCTGTCCATCTGTCTGCGGATGAAAGGTTGTACTGAACTCTAGCCTGGTACCCAAAGTCTGGTGCAGCTGATTCCAAAACTTTGAGGTAATATGTGTCCCTCTATCTGATACGATGGTCCTCGGAACTCCATGCATACATACGATCCTGGTCATATATATCTTGGCCAATTTCACACTTGTATAGGTGGTTTTCACTGGGATAAAGTGAGCTACCTTGGTCAAGCGATCAACTACTACCCAGATAGAATCATATCCCGATCGGGTCCTGGGCAATCCGGTGATAAAGTCCATGCCAAGTTTATCCCACTTCCATTCGGGTATCGGCATAGGCTGTAGTAATCCTGCTGGCTTCTGATGTTCTGCCTTCACTCTCTGACATACATCACATACTGCTACATACTCGGCAATATCCTTCTTTATACCTGTGCACCAGAAATATTCCTTCAAATCCAAATACATCTTGGTGTTTCCGGGGTGAATCGAATATGGCGAGTCATGGGCTTCCTGAAGTATTAACTACCTGATCTCCGCATTATTAGGCACATAAATACGATCCTCAAACCATAAAGTCTCATGCTCATCCTCACGAAAACTTGTAACGCCCAGGATTCGAAGCGCCAGGTGTCTGCCAGCTATGTGCCGTCGTTGCCATGTCATGTGCTTGCGTGTTGCATTTTATCATGTCATCATGTGCATTGCATTGCATACGTGTTCGTCTCATGCATCCGAGCATTTTCCCCATTGTCTCCTGTTGTGAGTGGGTGTTAAACATTCTCGGAATGGACCGTGATTTGCCAAGCGGCCTTGGTATAGCACCGGTAGACCGCCTGTCAAGTTTCGTGCCATTTGGAGGTCGTTTGGTACTCCAACGGTTAACCGGGTAACCGTAAAAGCCCTCTTTGTGTTGCAGCCCAACACCCCTCCAAAGTGGCCCAAAATCCATCCTAACCCCCTCCATGCTCTCGGTCGTTCGATCACGATCGTGTGGGCGAAAACCGCTCCTCATTTGGACTCTCCTAGCTCCCTCTACCTATATATATGCCCCTCCCTCCGAATCCCGCAGTCCAAAACCCTAGCCCGCTCCTCGCATGACGGACACGTCCGTCCGCCCGGACAATCGCCACCGCGCTGGTCCAATCCGCGCCCGCCACGTGTTCCCCGCCGCCTCTCTCTCCTCGCGCCCGCGCCACAGCCGCTGGGCCCAGCCGCGACCCTCTCGGCCCGGAAGCTGCCGCCGACGCAGCAGCTATCGAAACTGCCCGTCGCGGAGCTTCGCAAATCCGCTGCGCCGCTACTCCTCCCACGGTGCCTCCCGGCGACCTCGCCGCCTCGCCTTGATGGCGCGCCGCCCGGCAGCGCCAGCGCCAAGGCCCTCGCCGCCCGCCACACGACCTCCGCCGCCCGTCGCGGCGGCCGCCGCCCTGGGTCGCGTCGCCACAGACGCTGCCTCCGCACGGAGCCGCCCGTGTCCGTCGGCGACCGCGCCGCCCTCGCCGACCGCCTCCTCGCCTCGCCGGAGCCGAGCTCGCCGGAGCTCTACTCCGGTCGGATCCGGCTGGTGGGATCAGATCCACCCGCACGACGATCCAAACGCCGGCCCCTTCTCCGGTTCCCTCCGTCCCGGGTCCTCCCCGTCCACGTTTTCGCGAGGTGAAAATCTGCCCCTAAGTCCCTAAGTTTTCAACATTTTGTGCCCCTGTTCATCGCACCATAACTACATGTATACTGCTCCGTTTCGTGCGTGTAATATATAGCAAAATGTTCATTGCGAGATGCTCTACAATTCCTTCCATTGTGCCATATTCATTTGAGTTCATCTTGATGCCTGAAGGATCGTTGCAAGAGTGCTATATGATGTTAATCTGCTGAAACTGTTATAACTTGGTGATTTGTCATTTTTGTTGCATTTGATGTGTGCATCATATGAGCTTGATGTCTACATGTGTTTTGAACTACTTCATTCCATCATTACAGGGGTGCCATCCATGTATTTTTGTGTGTTGTGTAGTGAGTGCATCAAGCTTGTTAAGTAGGGTACTTGCTGTTGCTGTTTTGCTAGGCTGAATCTGTTATTTCGTGATGCTATGTAAACCTGCTGCTACAAGTCATTATATGCATAATATGGAGATGTTTCAATAAGGATGTTTTGTTATAAATGTCATGATCTAGCCATCGATTCCCCTGGTTGCATTTATAGCCTGCTGTAGCTTGTTGTAACCTTGCTCCAAAATTGCTAAATAATGTCTGTCAGCCTGTCAACGTTAAGTTCAATGTTGCCATGATTGTTGTTAGTGACCCATGCACCCTATGAATTTTCTATTGCCATTTATAGCTTCATAAACATGTCTTCTTACTGATGGTTGCCTTTTCAAGTCATTTAATGCTCTGTGGTGAGTGGTACAAGCTCACCAACATGCCTACTTATTGTTGTTCCTGCCATGTATGTATCTGTCATATCATTTGCCATGTTTACATGGGTGTCATCATATCTTCTGAACATTTTTGGCTCATGGTCAGTAAAGGACTTTTGTTCTATGCATTTAGTATTATCTTGTCATGCCTTACGTTTCTACGTTAAGTTCCTGTAACATGTTGTTTGATAGCTCCAAACATTGCAACCTGATGTTGTTTCTGCAAAGTCTGAAACTGTTATTATTTGCAATGTTGCCATGTCTTTTTGAGCATGTTCTAGTGTTTTCTGGAGATATCTCAGTGTTCATTTTTGTTATGCTTTACCTGTAAATCATGTCCATGCCTTTTGTTCTCATGTTGGTGTGCTGTATCATGTTGTTTTGATGTTTGCAATATGCCTAGTTGCTATTTTGGACAGATTGTTGTTATATCATGTTTGGAGTGTATGTGTTGAACCGTTGCTCCGTTTTGAGTGTGCTCTATATTAACTTGCTTGATTTTGCATGTAGTTTCATATTATCATGTTGAATCCTTGTTTTGAGGTGTTTGATTGATGTTTGAATGCATTTTGCATCAATGCCATGTTGAACTTGTTTTGCTCATATCTTCTAGGCCGTAGCTCCATATCTAATGAACTTTATATGTAACTTGACTAGAATCTCGTGTAGATCATCTTGGTGAATCTTAACTTGTTGTTTAACAACTTGAACATAAGGTTTATTCAGATCTGGACCAATTCGAAATTTGCATATGAGGACTTACCGGAATTGTTATATGTTGTTTCCGGCCTCATTTAAACTTGCTTTGATGTGTTGCTCTTGTATGCATGATCTCTTGTCATGAGTAGCTTCATTTGCTTTGTCATGCATCATGCTTATTGTGCATCATGTCTTGCCTATGTGTGGTGTGTTCACCATGTTGTGTGCTTCTTCTCGATAGTTCCCGTTTCGTTGCGATCGTGAGGATTCGTTCGTCTACGCTTGGTTCGTCTTCGTGGCTTCATCTTATTCATGGACTCGTTCTTCTTCCTTGCGGGATTCAGGCAAGATGACCGCTACCCTGGATCTCACTACTATCATTGCTATGCTAGTTGCTTTGTTCTATCCCTATGCTGCGCTTCCGATCATTTACTCTTCAAGCCTCCCAAATTGCCATGTCAGCCTCTAACCTTTTCACCCTTCCTAGCAAACCGTTGCTTGGCTATGTTACCGCTTTGCTCAGCCCCTCTTATAGCGTTGTTAATTGCAGGTGAAGTTGAAGATTGCCCCATGATGGACATGATTATGTTGGGATATCACAATATCTCTTATTTAATTAATGCATCTACATACTTGGTAAAGGGTGGAAGACTCGGCCTTATGCCTGGTGTTTTGTTCCACTCTTGCTGCCCTAGTTTCCGTCATACCGGTGTTATGTTCCCGGATCTTGCGTTCCTTACGCGGTTGGGTGATTTATGGGACCCCCTTGACAGTTCGCTTTGAATAAAACTCCTCCAGCAAGGCCCAACATTGGTTTTACTATTTTCCTCACCTAGCCCTTTTTCCCTTGGGTTTTCGGAGCCCGAGGGTCATATTTATTTTACCCCCCCCCCCCCCGGGCCAGTTCTCCTCCAAGTGCTGGTCCAAACCGAGCGATGTCCGGTGCCCCCTGGGCAACCAGGGTCTATGCCAACCCGTCGTCTGGATCATCCGGTGTGCCCTGAGAACGAGATATGTGCAGCTCCTATCGGGATTTGTCGGCACATCCGGGCGGCTTTGATGGTCTTGTTTTACCATTGTCGAAATGTCTTGTAAACCGGGATTCCGAGTCTGATCGGGTCTTCCTGGGAGAAGGTATATCCTTCATTGATCTTGAGAGCTTATCATGGGCTAAGTTGGGACACCCCTGCGGGGTATAATCTTTCTAAAGCCGTGCCCGCGGTTATGCAGCAGATGGGAATTTTTTAATGTCCGGTTGTAGATAACTTGACACCAGATCCGAACTAAAACGCATCATCCGTGTGTGTAGCCGTGATGGTCTCTTTTCCGCGGAGTCCGGGAAGTGAACACGGTTTTGGGTTATGTTTGACGTAAGTAGGAGTTCAGGATCACTTCTTGATCATTGCTAGCTTCACGACCGTTCCGCTTGCTCTCTTCTCGCTCTTATTTGCGTATGTTAGCCACCATATATGCTTAGTCGCTGCTGCAACCTCACCACTTTTCCCCTTCCTTTCCCTTTAAGCTTTGCTAGTCTTGATACCCATGGTAATGGGATTGCTGAGTCCTCGTGGCTTCACAGTTACTACAACAACGATTCTTGCGTGTACAGGTTATGCGATGATCTCGGCGCTTGAGAGCGATGTTTACTTGTTTTGGAGTTCTTCTTCTGCTTCTTCTTTGATCGTGGGATAGGTTCCGGTCGGCACTGGGCTAGGTGGTGGATATTGTTTGAGTTTACATTTATGTTTCATCCGTAGTCGGATGTTGATCTCTCGTATGATGTTGATGTATTCTTGGGCGTTTGTGCCTTATGTATGTATCCCCACTATTATGTAATGTTGATGTAATGATATCCACCTTGCAAAAGCGTCTTCAAGATGCGCTTCTATCCTTGATGGGACCTTCGAGTTCCTTTAGGATTGGGTCGCATCTTGGGCGTGACAAAACTCTTGGCTTTTCCTTCGCTCATCTTCTCCTTTATCTCAGCAATTTTCTTGTCATCCTTCTGAGCTTCTCGAATCCTTCCCAATAATGTATACTGAACTTCCATTGCTGCAACAAAACCTCTTGGAACTATCTCCAAATGAAGTTCCTTGAGATCGTCAGCTAAGTCCTGCGGTAATCCTCCGCTTACGAGGGTATTGACATAGCTTTTGCGGCTCAAAGCATCTGCTACGACATTGGCCTTTCCTGGATGATAATGCACCTTCATATCATAATCCTTTATTAACTCCAACCATCTCCTCTGCCCGAGATTCAGCTCCTTCTGTGTGAAAATGTACTTCAAACTCTTATGATCCGTGTACATACCACATATGTTTCCAATCAGAAAATGTCTCCAGGTCTTGAGCGCATGCACTACGGCTGCTAACTCCAAATCATGTGTGGCATAATTCAACTCTAGAGGTCGTAGTTGACGTGAAGCATATGAAACTACTCTTCCATCCTGCATAAGTACACCTCCAAGTCCTAAGCGAGAAGCGTCACAATACACTTGGAAATCCTTACGTATATCCAGGAGAATCAGCACTGGGTTGTAACCAAACGTTTCTTCAACTCTTGAAAACTGGCTTCACAATCTTCGGTCCATTTAAACTTAGTGTCCTTCTTCAACAACTCTGTCACGGGTTTCGCAATCTTGGAAAAATTCTCAATGAACCTCCTGTAATATCCCGCGAGTCCCAGAAAACTATGGATATCTCCTACTGAGGTGGGTGCCAACCACTCAGTGATAGACCGAACCTTGGTAGGGTCTACTGCTATACCTTCTCCTGATATAACATGTCCAAGAAAACCAACTTCCTTCAACCAAAACTCATACTTGCTAAACTTGGCATACAACTGATGTTCCCTGAGCTTCTCGAGAACTAAGCGCAAGTGTTCCTTGCGTTCCTCTTCATTCTTCAAGTAAACCAAAATATCATCGATGAATACCACAACAAACTTGTCTAAAAACTCCATGAATACCTTGTTCATCATGCTCATGAAATAGGCAGGGGCATTAGTCAATCCAAAAGACATGACCGTGTAGTCATATAGCCCGTACCTGGTGGTAAAACTGTCTTAGGTATATCCTGTTCTTGGATCTTCAACTGGTGGTATCCTGATCGAAGATCTATCTTGGAAAATACTTTAGCTCCTTGCAACTGGTCAAACAGATTATTGATCATCGGTAGTGGGTACTTGTTCTTGATGGTCACTTCATTCAAAGCCCGATAATCAACAACCATTCTCAAAGATCCATCCTTCTTCTCAACTAAGAGCATTGGGGCTCCCCATGGTGATGAACTTGGTCAAATATAACCTTTCTCCAATAACTCCTTAATATGATTCTTAATTTCCTCCAGATCATTTGCGGGCATCCGATACGGTCTCTTCGATATTGGTCTGGTGCCTAGCAACAGCTCTATCAAAAACTCTATGTCTCGATCTGGCGGCATGCCTGGTAGTTCCTCTAGAAATACATCCGGGTAATCCTTCAGAATAGGCACTTCTTCCTGAACAACTCCCGAGAGAGAATTCACTTGGGTCCTCCTTGGCGCATGTCTGGATACATACTTGATCCTCTTTCCCTCCGGGGTGGTGAGTAAAATGGACTTACTAGCACAGTCGATGTTTCCTCTGTACTTTGATAACCAATCCATGCCTAATATTATATCCAATCCTTGTGACTACAAAATTATTAGGTCTGAGGGGAAAATGTGGCTACCAATGGTTAGGGGTAACCGATCACACCATCGGCTGGCCATATACTCTGCTCCTGGCGAGCTTACTAACATGGGTGAGCTAAGGGCTAAGGTTGGCATCTTAAACTTATCCACAAATCCCCTTGATATGTATGAATGTGATGCACCAGTGTCAAAAAGAACGAGAGCGGTAAATGAATTAATCAAAAACTTACCGATCACTGCGTCAGGCTGTTCTTCAACCTCCTCCACCTTGATGTGGTTCACCTATCCTCTGGTGAAAGGGTTGGGCTTCTTCCTAGAGCTTCTGTTGCCGTTTCCATTATTCGCTTCAGGACATTAGGTGGCATAGTGTCCAGTCTTCCCACACTTGAAACAAGTAATGTGATTTAGATCCTTCCTAGCGGGTGTTGCTGGGTTGGAACGTTTCTGTCCGTTCCTTCCTCCATTCCCATTCCCATTCTTGGGGCCACTATGGTTATGAAAACTCCCTCCATTATGAGTGTGACCTTCATGGTTATGAGTGTGTCCTCCCGAGTTCGGGGTAAAATGAGGCTTCGGCTCAGCTCCAGAATTATACTTCCCCTGTCCATACTTCCTTTTGCGGCTCTCTATCTTTTGCTACTTGCCTTCGATCATAAGAGCCCTATCTACCAACTCCTGGTAGTTAGTGAATGTTGCCACCATCAACTGCATACTCAGCTCATCATTCAGCCCTTCCATAAACTTCTCCTGCTTCGCGGAATCCGTGGCCACATCATCTGGGGCATAGCGAGCTAACTTACTAAACTCATCCACATACTGCCCCACAGTACGGTTTCCCTGGCGTAAGTTGCGAAACTCACGCTTATTCATACTCATTGCTCTAGATGAAACATGGGCTGTGGGGAAAGCTTGCTGAAACTGATCCCAATTGACATTGGCTATGGGAAAAGTGGTTGTGTAATTCTCCCACCATTATTCTGTGGGTCCATCCAATTGGTGTGCGGCAAAGCGCACCTTCTCAACATCTGTGCAACCTGCGGTGGTCAGCTCCCTTCCAATCCTGCGGAGCCAGTCATCAGCAACTATCGGCTCGGTGCTACTGGAAAACACCGGCGGATTCAACCCCAGAAAATGTGCTAAGTTGTCAACCGGAGGAGGTGGTGGGTTGTTGTTGTTGTTGTTGTTGTTGTTGTTGTTGACTTGGTTCTGAACTAGTAGCTGCATCATGGCATTCTGCTGTTGGATCAACTGAGTGAGCTCCGGTGGAAAGACAAATCCGGTGTCACGTCTCGGAGGCATCTGGCGGGTTTTAGAGGGGAGAGATTAGAACAGAGTGAGGTCTAGAAGAAATCACTACCCATATGCACATGAGACAAACACATTCATATCACATCACTCAATTCAAACAAGGGCATACAATCAATCTAGCTACCATTACTAAATACTCAGACTATTACTATATACATGGGGGAATACTACTGATAATATGGTGGTCGACTAGAAATTTTGATCGGAAGAAGACTCCATGATATCTGCTCCAGCTTCATCTTCATAATCATCATTACTGTCGGGGTCGGAGTCGGTGTCGTCGATGATGATGTAGTCTTCGGGATGGTTGTCCTCTCCTGGCGCGGGATCTCCCATGAAAATTCCTAGCTTCTTCTTCAGGTATTCATTCTTCTCCAAGAGTACCGCAATTTCCTCTTCATATCCATCGCATGTAGACTTGAGTTCCTCTTCTAGCTCCATGTTCCTGGTCATCACCTTCTTCAGTCTATCATCTTTGGCGCACATCTGGTTCTCTGACGATTTAATGTGTTGGTTTATCTCCTGGATGTAGGCTGCAATGGACTTGTCCCTCCTGGTGCAAATCATCTCCCATTGCTCATCTCGGCGTCCACATATATGGTAGATGGTGTCCTTAAGATCCTTGTGGCGATGTGAGCTGCCATGCTCTTTCCTAGACTCCAGGTTGGTGCATCAAAGGAAAACTCTATGGGCTCAGTAACTGGCGTGAATGTCCTTCCTAGAACATGAACTCGAATCATCCAACGTTCCTCTTCTGGTAAAGTGGTGATGTAGGTCCCGGTGAAGCTTGGTATTCCGATGTTCAGGTACCTAGTGACTTCCTTCAAGTGTCATCCAGAAGGTATGTGTGTCTTCATCCGGTTGAGCAAACTAGTTCCTTGGGTCCGCCATCTATAGAGTAGAAAATGGAGAAGAGTCAGAAATGAGTAGAGAAGAGGTCCTATGGCTCATCTTAGTGGTCGCGTCCTACAGTCAGCGTGTGCTATGATACCATCTTGTAGCGATCCAACGTCAAACGGTCAAATCTCTGTTTGTAAGTGTCATCCCTGGATCGGTAATGCTGACACACATAGTACTTGAAGGATTTATAATAGAGTTTCAATCACACACTTATTACATCGAATAACTCAAAGAGTAATATGGCTGAAGGCCATCTAAATAAGATTACATCGGAAGCTTCGAAGGTAAATGAGTCCATCAACTCCAACGGCATAGCTGAGTGCATGACAACGACCTAGCGCACCTTACTCTTCGTCTGCAAAGTCTGCAACATAATATGTTGCAGCCTGAAATGGGTCAGCACATGGAATATGCTGGCAAAATAACACTGTAGAGCAATGAACATGTAACAACTATATCTATATGCATATATGGCTGGTGGAGGCTCTATAGTTAATTTGCAGAAAGCTAGTTTTTTCCTACAACAAAGGAATACATTTTATTTAACTACAAAGTTTGTTGAAATCATTGAGAAGGTTCCTCCAACTCAATCCAAAATTAATAATCATCAACCCAACAAATTAATTAGTAGAGTGATGAGATCAAATCAATAATTCAAGTACCAGATACTCAAGATGTCCATAACCCGGGACATGGCTAACCATGATTAGTTTATACACTCTGCAGAGGTTTGCGCACTTTTCCCCACAAGACTCGATCTCCTCCGTTGAATTTCTCGCACTACATGGTGTTTGAGAAATGGATGACCGACACATAGTCTTTCATAAGCATTAACTCTTTACTCTGGGTAGACAGTACCGAGGGAGTCCTAGATTAGGGGGTCGTCGGACAGCCGGACTATATACTTTAGCCGGACTGTTGGACTATGAAGATACAAGATTGAAGACTTCGTCCCGTGTCCGGATGGGACTCTCCTTGGTGTGGAAGGAAAGCTTGGCAATATGGATATGTAGATCTCCTCCCTTTTAACCGACTCTGTATAACCCTAGCCCCCTCCGGTATCTATATAAACCGGAGGGTTTAGTCCATAGGACAACAACAATCATACCATAGGCTAGCTTCTAGGGTTTAGCCTCTACGATCTCGTGGTAGATCAACTCTTGTATTACTCATGTCATCAAGATCAATCAAGCAGGAAGTAGGGTATTACTTCCATCGAGAGGGCCCAAACCTGGGTAAACATCGTGTCCCCCGCCTCCTATTACCATCCGCCTTAGATGCACAGTTCGGGACCCCCTACCCGAGATCCGCCGGTTGTGACACCGACATTGGTGCTTTCATTGAGACTTCCACTGTGCCGTCACCGTAAGGCTTGATGGCTCCTTCGATCATCGGCAACGATGCGATCCAGGGCGAGGTTTTCCTCCCCGGACAGATCTTCGTATTTGGCGGCTTTGTACTGCGGGCCAACTCGCTTGGCCATCTGGAGCAGATCGAGAGCTACGCCCCTGGCCATCAGGTCAGGTTTGGAAACTTGAACTATACTGCCGACATCCGCGGAGACTTGATCTTCGACGGATTCGAGCCCATGTCAAGTGCGCCGCACAATCACGATGAGCATGACTTAGCTCTGCCGTCGGACAGTGTTCAGGAGATCGCACCTGCAAGTACTCCGGCTCTCAATCCGGGACAAGTTACGCCATCTGAGGACGGGTGGATGGACCCGACCATGGAGGCCACACTCTCAGTGGCGATAGAGCCGAATACTGACTTCACCTCCTACGAGACCCGTGTTGCCGAATCGTTGGATTCGTCCTCGGCCATGGGCTCCGAGTCGCCTACGTCCGTGCCTATTGAATCCGATTGGACACTGATTATGGAGTTTACCTCTGCGGATATCTTTCAGCACTCGCCCTTTGGCGATGTGCTAAACTCGTTGTGGTATCTCTCTTTTTCAGGAGACCCTTGGCCGAACTATGTCCGGCTAGAATGGGATGCAAACGATGAAGAAATTCGCTCCCCACCCACCACCCACTTAGTAGCCACTGCCGACGATATAACAGAGATGCTCGATTTCGGCTCCGAAGACATCGACGGTATGGACGACGATGTAGGAGACGAACAGGAACCATCGCCCACAGGGCACTGGACAACCACTTCATCACATGATATATACACGGTGGATACACCCAAAGAATACAATGATGAGGAATGGGAGGGTGCAGCGAAGGATAACCCCCTTGAGAAGCAACCAAAGCAATGACGCAGACGCCGCTCCAAATCTCGCCTCGGCAAAAACAGCGATAACATCGCAAGAAAGAATGAGACCCCGGACGACTCCAATGCAATAGAGCAGGATGAGCCAGCGGACGGCGAACATAGTACGGAGCCACTGTCTGATCATGGCGACGTCGAGGGTAGAAATCATCAACCTGTCTCCGAAGAGAAGAATAGTCCGGATGACGATATACATATCATCCTGGAAAGGAACTTGGAACAAGAGAACCTCCACAGAAGGCTTATTGCCACCGCGAGGAGTCTCAAGAAGCAGAAACAAAGGCTTAAGGCCGCGCAAAATACACTCATCAGTAGATGGAACAAAGTGCTGGACACTACGGAAAAGTACGGTGGCAGTCACCACACAAAGAGTTACCCAAAGCGCAAGCTGCTGCCTGAATTCGATGACGAGGCCTTAGAGCCTACACAACCGAAAAATAAAATGGCTGATCGGTCGGATCGACCACCTCGTGGCCGCGATAGGGCGGCTAACGAGGCCGCACATAAGTCATCACACGATTTACGTGAGGACTTGCATCAAAAAGATGGCATTACCAAATCCATCTACGGATCTAGGAAGCACGCTCCAGCGGAGAATCAAAACCGAACACTACAACCGTCAGAACGCCACGATACATCCAAATACAGGGGTGCCACACACCCCCTATGCTTCACCGATGAGTCTTCGGATCACGAATTTCGGAAGGATTCAAACCCGTGAACATAGAGGCGTCTGACGGAATGACAGACCACTGGGTGCGGATTGAGGACTTCATCCTCCATATCCATATGGCTCATGGAGACGATCTCCACACCATCAAATACTTGCCCTCAAGCTGAAAGGACCAGCTCGGCCTTTGGTGAAGAGCCTCCTCGAAAATTCAATTGGAAGTTGGGAGGAGCTTAAGGATGCTTTTAGGGCTAACTTTCAAGGGACCTATGTCCGACCTCCGGACGCAGACGATTTAAGTCATATAATTCAACAGCCCGGAGAGTCAGCCCGAAAGCTTTGGAACATATTTCTCATTAAGAAGAATCAAATCGTCGACTGCCCGGACGCCGAAGCCTTAGCAGCTTTCAAACACAGCGTACGAGACGGATGGCTTGCCAGACAACTCAGCCAAGAAAAGCCAAGGACAATGGCAGCCCTAACAAGCCTCATGACCCGCTTTTGTGCGGGCGAAGATAGCTGGCTGGCCCGTAGTAGCACCAGCGACCCAGGCACATCTGAAGCCAGGGATGTCAATGGAAAACCACGACATAGTAAAAGCAAGCGTCGAAATAACGAAGACAGCCCAGACAACAGAGATGGACCGTCCAGCCTAAACAAGATTCTAGACAAATTATGTCAGATTCATGGCACCTCCGACAAACCTGCAAATCACACCCACAGAGAATGCTGGGTCTTCAAGCAGGCCGACAAGTTAAACGCCAAACATAAGGGGAGGGAGACACCAAGTGAAGACGAGGATGAGCCTCGCCAGCAACGCGCTGGGGGACAGAAAAATTCCCAGCAGAGGTCAAAACAGTGAATATGATTCACGTAACAAAAAGAAGGAGCAAACATGCACTCCGAGACACATGCGCCATAGAGCCCGTCACCCCTAAGTTCAACCCTTGGTCGGCCTTCCCGATCACTTTTGATCGCAGGGATCACCTGATAAGTATCCGGCACGGAGGATTGGCTGCCTTGGTGCTAGACGCAATTATCGACTGATACCATCTCACCCAAGTCCTCATGGACGGTGACAGTAGTCTTAATCTAATATATCAGGACACAGTCCGCAAAATGGGGATAGACCCGACAAGAATCAGCCAAAGCAAAACTACCTTCAAAGGAGTAATACCAGGCCCAGAGGCCCGCTGTATGGGCTCTCTAGTACTAGAGGTTGTATTCGGTTCTCCCGACAACTTCCGAAGTGAAAAGTTAACCTTCAACATCGCTCCATTCCGAAGCGGCTATCAAGCACTACTCGGAAGAACAACTTTCGCTCGTTTTAATGCAGTACCGCATTACGCTTCTCTTAAGCTTAAGATGCCCGATTCACGTGGCATCAACATAGTTAGTGGAAATGTTGAGAGTTCCTTACGCGCGGAAGAAGGTGTGGCGGCTTTAGCAGCCGAACACTAAATGGCCTCTCCAACCAGAATAAATGACCGGTGTCGGATTTCGGGTTCCGGCAGACCCTTGAGGTTCGAATACTGGGGTGCATGCGGAGATCTTTCCCCTACCAGCTCACGCGTGAATGGTTTGCGAGGGATCTAAACTAGGAACAATGAACGACACAAGAGACACAAGGTTTATACTAGTTCGGGCCACCGTGGTGGTGTAACACCCTACTCCAGTGTGTGGTGTGGTGGATTGCCTCAGGGGGTGATGATGAACAGTACAAAGGGAGAACAGCGTCGCGAGGGGCTGTTCTTGAGCTGGTGCGATGAACTGCTTGGGTGAGTTCAGCCGCCTCTCTCTCTCTCTCTCTGGTTGATTCGTCGACCCCCCTACTCGGTGGGTGGCTAGTCCTATTTATAGGCAGAGGCCCTGGGCCTCTTCCCAAATAATGAGCGGGAAGGGCGCCAACAATTGGCCATTTTGAAGGGGAACATATGGTACACTTATCCTGAGGAGGCTCCCTGTCGTCCGCCCCGCGAGGCTTGGCCCCTCGCGAGGGTCTTGAGCTTGAGCTAATGAAGCTGGGCCGCGCTGGGCCCCGACTTGAGCCATGCTGCAGGCCGCAGACAGGCAAGTCTGGGGACCCCCGTTCCCAGCACGCTGACAGTAGCCCCGGGCCCAAGGCGCGCTCGGACTTGGCTTAGCGGAGAAGCGAAGGGCAGTCACGAGCGCCGTCAGGGCTAACAGCTGGCCTTGGGCGCCACGTGGCGATTGATTGGACGTGGGCGTCTCCGCTTCCCACGATGCCTCGGCAACCGCATGACTTGACAAGTCCCTGTATGCAAAAAACGGGTCGTGATTACCTGCGATCATGGAGGCTGACGGTTGGCCTCCTCCGGCCATAAGTACGGAAAGGCGCGAGCCGCTCCAGTTCATCTCCCTCTGCTATTCCCCCTCTTCTTCGCTCCGACCTCTCGCTATCTCCATGGCTCCGCCGAAGAGGTTCTCGGCCGCGGAGAAGGGAAAGGCTCGTTAGGAAGGGCCTGACTCTCCTCCGACCAGGCGTGGTCGGGGCCTTCCCCGCAAGCACCCCGCGATGGCTTCCCGCGGTCGCGGTGGCGGCTCCCTGCGTGGTGATGGGCGCCAGGTTGTCGGTGGGGGGCGCATCGCGACCGTGCGACCCCCTAGGCCGCGCTTCCACTCGGCGGAGGTGCTGCCAGAGTTCGTCGTGTGGTCGGTAGAGCCCACCAGCGCCTGGCTCCAGCTTCCCCGCTTCTTTGTGGGTGAACTGCCGGCCGGCGCTCAGAGGCCTCTCGGCGGTGGCGACGGTTGTTGCAGCGGGGCCTCCGGGCCATTGAAGTCTCCGCCGCGGGAATGTGGCCTGACCCGTGGTCGGGTAACGCTTGTTCGCTGCTGGGCCCGAGCCGGGCGATGCCTCTTGCACTTCAAGTTCGACGACGACGCCAAATTTCTATGTGAGGGTGTTCGAGGAGACGATCGCTGCTGTGTGCTGCTCGAAGACGGCGACCGCGGCCGTGTACCCAGCCCCGGCGATGAGCGGGGTGAAGATGGCAGCGGGCGCGTGGCCGGCGGCGCTCGGGGCTCGTCGAGCTTTGGTGGCTCTCCTTCGGACATCAGATCCTCCAGCGGGGGCCGCAGCCAGCCTACGTGCCATCGTGCCCGCCTGGAGGGAGGTAGCGGGTCGGCCCGCCGTCGAGCCTCGGTGAAGCGCGAGGAGGAGTCCGACTGAGCTCCGAAGGTCGTACGGGCCTTCGCCGCGAGTTGGTGCCAAGCAAGCCGTGCCTATTTTGTTTTTCTCCCTTCCCTGCGCAAAGAGACAGTAATGTAGGGCCCTGTGGGGGCGTGTTGAACTGTTACCGTTAATTATTATGTTGTTTCCGTTATTCTCGTATTGTGCTTTTGCGCCGCATGCCCGTGTGCAGGAATTACTTAGCTCGGGAGGACTTGTTGTGGCCCTTGCTTCCTGAGGCCGAGGCCTCGTCAAACGCTTCGTGTCCTGCAAAGATTAGTCTGGAGGGGTAACTTCCGGCCTCGGTTGCGGAGGCGACCGACCCAGGTCCTGTGTTTGTGTTGCGATTCCCGAGGGGCACGGACTGGGAGGGGCGCTCCCGTAGTGGACCTGGACAGGACAGCTTCAAACAATGGGGGCAGAAAACACTCGCGAGAGTGCCCGCGCTGCCCCCTCGCAAGACTTGCGCGAGAGAAATCGAGGCAAGCGAGTGAAAAAGACAAAGAATCACGAGCCAAGGACGGCAGCAACTTCAATAAAACTTCGAATAAGGACGAACAAACCAACTGCAGAATGCAAATGAAAAAGCCGCGTCTGGCACCTAATCTAGTCTTCAACGTCTTCTCACTAGCACGGAGCTAAGTGCTGCCACTGGGCGTGGGCGGGAGCCCCCGAGGCCCGAGGGCGGCTCTCCGGAGACTCCGGGGCGTGTACAGCCCCAACTCATTATTACGTGAGAGTGTCACGGGCGGCGAGCTTCACAGGCATTGGCCTTCTTCACAGGCTCCGGGCCTTTCTTGGGGAAGGTAAGCTTCACAGGCGTTCGCCTTCTTCACAGGCTTTGGGCCTTTATCGGGAAAATAAACTTCACAGGCGTTCACCTTCTTCACAGGCTCTGGGCCTTTCTCGGGAGAATAAACTTCACAGGGGTTCACCTTCTTCACAGGCTCTGGGCCTTTCTCGGGAGAATAAACTTCACAGGGTTCGCCTTCTTCACAAGCTCTGGGCCTTTCTCGGGAGAAGAAACTTCACAGGTGTTCGCCTTCTTCACAGGCTCTGGGCCTTTCTCGGAAAAATAAACTTCACAGTCGTTCGCCTTCTTCACAGGCTCCGGGCCTTTCTTCAAGGGTAGAACTTTCGGAGGTGCTGGATGTTCCACGCGTTCGGGATGGGCACCCCCTCCTGAGTCTCCAAGCGTGCGGAGCCGGGCCTGGAAACATGAACAACCTTTAACGGGCCCTCCCACATGGGAGAAAGCTTATGCAGCCCTTCCCTGGAGAGGACCCGTCTGAGCATGAGGCCCCCTACCTCAAGAGTCCTGGGGCGGATGTTGCGGCAGTGGTATCGCCGCAGCACCCTCGATGATGTTCCTCCCCCAGAACGAGATCCGTCCCTCGCATGGCGTCCTGCTGCGCCTCGTCGAACGCCAGGACCCGTGCGGAGCGACGCTTGACCTCGTGAGGGAGGACGGCTTCCGCTTCATAGATGAGGAAGAACGGGGTCTCGCCCGGTCGGCTTGGCAGCGGTCGTCGCGGATGGACCACGGACGGATCGGAGCTCGTCGTTCCAGCCCCTGCCACAGGCCTCCAGCTTCTTTTTGAAGGTCCTGGTTTTGAGGCCCTTCAGGACCTCTGCGTTGGCTCGCTCGGCTAGGCCATTACTCCGGGGGTGCACCATCGAGGCGTAGCATATCTGCGTCCCACGGTTAGCACAATACGTTTTGAAGAGGTTGCTGGTGAACTGCGAACCGTTGTCGGTGATGATGTGGTTAGGCACCCCAAACCGGCTCACAAGGCCCTTGACGAACTTGACCATAGAGTCCACTGGGATGGTGCCGACAGCTCCTACCTTAGCCCACTTGGTAAACTTGTCCACGGCGACGTAGAGGTAGCGATAGCCCCCTCGCCCCCGAGGGAACGGGCCCAGAATATCCAGCCCCCAAACTGCGAATGGCCATGAGAGGGGTATAGTTTGCAGACCCCCGGCTGATGGATCTGCTTGGCGTGAAACTGGCAGGCCTCGCAAGCCTTTACCAGCTCAACAAATACGCTGAGTCTTTGTGGGCCAGTAGAACCCGCTGCGGAACGCCTTGCCAACGAGGGTCCGTGATGATGAGTGATGCCCACAGTCTCCATCGTGTATGTCTTCAGCAATTCCCTCCCTTCCTCTCTGGAAATGCAGTGCAGGGACACGTCGTTCGGTCGCCTCCGATAAAGCTCTCCATCCCTGATGCAATAGGCCGTGGCTTGCCGCGCCACACGCTCCGCCTCCTCCTCCTTCTCCGGCAGGGTCCCCCGCGTCAAGTAGCTCTTGAGCTCTGTGATCCAGCACCCTTCCTGAGGCTCCAACGCCAGGAGCAGACGTGCCCCTGAGGCCAGGCCGCAGACCGGGGCTCCCGAGGCAGGTGGCTGGGGGAGCTCCTCCTGAGGCTGCACCGCGCTTGATAGAGGTGGCGCCACCGAGGGCCTGAAGAGTCGCTCTTCGAAGATGCCAGGCTCTTGAGGCAGCCGCCTGGACGCCCTCTTGGCGATGTCATCCGCTTATTGATTAGTGCCGCGAGGCACATGCTGTAGCTCCAGCCCCCAGAACTGCTTCTCCATCCTGCGAACCTCCGCGAGGTAGGCTTCCAGGTGCTCGTCCTTCGGCTCGTATATCTTGTTAGAGAAGTTGACGAGGAGTTGCGAATCGCCCTTGATGATGAGGCGCTTTACCCCCAAAGCGACTGCGGCTCTCAGGCCGGCTATCAGGCCTTCATATTCTACTATGTTGTTGGAGACCTTTTCCCCGTGCTGGAAACAAAATTGCACGGCGTAATAGAGCTTGTCCTGAGTAGGCGATATGAGCACTGCGCTGGCCCCTGCGCCATGCCGGGAGAATGCCCCGTCAAAGTACATGACCCAACCTTCCGGTGCCTCGCTCCCCAGAGAAAGTGATCGGTCTTCGCCTGCTTCGGGGCCGGGTGCCTCCGTCCATTCTGCCACGAAATCTGCCAATGCGGCCCCCTTGATGATTCTGGTTGTGCTGAATTCTAGCCGAACGCTTGCGATTCGATGTTCCACTCGGCGACTCTTCCAGCTGAGTTGGGGCTCCTGAGCACCCTCTCCAGAGGGTATGCTGAGACGACCTTGATGGGATAACCTTGGAAATAGTGCCGCAGCTTGCGTGAGGCCATCAACAGCGCGAGGAGTTTTTGGGCCATGGGGTACCGCGCCCTCTCATCCTGTAGCACCGTGCTGACGAAGTACACTGGGTGCTCGACGAGAGTAGGAGTGCCGATGGGACCCTTGCCCTCCGGAGGGTCTGATGCCTCCTGAGTCGACAGAACCCCCAGCACCTGGCTGCCTGGCGCGGCCTCTTCGGCCCTAGGGGCATCTTCCTGCTGAGGCTGGTTTCCGTCTGCCGAGGCCGTGGTCGGGCGTGATGCAGCCTTAATATGGCGCTCTTCCCGAACCTCCACTAGAGTTGCGCTGGCGGAGTAGGGTGTGGCGGCGAGGTAGAGCACCAGGGGCTCGAGTGGGCGTGGCACGACCATCACAGGAGGGTTGGTAAGGTACCTCTTGAGTTCTTGGAACGCCTTGTCAGCCTCTTCAGTCCATTCAAAGGGGCCCTTCTTCTTCATCAGCTTGAAGAATGGCAGTGCTCGTTCCCCCAGCTTGGAGATTAAACATCCTAGCGCGGTCACGCGCCCGGTGAGTTTCTGCATTTCTCTAAGGGTCTTCGGCGGGCTCATGTCTTCGACTGCTTTGACCTTTTCTGGGTTGGCCTCGATGCCCCTATGGGACACGAGGAAACCCACGAGCTTGCCCGAGGGGACTCCGAATATGCACTTCTCCGGTTTGTGCCACAGATCCACTTTATCAAGGCTCGCGAAGGTTTCTTCCAAGTCTTGTATTAGAGTTTTTGCCTCCCGAGACTTCAACACAATGTCATCGACGTACGCCTCAACATTTCTCCCAAGCTGCGGGCCCAAGGCAATGTGCATCAGTCGCTGAAAGGTTGCTCCTGCGTTGCGCAACCCAAATGGCATGCAGGTATAGCAGTATACTCCGCACGGGGTCAAGAAAGCCGTTTTTTCCACGTCTTCTATCGCCATCTTAATCTGGTGATAGCCTGAGAAGGCATCCAGTTAGCACAACAGGTCACACTCGGCGGCGGAGTCGACGATCTGGTCAATGCGAGGAAGCGGAAATGGATCCTATGGGCAGTCCTTGTTGAGGTTGGTGAAGTCGACACACATACGTTCCTTCCCCCCTTTTTTGGCACGACAACTGGGTTGGCCAGCCAGTCCGGGTAGAGGACCTCCTGAATAACCCCCGCTGCCTCAAGCTTGCGGTTCTCTTGGATGATAAAAGCTTGTTTCTCTGTGCACTGTCGCCTCGCCTTCTGCTTCACGGGGCGCACGTTGGGGCACACGTTGAGGTGATGCTCAATCACGCCCCTTGGGACCCCCGCCAACTGATCAGGTCCCCACGCGAACACCTTCTTGTTTGCGTGCAGGAACTTCACCAAGGCCTCTTCCTGCTTGTGTTCGAGGTTTGCACCTATGGTGAAGGTGGCGTCAGTGGACCCGTCCTCGTCGACAGGTACCTACTTGGTTTCCGCCTTGTTTTGAGCGAATAATTGCTTCTTCTTGGACGGCGCAGCCCCCTTGGGCTCGGGGCGCCAAAGATCGCTGGCGGGCCGTGCGCCGCGGCCTTATGAAAACAAGCTTGAGCGCTGCAGTGCATCCTCGGTGCTCCCTGACATAGTAAGGGACGCCGCTGCTCCCGGGCATCTTCATGAGGTTGTACGCCGGGTGAGTTGCCGCCATGAACCGGGCCAAGGCTGGGTAGCCGAGGATGGCGTTGTAAGGGAGGCCGATGGGGGCGATGTCGAAGTCGATCAGCTCTGTTCGGAAGTTGTTGCGGGTGCCGAAGGTCACCAGGAGGCGAATTTGCCCAGGTAGACGGTGGAACCGGCTCCGACTCCCGAAAAAGGCCTGCTGAGCTGGAGCCGCTCTAGTGGCACATGGAGGAGGCTGAAGGCCTCCACGGAGAGCATGTTGAGGCCAGCTCCGCTGTTGATGAGGGTCCTGGTGACTGCCACCTCGCAGATGGTGCGGGTGCACAGCATCGGGAGCGCACCCGATCCGGCGGGGTTGGAGGGGTGATCATCCGAGTTGAAGAGCAGATCGGCCTCACGCGCCACCCAGCCCGGCGGGGCTCCCTGGCGTCCAGAGGTGGCGGTGATCTGGCGAGTGAACGGCTTGACGTGGCGGCTTGAAGGCGGCGCCTGCGAGCCGCCTAGGAGGGCTGCGACGACCGGGGGAGCTGGCGTGGCGTAATGGGCGAGGAAGAGGCCGCGCAGCTCCCCCCAGGAGGCCACAGAAGCCGTTGGTAGGTGGAGCAGCCACATGCGCGGAACGCCGGTGAGGGCCATGGGAAACCAGTGGGCCATCACCCTATCGTCGCCCCCGGCCTTGAGTACAGCCTCCTCATACGCCAGCAGGAAGACCAGCGGATCCGTCGCGCCGTTGTAGCGCGGCGGCATCTCGGGCTTGAACTCGGGCGGCCACCGCACCTGCCGCAAGGCGGGGGCCAAGGCTCGGAGCCCCCTGGCCCCAGCATCGGCGTCGGTCATTGGAGCAGGTGGTGCTCCCATGGGGGCGCGACGGGCGCGAGACGATGACCCGCTGCTGCTCGGCACCGAAGGACGCAGGGATGAGGCCTGCTGCTCGCTCCCTGCTGGGCCGGTGGCGGCGTTGGCAGCAGGCGACGGGGAGCGACGGGGGCGTCCACCGATCGGCGCCGTCTGGGCGACGCGGGTGGCGAGAGCAGCCCGGCGCTCGGCACGAGCTCGGCGAGCGTCAGCCATGGGCACGACGGAAGATCACACGCGACCAGCGGAAGAAAGATTCCGGCGCACCCCTACCTGGCGCGCCAAATGTCGGATTTCGGGTTCCGGCAGACCCTTGAGGTTCGAACACTGGGGTGCGCGCAGAGATCTTTCCCCTACCAGCTCACGCGTGAATGGTTTGCGAGGGATCTAAACTAGGAACGATGAACGGCACAAGAGACACAAGGTTTATACTGGTTCCGCCACCGTGGTGGTGTAACACCCTACTCCAGTGTGTGGTGTGGTGGATTGCCTCAGGGGCTGATGATGAAAAGTACAAAGGGAGAACAGCCTCGCGAGGGGCTGTTCTTGAGCTGGTGTGATGAACTGCTTGGGTGAGTTCAGTCGCCTCTCTCTCTCTCTGGTTGATTCGTCGACCCCCCCTACTCGGTGGGTGGCTAGTCCTATTTATAGGCGGAGGCCCTAGGCCTCTTCCCAAATAATGAGCGGGAAGGGCGCCAACAATTGGCCATTTTGAAGGGGAACATCTGATACACTTATCCTGACTAAAGTTGGGCTTCGACTGCCAAAGGCTCTGGTGGTGACGCCGTCCTGGGCTTCACGATAACCTCCATCCTGCCGTTCTGCTGGTCTTGGTATTGTTGCACCGAAGCGGTAACCGTTGCCTGATGCATTGGCCTGTGCTTGCCCCCTTTGCACCGAAAGGGAAACAAGGACACTGCGCAGGCCGACGCCCGCCTGGCGCTCGCCTGGTCCTCGATCGTCATGGCTTGCGTCAAGGGGCACCCTCGTGAGGTACCCTGCCTTGATCTCTCCGCCTCCTCGCGAGCCTGCCTGAGGAGGCTACTCCTGAGGAGGCTCCCTGTCGTCCGCCCCGCGAGGCTTGGCCCCTCGCGAGGGTCTTGAGCTTGAGCTGATGAAGCTGGGCCATGCCGGGCCCCCACTTGAGCCACGCTGCAGGCCGCAGGCAGGCAAGTCTGGGGACCCCCATTCCCAGAACGTCGGCAACTGGTCGTCAAGACCGCGGACATGGTTAGACGAGTCCGGCGCATCACTAGCTGTAACAGCTTAGATAAACCTGAGATTGGTTTGACGGATATACCCCTATAGGCGGTACCAGGGGATTCCCGCATGTAAAAAGGACTACAGTTTGGCTCGACCTTACTTATCTTGAATTTTAATGGTTTATTGAGAATAACCAATTTTTCGCATGACAACTTTCACCTAAGTTCTTCTCTTTTACAGATGATAATCGTGCTACACCCTTTCAGGACACGACACAACGGAGACACGGGCGCAGACGTGCAGCAGGGCCTCGCTCAAAGGTTTCTTTTTAGATTAAGACCATGTGTAAACCTTTTTTACTGTCTCTTGTTGCTTCACATCCTCCGGATACTCAGTATAACCGAGAGGGATGCTGACGTTATTGGCATTTCGCCACGTCAGAATAATGCATGTACCTGGACACTAGGGGTTCATTATCAAGGGCGTTACCTAGCCCGGTATATGTTGTAAAGACCGAATACCTTAGGGAGTGTTTGGCATCGCGAGTTTGGCCTTATATGCATCAGCTCCGAATCATGTCTTTGGTCAAATGTTGGGTTTGCCCGGCTCCCGCATTTTGCTACCTTACGTTCCGCTCTATCGGCTAAGGTGGCACCGGGAGAACTACTGCGACTGTGCCCTGGTTCATCCGGATGAGCACCTCAGTAGAGAAAGACGAAAACTGACTGTCATGATAAAGTGCGAGACTAGTCAACCACTCGATGACTTAGCGGAATCTTCGGGATTCCTCCGCATTAACGAAGGGCCGGTTTTCCTGGTCATGTACGTACGCGCCCCGTATTCGGATGAGCGCGGAAGTACCAGGGGCTATATAGTAGCCCCATTGTCAAACTCGTATGGTTAAGTGAAAGTGTTAAAGCAATGTAGTCCGATTGCCTCGTTCGCCGCGCTACCACCTCCTTAATGGACCAAGACGTTGGATCAAGTGTGAACACGCGCTTTTGCGAACACCCCACATTATATGCGTGGGGGCTAAAGCCGACGACTGCAAACTTTCAGGTTATATACATATATACATAAACGGCCGCAAAGGAGGCACCATAATTCTTTCAGGCAAAAGTATAAACACAACCTTTATAATTGAAATAGCATTGTTATTACAATCGATATAAATGTCACTCGAATATGACACTCTTCGAGCACTGAGTCTCAATTAAACGAGCACCTTCCAGGACTCCATCAAAATAGTGCTTGGCCGAAACCTGGCCTACGGCCGGATTCGGGGTTGCAATCGCGTTGGCCTCCATCTCCGCCCAGTATGTCTTGACACGGGTAAGAGCCATCTGCGCACCCTCTATGCATGCCGACCTCTTTACAGCGTTGATATGTGGCCTTGGTCCTTCCGGCCAGAGATGATCCACGATAGACCTCATGGCAAGCCCGTACAACCTATGGAGCTCGGCCCACTCGGCCATTTTCTCATTTAACAGCAGCGGACGCGCCGGAGCATTGAACTGCGACCAGAACAACTTTTCCACTTCATGATCTTTTTGATCTTCGAAAAACTTGGTCGCATCAGCAGCACTTGCTGCCAAATCTAGGTACGCGTCCGCAGACCTCCATAATTGATCCAGACGGGCATACTTAGGATCTCCGAACTTCGTCCGCAACAAAAAGGGCTTCCCAGCCGTGATATTTCCGGCTTGACGTAGCTCCTCCTTCGCCACTTTGATTTTAAAGCGGGTTTCCTTAGCTGCTACCATGGCTTTCTCTAGTTCCGCCATATTTGTTTGATTTTCCCTTTCGAGAAGCTCATAACAGTCGCGGCGTCTTTCAGCTCAATAGCCATCTTGGCTATTTTCTCTTTGCTCTCGCAATGCGCAGCCTGTTCGGCTTTTAACTCTTCGACCGCCTTTAGGGCGGCCGCATCACTCCTCCTGGCTTGTTCCTTGGCTCGGGCAAGTTCCGCCCGAAGGGTCTCCACGGTGGTAGCTTCATCTGCAGTCACATCATATTATAGATACTAGCATTATGCTCCTCTTAATAAATGTTGACCATCGGAGAATACATACCCGGTGCCTCGTCAAGCCGCCTATTTACAAGCACGATGTCGGCATCTGCCGCATCAAGTTGCCGATTAAACAAACTCACCAGTCCGGCTAGCCACTGGACCTTGAGCCACACGCACATGAAGGCGGCATGATTATTACACAGGACTATGATCCTCTGCTTGCTGCCGCTTTTCCACAAAGAACCAGAGTCTCGGGGCTACTATCTACATAGGGCACACACAGGCGTGTGCGATGCAAATCAAATATATATATATATATATATATATATATATATATATATATTACTTTGAGCACCTCAAAGCCTCTCAGCAGGCTCATAAAAGCTTCATGCAACCCGCTTTCGGCGGATGAAATCTTCTCAACTACTGTACTCATTAACGTACGGTGTGCTTCTGAGATAGCCGCTTGCTCCAGAAGATTCCGGAGTGAGTCTGGTCGCGCACCGGGCAGTCCTGGACTCTTTTTGTTGCTCCCCTTAGGAGCCGAATACTCCAGACTCTGGGTGGCCGAAGGGTTACCTTTCGGCCCTGGCGGATCAGGAGAAACCTTTCGTGACGACACCTCAGGGTCGCCTGCCTCATGAGGTGGGGAGGCATGGGGAGGTGTTTCGCTCTCCATCATCCCCGGAAGAAGATCCCCCGAAGAAGAACTCTGTCGAGAAGGGCTATGATCCGAACTACAGGACATACGTCTCGGTTATTGTCCTCGGAAATAAAGTAGGTTATGTTTACTATAAAGTACTTTTGTCTACTTATAGCTCGGTGGGGGGTTGATCCCCTTGTGGGCACTGTGCGGTAAGGATACCCTCCGGGGAAGGACCCTCTGGCGAAGATTACTTCCCTTGTTTGGAAACCATTGTTTCCAAGTCTTTAGAGGCGGTCCTCTTCCTTCCCTAGGGAGAGGGAATTTTAGATTCTTCTCCCCGGTTATCCTCCTTCGCGGAGGCACTAATTCCCCCGGTCTGGGTGAGTAATGAGTGAGGCCCGCTTTCGGCTTCTTTATTCCCCCCTTTATCTTCCCCTGAGGGCGCTTGATAAGGCGCGAGCTCAAGCATACAGCTAATCTCTTGGATCTGTTGAGCCTTCGGGAAGGGGGGCCGAACACCAGATCATCTTCGCCTTTTTACCCAGTCCTAGTCAAAGAGCGACTTTTCAGAATGATGTTGTGATAAATAAAGAGATAACATGTTCGGCCGAAGAACTACTTACTTGGGTATCTGGACGATTGCAGCTCAGACCCGCATCCTCGGTGGTGTCCGGACACTTTATTTGTGATCCGAAGAACAATCTGTACATCTCTTCGAGCGTCATGCCGAAGAAGTGCTGAATAGCTCGCGGTCCTTCCGGGTTGAACTCCCACATACGGAGAGGTCGACGTTTGCAAGGCAGGACTCGATGAACTAGCATGACTTGCATTACCTTGACAAGGCTGACATCTCTCTCGAGGAGATCTCGGATGTGCCGATGTCGGCACATCATTTACTAGCCCCCGGTCCAGCCCCTTGTTGATCCATGACACCAGTTGTGGTGGGGGGCCTGAGTGGAAGGCAGGGGCGACAACCCACTTAGTACCTCGGGGAGCTGTGATGTAAAACCACTCCTGTTACCATAAGCTGGACACCTCCGGGAAGGAACCCTTTGGCCATGGAACATCGGCGCCTTTGCTTATTATGGCACCTCCGCATTCTACGTGTCGCCCATTAATCATCTTCGGCTACACATTAAAGGTCTTGAGCCATAAGCCAAAGTGTGGGGTGGCGTGGAGGAAGGCCTCACACACGACGATGAATGACGAGATGTGAAGGATGGAATCCGGGGCCAGATCATGGAAATCAATCCCGTAATAGAACATGAGCCCTCTAACAAAGGGATCTAGAGTAAGGCCTAGCCCTCGGAGGAAGTGGGAGATGAATACGACACTCTCGCCGGGTTCGGGAGTGGGAATGACCTGCCCTCGAGCAGGCAGCCCGTGAGAGATTTCGGCGGTCAGATACCTGGCTTCTCTTAGCTTCTTGATGTCCTCCTCTGTGAGAAGAGGAGGGCATCCACCGACCTTGAAGGTTGGATCCGGACATGATTGAAGGTCCGAAGCGCCTAGCCTGAGCCTTGGGTGTTGGAACTCAAGGTGGGGGAAGGATTCGATTGAGTGCGAGAAGAAAAGGATAGGCCTTGGCCTCTTTATAAAGAGGGTGAATATCAAGCGTCCTCCGCGTGGCCGTTTGGAACTTGCCTAAAATCGAGGAGTCATACCAACAGGCACGATTGGGTTACCCACACCCATGTTGATGAGAATCCCGTGATAAGGGGTACACGATCTCTACTTCAACAAGACGTGCCAATAAAAACCGCCTCGTGAAACATGCAGTGGCAGGCTGGGAGAAACGGTTCGAATAATGATCAGGCTGTGGTATGATGTCACGTTATGAAAAGTTGTCAGCAGATTAGCTTTGTGGAAATATTATTCTCTCTACGATGGTATGTGGAATTTGTTTTGCAGAGCCGGACACTATCCTTGTGTTCAAAATCTTCTATGGAGTATTTGGAGGAAGAACCCGCCTTGCAATGCCGAAGACAATCTGCGCGCCGGACTCATCGTCATTGTAGCCTGGTTCAGGGGCTACTGAGGGAGTCCTGGATTAGGGGGTCCTTGGACAGCCGGACTATATACTTTAGCTGGACTGTTGGACTATGAAGATACAAGATTGAAGACTACGTCCCGTGTCCGGATGGGACTCTCCTTGGCGTGGAAGGCAAGCTTGGCAATACGGATATGTAGATCTCCTCCCTTTTAACCGACTCTGTGTAACCCTAGCCCCCTCCGGTGTCTATATAAACCGGAGGGTTTAGTTCGTAGGACAACAACAATCATACCATAGGCTAGGTTTTAGGGTTTAGCCTCTACGATCTCGTGGAAGATCAACTCTTGTAATAATCATATCATCAAGATCAATCAAGCAGGAAGTAGGGTATTACCTCCATCGAGAGGGCCCAAACACAGGTAAACATCATGTCCCCCGCCTCCTGTTACCATCCGCCTTAGACGCACAGTTCGGGACCCCCTACCCGAGATCCGCCGGTTTTGACACCGACAAGTACCACCTACATCCCCTACATGTGCTAGTCTACCACTGAAAGAGGTCACACAACATACTCAACTATGCCAGAGCCCAAAATGGCTTGTGGCTGCACACGGAAGTTTCCAGCATGAATAATCTTATGATCCCTTTGAGCCTGGGTGGCAAACCGTAGGATGATCACACGGGTACTCCGGGATATCCCAGGACAACGCTGGATTGCTCCAGGTGCCCAGACAACCATTGGGTGCTCCAGGGTGCCTCAACAAATCCACCCAGATGTGTATTAAAGTAGCCACCTTAAGTTTAACCATTAATTAAAACTCTCACATCTGTCATGGATCACTCAAATCCAACCACATCTACGAGCATAGAATAGCAGTATAAGCATAACGTAGAAGTAACTCCCAGGATTTGAATAAAAGGGCAATAGGTTCTACCTCATCAGCTACTTCCCAATACCCACAAGTATTCAATTCCTAACCATGCAGTATTTGAGGATTGAAACTAACGCATAAAAACTGGGTAATAAAGGGTATGATCAAAGTGTTACTTGCTCTGCTGACGATCTGAAAACCCCAGTGACTCGTAGTAGCACGCTTCGCACTCCAGAAACTCTATCGTAAACAAACAATAACATACATAATCACTCAAGAAATAGATGCAAGGGTAAACTCAATAGAAAAGATCCAAACTGAAAGTTCAACTGAAGAGGTTCGATTTGCAAAAAGAATCGATCAAATCGGAGCTACGAAACTCAAACTACTATCAAAAGAAATTCGAATTCAAATCTGCTTGAAACCAAATATTAAATTTCCAAAATCATGTTCTAGTTGGTTAACTTGAAATAGGGGTTCGAGACGAAGATTTTGGCGTTGGTTTCACTGGATTTGGATAAGCGAGCAAAAAGTTGCGATGGATTGAAGATCAGGGCTAATCTGCGATAAAAATAATCACGGATAGGTCCCTGGCCGAAAATAAAATAAAAAGAAATACGTTCGCTAACAGAGACGTTCGAACGAGCATTTGCTAATTAGAGAACCCTAAAAAAACCCGATCTAACGGAAAGAAAAACAGAAAAAAAATACCGGGGCGATGGTTCGGCGGTTTTTACCGGTTCTTAAAAACACCGGCGGGTCGGCGGGGGCGGGATCTGGCGAGTCCGGCAAGGCGGCGGCTTGGGCGTAGGGCGAGGCGCAGCAGCGGCGGCGGGTGGCGCAGGCAGCGGCGGCTGCGAATGCGGGCGTCGGGGCTGCGGTGGGGCGAGCTGAGGGAGGAGGCAGCGGGGCAGCAACTTTTAAAGAGGCCCCGAGGGGGGGGGGGTCCTCGTCTTGCGCGAGGGGGCGCTGAGGAGAGGCCAACCCGGACTCCGGCGAAAGTCCGGCTCCCGCACGCGAGCAAGGCGGTGGCGTCTCGGATGGTCCGGCTGGGTTTCGGCCCAGTGATACGTCAATTTTGCATCATGCTTTTATATTGATATTTATTACATTATGGACTATTATTACACATTATGTCAGAATACTTATGCCTATTCTCTCTTATTTTACAAGGTTTACATGAAGAGGGAGAATGCCGACAACTAGGATTCTAGGCCGGAAAAGAGCAAATATTAGAGACCTATTCTGCACAACTCCAAAAGTCCTGAAACTCCACGAAAGTCAGTTTTGGAATACATAAAAAAATATTGGGCGAAGAAAGCACCAGAGGGAGGCCACCCACCGTCCACAAGGGTGGGGGCATTCCCCTTGCCTCATGAGCCCCCTGGCAGGCCTTTGATGCCCATCTTTGGCTATATGAAGTCTTTCGCCCTGGAAAAAAATCAGAAGCACCGCCGCCACGAGGCGGAACCTGGCGAAACCAATCTAGGGCTCCGGCGGAGCTATTCTGCTGGGGAAACATCCCTCCAGGAGGGGGAAATCATCACCATCGTCATCACCATCGATCCTCTCATCGGGTGGGAGTCAATCTCCATCAACATCTTCACCAGCACCATCTCCTCTAAAACTCTAGTTCATCTCTTGTATCCAATCTTTGTCCCCAAACTTCATATTGGTACATGTGGGTTGCTAGTAGTGTTGATTACTCCTTGTAGTTGATGCTAGTTGGTTTATTTGGTGGAAGATCATATGTTCAGATCCTTTATGCATATTAATACCCCTCTGATTATTTACATGAATATTATTTGTGAGTAGTTACGTTTGTTCCTGAGGACATGGGAGAAGTCTTGCTATAAGTAGTCATGTGAATTTGGTATCCATTCGATGTTTTGATGAGATGTATGTTGTCTTTCCTCTAGTGGTGTTATGTGAACGTCGACTACATGACACTTCACAGTTGTTTGGGACTAGAGGAAGGCATTGGGAATTAATAAGTAGATGATGGGTTGCTAGTGACAGAAGCTTAAACCCTAGCTTATGCGTTGCTTCGTAAGGGGCTGATTTGGATCCATATGTTTCATGCTATGGTTAGGTTTACCTTAATACTTATTTCATAGTTGTGGATGATTGCAATAGGGGTTAATCATAAGTGGGATGCTTGTCCAAGGAAGGGCAGTACCCAAGCACCGGTCCACCCACATATCAAATTATCAAAGTAACGAACGCGAATCATATGAGCGTGATGAAAACTAGCTTGATGATAATTCCCATTTGTCCTCTAGAGCGTTTTCCTTTATATAAGAGTTTTTCCAGGCTTGTCCTTTGCTACAAAAAGGATTGGGCCATCTTGCTGCACCTTATTTACTTTTATTACTTTTTACCCGTTACAAATTACCTTATCACAAAACTATCTGTTACCGATAATTTCAGTGCTTGCAGATAATACGTTCATCGAAAACCGCTTGTCATTTCCTTCGCTCCTCGTTGGGTTCGACACTCTTACTTATCGAAAGGACCACGATAGATCCCCTATACTTGTGGGTCATCAAGACTCTTTTCTGGCGCCGTTCTTGCGGGAGTGAAGCGCCTTTGGTAGGTGGAATTTGGTAAGGAAAAATTTATATAGTGTGCTGAAATTTACTGTCACTTGTTACTATGGAACATAATCCTTTGAGGGGCTTGTTCAGGGTATCTTCATGCCTACCGGTAGAGCAAAGAGTTTCTCCTCAACCTACTGAACCTACTGAAAATGTTTGCTTCGAAATTCCTTCGGGTATGATAGAGAAACTGCTAGCTAATCCTTTTACAGGAGATGGAACATTGCATCCTGATTTGCACCTAATCTATGTGGATGAAGTTTGTGGATTATTTAAGCTTGCAGGTATGCCCGAGGATGTTATCAAGAAAAGGTCTTCCCTTTATCTTTGAAGGGAAAGGCATTGACATGGTTTAGGCTATGTGATGATATTGGATCATGGAACTACAACCGATTGAAATTGGAATTTCATCAGAAGTTTTATCCCATGCATATGGTTCATCGTGATCGTAATTATATATATAACTTTTGGCCTCGCGAAGGAGAAAGCATCACTCAAGCTTGGGGGAGGCTTAAGTCAATGTTATATTCATGCCCCAATCATGAGCTCTCAAGAGAAATTATTATTCAAAATATTTTATGCTCGGTTTTCTCTCAATAATTGCTCCATGCTCGATACTTCTTGTACTGGTTCTTTTATGATGAAGACTATTGAATTCAAATAGGATTTACTGGAAAGAATTAAACGCAACTCTGAAGATTGGGAACTCAACGAAGGTAAGGAGTCAGGTATAACATCTAAGTTTGATTGTATTAAATCTTTTATGGATACCGATGTTTTCCGTGAATTTAGCACTAAATATGGAATTGACTCTGAGATAGTAGCTTCTTTCTATGAATCATTTTCTACTCATGTTGATCTCCCTAAGGAAAATTGGTTTAAATATCGTCCATCCATTGAAATAAAAGTAGTTGAACCTATTAAAGTTGAAGAAAAGACTATCACTTATAATGTTGATCCTATTGTTCCTCCTGCTTATATTGAGAAAACACCTTTCCCTGTTAGAATAAAGGATCATGCTAAAGCTTCAACTGTGGTCAACAAAATTAATATTAGAACACCCAAACCCTCTGAGCAAATCAAAGTTGAACCTAATATTGCTATGGTTAAAGATCTCTTGGTCGATAATATTGATGGGCATGTTATTTACTTCTGTGATGAAGCTGCTAGAATTGCTAAACCCGATACTAAAGATAAACATAGACCTCTTGTTGGCATGCCTGTTGTTTATGTTAAAATAGGAGATCATTGCTATCATGGTTTATGTGATATGGGTGCTAGTGTCGGGTGCAATACCTTATTCTTTATACAAAGAAATTATGCATGATATTGCACCTGCTGAGATAGAAGATATTGATGTTACTATTAATCTTGCTAATAGAGATACTATCTCACCGGTTGGGATTGTTAGAGATGTTGAAGTCTTGTGTGGGAAAATTAAATATCCTACTGATTTTCTTGTTCTTGTTTCCCCACAAGATAATTTTTGTCCCATTATATTTGGTAGACCCTTCTTGAATACTGTTAATGCTAGGATAGACTGCCAAAAAGATATTGTTTCTGTTGGTTTAGGGGATATGTCTCATGATCTTAATTTTGCTAAATTTCATAGACAACCTCATGATAAAGAATTGCCTAGTAAATATGAAATTATTGGTCTTGCTTCTATTGTCGTTCCTCCTAATGATCCTTTAGAGCAATATTTATTAGACCATGAAAATGATATGTTTATGAATGAAAGAAGGGAAATAGACGAAGTATTCTTTAAACAGGGACCTATTTTGAAACATAATTTGCCTGTTGAAATCCTAGGGGACCCTCCTCCACCCAAGGGTGATCCCGTGTTTGAGCTTAAACTATTACCTGATACTCTTAAATATGCTTATCTTGATGAAAAGAAGATATATCCTGTTATTATTAGTGCTAACCTTTTAGAGCAGGAAGAAGAGAAATTATTGAAAATTCTAAAGAAGCACCGTGCTGGTATTGGATATACTCTTGATGATCTTAAAGGAATTAGTCCCACTCTATGCCAACACAAAATAAAATTGGAGAAAGACTCTAAACCGGTTGTTGATCACTGAGGGAGTCCTGGATTAGGGGGTGTCCGAATGGCCAGACTATAACCTTTGGCCGGACTCCTGGACTATGAAGATACAAGATTGAAGACTTCGTCCCGTGTCCGGATGGGACTTTCCTTGGCGTGGAAGGCAATCTTGGCGATACGGATATGTAGATCTCCTCCCATTGTAACCGAATCTATGTAACCCTAACCCTCTCCGGTGTCTATATAAACCGGAGGGTTTTAGTCCGTAGGACGAACAACATTCATACCATAGGCTAGCTTCTAGGGTTTAGCCTCTCTAATCTCGTGGTAGATCTACTCTTGTACTACCCATATCATCAATATTAGTCAAGCAGGAGTAGGGTTTTACCTCCATCGAGAGGGCCCGAACCTGGGTAAAAACATCGTGTCCCTTGTCTCCTGTTACCATCCGCCTAGACGCACAGTTCAGGACCCCCTACCCGAGATGCGCCGGTTTTGACACCGACATTGGTGCTTTCATTGAGAGTTCCTCTTCATCGTCATCTTTAGGCCCGGTGGCTCCTCCTATCATCAACAACGATGCGGTCCAGGGTGAGACTTTTCTCCTCGGACAGATCTTCGTATTCGGCTGCTTTGCACTACGGGCCAATTCGCTTGGCCATCTGGAGCAGATCGAAAGCTACGCCCCTGACCATCAGGTCAGATTTGGAAGTTTGAACTTCACGGCCGACGTCCACGGAGACTTGATCTTCGACGGGTTCGAGCCACAGCCAAGCGCGTCGTACTGTCACAATGGGCATGATCTAGCTCGGCCGCCGAACAGTGCCCTGGAGGCCGCACCAGTGTCCGCTCCGACCCTTAGCTCGGAGCCGATTGCGCCAATCGAGGACGGGTGGCTGGACACCGCCTCGGGGGCTGCAACCTCTACGGAGATCGAGCCGAACACCATACCTGTCCTTTACAAAGCTCGTGACTCCAAGGTGCCGGACTCCGAACCTTCCGCGCCCCTGCCAATCGAATCCGATTGGGCGCCGATCATGGAGTTCACCGCCGCGGACATCTTTCAGCACTCTCCTTTTGGCGACATTCTGAATTCACTAAAGTCTCTCTCTTTATCAGGAGAGCCCTGGCCGGACCATGGTCAGCAAAGTTGGGATGCGGATGACGAAGAAATTCAAAGCCCACCCACCACCCACTTCGTAGCCACTGTCGATGATTTAACCGACATGCTCGACTTCGACTCCGAAGACATCGACGGTATGGACGCCGATGCAGGAGATGACCAAGAACCAGCGCCTACAGGGCACTGGAAGGCCACCTCGTCGTATGACATATACATGGTGGACACCCCAAAAGAAGAGAACGGCGATAGAACAATGGATGATGACCCCTCCAAGAAACAGCCCAAGCGCCGGCGTCAGCGGCGCCGCTCTAAATCCCACCACAGCAAAAACGGCGATTCCGGCACGGGAGATAATAACACCCCGGACAGTGCCGAAGACAATTCCCTCCAGCAGGATTCAGCGCAGGAGGATGGAGAAGCCAGCCCTCATGAGAGAGCGGCAGATAGAGAGGTAGAGGACGATAATTACATGCCTCCCTCCGAAGACGAGGCAAGCCTCGACGACGCATTTAATTTGTCATGCCTGAGGATCCCGTCGAACAAGAGCGTTTCAAACGCAGGCTTATGGCCACGGCGAGCAGCCTCAAGAAAAAACAACAACAACTTAGAGCTGACCAAGACTTGCTAGCCAACAGATGGATGGATTTCCTTGCGGCTGAAGAGTACGAACTCGAACGCCCCTCCAAGAGCTACCCAAAACGCAGGTTGCTACCCCGATTAGAGGAGGAAGAAAAAGACCTACATCACCAGCGCATGATACGACCGACCGGCCACCTCGTGGCCGCGACAGAGAGGCCTCTCGGCCCTCCACTCAAGCCGCACCCCGGCGTCGCTCAAAGAATACCAAGGCACGGGGAAATGCGCCAGAACTGCGAGATATATTGGAGGACAGGGCAAGGCAAACAAGATCGATCTATGGATCGCGTGGGCGCCCCAAGAGACGTGACGATAACCGTCATGTCGGATATGGTAAATCCGCCGGGCGAACACGATGAGACAAAGCTCATTTGAGCTACGCCGTGATATAGCCCAACTGAGGCGTACACCCACTATGCTTCACAGATGAAGTAATGGATCATCAAATCCCTGAGGGTTTCAAACCCGTAAACATCGAATCACACGATGGCACAACAGATGCGGCGGTATGGATCGAGGATTATATCCTTCATATCCACATGGCCCGCGGCGATGATCTACACGCCATCAAATACCTCCCACTCAAGCCTAAAGGACCAGCTCGGCATTGGCTTAATAGCTTGCCAGAATCAATTGGTTGTTGGGAGGACACGGAAGCCGCATTCCTCGACAACTTCCAGGGCACCTATGTGCGACCACCAGACGCCGATGACCTAAACCACATAATTCAGCAGCCATAGGAATCGGCCAGACAATTCTGGACACGGTTCCTAGCCAAGAAAAATCAAATAGTCGACTGTCCGGACGCAGAGGCCCTTGCAGCCTTCAAGCATAACATCCGTGATGAGTGGCTGGCCCGGCACCTAGGACAGGAAAAGACGAAATCCATGGCAGCCCTCACAACACTCATGACCTGCTTTTGCACGGGAGAAGACAACTGGCTAGCTCGTAGCAATAACATGACCAAGAGCCCTGGTAATTCGGATACCAAGGACAACATTGGCAGGTCGCGTTGCAACAAGCAAAAGCGCCGCATTAACGGTGACAATGCTGAGGCGACAGTTAATGCCGGATTCAGAGGCTCTAAACCCGGTCAGCGGAAAAAGCCATTCAAAAGAAATACTCCGGGCCCATCCAATTTGGACCGAATACTCGATCGCCGTGCGGATATACACGACACCCCGAAAAACCAGCCAACCACACCAACAGGATTGTTGGGTGTTCAAGCGAGCAAGTTGAACGCCGAAAACAATGACAAGGGGCTGCATAGCGATGACGAGGAGGAGCCCGGCCCGAACAATAGGGGATGAAGGGCTTCCCCCACAAGTGCGGACGGTGAACATGATATACGCAACCCACATACCCAAAAGGGAGCGGAAGCATGCACTCGAGGACGTATATGCGTTGGAGCCAGTCGCCCCAAAGTTCAACCCATGGTCCTCCTGCCCGATCACTTTTGATCGAAGGTACCACCCCACTAGCATCCGCCATGGTGGATTCGCCGCATTGGTTCTAGACCCAATCATTGACGGATTTCACCTCACTAGAGTCCTTATGGAAGGCGGCAGCAGCCTGAACCTGCTTTATCAGGATACAGTGCGAAAAATGGACATAGATCCCTCAAGGATTAAACCCACAAAGACGACCTTTAAAGGCGTCATACCAGGTGTAGAGGCCAAATATGCAGTGCTCGATTACACTTGAGGTGGTCTTCGGATCCCGGATAATTTCAAGCGAGGAGTTAATCTTGACATAGTCCCGTTCATGATGGCTATCACGCCTTTGCTTTCAGACGAACCGCATTTGCAAAGTTCAATGCGGTGCCGCACTACGCATACCTCAAGCTCAAGATGCGGGCCCTCGAGGAGTCACTATGGTCAATGGAAGCACCGAGCGCTCTCTCCGAGCGGAGGAGCATACTGGCTGACCCTCATGGCGGAAGTACAAAGCAGCCTCTCAAGGCAATTCTCCAGTCCGGCCATTAAACGTCCGAACACCGTCAAGCGCGCCCGGAGTAACCTATAACAAGACCGCCTGGCACATTCCGAGCACGCGTAGCAGTGCAGCCCCAACCCCAGCCCTCGCGAAACTGCGAAACCAGTACTACGCGTACATAACTACGCTCTGGAAATACCATGGGCATAGGGGGAGGGGCACGACCACGGCATGCCCAAAATGCGGCTCAACCGCACTAGGGGCTCCCGATTTTGTCATTATTTTTCTCAATTTCAGGACTCCACTCTACGGAAGGCCTGTCTGGCCGTACAATCGCCGAACACACGATGCAACAACCAGGGACGCAGAAAGCTATGTCGAGTGTCCAGGTGGTCTCTATAACGAGCAGTATACTTGTTTCACATATCATCCCGCAGCTCGCCCCTGGAGGGGGACATGTTAAATAGTCCCATCTCTTGCTTATCGCACTATTTGTATCGTTCTGGTTTTACCACATACTTTTCGAATAAAACAATACATAGCTTTGTCTATTATTGCATTCCTTTTTTTATAAAAATATGTTCTGTTATGACATTATGCAACCGTACACTTTGGTATGGCCAATACACCAGGGGCTTACGTACCCCAGAATATGGTGTGAGAAGTCCGAACACTCTCATGAGTGCGGCACCCGAACTTATAGCATTATATGCATCGGCTCTGAATCATGTCTTGGGTCAATAGTTGGGTTTGCCCGGCTCCCATGTTCTGGTACCTTATGTTCCGTTATATCGGCTAAGGTAGCACTGGGAGAACCACTGCGATTGTGCCCCGGTTGAGCTGGGCTAAGAAAATCAGTGGAGAAAGCTAAAACTGATCGTCATGATAGGGCGAGAGTTGGCCACTGTTCGAGAGGTTTTCGAGTCCCTAAAGACTTATGCCGCTTAGAGTGAGGAGTCGGCTTTGTCCGGCCTAGGCGTGGATAGCGCCCCGAACTCGGTCTTCCGAATACTAGGGGCTTCGCTGAAATTTAAAATTATAGAATTCTATGGCTAAGTGAGAGTGTTCAAGAATTATAGTCCGATTGCCTTGTTCGTTGTGATTGAGCGCCTCCCTCGAAGGATCCAATAATGGGAAAAAGAGCGCTCAAGTTTATCCCGAACACCCCAGCACTCGTGGCATGGGGAAGTAGTTTACGACTTCGCCATCTCTCAAATTTAATAAACGGCCGCACATAAGGTAATATTTTAAATTCAAAAGCGTTGCTTAGCGCATATGAACAAGTTTTCAAAGATACAGGATCACAAATGCGAAGTTTACTCAAAAATTACATCTTTGGAGCACTCATCCGCTATATGGCGGGCACCTTTCAGGACGCCCTCATAATACATCTCGGGCTTGCGATGCTCCTTGCCCGGCGGTGGTCCGTCCGTCACAAGCTTCTCAGCGTCCATCTTGCCCCGGTGCACTTTTGCACGGGCAAGGGCCCTACGGGCACCATCGATGCATACGGAGCGCTTGATGACTTCAAGCCTTGGACAAGCATCCACCAGCCGCCTTACCATCCCGAAGTAGCTCCCAGGCATGGCTTCCCTGTGCCACAGCGGACCTCTGAGACCCTTCATGGCCTGTTCGGCCACCTTATGGAGCTCGACCAGCTGCTTCACTGGTCGCTCAAAACACCGGGTGTCCGGCCTCGACATCGAGACCAGAACACCTTCTCTGTCGAGCTCCCCTCTTCGGCTCGGTAGAATGCGGCAGCGTCGGACACACTCCGGAGAAGATCTGTGAATGCTCCTGGAGAGCTCCGGATTCGGGTAAGTAACAAGTAATTCACTTTCACGTGCTTGCTTAGCATAAAGAATGCCTTACCCGCCGCTATCTTCTTCATCGCCTCAATTTCCTGGAGGGTTTTTTGGGCTTCGGCCTTGGCAGCGCCGAGGCGAGCTCGGACTCTCGAGTTTTTGAGTCAAGCTCCAAACTCTCGTGTTTTTCCGCGAGAGCCTGGAGCTCTTGCTGCACCTCCGCCACCCGCGCCTCCTGCTTTTCTCGCTGGGTACGCTCCATGGCCGCATTTTCTTCGGCCTTGGACAACGCTTCCTTCAGGGTCGCCACCTCGTTCGTGGCCCCTGCAATACCCACGTCGGTCCTGTCATTTCTTGCAACCACATCTTTTTTATATACTTACATAAGGTATTCCTTACCTTCCTTGTCCTCGAGCTGCTTTTTGGCAAGGCCGAGCTCGTTCTCGAACCGCTCGAGGTTACGCTTGATGCATTGACCTCCATGATCGGTCTTGGCAGAGGTCAGCGCAGCCTGCACTCCCATATTGACATACTTATGTTAGACTCTGCGTATATCTTTTTGATCCTCGATTCGGCTTTTCTTTCCGAATACCAAACTAAGCATCGAGGCTACTGTCTATGCGGTAATATTTTTACATATCTTAAATACATACCTCAAAGCCTGTTAGAAGGCTGGCACGAACTTCTACCAACCCGCTCTTGGCGGACTGAACCTTCTGGATCACCACACTCATAATAGTGCGGTGCTCCTCGTCGATGGAGGCGCCGTTAAGCACCTCCAGCAGATTATCCGGTGCCTCCGGTTGGACGGAGGTCACCGGCGTTGTAGGCTTGCCCTTCTTAGTAGGGGGCCGCCTGCCGGATGCCGGAACTGTTGAAGGTTCCGATGCGGTGTCCCACCCAGGGCCGGACTTAGAGCCCTTCGGGGTTTTATCCCCTCTGCGCCTGGAGTCCGGGAGGTCGCCTTGCGGCGCCTCCAGGACCACCCCCTCCTGGCTTGGACCCTTTTGGGACTCCGCCTCGGAATCGTCCGTAGGGCGAGGGAGAATGTGATCGGAAGCGAAAGGCTATTCACATCCGACGAATCCAGGGATCCGCTCGACGAAGCGTCGAGCTGGGCCGCGGGCGGACTGCATGATTACATTCAGCGTCAGAAGATACTATGAAGTAAAGGAACGCCACGAGTTATTCTGGTATCCGGACACTTACGATTTTGCCAGGGGCTTGGCCCTGGATTGCCAATCCTCTTCGCCGTCGTCGGCGTTGGTGGAGTAGTCCGGAGGAAGGGTCCTTCCCTTCTTGGACCCTCCGGCCCCCCTAGTTGGGGCGGCCTTCCTTTTCATTCCTCCCCCCGCTGGAGGGGGAGAGGCTTCTTCTTCCTCCTCGTCTTCGGAGGAGGAGTGCGCCTCGGAGTCATCGGACGATGAATCCGGCACCACCGGGCGCCGGGAACTCTTTCGAGTTCCCGCGGCCTTCTTCTTGGCCTTCTTCTCCGGCACCACGTAAGGTGCCGGGACCAGCAGCCCTGTCAAGTGGGTGTTTGTTGGATCTTCGGGCAAAGGAGCCGGACAGTCGATCTGTCCGGTCTTCTTCTGCCATTCCTGTCAAAGGAACGGGAGCTTAGATCCCGCATGGAGTTAAACTATGAAAAACAAGTATCCGGTAAAGGGTAAAATAAGCTTACTACGCTGGCTTGGCGCTTCGCGCGGAATCCGCTATCCTCGATGATGGGAGGGGGAACCTCGGCGCCCTTGAATAGCACCTTCCAGGCATCCTCGTGCGTTGTGTCAAAGAGCACAGTCACGCTTTGGTCTTTGGGCTGGGTTGAACTCCCATAAGTTAAAAGCCGTCGTTGACATGGGAGGATCCGGCGGATGAGCATGACCTAGACTACGTTGACGAAGTTTAACCTCTTTGTTCACCAGGTCTTGGACGCAGTTTGGAGTCCGTCCGCTCTTCGAATTACCCCACGATAGGCCCTTCTCTTTCCGTGAGGTGAGCCGTGTGGGGATGCCAGATCGAATTGGGGCGCTGCCCATTCAGGGTCACGCGGCTCGGTGATGTAGAACCACCCCTATTGCCACCCCTTTATGGTCTCCACGAAGGAGCCCTCGAGCCATGTAACGTTGGGCATGTTGCCCACCATGGCGCCTCCGCACTCCGCTTGCTGGCCGCCCACTACCTTCGGCTTGACATTGAAGGTCTTCAGCCATAAGCGAAGTGGGGCTTGATGCGGAGGAAAGCCTCGCACCTGACGATAAATGTCGAGATGTTGAGGACGAAGTTCGGGGCAGATCGTGGAAATCCAGGCCGTAGTAGAACATGAGCCCCCGGACAAACAAGTGAAGTGGGAAACCTAGTCCGCGGAGGAAATGGGTGAGGAACACCACCCTCTCATGGGGCCTGGGGGTGGGGATGAGCGGCCCCTTGTCCGGGAGCCGGTGCGCGATGTCGTTAGACAAGTATCCGGCCTCCCTCAGCTTCTTGATATGTCCCTCCGTGACGGAGGAGACCATCCACTTGCCTCCCGCTCCGGACATGGCTGGAGAAGGTTGGGGTAAGATGTGCGGACTTGGGCGCTGGAGCTCGAGTGCGTGAAAATGGATAAGCAAAGGAGGAAGAAGGCGTAGATGGAAAAGGTGGATTCTTATCCCCTTATATGGGCGGAAGAAACTATGTGCCCCCACCAGCCTGGTAAAACTCGCGTATCTCCCAAGCGCCATAAATTAATGGCACGGTTGGGTTACCCACGCCCGTATTGATGAGAAACCCGGAATAAGGGGACACGATCTCTGCTTCAACAAGACGTGCCAAGGAAAAACGATTCGAATAAAGGCTTGGCCGTGGTGTGGTTTCACGCTGCGAAATACATCAGCAGATTGGATTTGTGTAAATATTATTCTCTCTACGGTGGTATGTGGAAATTATTTTGCAGAGCCGGACACTATCCTTGTGTTCAAAATCTTCTATGAAGTATTCGGAGGAGGAACCCGCGTTGCAATGCGAAGACAATCTGCGCGCCGGACTAAATGCGTCATTGAAGCCTGGTTCGAGACTCTTGAGGAGTCCTGGATTAGGGGTGTCCGGATGGCGGACTATAACCTTTGGCGGACTCTGGACTATTAAGATACAATATTGAAGACTTCGTCCGGTGTCCGTATGGGACTTTCCTTGGCGTGGAAGGCAAGCTTGGCGATCCGTATATGTAGATCTCCTCCCATTGTAACCGACTCTATGTAACCCTAACCCTCTCCGGTGTCTATATAAACCGGAGGGTTTTAGTCCGTAGGACGAACAACATTCATACCATAGGCTAGCTTCTAGGGTTTATCCTCTCTGATCTCGTGGTAGATCTACTCTTGTACTACCCATATCATCAATATTAATCAAGCAGGAGTAGGGTTTTACCTCCATCGAGAGGGCCCGAACCTGGGTAAAAACATCGTGTCCCTTGTCTCATGTTACCATCCGCCTAGACGCACAGTTCGGGACCCCCTACCCGAGATCCGCCGGTTTTGACACCGACAATCACCAACGATGGTTAAATCCTAAAATGAAAGAAGTGGTAAGGAAATACTAAAGCTTCTAGAGGCAGGTATAATTTATCATGTTGCTGATAGTCAGTGGGTAAGTCCTGTCCATTATGTCCCTAAGAAGGGAGGTATTACTGTTGTTCCAAATGACAAAGATGAATTGATCCCACAAAGAATTGTTATAGGTTATAGAATGGTAATTGATTTTCACAAACTAAATAAAGCTACTAAAAAGGATCATTACCCTTTACCTTTTATTTATCAAATGCTAGAAATATTATCCAAACATACGCATTTTTGCTTTCTAGATGGTTATTCTGGTTTCTCTCAAATACCTGTGTCAAAAGAGGATCAAGAAAAGACCACTTTTACTTGCCCTTTCGGTACCTTTGCTTATAGACGTATGCCTTTTGGTTTATGTAATGCAACTGCTACCTTTCAAAGATGCATGACTGCTATATTCTCTGACTTTTGTGAAAAGATTGTTGAGGATTTCATGGATGATTTCTCTGTTTATGGAACTTCTTTTGATGATTGCTTAAGCAACCTTAACCAAGTTTTGCAGAGATGTGAAGAAACTAATCTTGTCTTGAATTGGGAGAGGTGCCACTTTATGGTTAATGAAGGCATTGTCTTGGGGCATAAAATTTCTGAAAGAGGTATTGAATTCGATAAAGCTAAAGTTAATGCTATTGAAAAGATGCCATGTCCTAAGGACATTAAAGTTATAAGAAGTTTCCTTGGTCATGCCGGTTTTTATAGGAGGTTCATTAAAGACTTCTCAAAAATCTATAGGCCTCTGCCTGATCTCTTACAAAAAGATGTTCCTTTTGTCTTTGATGATGATTGTGTAGAAGCATTTGAAATACTTAAGAAAGCCTTGATTTCTGCACCTATTGTTCAGCCACCTGATTGGAATTTACCCTTTGAAATTATGTGTGATGCTAGTGATTATGCTGTAGGCGTTGTTCTAGGACAAAGAGTTGATAAGAAATTAAATGTTATCCAATATGCTAGTAAAACTCTAGACAGTTCCCAAAGAAATTATGCTACTACTGAAAAATAATTTTTAGCTGTTGTATTTGCTTGTGATAAGTTCAGTCCTTATATTGTTGATTCTAAATTAACAGTTCACACTGATCATGCTGCTATTAAATACCTTTTGGAAAAGAAAGATGCTAAATCTAGACTTATTAGATGGGTTCTCTTGCTACAAGAATTTGATTTGCATATTATTGATAGAAAGGGAGCAGAGAACCCCGTTGTAGACAACTTGTCTAGGTTAGAGAATGTTCTTGATGACCCACTACCTATTGATGATAGCTTTCCTGATGAACAATTAGTAGTCATAAATGCTTCTCGTACTGCTCCATGGTATGCTGATTATGCTAATTACATTGTTGCTAAAATTATACCACCTAGTTTCACATACCAGCAAAAGAAAAAGTTCTTCTATGATTTAAGACATTGCTTCTGGGATGACCCATACCTTTATAAAGAAGTAGTAGATGGTGTTATTAGACGTTGTCACTCCGAGGCTTATGGAGGACACCATGCTGGAGATAGAACTGCGCATAAGGTATTTCAATCCGGTTTTTATTGGCCTACTCTTTTTAAAGATGCCCGTAAGTTTGTCTTGTCTTGTGATGAATGTCAAAGAATTGGTTAATATTAGTAGACGTCAAGAAATGCCTATGAACTATTCACTTGTTATTGAACCATTTGATGTTTGGGGCTTTGATTATATGGGACCGTTTCCTTCCTCTAATGGGTATACACATATTTTAGTTGCTGTTGATTATGTTACTAAGTGGGTAGAAGCTATTCCAACTAGTAGTGCTGATCATAACACCTCTATTAAGATGCTTAAAGAAGTTATTTTTCCGAGGTTTGGAGTCCCTAGATATTTAATGACTGATGGTGGTTCACATTTTATTCATGGTGCCTTTCGTAAAATGCTTGCTAAGTATGATGTTAATCATAGAATTGCGTCTCCATATCATCCACAATCTAGTGGTCAAGTAGAATTGAGTAATAGAGAGATTAAATTAATTTTGCAAAAGACTGTTAATAGATCTAGAAAGAATTGGTCCAAAAAACTCGATGATGCATTATGGGCCTATAGAACTGCATATATAAATCCTATGGGTATGTCTCCGTATAAAATGGTCTATGGAAAAAGCATGTCACTTACCTCTCGAACTAGAACATAAGGCATATTGGGCCATTAAAGAGCTCAATTATGATTACAAACTTGCCGGTGAGAAGAGGCTATTTGACATTAGCTCACTTGATGAATGGAGAACCCAAGCCTATGAGAATGCCAAACTGTTTAAAGAAAAAGTTAAAAGATGGCATGACAAAAGAATACAAAAGCGCGAGTTTAATGTAGGTGATTATGTTCTGCTATACAACTCTCGTTCAAGGTTTTTTGCAGGAAAGCCTCTCTCTAAATGGGAAGGTCCTTACGTTATCGAGGAGCTCTATCATTCCGGTGGCATAAAAATCAACAACTTCGAAGGCACAAACCCAAACGTGGTGAACGGTCAAAGAATCAAACATTATATCTCAGGTAATCCCATAAATGTTGAAACCAATGTTATTGAAACCGTAACCCCGGAGGAATACATAACAAACACTTTCCAGAATGTTTCAGACTCCGAAAAGTAATAGGTATGTGGTACGGTAAGTAAACCGACTCCAAAACTGTTCTAATGGCAATTTTTCTCCGTTTTCGAATATTTAAGAAAATAGGAAAATAAGGAGTAGTCTGAAAGGGACATGAGGCACCCACGAGGGTGGAGGGCGCGCCCTACCCTCCTGGGCGCGCCCCCTGCCTCGTGGGCACCTCGTGTGCCCTCCGGACTCCGTTTTCTTGCACGATATTTCTTTTGGTCGGTAAAAATTCATTATACAATCTCCCGAAGGTTTTGACCACCGTACCACGCAAATATCTCCTGTTTTTGTTTCGAGCTGTTTTTTTGACAGATCTAGATCACCATGACATCTTCGAGTGCACCCAAGGACAAGGTTTTTGAGAAGTTCATCAACCCCTACCTCGCGGAGGTGCGGAAACACCCTCAAACCATTGGGATGCATGAGGGGGTGCTGCACATCCGCGATGCTGAGGGACCAAGGAGGACCAAGATTCGAAGCAATGGAGCAGCAAGTTTTCAAGTGCCAAAGGATGGTGGAACGCGGACTCGATGCCGACCAGATGATGATCGCGGACTTCACCAACAACCACAAGCTGGATGCCAAGAACATTGGGGAGGCCATCTTCAAGCTTCACGAGAAAATCAAGAACCTCCAAGCCCAGATCTATGACCTGCAAAACCAAAACTGTGAGTATGAATATAGATTCAAGAGGATGAGTTTGGATGCAGATTTGAGGATCCCGGAGACTCAATCATCTTTCTATGATGGTCAGCCTATGCCTTGGAAGAAGGACAACAAGCCTACATCATCAACAACTCCATCATCACCACTTCCGAGGAAGGAGAACTGAGTATCGGGTATGGGCACTCCCCTTGGCAACTGCCAAGCTTGGGGGAGGTGCCCTGGTATCGTATCACCATCACACTCCTATCTTTACCGTTTTTCTTAGTTCGATCCTTTTAGTAATATCTTGATCTAGTAGAATAAAGTTTTAGTATGATCTAGTTTCGAGCTTTGCTTTATGATCCTTCTATGTAATGGAGTCCGTGAGCTATATATACTAAAGATTAGTTTTGAGTCAAGGGCTTGATTATCTTGCTATGATCTTGAGGGAATAAAAATAAAATAAAAGAGAAAGAATAAAAAGAATTAAAGATATCATATTGATCTTATGGAGAGTAATGACTTCACATATAAAAGAGTATGATGAATAAACGTTGTTGAGAGTTGACAAACATAGTTTTGGTCATCGTTGCAATTAATAGGAAGTAATAAAGAAAGAGAGGTTTTCACATATAAATATACTATCTTGGACATCTTTTATGATTGTGAGCACTCATTAAAATATGATATGCTAAAAAGTTGATGTTGGACAAGGAAGACAACGTAATGGGTTATGTTTTCTTATATCCGAAATAAAGTATATTGTCATGGATCATCCAACATGTTAAGCTTGCCTTTCCCCCTCATGCTAGCCAAATTCTTCGCACCAAGTAGAGATACTACTTGTGCTTCCAAATATCCTTAAACCCGGTTTTGCCATGAGAGTCCACCATATCTACCTATGGATTGAGTAAGATCCTTCAAGTAAGTTGTCATTGTTGCATGCAATAAAAATTGCTCTCTAAATATGTATGATTTATTAGTGTGGAGAAAATAAGCTTTATGCGATCTTGTGATATGGAAGCAATAAAAGCGGTGGACTGCATAATAAAGGTCCATATCACAAGTGGCAATATAAAGTGACGTTCTTTTGCATTAAGATTTCGTGCATCCAACCATGAAAGCACATGACAACCTCTAGTTCCCTCTGCGAAGGGCCAATCTTTTACTTTTGTCTTATGCCTTATTTAAGAGTCATGGTGACCTTCACCTTTCCTTTTTACATTTTATCCTTTGGCAGGCACATTGTGTTGGAAAGATCCTGATATATATATCCAATTGGATGTAAGTTATCATAAACTATTATTGTTGACATTACCCTTGAGGTAAAAGGTTGGGAGGCAAAATTATAAGCCCCTATCTTTCTCTGTGTCCGATTAAAACTCCATACCCATAAGTATTGCGTGAGTGTTAGCAATTGTGAAAGACTAAATGATAGTTGAGTATGTGGACTTGCTGAAAAGCTCTTATATTGACTCTTTCCGACGTTATGATGAATTGCAATTGCTTCAATGACCGAGATCATAGTTTGTTAGTTCTCAATGAAGTTTTTGATTCATACTTGACATTGTGAATAGATTGTTACTTTAGCATAAGAAATCATATGACAATATATATGTTGTTGTTATAAGAATGATCATGATGCCCTCATGTCTGTATTTTATTTTATCAACACCTCTATCTCTAAACATGTGGACATATTTTTCGTTATCAGCTTCCGCTTGAGGACAAGCGAGGTCTAAGCTTGGGGTAGTTGGTACGTCCATTTTGCATCATACTTTTATCTTGATATTTATTGCATTATGGACTGTTATTACACATTATGTCACAATACTTATGCCTATTCTCTCTTATTTTACAAGGTTTACATGAAGAGGTAGAATGTCGGCAGCTGGAATTCTGGGATGGAGAAGAGCAAATATTAGAGACCTATTCTACACAACTCCAAAAGTCCTGAAACTCCATGAAAGTCAGTTTTGGAATATATAAAAAATAGTGGGCGAAGAAAGCACCAGAGAGGGGCCACCCACCGTCCGCGAGGGTGGGGGCGCGCCCTACCCCCCGGGCGCGCCCCTTGCCTCGTGGGCCCCCTAGCAGGCCTTCGGTGCCCATCTTTGGCTATATGAAGTCTTTCGCCCTGAAAAAAATCAGAAGCAAGCTTTCGAGACGAAGCACCGCCGCCACTAGGCGGAACCTGGCGAAACCAATCTAGGGCTCCGGCGGAGCTGTTCTGCCAGGAAAACATCCCTCTAGGAGGGGGAAATCACCACCATCGTCATCACCGTCGATCCTCTCATCTGGAGAGGGTCAATCTCCATGAACATCTTCACCAGCACCATCTCCTCTAGAACCCTAGTTCATCTCTTATATCCAATCTTTGTCCCAAAACCTCAGATTGGTACCTGTGGGTTGCTAGTAGTGTTGATTACTCCTTGTAGTTGATGCTAGTTGGTTTATTTGGTGGAAGATCATATGTTCAGATCCTTTATGCAAATTAATACCCCTCTTATTATGTACATGAATATTATTTGTGAGTAGTTACATTTGTTCCTAAGGACATGGGAGAAGTCTTGCTATAAGTAGTCATGTGAATTTGGTATTCGTTCGATATTTTGATGAGATGTATGTTGTCTTTCCTCTAGTGGTGTTATGTGAACGTCGACTACATGACATTTCACCATTGTTTGGGCCTAGAGGAAGGCAATGGGAAGTAATAAGTAGATGATGGGGTGCTACAGTGACAGAAGCTTAAACCCTAGTTTATGCATTGCTTCCTAAGGGGCTGATTTGGATCCATATGTTTCATGCTATGGTTAGGTTTACCTTAATACTTATTTTGTAGTTGTGGATGCTTGCAATAGGGGTTAATCATAAGTGGGATGCTTGTACAAGGAAGGGCAGTACCCAAGCACCGGTCCACCCACATATCAAATTATCAAAGTAACGAACGTGAATCATATGAGCGTGATGAAAACTAGCTTGACGATAATTCCCATGTGTCCTCGGGAGCTTTTTCCTTTATATAAGAGTTTGTCCAGGCTTGTCCTTTGCTACAAAAAGGATTGGGCCATCTTGCTGCACCTTATTTACTTTTATTACTTGTTACCCGTTACAAATTACCTTATCAAAAACTATACATTAACGATAATTTCAAAGGTGCTCGAGAGAATACCCATCGAAAACCGCTTGTCATTTCCTTCTGCTCCTCGTTGGGTTCGACACTCTTACTTATCGAAAGGACTACGATAGATTCCCTATACTTGTGGGTCATCACCCAGTCGGTCCAAAACTTTTTTTAAAATAAGATTCCGCCCGAAGAAAAATCCTAATAAATATTAAAAAATCTAAAAGTACCAGAAACAATTTTCACCGTCTAAACCTAATATTTAGAACAAAGTGAACATTTTTCTGGCATAAAAATGCAATTTTCAAAAATGCATATTTTTCTAATTCAAATAAAATAGCAATAAAATATAAATTTTATTTTTAACATTTCTTCTCCAATATTCCTCTTTTGAAGATGCCATATTATCTTCTCTCTTTTATTTTAAATATTTGGAAATAATTGGAGAGAAAATATTAAAATCAAATTGATCCTCTTTTCAAATTTGAGAAAAATTCGAATATGAAAATAAATGAAATCTCCAACTCTCTCCTTGGGTCCTTGAGTTGCTTAAGATTTCTAGGATTAAAACCAAAATGCAAATAAAATATGATATGCATATGATGACCTATGTATAACATCCAAATTGAAAATTGGGATGTTACAGGTATTCTTTCGCCGTTCTAAACAAATTTGTATGTGCCATCTCTAATTTTCAAAATAAATTTCTCTTTTGTGTGCTCGTACCGCTCATGAAACGGTAGGGGGTGGCTAATATATTTCCATGCTAGATATGTTATTCTCAAGATGAGTGTTTATTCACTTGTCATTGCACGAGAGTAGGGCAAAGGTAGATGCCCAGTCCCGAAATGAAAAATGAATTTACTTTATGTTGTCAAATAATAAATTCCTTGGAAAGTGTTGGTATGGAAGGCACCCGTGGATACGGCTAGCCATGGAAAGTGAAAGTATGGTTGAAAAAGGAATAAAATTTAATTTCTGTTTGGGAACAGCCTATGATATATCTAGCATGTAAAGTATTGGGAACTACTCGATCGTTCTCGTTGACAGGAAAAGCATGCCTCCCAAAATGTTTTATCTCTATCTTTTTCGCTTTGAGCTCTGGCACCTCTACAAATCCTTACCTCCCTCCGCGAAGGGTCTTTCTTTTACTTTATGCAATTTTTACTTTTTATTTGAGTCTCCATCTTCTCTTATAAAGCACCAACTAAGGGGCACTATGATCGTACTTGAGCATTGGGTGTAGCTAATATGCGAGTGTGTTTCATGAATGGATCAATGATTGAGCATAATGGGCTAGGGATAACTTATTTTAGCGTTGATATTTTGAAAGACATGATTGCTTGTTGATATGCTTGAGTATTGAAATTCTCATGTAAAAACTAGACTATTGCTTTGAACCATATAGAAGTCCAAATGTCCATGCTACAAAGAAAATAATATGTGATGAGCATGTTAGGCAGCATTCCACATCAAAAATTCTATTTCATCATTTACCTACTCGAGGATGAGCAGGAATTAAGCTTGGGGATGCTGATACGTCTCCAACGTATCTGAAAGTGCTAGTTATCGACTATAGGGGGGGTGAATAGGCGATTTTTATGAAAGTCTTCAAAACATGGGAGTTTTGAAGACAAACAATAGAAATGAACCTATTGACATGCAGCGGAAGGTAGACTACACTAGACAAGCCATAGTCAAGCAAGTAATGAAGCTAAAGCATGAAGACTATTAGCAGACAGGTAGTATGGATCAAGATGGAAGATGGTATGAAGCCAAACAACAATAGTCTTCACACAGTGAAGTCAAGCAGATAAGACAAATAAGCAAAAGACTTCACGAAGAAAAACTGTAAATACGTGAAGGGAGAGATAGAACCAGTTGCTTGGTGAAGACAAAGGATTTGTTGGACCAGTACCAGTTGCTGTGACAACTGTACGTCTGGTTAGGGAGGCTGAGATTCAACTCAGAAGACCGCGTCTTCACCTTATTCCCCTTGAGCTAAGGACATCTAGTCCTCGCCCAATCACTCTGGTAAGTCTTGAAGGTAGACTTCCAAACCTTCACAGACTACGTTCACCGGCAATCCACAATGACTCTTGGATGCTCAGAACGCGACGCCTAACCGGCTGGAGGATTCATAGTCCTCAAGTTTAACAAGTCTTCGTGTCACGCAGATGTAAAGACTTGATGATGCCTAACACTCTTTGGCTCTGGGTGTTTTGGGCTTTGTCCTCGCAAGGATTTCTCTCTCTCAAAGGCTTCGAGGTGGGTTGCTCTCAAACGACAAAAGTTGTGCACTAACTCTGAGCAGCCACCAATTTATGGTGTAGGGGGAGCACTATTTATAGCCACTAGGCAACCCGACCTGATTTGTCCGAAATGACCCCGGGTCACTAAGGAACTGACACGTGTTCCAACGGTCAGATTTCAAACACACGCGTCAGCATGACTTGGGCTACAAGTAAAGCTGACTCATCCAGCTCTGGATAAGATTTGCTCTCATTGTCTTTGCTCGAAGACATGGGATTTGGTTGAGCATCACTTCAGTCACTCTGACTTTGTTCACATGGACCCCACTTAACAGTACGGTGGTTCCTATGACTCAACAAACAAGAAAAAGGAAACTATGAAACAACTATGTCTTTGCGCTCCAAAGTCTTCATGCGATGTCTTCTCATGTCATAGTCTTCCTTGTGAATATCTTCACAGACCACCATAGTCTTCACTGTCTTATCACATTTTTAGGGGTCATCTCCGGTAGGTAAACCGAATCAATGAGGGACTACTACCTGTCTTATCCTGCAATTCTCACAAACACATTAGTCCCTCAACTAGGTTTGTCGTCAATACTCCAAAACCAATTAAGGGTGGCACTAGATGCACTTACAATCTCCCCCTTTTTGGTGATTGATGACAAACTGGTTGAAGTTTTCAACGGGGATAAAAGTATGTGAAATTGTAAATGATTGAGATATTGTCTTCATAAGTAGTAAAAGGCTCCCCCTGAAGATGTGCATATAAGTATTTTGCTTTTGAATGCAAATGCACATGACAGGTTGTACTTGTGGAGATCCTCTTCAACTAATGAAGACAATTCATCATGCATGTAAGGATATAACAAAGGTGACGACATGCATAATGAAAAATGGACGTCTGCGAAATGACTTCGTGCAGGATTTATCATCGCACATGCGGAATTTATCATCGCATCACAAGTTGGCAGAAAAAGTAGTAGACGACCATCAAGTTTAAGTGTTACAACTCAAAGAACCAACAGTATCAAAAGCGAGAGTTGTAAACACTTGGCAAAATATAAAGCAACCACCCAGATGAACCCGCTTGAAGACTATCAACTCATATGCTTCTCCCCCTTTTGTCAGTAAGGACCAAAAAGGTTTGAAGACATAGAGCCTCTACTCGTTCCCATGAGGAGTAGGTGAAGTAGCAGGGTCGTTGTTGAGGTGCGGTGGTGCAGAAGAACTTGGTGCAGTGTCGATGCGCGGTGACGTTGTAGTTGGTGAAGTAGCATCATCTTCATCATCGATGACTCTTGCATTAGCGGTTACGCGGAGGATGAGTACTCAGAATCTTCGAGTGAGGGAGTCCGAGGCAAGACAGCATTCCTGGGAGGAGTGGAATCAAACTTGAATCTCTCTGTGAAGCCATCGTCTTGTAGATCAGCTTCAGTACTGAGCAATGTCAGACTCTTCCACGACCACCGACAGGTTTCATGAGTGACAAATGCATTCTTGGTGGCAAGGTTGTGAATGCGGTTAACATCCACCAAGAGACTTTGCATCTGACGCTTCAGCCAGTCGTGATGCTTATCCCATTTTTGATGCAAGGCGACGAGAAGCTCGCGATCGTTGAGAACACGAGAACGCTTCCGAGGCCTTTGGGCAATTGTGATTTCAGTGGCTTCAGTATGGGCACGATGAGGTGCACGTGTATTGCCAGCCAAAGGATAAACACGAGTAGCAGCCATAACTCCTTCAATGGGTTGAGTGAAGCTTTGATGATCGGCGTTTTGAAGATAAATTGGCTCCTTGGAAGGCTCCGGGTAGATGGCTTCGACAGACATATCAACCTCTGGCAACAATATGAGATGATTGCGCGCAGAAGGCTAATAGTTGGCAGCTGAATGAAGCTTGATAAGGCGCATTACCCACGGAGCATAGAATTTCAATTCAAAAAGATCAAAGCCAGATGCAGCCAATTGCCTGATGAAGAAGTCTTGAGCATTGAAGCTGATGCCATTGAAGATATAGAAAACCAAAGCCTTCATTGCTCCTTCAAGCTTTGCTGCAGGAGAATGTCCTTTGAGAGGCCATAGAGTTCGCCTGATAATATGATAAATAGTGCTTGGCAGATACTCTAGGTCTTCAACAAAGAATTTCCTTGGATATTCAGCGTCGCGTGGCAGTGGCTTCATCATGCTCAGCATTTGGCTCATGTTTGGCTCAGGCTTCTGGAAGATGCTCTCTAAAGCACTGCGGTGAAAGCGACAACTGTGCTCAAAGAGTTCTTTGGAGTGGGCAGGCCGATGAGCTCAATAATATCAAAAGCTTTGGCCCGTGATGTACATTGCCTGTCATCGACTCAAGGATCCATGTCTTCGGATCCCTGTTGTATCCGCGAATGTTGAGGGTGGCATAGAATTGTAGCAGAAGCTCTTCGTTCCAGTGCTCTTTATCAGTCATAAATTGGAGAAGGCCAGCATCTCTGAAACAATCAAGCGCTTCTTCCAGGTAGGCAGGCCAGCAATAGCTTCGCAATCTAGACGCATATGGGGAAAGATGCGCCCTTGATCGTAAAGAACACAAGAGTAGTAACTGCGCTGTTGATAGCTCCAGAAGCGATCAGATGAAATTCTTGGCTTCGAGTAAGGGTTCCTGTCGCTGTCAAAGAAGGTGTTGTGTGCAATGAAGCCATTCACATTAAGCGATCCTGGTGAAGTTGCTGTACCTGGAAACCTAGGCAGCCTCGGTTTTTGCTTCTGGACCTGAGGCCTGCGCTCCACATGATAATCAAATTGAGGTCTGGGAGCAGGAGGGGGAACCAGAATAGGCCAGCGAACCATGACAGGCTGGCCGCGATCAAATGCCAGCTTAATAGTGTGTGGCCTTGGAGGAGGTACAAGAGCATCGACATTGACATGAGCTGCTAGTGGTACAATGGCTTCAGGTGCAATATTGACTTCAGGTGCATTAGAAGCTTCAGGCTCATTCACTTCAGGCGCCACATTAACTTCAGGCACCACATTTGCTTCAGCCATGACAACGTCATTGGCTTCAGTATTGGTGTTGGTGGCCGCCTCAGTATTATCAACCTCCACTTGAGTAGCTGGAGGGTCAGACACGTTCTCATCGAGAACAACTTCTTCGTTGGTAGGGGGTGTGGCAACACGCTCTTCTTCTTCACGGGTGTCTTGTTGTTCTACGGCTGATGCAGCCAGTGTATCTTCAGCAGCTTTGGCTTCAAATTCTGAGATGTTCGCAGTTGGAGTGGCTTCAGGAAACACTTGGCGTGATACTGTCTTGTGGTGCTCTTCTCCTTATAGAACATTTGAAAGATTGACTTGTGGCCTTGGTCCTTTGCGAAGCCTACAAAACGCGGGCGACGCTTGTGGAGAGGGAGTTGGCTGGACCACATAGTCATCCTCATCAAGGACGAGAGTGGTGACTTGAGGTGGGGGAGTACTTGGTGATTCTTCTTGACGGGGGGAGTCTTGAGGGTGATTAGCCCATGAATCATCCTGAGCAATTGGCGTCAGAGGACGCCCAATGCTAATGAGTTTGCTGTTCGTGAGAACAGGCGAAGATACCATTTGGTGCTCAATCTGAGGAAGGACTTCATCATCATTTATATTGTCTTGTGGACCAATGTCTTCAGCTGCGATGTGGTCAACAGCTGGATCTCCTTTAGCTTCAGGAGCCTCTGTGGTAGCAAGCTCGTGAACTATTAAACGACGCTCTTGGTGTGCAGATGTAGGACGAGCAACAGAGATGGGCTCGACAACAAGGGGCTCTGGGGGAGCAGCCCAATCTTTCTTCTTTGTCTTTCTCTTCTTGGTCAGTGGAGCATCGTCAGTGGTGTTCTTCTTCTTGCGCTTTCAGGCTTCGGCTTTGGCTGCCCTTGTTTTCTTAAGTTCCGAAGCTACTGTGGGGACCTTAGGCTTCACGCCTGTCATGCTGGCAGGGAAGACAATGCGAGGTTCTTCCGCTTTGGATACTTGATTGGGGCCACAAAGAGCTTCTTCTTCTTGGCAGCCATCTTGGGGTCAATGCCTGGACGCCCAAGAGCCTTGTGCTTCTCAGCTTCATTGTGAGCTTGAACACATTTGGCAGCGAGGTGTTTCATTCGCTCTCTTGAACCTTTGGCTTCTTCCCGTTTCTTGTGAAATGCCTCCTGGAGGTCATGCAGCATCTGTTTGAATTTTTGAACATCAGCTACGCTGAGCTTGGACATGTGCTTCTTGAGCCGAGACTTTTCACAGTCAATTTTGTTCTTCAGTTCAAAAATCTTCTCGGTCAGAGCCAGCTCAAGAGCAATGGCTCCATGGAAGGAGACACTGATGCCAATTGGAAGCTGAAGATCATCGATGCTGAGGTTCGGATTTTCTAACCACTCATCAATGAAGTTATTCAATATGTCCACGCCAAAGAGGGGCAAATCATTGAAGATTTCCGCCTCTTGCTTGCTCTTTATCAGCAACTCGAGAGCATCGTCGCCAAGATCTTCATCACTTGACAGATCGATGGCTTCATTCTCGTTCCTCAGAACGGCAGCTGGGGTCAGTACTTGTCCAGAACTCTTGACAATTTTCTTCTGGGGCTTCTCTGTCTTCTTAGAGACACGAGAAAGATCTTCAGAATGCACATTTGGTGTAGGAGGAACAGTGGCCAGAGGCTTCGCACGTGAAGCTCTCGGTGCAGCAGCAGGTTTCGAAGCTTTTGGTTTCTTTTGCTTCTGTGGCTTCGGCGGAGCAGGAGCTTCATCAGAATCAGCATCATCTCCAGACTGATCCACTGTGGCCCTCTGAGCGGCGATGTAGGAGAGGAAACCATCAAAGTTGTCGAAGGGACCGATGACATTGGGATTGGCATCACGTGCGCCATCAGCCCTAGGAGTAGAAGGACCAGGATTGAAGTTGCATCCGAGGCTCTTCTTGTTCTTAACTACAGAATCCTTGGCAAACTTGTAGTTGCGCTTGAATAAACTATCTTCATGACACCATAACAGAGATGATGGGTCGGCATGAGCAGGCTGTGATCCATGGACCATGCAAGGGTAAAAACCCTGAGGAATAGCTTCAGTTCTAGACCTGGGAGGAAGATTTTTTAAGAGAATATCTCCCCATGGTCATTTTTGATGGCATTCTTTTTAGCATACTCTGCAGTCACAAATCTGTACAAGAACCATTGTTCCGCCCAGTATCTGCGAATCCATTGGATTCGTGTCTTGTGTTCTCCATAGGTTTTTTCAAGGTCTGTCTTGTATAGCTCATAGAGATCGGGTGGCAGATCTTTGGATGTATTCCCACGGTGCTGTCTGCCGCCCTTTCTTGCTGACTTTTCAGTGGCCATGTAGTTCAAACTAAATGGCTTCAGAACTTGCAAAGGCTTCCGTCTGCTGGTCAGACAAGAGCTGGCTTCGGGAGAATTGATGTGACGCTGTAAGAACTGTAGAAATGAATGCAGACTATGAGAACCAAGGGATTCTCCCACGGACATGTGCCTGTGATAGCATTAGAGATGGGAGGGAAGGGGAAGAGGTCATATGCATTCTCATAAGATTTTGAAGATAAATCAGTTTGAAGACATTGACCTCATAGCGCGAAGACATTCACTTATATGTTGAGAGTTTGTTCCAGATTTGTACGAATCCAAGAATAGGTACAAGTGAGGAATCTAACTACGTGTGAAGCATAAGTGAACATACTAAGCATGTTATGAGATGTAGAACATGATATATCCAAATTTGTAGGCACAGAAACCACTTTTGGTGGAGAAGGATGAATCTATCGGATCAAAAAGGCAGTAAAACTAAGATTTAATTACCACACAAAGAACTGCTAGACGGAGTAGAGAGGAGGCCGAGAGTTCGATCTTCCGTGCCCTAACTTGGCGATGGAAGACACCTACGGCAGCAGCAGAGAAGACGAGGTCCGCGGCCGGCGTGAGGACGGCGTCGGTGAGGTCGCGATAGTTAAGCGCTTCGTCGCCGGCATCATTGGGAGCTAGCGGTGGTGCTAGGGTTTGTCGAGGTGGAGAGGTGGAAGAAGGATTTTGACCGTGATGTGATGTGTATTTATAAGGAGAGGGACAACACAGCGCAATTACGCAGGTGCCCCTGGCGGTTCACATCTGAGGGACACGTGGCGAACATGCAACACATTGGAAGTTGTTCCATGTTCCCACGCACGCATGGACTATCGAGTGGTCGTTCCGGCTTCAACGGGATTCGGGCAATAAGGATTGAGCATTTAAAACATATTCAATGTTTGTCTATGTATCTTCTGCTGACAAGGACACAGAGAAGACATTCGACGGTTTCAATAGAATGCATATGATTTGAATAGATAGAATTTGAGGTAGAAGCATAGAAGAGGTTAGGGTCCGATCACATTCACTTAGTCCAAAAGATTCAAACGTTAAGACATAGCTATAAGTGAATGCTGTAGAGGACAGAACACCATTATATATCTGAGTAAGACCAAATCAACGAGGTGAAGATGAAGAAAAAACAACGTTGAAGATAAATCAAATGTGAAGACTTAGCAAATGCAGCGCCAAACTAAACCACTCCAAACAAAAGTTTGGTGGTGGTGTTACCCACCGTATATGAAGTATTAGACCCAGACACGGCGCACAATTATCGTGGCGCTCCGAAGCCAAATTCCGCATTAGTGTATTCACACTAGGAGTGTATGTCTTCATTGATTGAAGATATACATTACTTCGTGTGTTGCACATCTAAGTCATCAACATGCATAAGTTTTAGGATGTGTGCCTAATCACAGGACATTTGAGGATTCCAAGATATTTAGCTCACACCTGAACTTGCAAAACCTTTTCTCATCCAAGGGCTTTGTGAAGATATCTGCCAATTGCTCTTCAGTGTTGACGTGAATGATATCAATATCTTCCTTCATGACATGATCTCTGAGAAAGTGATGACGAATTTCAATGTGCTTTGTCTTCGAGTGCTGAATGGGTTGTTGGCAATCTTGATGGCGCTTTCATTGTTGCAGTAGAGTGGTACTTGTTTCATATGGATTCCATAGTCCTTGAGAGTCTGCTTCATCCATAGAAGCTGGGCGCAGCAAGATCCAGCAGCAATGTATTCAGATTCAGCAGTGGAGAGAGATACACAGTTCTGCTTCTTTGAATACCAATAGACAAGTGATCGTCCCAGAAAGTGACATGTGCCTGATGTAGACTTGCGATCCACCTTGTCACCAGCATAATCAACATCCGAGAATCCAACTAGATCAAACTATGAGCCCTTTGGATACCATAATCCTAGTGTTGGGGTGCAAGACAAATATCGAAGAATTCGCTTCACAGCTAAGTAATGCGATTCCTTTGGGGCCGCTTGGAATCAGGCACACATGCAAACACTAAGCATGATATCAGGCCTAGATGCACATAAATAAAGTAAAGAACCAATCATGGAGCGGTATACCTTTTGATCGAACTCTTTACCATTGGCGTCAGGACGCAGATGACTCTTGGTTGGCATTGGTGTCGTGTAACCTTTGCAATCTTGCATTCCAAACTTCTTCAGGCAGTCTTTGAGGTATTTCTCTTGAGATATGAAGATGCCGTTGCTTTGCTGACCAATTTGAAGACCAAGGAAGATCTTCAGCTCACCCATCATGGACATCTGATATTGCTCTTGCATCATGTGTCCAAACTCATCACTGTATCTCTTGTCAGTGCAACCGAAGATAATGTCATCCACATAGATTTGGCACACAAATAGTTCTCCATCATATGTCTTCATGAAGAGAGTGGGATCCAGGGAACCAGGTTTGAAGCCTTTGCTCTTCAGGAAGTCTTTGAGTGTGTCATACCAATCACGAGGGGCTTTTTTGAGGCCATACAGTGCCTTGTTGAGCTTGTATACCATATCAGGATGTTTTGGATCTTCAAAGCCAGGTGGTTGTGCAACATACACTTCTTCTTCAATCTTGTCGTTGAGAAAGGCACTCTTCACATCCATTTGATACAGAAGGATGTTGTGATGGTTGGCATAGGCTAGCAGTATGCGAATGGCTTCAAGCCTAGCCACGGGAGCAAATGTTTCATCGAAGTCAATCCCTTCAAATTGAGTGTATCCTTGAGCAACAAGACGAGCCTTGTTTCTGACAACTTGACCATGCTCATCTTGCTTGTTGCGATATATCCATTTGGTGCCTATGATGTTGTGCTTGCGAGGGTCAGGACGCTTGACCAATTCCCACACATTGTTCAGCTCGAACTGTTGAAGCTCTTCTTGCATAGCTTGAATCCATTCAGGTTCCATGAAGGCTTCAGCAACTTTCTTGGGTTCAGATATTGAGACAAATGCAAAGTGCCCATAGAAATTTGCCAGTTGCGTTGCTCTTGATCGTGTGAGTGGACCAGGTGCATTGATACTGTCAACTATCTTCTAACTTTGCACTTCATTAGCAACACGAGGATGAACTAGACGAAGACTTTGCTCTTGTTGATCATTGTCTTCATTTTGAGCCTTGTCTTCAGGCTGAGCATTGTCTTCAGGTTGATTAGGTGCAGAAATGATAAGTTCCTCTTCAGCCTGAGCTTCAGACGGTATGATCTCTCCAGTTCTCATGAGCTTGATGGATTCACTAGGTGTAACTTCATCTAGCACATTCGGCAGGTGCTCTCTTTGCGATCCGTTAGTCTCATCAAACCGCACATCCACAGTTTCAACCACTTTATAGTGAAAGAGGTTGAAGACTCTGTAGGAGTGCGAATCCTTTCCATAACCAAGCATAAAACCTTCATGTGCTTTCGGTGCAAATTTTGAAGTGTGATGTGGATCCTTGATCCAGCACCTAGCACCAAATACTCCGAAGTAGCTTACATTTGGCTTCTTACCAGTTAGGAGCTTATAGGATGTCTTCTTCAGAAGCTTGTGAAGGTAAACACGGTTGATGACATGGCAAGCAGTATCAATGGCTTCGGGCCAGAACTTTCTTGGGGTCTTGTATTCACCAAGCATCGTCCGAGCCATCTCAATGAGTGTTCTGTTCTTGCGCTCCATGATGCCATTCTGCTGAGGTGTGTATGGAGCTGAGAACTCATGAGTGATGCCCAATGTATCCAGGTAAAGGTTGATGCAGGTGTTCTTGAATTCTGTGCCGTTGTCACTTCTGATATGCTTGATCTTGACGCCATAGTTATTCATGGCATGGTTGGTGAAGCGTCTGAAGACATCCTGCACTTCAGTCTTGTAGAGGATTATATGCACCCATGTATATCTTGAATAATCATCAATAATGACGAAACCATAGAGGCAAGCAGTGGTAGTGAGAGTAGAGTAGTGAGTAGGTCCAAAGAGATCCATGTGAAGTAGCTCGAAGGGTTGAGATGTCGTCCTGATTGTCTTCGAGGGATGCTTGGCCCTCGTCATCTTTCCAGCTTCGCAGGCACCACACAGATGATCTTTCTTGGACTTGATGCCCTCAATGCCTACCACGTGTTTCTTCTTCGCAAGAGTGTACAGGTTCCTCATGCCAGCATGCCCTAGCCTCCGATGCCCGAGCCAGCACTCTGAAGCTTTTGCTAGAAGACATACGGCCAACTGTGGTCCTGCTGAGAAGTCTACCATGTACAAATCATCTTTCCGGTACCCTTCAAAGACTAGAGACTTGTCAGATTCCATTAGAACAAGGCAACGATATTTTCCAAATATCACAATCATGTTCAAATCACAAAGCATTGAGGCAGGACATTGTTGAAACCAAGGGATTCAACAAGCATCACTTTATCCATGTGCTGATCCTTTGAGATTGTAACTCTACCTAGACCCAATACCTTGCTTTTACCAGTGTCAGCAAATGTGATGTGACTCTTGTCAAATGGACGTAAGGTTGAGTCCATGAGAAGACTTCGGTCACCAGTCATGTGATTAGTGCATCCACTGTCCATAATCCATTCCGAAGCATGAGGTGTCATACCCTATAGTACAATTAGGGGGATAGGCTTCACCAAGAGTATTGTGAAGCATAAACATTTGACACACAAGAGGATTATCAAAGCTCAGATCAACGTTAGGACTGATGGGATGATTGGCAAGCGATTCAGGAACAAAATACATAGTAAGACCATTTGGGCATTTAATCTTGTGCCCCACAAGATGTTTTAGGTCCCCAGCAAAAGACTCGGACGCCTTTGATTTCCGGCTGGAGACCTTTCCCTGCAAAAGAAAGTTAATTTTTCTTAACCACCCACATTTTTAGGGGTGGCTTAGAAGCAATGAGTCTAAGTGCAGCATCTGAGAACTTCGGCTTTGGAGCCCTAGCAAATAGCCTTGCAGGAGGTGGATAGTACTCATATGAATAAGCAGAAAAGTTCTTAGTCTTATGAACATAGCGGTTTGATGATACGCGCTCATATTCATACGTTTGAGTATGATTTCCCTGCAAAGCATTGGCATTAGGGTGACTCAGGTGAGTCCTCTATCTGTATGAAGCCTTTGAACCATATGAAGCCTTTGGTCTGGGGTTTTTCTTCTTCCCTTGTGGTGTCATGATAACATTCACAGGAAGATTCTCGAGACACCTTTTGGGCACTCAGTCCTTCTTCATAGGTGGTCCATTCCTGCAGTTAGTACCAATATACCTGGCAAACACTTCACCTTTCTGATTCTTAAACAGTTTATAGTTTGCATTAAAGGATTCATCAATGATAATAGGGTTAGCACAAGTGAAGCCATATAAGGTGGAGGGATCCACTGAAGGTCCCTTTGCAGCAACCCATGTGGTTTTGGGGTACTGCTCAGGCTTCTAGTAAGAACCATCAACATTCATTTTCCTCTCGAACCTAACACCCTCTTTTCTAGGGTTTCGGTTTAGAATCTGCTTTTTGAGGACATCACATAGTGTCTGATGCCCTTTGAGACTTTTATACATCCCAGTCTCAAGCAATGTCTTCAACCTAGCATTTTCATCAGCAATAGTAGTGGCATCCTCAGTAGAGGGGTTAGTAACCACATCAGCAGTTGAAGATATTGTGACAGTAGCAGCGGTAGAACATTCAGCAACAGAAGTAGCGTTATCACGCTCAAGGCATTTTAGACATGGTGGTTCAAATACTTCTTGAGCGGGACTGATGTGTTGAGCGCAAAGTGACTCGTTCTCTTTTTGAAGATCTTCATGAACTGCACTCAATTTCTCAAGTTCTTGCTTCCTTTGAAGATAATCATAAGAAAGCTTTTCATGAGTTGTTGAGAGCGTTTCATGACGACTTTCAAATTCCTCGTACTTAACATGAAGATTTTTTATATCTTCCATTAAGGACTGAGACCAGGTCATTTTCGCGTCCAACAGGTCATCGCTTTTGTCTAGCAGTTTTTGAATATGTTCCATAGCTTTCTGTTGTTCAGTTGCAATTTTAGCAAGTGTTTTGTAGCTGAGTTTGGATTCACAGTCAGAGTCATCTTCACTTGATGTTTGAAAGTAAGCATCAAGAGATTTTACCTTGTCACCACGTGCCATGAAGCAAGAGGGTGGGGCGAGTCGTCCTTGTCATTAGCATCGGTGTTGGTAGCGGAGCGGTGTCTTGAGTGTTGAAGATGGACTTGGCAACATAGGTCGTGGCTAGAGCCAGGACTTGCAATGCAGTCGGACTCCTCCTCAGACTCCACCTCTGCCTCCTCAGAAGCAAACTCCTCCTCTGAATCCATCTCCTTGCCAACAAAAGCACGAGCCTTGCCAGATGAGCTCTTCTTATGTGATGAAGACTTGGAGGAAGACTTGGAAGAAGACTTTGATGATTTCTTCTTCTTGTTGTCATCAGAAACATATTCCTTGCTCTTCTTCTTCTTATTATTATTCTCATTGTCCCATTGTGGACACTCAGAGATGTAGTCATCATGTTTCTTGCACTTGTGGCATGTTCTCTTCTTGTGGTCATGAGTAGAAGCTTCATCATTTCTTGAGATGGATCGTGAAGATTTTCCGAAGCCTTTCTTCTTGGTGAATTTTTGGAACTTCTTCACAAGCATAGCAAGATCCTTTCCAATGTCTTCAGGATCACTAGAACTACAGTCAGATTCTTCTTCAGATGAGGAAGCAGCTTTTGCCTTCAAAGTACGAGTACGTCCATAGTTGGTACCATAGATGTCTCTTTTCTCAGATAGCTGAAACTCATGTGTGTTGAGCCTCTCAAGTATGTCAGACGGATCGAGTGTCTTGAAGTCAGGGCGTTCTTGAATCATCAGGGCTAGTGTATCAAATAAGCTGTCAAGAGATCACAGGAGTGCCTTGACGATTTCATGCTTGGTGATCTCACTAGCGCCGAGTGTGTGAAGCTCATTGGTGATATCAGTGAGGCGATCAAACGTGAGCTGGACATTCTCATTGTCATTTCTCTTGAAGCGGTTGAAGAGGTTGCGAAGGACACTGATCCTTTGATCTCTCTGGGTTGAGACGCCTTCGTTGACCTTGGAGAGCCAGTCCCAGACTAGCTTCAAAGTTACCAGAGCACTCACACGGCCATACTGTTCTTTGGTTAGATGACCGCAGATGATGTTCTTCGCAGTAGAATCCAGTTGAATGAACATCTTGACATCAGCAGGAGTGACGCCTTCACTTCCCTTGGGAATGATGTTCTTGACGACAAACCAAAGTTCAACATCAATGGCTTCAAGATGCATGCGCATCTTATTCTTCCAGTAGGGGTAATCAGTGCCATCGAAGACAGGGCACGCAGCGGAGACTTTGATTATCCCTGCAGTCGACATAGCTAAAACTCTAGGTGGTTAAATCAATCACACAGAACAAGGGAGTACCTTGCTCTGATACCAATTGAAAGTGCTAGTTATCGACTAGAGGGGGGTGAATAGGCGATTTTTATGGAAGTCTTCAAAACATGGGAGTTTCGAAGACAAACGATAGAAATGAACCTATTGACATGCAGCGGAAGGTAGACTACACTAGACAAGCCATAGTCAAGCAAGTAATGAAGCTAAAGCACGAAGACTTTTAGCAGCTAGGTAGTATGGATCAAGATGGAAGATGGTATGAAGCCAAACAACAATAGTCTTCACACAATGAAGTCAAACAGATAAGACAAGTAATCAAAAGACTTCACGAAGACGAACTGTAAATAAGTGAAGGGAGAGATAGAACCAGTTGCTTGGTGAAGACAAAGGATTTGTTGCACCAATTCCAGTTTTTGTGACAACTGTACGTCTTGTTATGGAGGCTGAGATTCAACTCAGAAGACCACGTCTTCACCTTATTCCCCTTGAGCTAAGGACACCTAGTCCTCGTCCAATCACTCTTGTAAGTCTTCAAGGTAGACTTCCAAACCTTCACAGACTCCGTTCACCGGCTGGAGGATTCACAGTCCTCAAGTGTAACAAGTCTTCAGGTCACGCAGACAGAAAGACTTCAGTGATGCCTAACACTCTTTGGCTCTGGGTGTTTTGGGCTCTGTCCTTGCAAGGATTTCTCTCTCTCAAAGGCTTCGAGGTGGGTTGCTCTCAAATGACAAAAGCCGTGCACTAACTCCGAGCAGCCGCCAATTTATGGTGTACGGGGTGGGCTATTTACAGCCACTAGGCAACCCGACCTGATTTGTCCAAAATGACCCTGGGTCACTAAGGAACTGACACGTGTTCCAATGGTTAGATTTCAAACACACGCGGCAGCTTGACTTGGGCTACAAGTATTGCTGTCTCATTCTGCTCTAGATAAGTTTTGCTCTCATTGTCTTTGCTCGAAGACATAGGATTTGGTTGAGCATCACTTCAGTCACTCTGGCTTTGTTCACTTGGACCCCACTTAACAGTACGGTGGTTCCTATGACTCAACAAAGAAGAAAAAGGAAACTAAGAAACAACTATGTCTTCGCGCTCCAAAGTCTTCATGCGATGTCTTCTCATGTCATAGTCTTCCTTGTGAATATCTTCATAGACCACCATAGTATTCAATGTCTTCACACATTTTTAGGGGTCATCTCCGGTAGGTAAACCAAATCAATGAGGGACTACTAACTGTCTTATCCTGCAATTCTCACAAACACATTAGTCCCTCAACCAGGTTTGTCGTCAATACTCCAAAACCAATTATGGGTGGCACTAGATGCACTTACAGTATCTATAATCTTTGATTGTTCCATGCTGTTATATTATCATTCATGGATGTTTTACAAACATTTTATAATTAATTTATATCATTTTTCGGTACTAACCTATTGACATAGTGCCCAATGTCAGTTGCTATTTTCTGCATGATTTTTACACCGCAGGAATTAATACCAAACGGAGTCCAAACACAACGAAACTTTTTGTGGATTTTTTTGGACCAGAACACATCCAGTGGGCCAAAGAAGTACCGAAGAGGCAGCCCGAGGTGAGCACAAGACAACAGGGCGTGCCTGGAGGCCCAGGCGCGCCATGGTTGGTTCTGCCCACCTCGGTGGCCCCCCGCACCGCCTCTTTGCTCTATAAATACCCCAATATTCTAGAAACCCTAGGAGAGTCGATGAAAATCAATTCCAGCCGCCACAAGTTCCAGAACCACCAGATCCAATCTAAACACCATCACGGATGGGTTCATCATGTCCATTGGTGCCTCTCGGATGATGCATGAGTAGTTCATTGTAAACCTACGGATCCGTAGTTAGTAGCTAGATGGCTTTCTCTCTCTATTTTGATTCTCAATACAATGGTCTCTTGGAGATCCATATGATGTAACACTTTTTGCGATGTGTTTGTTGGGATCCGATGAACTTTGAGTTTATGATCAGATCTATCTTTTTATCCATGAAAGTTATTTGGGTCTTCTTTGATCTTTTGTATGCATGATTGCTTATAGCCTCATATTGCTTCCCCGATATTTGGGTTTTGATTGGCCAACTTGATCTATTTATCTTGCGATGGGAAGAGGTGCTTTGTGATGGGTTCGATCGTGATTGCTTGATCCCAAAGGATGTAAGGGGAACCGACACGTATGTACCGTTGCTATTAAGGATAACAAGATGGGGTCTATTTCTACATAAATAGATCTTGTCTACATCATGTCATCGTTCTTATTGCATTACTCCGTTTCTCCATGAACTTAATACAGTAGATGCATGCTGGATAGCGGTCGATGTGTGGAGTAATAGTAGTAGACGCAGACAGGAGTCGGTCTACAAATCTTGGACGTGATGCCTATATAATGATCATTGCCTGGATATCGTCATGATTATTTGAAGTTCTATCAATTGCCCAACAGTAACTCGTTTACCCACCGTTTGCTATTTTTCTCGAGAGAAGCCACTAGTGAAATCTACGGCCTCCGGGTCTCTTCTTTATTATATTTTCCTTCGCGATCTATTTTTATTTGCTTTTATTTTTAGATCTATTAAATAAAAAATACAACAATATCTTGCTGCACTTTTTTTATTTGATATCTATTTATCCCATCTATCATATTTTAATCCCGTCCGCTTGCCAATTTCTAGCACCGTTGCCCCAAAGGGATTGACAACCCCTTTAATACGTCGGGTTGCGAGTATTTGTTATTTGTGTGCAGGTGGCGTTCACATAGTGTTGCGTGGTTCTCCTACTGGTTCGATAACCTTGGTCTCATCACTGAGGGGAATACCTCCTGTTGCTGTGCTGCATCATCCCTTCCTCTTTGGGGAAATACCGATGTAGTTCAAGCAAACATCAAACCACGACCCTAGAGGTTGGGGAGGAAAACCACACCTCCAGCGAACGACACGTGTCGTCGACCAAGATCAAGTGCCCCGCCTCCGAGATCCTCCACCGGCGACGGAAGTGATACCCCTGACCCCTTCCACCCCCGGGTGCTCATTATCCAAGCTCCACCCCTCCAGCAATGGCGGCGGACAACAATCGTCACCATCCTCCTTCACTGGATCTCCCCTCTGCCTTGAAGTTCCAGACCCTTCCGGCGACGGCGGCCGACAACAAGCGTCACCATCCTCCTTCACTGGATCTCCCCTCTATCTTGAGGTTCCGAACCCTTCCGGTGACAGCGACCGCGACAGTGCTATGAAAAATACCCCATGGACATTTATCACTTATAGCGCCTCTAAATTGTACAAATGTTGATTGTTTGTCCACCACAAGGGGAAATGTGAAGCCCGTACCGGCTCCTTTGGTGCCACCATTGCTTATGACAGTGGTCTCCATTCTACAGTTGAGATAAAACGCTCTCTCTGGTTTCATCCTACGATAATTGTGATAAAACACCATTATAAGAACACAGTGACCACTAAGCGCACTCAATCAGGGGAAATCGACCTAAAGTAATAGAACAAAGATCTAGGTCAAGATTCAAAGAAACTTCTCGTGCTGGAATCTGCCTTCATGGCGTTTGCGTCGTCTGCGTGGCTGCTTCTTTGCCACCGTCGCAACCATCGGTGGTTGCCGTCTCATGTCAACACCGCCTCCTCTACCACCGCAGTAGAGGGAAATGATAGGTGCAGAATCATCTCCACTCCCACCGCATCCTAACACCCGCACTCAGTGGCGAAGCCAGGAATATTTTTTAGGTGTGGCAGAGTTCATGAAGGAAAAAAGCAATGCAAAATATAACTATGTGTCATTCATGTACCTCTCTAGACGATGGTCGCTGCCACACCCACCACGCTGACTAAAGATCACACAATTGCTCTGTAATCGTTGTCTCTGTTGCACGCCTTAGGGGTTAGCCGACTAGGGTCAGTCGGTCGGCACTGGGAAAAATATCACAACAAGTCATACATTCACTGGTACAATGACCTGCTGTAGAAACAGTTTTTAACCCCTTTCCGCGACGGAGTTTTAAACCGTCGCCTTGCCTGTGTGTGCGATAGGGGGGTCCTTCCCACGAGACCCAGAACTGTTGGGGATAGGGAGCAGGAATGCATACGTTTTGCAGAACTACGCGTATGTGATGCTCGCATCTATCCCAAACGCGATTCGTCCCACAACTGTTTGTGATATATCGAATATCCCAAACTCTCCATCCTTGCTACTCATGTGTGCTGGCGTTACCATTGCACACCCTATTTTGTGGTGCAACGTTTGTGATGCGCACCCCATCATAAGCAGCAGTTCATGATTGTAAAGCATGTATGATAAGGAGACTATCACACACATTCACTTCCGAACTGTATGTGATATATAATTAATAAGATAAGTTAATCATCATACTAGTGTCGGATAGGTTTACGAAATGTCGGATTGTCATACCAGTGTCATACAAGATAACTATCGCACACGCTATTTTGTGGTGTGATACGTCCACTTTGCATCATGTTTACCTACTGTTATTTATATTGTTTTTATGCATAATAAATCTTTTTGGAGTAATTATAATGCCTTTTATCTCATAATATGCAAGGTTCATAGAAAGAGGGAGAATGCCGGCAGCTGGAAAACTGGACCAGAAAAAGCTACGTCAGGCTATCTATTCTGCATAAATCAAAATGAGCTGAAACTTCACGAGGAATTTTTATGGAATAAATAAGAACTATTGGAGCGAATAACTACCAGAGGGGCCGCTTGGTCAAGACAACCCACTGGCGCGCCAGGACCCAGTGCGCCTGGTGGGTTGTGCCCTGATACGTGTCCATCGTATCTACTTTTCCAAACACTTTTGCCCTTGTTTTGGACTCTAACTTGCATGATTTGAATGGAACTAACCTGGACTGACGCTGTTTTCAGCAGAATTGCCATGGTGTTATTTTTGTGCAGAAATAAAAGATCTCGGAATGACCTGAAACTTCATGTAGAATATTTTTGGAATTAATAAAAAATACTGGCGAAAGAATTAAGACCAGGGGGCTCACACCCTTTCCACGAGGGTGGGGGCCGCGCCCCCTGCCTCGTGGGCCCCCTGAAGCTCCACCGACCTCTACTCCAACTCCATATATTTGTGTTCGGGGAGAAAAAAATCAGAGAGAAAGATTCATCACGTTTTACGATACGGAGCCGCCGCCAAGCCCTAAACTCTCTCGGGAGGGCAGATCTGAGTCCGCTCGGGGCTCCGGAGAGGGAATCCGTCATGGTCGTCATCATCAACCATCCTCCATCACCAATTTCATGATGCTCACCGCATACATGAGTAATTCCATCGTAGGCTTGCTGGACGGTGATGGGTTGGATGAGATTTATCATGTAATCGAGTTAGTTTTGTTAGGGTTTGATCCCTAGTATCCACTATGTTCTGAAATTGATGTTGCTATGACTTCGCTATGCTTAATGCTTGTCATTAGGGCCCGAGTTCCATGATTTCAGATCTGAACCTATTATGTTTTCATGAATATATGTGAGTTCTTGATCCTATCTTGCAAGTCTATAGTCACCTACTATGTTTTATGATCCGGCAACCCCGAAGTGACAATAATCGGGACCACTCCCGTTGATGACCTTAGTTTGAGCAGTTCATGTATTCACTATGTGTTAATGCTTTGGTTTGGTACTCTATTAAAAGGAGGCCTTAATATGCCTTAGTTTCCAATAGGACCCCGCTGCCACGGGAGGGTAGGACAAAAGATGACATGCAAGTTCTTTTCCATAAGCACGTATGACTATATTCAGAATACATGCCTACATTACATTGATGAACTGAATCTAGTTCTGCGTCACCCTATGTTATAACTATTGCATGAGGAATCGCATTCGACATAATTCTCCATCATTGATCCAATGCCTACGAGCTTTTCACATATTGATCTTTGCTTAGTTACTTTTTCGTTGCCACTGTTACAATTACTACAAAACTACTACTGTTACTTTTATTTCCATACTACTTTGCTACTAAATACTTTGCTGCAGATATTAAGTTATCCAGGTGTGGTTGAATTGACAACTCAACTGCTAATACTTGAGCATATTCTTTGGCTCCCCTTGTGTCGAATCAATAAATTTGGGTTGAATACTCTACCCTCGGAAACTGTTGCGATCCCCTATACTTGTGGGTTATCATGCCCTCCTCGGCCCACCTTCGGTGCCCATATTCTGGTATATAAGTCATTTTTGACCTAGAAAAAAAATGAGGAGAGGACTTTTGGGATGGAGCGCCGCCGTCTCGAGGCGGAACTTGGGCAGGAGCACTTTTGCCCTCCGGTGGAGCGATTCCGCCGGGGGAACTTCCCTCCCGAAGGGGGAAATCATCGTCACCATCATCACCAACAACCCTCTCATCTTGGGAACGCCAATATTCATCAACATCTTCACCAGCACCATCTCCTCTCAAACCCTAGTTCATCTCTTGTGTTTAATCTTTGTATAGGAACCTCAGATTGGTACCTGTGGGTGACTAGTAGTGTTGATTACATCTTGTAGTTGATCACTATATGGTTTATTTGGTGGAAGATTATATGTTCAGATCCATTATGCTATTTAATACCCCTCTGATCATGAACATGTTTATCACTTGTGAGTAGTTACTTTTGTTCTTGAGGTCACGGGAGAAATCATGTTGCAAGTAATCATGTGAACTTGATATGTGTTCGATATTTTGATAATATGTATGTTGTGATTCCCTTAGTGGTGGCATGTGAACGTCGACTACATGACACTTCACCATATTTGGGCCTAAGGGAATGCATGTGGAGTAGTTATTATATGATGGGTTGCTAGAGTTATAGAAGCTTAACCCTAGTTTATGCGCTACTTCATAAGGGACCGATTTGGATCCAAAAGTTTAATGCTATAGTTAGATTCTATCTTAATACTTTTCTCTTAGTTGCGGATGCTTGCGAGGGGGTTAATCATAAGTAGGAGGTTTGTTCAAGTAAGAACATCACCTAAGCACCGATCCACCCACATATCAAGTTATCAAAGTAGTGAACACAAATCAAGCCAACATGGTGAAAGTGACTAGATGAAATTCCCGTGTGCCCTCAAGAACACTTTGCTTATTATAAGAAACCATTTTGGCCTGTCCTTTGCCAGAAAAGGATTGGGCTATCTTGCTGCATATTATTTTCCATTACCATTACGTGCTCGTTACAAATTACACTACTACCAAATTATCTGTTACTTACAATTTCAGCGCTTGCAGACATTACCTTGCTGAAAACCACTTGTCATTTCCTTCTGTTCCTCATTGAGTTTGACAATATTACCTATAGAAAGGACTACGATTGATCCCCAATACTTGTGAGTCATCAAGGCTCTTGTCGCGCCGTTTCCGGGGAGTGAAGCGCTCTTGGTAAGTGGAAATTGGTAAGGAAAAAAAATTACTACATGCTGAAATTTGTTGTCACTTGTTACTATGCAGAACAATCCTTTGAGGTGTTTGTTCGGGGTATCTTCACCTTGATCGGAACCACAATTAGTTGCCCCTCAACCCACGGCACCTACTAAATATACCGAATATGAAATTCCTTCGGGTATGTTAGACCAACTGCTGGCTAATCCTTATGCAAGATATGGAACCGAACATCCTGATATGCACTTGATATATGTGGAAGAAATTTATGGATTATTTAAGCTTGCAGGTTTACCCGAAGATGAAGCTAAGAAGAAGGTTTTCCCATTATCTTTCAAGGTAAAGGCATTGATATGGTATAGGCTATGCGATGATATTGGATCTTGGAATTGGAATTGGTTGAAATTGGAATTTCATCAAAAAAAATATCCTATGCATCTAGTTCATCGTGATCGGAATTATATATATAATTTTAGGCCTCGTGAAGGAGAAAGTATCGCTATAGCTTGGGGAGGCTTAATTCAATGTTATATTAATGCGCCAATCATGAGCTGTCGAGAGAAATTATCATCCAGAACTTCTATCCTCGGCTTTATCATAATGACCGATCCATGCTCGATACTTCTTATACTGGTTCCTTTATGAAGAAGACTATTGAATTCCGGTGGGATCTTTTAGAAAGAATTAAATGCAACTCTGAAGATTGGGTACTTGAGGAAGGTAAAGAGTCAGGTATTAAGCTTAAGTTTGATTGTGTTAAATATTTTATGAATACCGATGCTTTTCAAAATTTTAGCACTAAATATGGACTAGACTCTGAGATAGTAGTCTCCTTTTGTGAATCTTTTGCTACTCATGTTGATCTCCCTAAGGAGAAGTGGTTTAAATATCACCCACCTATTAAAGAAGAAACTAAAGAACCGGTAATAGCTAAAGATGAAACTATTATTTATAATGTTGATCCAGTTGTTCCTACTGCTTATATTGAAAACCCACCTTTCCCTGTTAGGATGAAGGAACATGCTAAAGTTTCAACTGTGGTCAATAAATGTTATATTAGAACACCTAAACCAGCTGAACAAATCAAGGTAGAACCAAGTGTTGCTATAGTTAAGGATCTCATGGTCGATAATATTGATGGGCATGTTATTTACTTCGTTGGTGAAGCTGTTAGAATTACCAAACCCGATGGGAAAGATAAACATAGACCCGTTGTTGATATTCCCGTTGTCTCAGTTAAAATAGGAGATCACTGTTATCATGGTTTATGCGACATAGGTGCCAGCATGAGTGCCATTCCTTTTACCTTGTATCAAGAAATTATGAATGACATAGCACCCGCTGAAATAGAAGACATAGATGTTAATATTAAACTTGCTAATAGAGACACCATCACACCACTTAGGATTGTTAGAGATGTTGAAGTATTGTGTGGTAAAATAAAATACCCTATTGATTTTCTTGTTCTTGGTTCCCCACAAGATGACTTTTGTCCCATTAACTTTGGTAGACCTTTCTTGAACACCGTTAATGCTAAAATAGATTGTGAGAAACAAACTGTCGGTGTAAGTTTTGGTGATGAGTCTCATGAAGGAAATATGCCCTAGAGGCAATAATAAAGTTGTTATTTTATATTTCCTTATATCATGATAAATGTTTATTATTCATGCAAGAATTGTATTAACCAGAAACTTGATACATGTGTGGGTGGCTGGCGGGTGTCTATATCTCCAACTTTAGTTGAATCGAATTTGAATGCTGCCGGTCCTTTTTGAAGGTTAAAACAGCAAACTTGATAAATCACTGTTGTGGTTTTTTATGCGTAGGTAAGAATGGTTCTTGCTAGAAGCCCGTAGCAGCCACGTAAAACTTGCAACAACAAAGTAGAGGACATCTAACTTGTTTTTGCAGGGCATGTTGTGATGTGATATGGTCAATACATGATGTGATATACGTTGTTATATGAGATGATCATGTTTTGTAAAAGTTATCAGCAACTTTATGGTTGTCGCTTTATTGTATGAGATGCAAACGCCATGTAATTGCTTTACTTTATCACTATGCGTTAGCGGTAGTTGTAGAAGCAATAGTTGGCGAGACGACCACAACGCTATGATGGAGATCAAGGTGTCAAGCCGCTGACAATGGAGATCATAACGGGGCTTTGGAGATGGAGATCAAAGGCACAAGATGATGATGGCCATATCATGTCACACATTTTGATTGCATGTGATGTTTATCTTTTATGAATCTTATTTTTCTTAGTACGGCGGTAGCATTATAAGATGATCCCTTAACAAAATTTCAAGGTATAAGTGTTCTCCCCGAGTATGCACCATTGCGACAGTTCGTCGTGCTGAGACACCACGTGATGATCGGGTGTGATAGGCTCTACGTTCACATAGAACGGGTGCAAGATAGTTTTGCACATGCAGAATACTCGAGTTAAACTTGACGAGCCTAGCATGTACAGACATGGCATCGGAACACTGGAGACCAAAAGGTCGAACGTGAATCATATAGTAGATATGATCAACATAGAGATGTTCACCATTGATGACTACTCCATCTCACGTGATGATCGGACAAGGTTTAGTTGATTTGGATCACGTATCATTTAGATGACTTGAGGGATGTCTATCTATGTGGGAGTTCTTAAGTAATATGATTAATTGAACTTAACTTATCATGAACTTAGTCCTGATAGTTTTTGCATATCTATGTTGTAGATCAATGGCTCGTGCTACCGTTCCCTTGAATTTTAATGCGTTCCTAGAGAAAGCTAAGTTGAAAGATGATGGTAGCAACTACATGGACTGGGTCCATAACTTGAGGATTATCCTCATTGCTGCACAGAAGAATTATGTCCTTGATCTACCGCTAGGTGAAAGGCCTGCTGTAGGAGCAGATGTTGATGTTATTAACGTCTGGCAAGCTCGATCTGATGACTACTTGATAGTTCAATGTGCCATGCTTTACGGCTTAGAATCGGGTTCTAGGAGTTGAAGTTAATATTTCAAGCAAATGCCCGAGTTGAGAGATATGAAGTCTCCAACAAGTTCTATAGCTGCAAGATGGAGGAGAATAGCTATGTTAGTGAACATATACTCAAAATGTCTGTGTATCATAATCACTTGACTCAGCTGGGAGTTAATCTTCCAGATGATAGTGTTATTGACAGAGTTCTCCAATCACTGCCACCAAGCTACAAAGGCTTCGTGATGAACTATAATATGCAAGGGATGGATAAGACAATTCATGAGCTCTTCGCTATGCTCAAAGCTGCAGAGGTCGAAATATAGAAGGAGCATCAAGTGTTGATGGTTAACAAGACCACTAGTTTCAAGAAAAAGGGTAAAGGAAAGAAGGGGAACTTCTAGAAGAATGGCAAGCAAGTTGCCACTCTCTGGAAGAAGCCCAAGCCTGGACCTAAGCCTGAAACTAAGTGCTTCTACGGCAAAGGGACTGGTCACTGGAAGCGGAACTGCCCCAAGTATTTGGCGGATAAGAAGGATGGCAAAGTGCACAAAGGTATATTTGATATACATGTTATTGATGTGTACCTTACTAATGCTCGTAGTAGCGCCTGGGTATTTGATGCTGGTTCGGTTGCTCATATTTGTAACTCGAAACGTGGGCTACGGATTAAACAAAGATTGGCTAAGGACAAGGTGATGATGCGCGTCGGGAATGGTTCCAAGGTCGATGTGATCGCCGTCGGCATGCTACCTCTACATCTACCTTCGGGATTAGTTTTAGACCTGAATAATTGTTATTTGGTGCCAGCGTTGAGCATGAACATTATATCTGGATCTTTTTTAATACGAGACAATTATTCATTTAAATAAGAGAATAATGGTTGTTCTATTTATATGAGTAATATCTTTTATGGTCGTGCACCATTGAAGAGTGGTCTATTTTGTTGAATCTCGATCATGGTGATACACATATTCATAATATTTATGCCAAAAGATGCAAAGTTGATAATGATAGTGCAACATATTTGTGCCACTACCATTTAGGTCATATTGGTGTAAAGCGCATGAAGAAACTCCATGCGGATGGACTTTTGGAATCACTTGATTATGAATCATTTGATGCTTGCGAACCATGCCTCATGGGCAAGATGACTAAAACTTTGTTGTCCAGAACAATGGAGCGAGCCACTGACTTATTGGAAATAATACACACCGATGTATGTGGTTCGATGAGTGTTGAGGCTCGCGGTGGGTATCGTTATTTTCTGACCTTCACAGATTATTTGAGAAGATATGGGTATATCTACTTGATGAAACACAAGTCTGAAACATTTGAAAAGTTTAAAGAATTTCAGAGTGAAGTGGAGAATCATCGTAACAAGAAAATAAAGTTTCTATGATCCGACCGCGGAGGAGAATATTTGAGTTACGAGTTTGGCCTTCATTTAAAACAATGTGGAATAGTTTCACAACTCTACGCCACCTGGAACACCACAACGTAATGGTGTGTCCAAACATCGTAACCGTACTTTATTAGATATGGAGCGATCTATGATGTCTCTTACCGGTTTACCACTATCATTTTGGGGTTATGCATTAGAGACAGTTGCATTCACGCGAAATAGGGCACCGTCTAAATCCGTTGAGACGATGCCGTATGAACTATGGTTTGACAAGAAACCTAAGTTGTCATTTCTTAAAGTTTGGGGTTGCGATGCTTATGTGAAAAAGCTTCAGCCTGATAAGCTCGAACCCAAATCGGAGAAGTGCGTCTTCATAGGATACCCAAAAGAAACTGTTGGGTACACCTTCTACCATAGATCTGAAGGCAAGATATTTGTTGCTAAGAATGGATCCTTTCTAGAGAAGGATTTTCTCTCGAAAGAAGTGAGTGGGAGGAAAATAGAACTTGATAAGGTAATTGTACCTTCTCTCGAATTGGAAAGTAGCTCTTCACAGAAAATCCTTCCCGTGATGCCTACACCAACTAGAGAGGAAGCTAATTATAATGATCATGAAACTTCAGATCAAGTTACTACCGAACCTCATAGGTCAACCATAGCATGATCCACACCAGAGTGGTACTGTAATCCTGTTTTGGAGGTCATGTTACTAGACCTTGATGAACCTACGAACTATAAAGAAGCTATGATGAACCTAGATTTCGATAGATGACTTGAGGCCATGGAATCTGAGATAGGATCCATGTATGAGAACAAAGTGTGGACTTTGGTTGACTTGCCCAATCATCGGTGAGCCATAGAGAATAAATGGATCTTCAAGAAGAAGAATGACGCTGATGGTAATGTTACTGTCTACAAAGCTCGACTTGTCACAAAAGGTTTTTGAAAAGTTCAAGGAGTTGACTACGATGAGACTTTCTCACCCGTAGTGATGCTTAAGTCTGTCCGAATCATGTTATAAGCTGCATTTTATGATTATAAAATCTGGCAAATGGACGTCAAAACTGCATTCCTTAATGGATTTCTTAAAGAAGAGTTGTATATGATGCAACCAGAAGGTTTTGTCGATCCTAAAGGGTGCTAACAAAGTGTGCAAGCTCCAGAGATCCATTTATGGACCGGTGCAAGCATCTCAGAGTTGGAATATACGCTTTGATGAGGTGATCAAAGCATATGGTTTTATATAGACTTTCGGAGAAGCGTGTATTTACAAGAAAGTGAGTGGCAGCTCTGTAGCATTTCTAATATTATATGTGAATGACATATTGTTGATTGCAAATGATATAGAATTTCTGGATAGCATAAAACGATACTTGAATAAAAGTTTTTCAATGAAAGACCTCGGTGAAGATACCTATATATTGGGCATCAAGATCTATAGAGATAGATCAAGATGCTTAATTGGACTTTCAGAAAGCACATACCTTGATAAAGTTTTGAAGAAGTTCAAAATGGATCAGTCAAAGAAAGGGTTCTTGCCTATGTTACAAGGTGTGAAGTTGAGTCAGACTCAATGCCCGACCACTGCAGAAGATAGAGAGAAAATGAAAGTCATTCCCTATGCCTTAGCCATAGGTTCTATCATGTATGCTATGCTGTGTACCAGACCTGATGTGTGCCTTGCTATAAGTTTACACTACAAAAAAATACACTTTCGTGATGATACGTGTTTGTCATAGTAGGTCGCATTTTTTGTCATGCATGTACATCCATGACAAATTTATGACAGAATCAAGATAGTCATACCTGTGCTATCGTAGAAGTGTTCCATGACATTACCAAAATTGTCATCATGGAAGTGTCCACTTCCATGACGATAAATCGCACGTCACAGAAGTGCTTTCGTCAAGGGTGATCGACACGTGGCATCCACCATAAGCTATCGGGGCGGGTTTTGGATCCGATAACCCGTTAACAGCCCCGACCAATGGGGATTTTCCACGTGTAAAATCATCATTGGCTGGAGGAAACACGTGTCGGCTCATCGTTGGGACATATGTCATCCACTCATTGGATAAAAGGCGCCTATGATACGTCAACACGTGTACGGCCCAACAGAGGCCCATTCTCGTGAAAAGGCGGCCCGTTTGACTTGGTCAAAGGTGGCGGGCGGCCCATGGAAAGCCTGTTAACAGCCTGCTCGCATATAGCCCATTTACTTTCGCTAATCCAAGGCCCGTTACGCCCTATTCGAATTAGGCCCAATAGCGTCATCCGGGCCATCCAATATGATTCCAAAGACATGTTTTTCGCCGGCCCATGTATGGCCCATGATGTCTTTCGGCCCATGTGAGGCCCTATGTAACTCTTGGCCTATTAACGGCCCGTGGTGAAATTGGCCCTTAATGAACAGTGTATCACTTTACACCCATTAACGGCCCGTGGTGAAACTGGCCCGTAAAGAACAGTGTATCACTTTATACCCATTAACGGCCCGTTATTCCGTTGGGCCGTTTCCAGCCCATGTTATTTTATGGCCTTCTCAGAGCCCATTTATTCTTGGGCTATTTTCCAGCATTCGTTTACTTACGGCCCGTTCATCGCTATTTTTCGCTTGTGGGCCGAATTCAGCCCGTGGTTACAGTTGGCCCGTTTGTGGTATGTTAATATGTTGGGCCGTTTTCATAGCATCATCAAATACGGCCTATTAACGATGGCCCGTTATGGTCGGCCCATGAATGGACTATTCCAACTCTAGCCTGTTTACGGCCAGAATGCGGTCTGTTTGGCCCATGTTTGGCCAATCGATCATACGGCCCATATAAGGCCCATTGATGATACGACCCGTAGAAGGCCCATTGTTTCTACGGCCCGTAGAAGGCCCATTGTTTCTACGGCCCGTAGAAGGCCCACTGTTTCTGCGGCCCGTAGAAGGCCCACTTTTTATACGGCCCGTAGAAGGACCGCTGTTTCTACGGCCCGTAGGAGGCCCAGTGTGACCCCCGGATAATCAAGCTACAGTAATCTCTACTTATGACGCCATGTCACCTCCGTTACTGTCGCTAATCTCGCGTTAGTTCAAAACGATTCGAATTCACATTAGGAATTTTGGCAAACAAACAAAGTTTTCAAACTTCAAAACAAAAATGTTCGGACCGTGTCAAATATTGCATAGATAATTATCGTGAAATAAACACATTTTTATAAAATGCCTAAATACTTTTAAATGAATTAAAACAGAAAAGAAAGTAAGTAAAAGAAAGAAAATGCAAGGGTAAAACAAACATAAAAAAGGAAAGAGAAACCACCGCCTCAAGCTTCGCCCAAGAAGTTAAGGCCCAACTGCCAGCCCACCTGGCCCAGCCGGTCCACCCCGCCGGCTTAACCCCCCACTCCCCCCAGGCCAACCCTAGCCGCACCCACTCGCCCCCACTCCCCCACTCGTCCCCACCCGTCGTCTCCCTCGTTCCCCGATCTGGATCGGGGAACGCCACCCGCCGCCTCATCCCTACGCCCTCGTCGCTCGACGCCGCAGCCCGTCGCCCCGCCGGCGCCGAGCACCGCCACCTCGGCCTCCTCCTCGCGGCTCCCATCCGCCGCCTCTCCGTCTCCCTCCCCTTCCCCCCGGCTGGATCGGGGCAGAGGGCCCCGACCCCTTCGCCACGTCGTCCCCGGCCTCACCGCCCGTCGCGATCAGCTGTCGCCGGATCCCGATGGACCGCCTCGCCCCCGACACCCACGGCGCCCTCGAGACCGACGCCACCGTGCGGAGCTCCCCCTGTCGCTGGACTGCCTCCCGCCGTCCTTCTACGCTGCCGCCTCCTCCCTGGCCGGCTCGTCCCCCTCCACCTCCACAACAGCTCCCAGAGCCACGCCGACCCCGCCCCATCAACACTGTGAGCTGCGCTCCCCCTCCCCGTCTGCCCCCGACGTAAGTCGTCGGCGCCCATCCGCGCTCACTGCCGCCCGTCCTCCGCCGCCCCACTCTGGCCACTCCGGCCTCCCACAGCGTCCGCTCGGCGGGGGCACCATGACCCGTGCCTTGGCGCGCCTCGTCCGCCTCTCCTCCTCCCGTGGCCGCGCCATCAAGGCCGCCCACACGCCATTGGCTGCACTGCCCCTCGCCTCCGCCCGCCATGGCCCCAGCTTAGCCAAGCCGGCTGCGTGCCCGCCGGTGCCCGGCTGCCTCGTCCCGCCCTACGGGCGAGTGCTCGCTCGGGTGCGCCCGCACCCGCTGGACCAAACCCGCTAAGGCCCCTGGGGCCTATGACAGATGGGCCCCACGCCCCCCAGAATGTTTTATAAAAAAAGAATAAAAATAAATATATAAATAATAAATTAATTAATAATTACTAATTAAAATAGTTAATGAATTAATTAAGTTAATTAATCATGTTTAATTAATCTAATTAAGTAGATAGTTTAATTAAGCCCTAATTAGACTAATCAGTCAATGACGAATGGGACCCACTGGTCAGGTTGACCAATCAACCCTATTGATCTTGACGTCGGCATGACATCATCTTGATGTCATAAATCTAATTTTCAATTAATTAAATAATTAATTAAATTCCGTAAATTAATAAAATCTTTAGAAAATCATATCTTTTAATTCGTAACTCGGATTAAATTATTTTCAACATGAAAGTTGCTCGAGCAGCGAGGCGATCCCGGACACGCAGCCCGCTCGTCCACCACACACCCCTAACATATCAAACTCGCAACTTTCCCTCCGGCTCCTCCGCCTCGAAAACGCAAACAAATGGGAATACTTTCCGGATGCTTCCCCTTCACCGGTATCACCTCATACCGCGTTAGGGCACCCTAGCACCGTTATTTGTCTTGTCTTGCATCGTTATGCATCTGTTTGCATTGTATTCATTGTTTCTCCCTCCTCTTCTTCCGCTTAGACATCGAGACCGACGCCATTGCTACTCAAAGACGACTCACGGAGTCGACCCCTCTCTCTTGCGAGCAACCAGGCAAGCCCCCTTTGATCACCGGATATCGCCTACTCTTCTCTATACTTCTTGCATTAGAGTAGTGTAGCATGTTATCGCTTTCGATTAATCCTATATTGCTGCATAGCTTTGTCCTTGCTACTCTTGTTGTTACCTTTACATGTTATCCTACCGCTTAGTATAGGATGCTAGTGTTCCATCGGTGGCCCTACATTCTTGTCAAATACGCCATGCTATACTCTTTGGGCTGTGATCACTTCGGGAGGTGATCACGGGCATATACTATATACTTTACACTATTACATTACTCGTGACACTGCTCGGAGATGGGGGCTGAAAGGACGGGTGGCTCCATCCTGAGAGGTGGGCCTGGGTTCCGACGGCCCCGATCGTTACTTTAATGGCGGAGCGACAGGGCATGGTTGAGACTACCTGGGTGAGAGGTGGGCCTGGCCATGGTCGGCGTTCGTGTATACTTAACACGTTTAACGAGATCTGGGTATTTGATCTGAGTCCGCCATTTGGTATATACGCACTAACCATCTACGCGGGAGTAGTTATGGGTATCCGGCGTCGTGGTATCGGCCCGGCACTTCGTGACATCACGATCGAGTGGCGACACCGGATTGGACCGAACGCCAGTAGGCTAGGGTCTGCGCTTCCGGCCACAGACGCAACGTGCAGGTGTGCTAAGGCGATGGGCCTGCACCCCTGTGCGCTTAGGTTTAGACCGGCGTCTTGGCCTCTCTGTTGTGCCTAGGTGGGGCTGCGACGTGTTGATCTTCCGCGTCCGGGCATGACCTGTGAAAGTGTGTCCGCCAAATGGGATCAAGCGTGTTGGGTTATGTGGTGCACCCTGCAGGAAGTTTAATCTATTCGAATAGCCGTGATCTTCGGTAACAGGGGCGACTTGGAGTTGTACCTTGACCTTATGACAACTAGAACCGGATACTTAATAAAACACACCCTTCCAAGTGCTGATACAACCCGGTGGTCGCTCTCTCTCGTGGTTACGAGGAGGGATCGCCAGGTAGGATTATTGTTATGTGATGCTACTTGGAGGACTTGATCTACTCTGCTACATGCTGCAAGGCGGAGGCTACTGAGCGTAGTCTTGACGTGATTAGCTATCCCCTCTTATTCTCGCATTCTGCAGTTCAGTCCACCGATATGGCCCTTTACACATATATCCATGCATATGTAGTGTAGCTCCTTGCTTATAGTACTTTGGATGAGTACTCACGGTTGCCTTGTTCCCCTTTTCCCCTTTCTCTACCCGATTGCTGCAACGAGACGATGGAGCCTGTGGAGCGACGCCACCGGCCGATGATAACTACTACACTGGAGGTGCCTACTACTACGCAGCAGCCCGCCGACGACCAGTGGAGTAGTTAGGAGGATCCTGTGCAGGAGGCCTGCGCCTCTTTCGATCTCAGTATCCCAATTTGTGCTAGCCTTCTTAAGGCAAACTTGTTTAACTTATGTCCGTACTCAGATATTGTTGCTTCCGCTGACTGCCTATGATCGAGCACTTGTATTCGAGCCCTCGAGGCCCCTGGCTTGTATTATGATGCTTGTATGACTTACTTTTGTTTTAGAGTTGTGTTGTGATATCTTCCGTGAGTCCTCGATCTTGATCGCATTACGCTTATGCGTGCATGATTAGTGTACGATTGAATCGGGGGCGTCACAAGTTGGTATCAGAGCCGACTGCCTGTAGGAATCCCCCTTTCCAACTCCTTGGCCGAAGTTGAGTCTAGTCATTGAAAAAGTTTTTACTAACATGGCTGTGCGGCCCATGGACCCACGTCGCCATTGGGTGGTATTAGGATCTTTTATTTTTCGTCTATACTCTGGGACTCTGATCTCTCTACTATTCGGGTTAAATGAATTTGCTAACTCTAAGATTAGGATCTCGTGATCGCATCCACCCGGAGAGCCCCTTATTGCAGAGGATCGCCTGCTACATCAGAAGATTCCGAAGATACTCTCTGATGTTCTCTCGAGACTTTGTGCCCATCACTTTTGCTATTCTTGACCACCGATAAATCCGTATGGATAACTACTTACACTTGCCATTCATACGATCATCCCCCATTGATCTTGTTATTACAAGATACCCCGAAGTTTTCTCTATTGTTCCGAGAATACTTTGTGCCTACTGCCTAGCAGTTCTTTGCCACATGAATACCCCTTCAAATAAATCCTCGCACTTGTCGAGTATCCGCTCATCCCCATTTGTTCATGTGTTTCACAAAAGTCTTCAAAATACTATCCGATCTTCCGAAAATCCTCTGGAGCCTTTGGCTCTTGAAATTCTTGCTTGCTTGCATTATGGTTGATCTGATAAGTCTCATAGTCTTATTGACATTCCTTGTCCTTATCATTTTGAGTCTGTTGACTCAATATGTTTGCGAATACCCACAATCATCATTGATCCTTATAAATTACCTTTCCGGCTGAGCTGCCATTCTTTTAACTGGAATTGGTTCTCGACCAATCCAATTGTCGTTGATTGTATCCTAAGGCTATTCAACTTATCCATCCCTAATCAAAGCATTGCTTCTGATCCCTTGATTTGGAAATCATGATTCCTTTGCATTTGACAATTGAGTTAGTCAGTTGTTTCTATAATTTGATCCCCTTGCATTCTTCTTCCTCTAGTTGAGTACCGATGCTCCCGTCAGATCCCTTGTGGACCACCAGATCCTTTGTTGGATTTTATCTGACAACGCCCTTCATATTCAATAACCTTGTGAGCCTTTCCTCTGATACATAATGCCTTTGGTAAATTGTATCCTCTGCTTTCTCAACCATGCTCTGCCTTCGAGCTTGAGTTAATTATTTCTAAAGATTCTGGTATATGATTCTAAGATGCCCCGATGGGTTGAACCTATGCCTTCCTTAGTATGTGTGAACTCGAAAGTTTTCACGAGTCATACACTTCTGGTATTTTGCCAGATAAAATTTCAACACTACAACTTCTTCGAAAGTGAGAAGTGAATGAAATATTATCCATTGGAGAAGTGGGAGTCGACCTTGAAATTTGTGTTCATGCCTATGCACACGATGTAGACCTTATCATTAAAGCTTCTCTTAAATTAATTATTCCTTTGGTATAAGTTCATCTTATATCTGGGATTTGGCCTTTTACAATCGTGGTTCCGACCATGTTCTCCTTTAAATACCATTTTCGATGCAAGTGTAAGCACTTGTCTTCTGTGGACCAATACCCCGGTACAACCTCTACTTTGATCGTAAATCGAGTATTACCCCGGTATCTCGAGATTATCTTGAACCGCATAACTTCTTATGAGTTCTTCATCAAGTGCTACCTTCCCACCGATTCCAATTTTTCACGGGCTCGAGTTATTAAACACTCAAAGACACCGATACCTGAACCAAGTCCGCACTACGGTTAAAAAAAACTCTTCAGTAAGCTTCTATAAGTACGAGTTTGTACCCGATCACGCCATTCCTAGCCTGTTTGGCTATATCATTGTCGTGACGATTCTAATTGTGCTACCTGGTCCTTATTCTCGGAGCACCAATTTGCGACGATAGCTAAGCTTACGTCGATTTTCCTCGTCATACCCTTTTCACCTTAAACAACAAGCTTGAGTTCGAGTTTGTGTCAGAATCGTGGTTCCAATAACCTCTTGCTTCATCATTCCTTCGACTTGATGTCGTCACGATTGATTACCTCTGCATGAAATCTCTCGACAATTGTGTCATGATCATCATCAACCTTATGAGCTCTTCCAGAATTCAATTGAATTCATGATGGGTAATACCATCCTTGCTTGTGATGATTCCTGTTCTCGTCGACCACTTTATTGCCTTCCGTTCAACACAACTTGTTCGTGTTTTGTGTAAACCTTGAGATCCCTGCTACCCAGCAGTTGATCTTCCTTACCTCGGAAGTATTACCATCTCTTTTTGTCAAGAATGTGGTAAGAATTTCACCACCTCTTAAGAATTCTTGATAGCATAATACTTCTTGCCATCTTCGTTCATTCCTTGGTCCCCGTATTGTTTTCAACCGGAATACCGACAATTGAGCTATGACGTGTGAATTCAAAACTTCTAGCAACCCTATTGCTTTGAAGTGAATGGGTGATAGTTCATTCTAAGTCTTTCGATAATTGAATCACCATTCTAACATTGGCCGTGCAACCCAACCCATATTTCGGGTGCACCGTTCAACCAATGTTTAATTATGTATGTTTTCCTCGAGCATATCCCATTATATCATTTGATCTAACAGATGTCATCCTCTTGTTCACATTATCATGGAAATCCATCCGTTTGGAATTCTCGATGAATTGTCGCTGAGCCCATCAGCCACCTTCTCATCCCCTCCTTGGTTTAATGATGAACTATTGCTTCAGAAACCCGCTCCCATAGTTCATTTCTCGAGAATCTTGCAATGTCATTTCGTTGATTTGTGTTGCACCTTTTCCTCTCGGACCCCCTGAGTCTGAGGTATCATGACACCAATTGGATATGAATCTCGGTCAGGTATGATGGTTGGGAAAACTTTCCAAGAGTTATGATGTTGATCCTTTGGTGACCCGGTAACATGATGTCATGCCTAGCACCCCCCCCCCCCGGCTGGAGGACCTATCATTATAGATTCCTTTTCAGTAAGGTTATCCGTTCATCCATGAGGAAATTGTAAGACTTATTCTACAAGTAATTCATGAAGGATCTTCGTGTTTCAAAAGTATGATATTCAACTGAAGACCAGGTCAATGCTATATCGAAGCATGTAAATTGTACTCCGATTTTAAAAAGGAACATTCGAAGCACGATGCTAAATTCTATTTATCATTTATCCTAACACAGTTTTATGGGTAATATCATGAGATTCCTCCCCCTTACCTAAAGAGTTTTCTACATTATATCCTGCCACGGATATGATGCTCTGCTTGTCCTTGGGAAGGATATATCCCTGAAATATGTGTTTAAACACATTTTCCTTTCCATTGTTCTGTTTAATATGATAATCATATTTTACTTTCCATTGGTTGTTTGAACCTTTCTTGTGATCTATATGATCTAAGCAGCAATATTCTACTGCTTATGTAAACTCCTCGGTGTGCAATTCTGTCAGCAAGAACCTGTTACTATTGTTGATGACATTCTGGTAGCCACCGATGGGCCTAGAACTTTGCCTAATGGTCCGCCTCGTTCAACGCAGCAGGAAAATGGTTCTCTTCGTCCCTCGCCCTTGGTACCGACATTGTTGCCAACAAAACCGACAGGCTATCCTCTGACATACCTTGTTATCTTGACCGTGCAAATATTAGCGCCTTCCTGCTTTTAACCCACATGGTGGGCCCATAATCCACAGTTCCACAGGATCGAAACCTGACTCTCCTGTACACCCTGTTGTGAGAGTTATTCCTCGTGCTTGACTTTGTATGTAATTCACGGGCCACTTGCCTGTTGATCTATTACAGTATCGGACACAATAATTATTCCCGTTGCTCAACCCCTTTAGCACTTTTCGCTTCAGGCAATGAACGATTGCCTATCCGCTTGAAACTTCTTATTACACCGTCTTACTTTGCTCTCGATGTGTGTCATTTGTTCAACTCGAGAGATACTCATATGTTTATTCCTGGGATACCCCCAGATGAATTTCCCTTATAACATCCTATCATTGTAGAGCTGCCCCTTACCTATTCGTAAGTACGATGGAGCTCCCCGAAGAAAGGACGACAACTTCATCATGATGCTTTGGAATAAAGAATTGAAGGCATCAACGAAAGGGATTAACTTCTTCAAGAAGATCCATTAGAATAACCAGTACTGCCCCCCCCCCCTTACTCCCCTCTTAAATCTCGGGACGAGATTTCTTGTAGTGGAGGAGAATTGTGACGCCCGGATAATCAAGCTACAGTAATCTCTACTTATGACGCCATGTCACCTCCGTTACTGTCGCTAATCTCGCGTTAGTTCAAAACGATTCGAATTCACATTAGGATTTTTGGCAAACAAACAAAGTTTTCAAACTTCAAAACAAAAATGTTCGGACCGTGTCAAATATTGCATAGATAATTATCGTGAAATAAACACATTTTTATAAAATGCCTAAATACTTTTAAATGAATTAAAATAGAAAAGAAAGTAAGTAAAAGAAAGAAAATGCAAGGGGTAAAACAAACATAAAAAAAGGAAAGAGAAAACCCCCCGGGCTTCGGCCCAGCAAGCCAAGGCCCAACCGGCCAGCCCACCTGGCCCAGCCGGTCCACCCCGCCGGCTTAACCCCCCACTCCCCCCAGGCCAACCCTAGCCGCCACCCACTCGCCCCCACTCCCCCACTCGTCCCACCCCCGCGCGTCTCCCTCGTTCCCCCGATCTGGATCGGGGGAAACGGCGCCCCGACCCCGCCGCCTCATCCCTACGCCCCCGTCGCCCCGCCGGCGCCGAGCACCGCCCCCTCGGCCTCCTCCTCGCGGCTCCCATCCGCCGCCTCTTCGTCTCCCTCCCCTTCCCCCCCGGCTAGGTCGGGGCAGAGGGCCCCGACCCCTTCGCCACGTCGTCGCCCCGGGCCTCACCGCCCCGTCCGCGACCGCGTCGTCGCCGGATCCCGATGGACCGCCTCGCCCCCGACACCCACGGCGCCCTCGAGACCGACGCCACCGTGCGGAGCTCCCCCCCCCCAGTCGCTGGACTGCCGCCCCGCCGGCCTGCTACGTCGTCGCCACCACCCCGGCGCCCGCTCATCCCCGTCCTCCTCCACAACTGCTCCCTGAGCCACGCCGACCCCTCCCCTTTACCGCTGTGAGTTGCGCTCCCCCTCCCCTTCTGCCCCCGACGTACGTCGTCGGCGCACTTCCGCGCTCACCGCCGCCTGTCCTCCGCCGCCCCACTCTAGCCACTCCGGCCTCCCACCCGCGTCCCGCTCCGGCCGGGGCACCATGACCCCGTGCCCTGGCGCGCCTCGTCCGCCCTCTCTTCCTCCCATGGCCGCGCCACCGCGCCGCCCACGCGCCATTGGCCGCACCGGCCCCCATGGCCCCGGCTAATCAGGCGGCGTGCCCGCCATCGGTGCTTGACCTCGTCCTCGCCCTACGGCGAGTGCTCGTTCCAGTGCGCCGCACCCGCTGGACCAAACCCGCTAAGGCCCCTGGGGCCTATGACAGATGGGCCCCACGCCCCCCAGAATGTATTATAAAAAAAAGAATAAAAACAATATATAAATAATAAATTAATTAATAATTACTAATTAAAATAGTTAATGAATTAATTAAGTTAACTAATCCTGTTTAATTAATCTAATTAAGTAGATAGTTTAATTAAGCCCTAATTAGACTAATCACCAATGACGAATGGGACCCACTGGTCAGGTTGACTACCAACCCTGTTGATCGGCCGACGTCAAAGATGACATCATGCTGATGTCATAAATCTAATTTTTGAATTAATTAAATAATTAATTAAATTCCAGAAATTAATAAAATCTTTAGAAAATCATATTTTTTAATCCGTAACTCGGATTAAATTATTTTCAACATGAAAGTTGCTCAGAACAACGAGACGATCTCGGATACGCAGCCCGTTCGTCCACCACACACCCCTAACATATCAAACTCGCAACTTTCCCCCTCCGGCTCCTCTGCCCGAAAACGCGAAACACCGGGAATACTTTCCCGGATGCTTCCCCCCTTCACCGGTATCACCTCATACCGCGCTAGGGCACCCCTAGCACCGTTACTTGTCTTGCATCGTTATGCATCTGTTTGCATTGTATTCATTGTTTCTCCCCCCTCTTCTTCCGCTAGACACCGAGACCGACGCCGCTGCTACCCAGTACGACTACGGAGTTGACGACCCCTCTCTCTTGCCAGAGCAACCAGGCAAGCCCCCCTTTGATCACCAGATATCGCCTACTCTTCTCTATACTGCTTGCATTAGAGTAGTGTAGCAGGTTATCGCTTTCGATTAATCCTATCTTTCTGCATAGCTTTGTCCTTGCTACTCTTGTTGTTACCTTTACCGCTATCCTCATCGCTTAGTATAGGATGCTAGTGTTCCATCGGTGGCCCTACATTCTTGTCCGCCGCCATGCTATACTCTTTGGGTTGTGATCACTTCGGGAGGTGATCACGGGCATATACTATATAATTTACACTATTACATTACCTATGACACTGTTCGGAGATGGGGGCTGAAAGGACGGGTGGCTCCATCCGGGTAGAGGTGGGCCTGGGTTCCCGACAGCCCCGATCACATTTTGTGGCGGAGCTGACAGGGCATGGTTGAGACTACTGGGTGAGAGGTGGGCCTCGCCCTGGTCGGCGTCATGGATACTTAACACTTTTAACGAGATCCGGGTATTTGATCCGAGTCCGCCATTTGGTCTATACGCACTAACCATCTACGCTGGAGTAGTTATGGGTATCCGGCGTCGTGGTATCACCGGCACTTCGTGACGCCAAGAATCGAGTGGAGCACGCCGGATTGGACTGGAACGCCTGTAGGCTAGGTCTGCTTCCGTCACAGACGCAATGTGCAGTGTGCTAAGGCGATGGGCCTGCACCCTGGCGCTTAGGTTTAGACCGGCGTGCTGGCCTCTGTTGTGCCTAGGTGGGGCTGCGGCGTGTTGATCTTCCGCGTCCGGGCATGACCTGGAAAGTGTGTCCGGCCAAATGGGATCAAGCGTGTTGGGTTATGTGGTGCACCCCTGCAGGGAAGTTTATCTATTTGAATAGCCGTGATCTTTGGTAACAGGACGACTTGGAGTTGTACCTTGACCTTATGACAACTAGAACCGGATACTTAATAAAACACACCATTCCAAGTGCGGATACAACCCGGTGGTCGCTCTTTCTCGGGGTTACGAGGAGGGATCTCGGTAGGATTATTGCTATGTGATGCTACTTGGAGGACTTGATCTACTCTACGCTACATCTTTGCAAAGGCGGAGGCTACAAGCGTAGTCTTCGACAGAATTAGATATCCCCCTATTATTATGGCATTCTGCAATTCAGTCCACTGATATGGCCCTTTACACATATATCCATGCATATGTAGTGTAGCTCCTTGCTTGCGAGTACTTTGGATGAGTACTCACGGTTGCCTTGTTCCCCCTTTTCCCCCTTTCTCTACCCGATTGCTGCAACGAGACGATGGAGCCCAGGAGCCAGACGCCACCGGAGGTGCCTACTACTACGTGCAGCCCGCTGACGACGACCAGGAGTAGTTAGGAGGATCCCAGGCAGGAGGCCTGCGCCTCTTTCGATCTGTATCCCAATTTGTGCTAGCCTTCTTAAGGCAAACTTGTTTAACTTATGTATGTACTCAGATATTGTTGCTTCCGCTGACTCGTCTATGATCGAGCACTTGTATTCGAGCCCTCGAGGCCCCTGGCTTGTATTATGATGCTTGTATGACTTATTTTTGTTTTAGAGTTGTGTTTTGATATCTTCCCGTGAGTCCCTGATCTTGATCGTACACGTTTGCGTGTATGATTAGTGTACGATTGAATCGGGGGCATCACACCCAGTGTCACTACAATAAATATTAGCCCATGGTTATTGTGGCCTAGTTTTAAAAAATAGGTTATTGCAGCCACTAGCAAACCGCAGAAAAAGAACTACACTGACTACAAGCAAACAAATAAACAAGACAACAAGGAAATAAATAAGCAAGCAACTTACACTAGGCTATCACGGCTATTACACATATTACATCCACTTTGGGCATCAAAGTTCGCCACCAAAGGTGCAAATATAGGGAACACAAAGACATATAAACGCTGCAAAGAAAACAAGTCCAGAACTGAAACCACTTCAGAAGAGCTCAAGAAACAATATCCTGGGTACCCATAATGCTGGCAAGATGCTTAGGAAGCTTATTAACTTTCTCTTGTTTGGCGCTTAAGTCCTCCAGCGCTTGCTGTTGCACCAGAAAGTATGCATCTGAATTCTGCAGGGACTTCCTTAGTCCTTCGACTTCCTATCGCATAACATCTAATCGATTTCTTTAAACCTGAAGTTGAGACTCAAGAAGCCGAACTGATTCAGGCAACGAGTTCGAAGAGCTGGTGCCAGCAGTGGTAGCCAGTAACTCGAACACTACATCAAGACAGGACTTTGGGGTTGTCTCAGTGTCTTCAATATAGTTTTTATCAGCTTTCTTGGAGACCAACAGGGATGTCTCACTATCTTGAACCTTATCTGCATTACTTCCTTTACCATTGCATAATAGGGTACTCTTCTCCAATATTTTATCCGCGTTCTAAAAGAGAAACAAACAAACACATCACAGGTTTACAATGTAGCATATGAAACTCATTTTGGTAAACTAGTTCGGTAGTTAGGTGGATAGAATAACAGCATGAAACAAACATATATCTATGTAGTATGGTCACTGTATGGTCTATATCATTCTAGTTTATGTTGCCAAATCAAGATAGATACAGTTCGAATCATATCTATTTAAGACAAAGCAACATAGACAGAATATAAGTGTGGGAAACTACACAGCAATAACAACACTTGTAATGTGCATGGCATGAGAACATAATTGTTTATTCAATTGAAACTGAAATCAACATATAGCAAGTTACAATAGCAAACAGCCAAACACATTGAAGAAACAGGTTTAAAACATACCTATTAAGCCATTGGAGTTTCAATTGCATCCTTCAAATTTGAAATTAGTTGGTATCAGTAAATACAGTGATGCAAGAGCAAAGTAGTATGAACCATAGCTACGGAACCTAACCTGAGAACAATTCTTCTTCTGGTTTAAGCGTTGACTTCGGGTTCGAAGTGGTGGTCCTCGTGATTTGGGCACTGCAGTTGCCTTACTAACTGCTCCTGTTTGGGTGCTCTGTGGTGGAGACGGTGCCGTGTCAATGGGAACTGGGTGTCTATCTGCTGGGGTTGGGGTTAGAAGGGGTGTAGCTGGTTCTCTGTCCAACTAGGTAGGGGTACAATCTGCATGAGCATGGGTTATGTGTGGTGGGGCTGGTTCTTGGGCAAGTACAACCGTGGTTCTATTTGCATAGACAGGTAGCATGATCTTTTCTGAAGACCGTGTTTTTACTCCCACAGATACTGCCATCACTCCCTCCAATTGAAATGGCTGATAAACAAGAAAAGTAATTGTATGTACAGACATTGTAAGATAGACAGGTGCAATGGATAGTAGGGAAGAAAACAGGGCATGAAATAGCAGGACATAATTTCACATATATGATGGCTAATTAAGCAGGATAGCATGACACAATTTCACATGTATGATGGCTAACTAAACAGGATAGAATGACATACTTCAAAATATGATGACTATGTAAACAGGATGACATAATATAACTATACGATGTGTCTATTAAAGTGGTTGGCATGCCATAAATCACAAACATGTCGTCGATGAAAACATGATGGCATGATATAATTCACGGATAGAATGACATAATTTGAAATATGATGACTATGTAAACATGATGAGATGATATAACTATATTATGTCTTTAGAAAATGGGTTGGCATGCCATAATTTAGATACGTGCTGTCTATGTAAACATCATGGTAAGACATAATTCAAATATATGATTTATATACTAAGGAAGTGAGCAGAGGGCAATCGCATATATGATGTGTCAACTAAGGAGATGGCATTCAATATTGTGTATATGATGTAAAAACTAAGCATTGCAATATAACATATGCATTATATGAGTAATATAACCCTGCCAAGTATGAGCATACACCTCAGGGGGATGATAGGACTGGTCATCTGCCTCTGAATCCTCCTCACGAAGAGCTATCTCAGAATCAGCAAGATATACGCTTCAGCAGGTAGCATTGTCTGCTCTGAAGACCTTGTTTTCACTCCAGATTTCTGCATCACCAATTCAAATGGCTTATACACAGGAAGAGCAGTTGAATGTACAAACATTGTCGACAAAAGCAATGCGAAATACAAAAAAAAGGATGGCATGATATAATTCACATATATGACGCTTGCCTAAACAGCATGGCATTGCATAATTCACATACATAATGCCTTGCAACAAGATAACATTGCATAATTCACATATATAATGTCTTGCAACAAGATGGCATTGCATAATTCACATATATGGTAATTAGACAATAAACAGGTGGCATTCACACAAAGCATGTCTAAACTCAAAGCAAATGACATAGCAATGCAAGATACCATACATACGATATGAGCAACATAACCTGCCAAGTTAGGGCATGCACCTCGGGGAAATATGACTGGTCATCTGTCTCTGAATCCTCCTCCGAGGAGCTATCGGTAACCAACAAGACATGCGCGTCGAGATAGCATTATGCGCTCTGAAGACCTTGTTTCCACTCCAGATTTTTCCATGAACGTGCAGAATGGCTGATGCACAGGAAGAGTAATTGAATGTACTAAAATTGTTGACAAATTTAACACGTAATAAAAAATGATGGCATGATATAATTCACATATAAGATGACTGGCTAACCAGGGTGGCATTGCAAAATTCACATATATGATGTCGGGCTAGACAAGATGGCATTGCATGATTCACATATACAATAAAGAAACTAAACAGATGGCATTGACACAAAGCATGTCTAAACTAAGCAGATGACATCTTTAATGTATACAGTAAGCAATGCAAGCCACCATATGCATGATATTACCAACATAAACATGCCAAGTTAGAGCGAAGACCTCAGGGGGTAAATAGGAGTGGTCTTCTCCTTCTGAATCCCCCTTAGAACAGTTATCTTCCTCTTGATTACGATCCGAAATGGGTGGAGGGGGGGCTGCCTTTGCGCCCACCATGGAATGATGTCTGCATGAAATTTTATTGCCACGCAAGGCTCGTCTCTTTTGCTCTACATGTTCAGTTCCATTGTGTACAATAAGCGGCATGCATAGGAATAAAACATAGTGAGATTATGTAAGGAGTGCATGCACAAATCCAGAGTGATGGTAGCAAACTTTGGATAGAACCAAAACCAATGATAGCGTGCGGATAATAGATTTAGTTAAAAATACAGATAATGGCTCCTTTAATGTTTGTTTGCACCCAACATGAAACTCATAGTAGACACCGGAGATTAACCAGATAGTCTTGATTGCTGCCCCAATATGTACCCCACAACCATTTAAAAACTCAAGTTTTAGCATTAGTTTGGACCTGACTCGAGTCTAATAGGTGAACACGACGATAATGTAGCATGTCATCATATTAGCGGCGCATAACGTGGCGGAACCACGGAAGAGTGCGACCTCTCTTGCGGACCCGTGTAGTCCTCAAGGTCATCTGCTTTCGATTGATGATGGTAATGCAGTTGTCGTGGCTGCGGTGGGAAGAAGACGGCGAAAGACAGTCTGAGAGCGGATCCCTCTGTGGTGAACCCTTCCATCGTTGGAGCAGCGGTGAGCTGGGGTGGAACACAGGCGCGAGGAGCAGGACAAACCACACAAGGTTTTCTTTGACACATATCATGTGAAGTAATTGAGTAAGGGCTTGTTTGAATTTGAGGATTCTAACAATGCAGGGATAGGAAATAGACAGGAATAGGATAGGAATGCACGTGCAAAGCAGAGAATTTAAAAACAGGATTTCTACCAACTGGTGTTTGATTCACAACAATTGGAAGATCACAGGATGCAAAAAGCATGGTGAGATTAAGTCAAATCACAAGAAAATGTACGGTTATAATGCTATTATGCTACTATCTCTTAGTCTTGTGCTTGATGAATAGGAATATGAAAAGGAGGAGAAGTGGAAAATAGAATTCCTACGGTTTTTCTTTCAAGGAGACACTAAAGGAACAAATCCTACAGTTTTCCTTTGCTCCTTTCCTTTGCACCAAATTCATGAAAAGTAGTACCATAGGAAACTTTCCAATTCCGAATTTTTTCATTCACTTTTCCTTTCAAGCACTGGCGATTCTAGTAGGCAGGCTTGAGCAAGGAAAATCCTACACTAAAAAAATGTTTTTGTGCTACTTCTATTACTTTGGATCCAGGCAACTGCCATACTAGCTCAACTCCCAGGCCCGTCGACAAATGCACAACTCAAACACACAGAGATAAATAATGATGGCGTTCAAGAGAGTCCATCACAGATAGCTAAGTTGCCTGGTACCTCACTGCTTGTCATATAGTAGGATAAAATAATCGTATTTCCCGTTACTACGAGTGCTCAGTGGACAATATATATAACATGTAGAGTAAAAAAGAGATGCAACAAGTGTACAACCTCTTTGGCGAAGCCATGTCGATCTCAGCGTGATTGGGTTGGCCGGTGAGGATGCTCCGGCTGACTTGGCTGTCGGAGGAGGGGAAGAAGATCTTAGGCATCTGGAGATGGAGCCCGAGGTACTGCTCCGCTGTGATGGAGGGTTTCGTCGTTGGAGCAGCTCCGGTGAGTTGTATGACGCCGAGGTGAAGCGGGACAAGAGAGACAATGAATGAAGTTAACTTTGGTGGAATTCTAATAGCATCTCCAATACATGACGTAAAATACATAACCACAAAGTGCTAGATGTAAAATACATCAGCCGCTCATCTCTGAACTTAACTGTCGAAACTGAATTTAAGCTGTCAAAACTGAACTTAAGCTATCGAAACTGAACTTAAGCTGTCGAAACTAAATTTTCTGTCGAAACTGAATTTTGTCGAAAACTGAACGCACTAGCAAGGTGAGGCTACACGTCGATCGATCGACTTTTAAATCTGGTCAGTCGATTTTGCAGCTGTTGGATCTGAAATCAAGGGCATGCGGTTCATCTTCAACCTCCACCCCACGAGCACTTGACCACCACCGGTCAAACAGCAGCCCCCGCCGCCCATGACGGCGTGGCCGCCTCGCCCGCCAAAACACTCCCCACCGCGGTCCGCCCGCCGCCCAGCCATCCCTCTAGGCCCCCGTGCTGAGCTTTTCTCCGTGATCCCCACGCCACCGCCCGCCAACGCCCGCCGCGGCCACCGCCCCATCCTGAACCCTATGACAGATAGTGGGGTACCTCTCATGAGCCCCCCTCCCCGCTGCGGCTGGTTCTTCCTTCACCCCGGCGAGCCCCCCCACCCCTTGAAAATCGACTGACCCAAAAGTCGATTCAGTCGACTGAAGTGTAGCTAAATCGGAGCAGCATCGCAAGCAAGAGCAAGAGCGAGAGCAGCAGCGCGAGCAAGAGCAATAGCAAGAGCAGACTAGGCAGGGGACCGAGAGCAAGAGCAGAGCAGCAACACGAGTGAGAGCTAAAGCAGCAGCAACTCCTACTGATGTGGACGGCGCCGCCGAGGGAGCGACGCCGTGGAGGAAGTGGCCGGCGACGCCGTTGTGGATGGAGCCGCGCCGTGTCGGCTCGGGACCGAGCGCCGGCAGCACAGTGAGATCGAATTAAGAAGAAAATGCGGCGATTAGTGTACAACCTCTTTGGTGGCGCCGATTAGGCCGCAGCTTCATCCGAGGAAACGGTGATGATGATGCTCTTCCGGTGGTGCAGGTGAAGACGGCAGTGTGGGAATGGAGGTGGCGCGAAAGACGAGGGAATGTCGGGGCAGCTCCTTGGAGGTGGAGGACGGGGTGGCTGAACTGGCAGGACGACCAGATCGATGACGGATCCTCATCCGGTACGGTGGATGAGGATGTCTAGGTGTTCTTTGTGGACGGCGTCGTCGGGGAAGAGGCTCGGTGGGTGGCAGATGGAGCAGGGTGTGGGGTTTCGTCGCGGGTTTTCGCGGCCTCGGTGTCTGAATGGGTGGGCGGATGGGATGGCGGTGGGGAACCATGGCTTAGAGACGCAGCTTTGTCCGAAATGTGGGGTAAGTTACAAAAGTACCCCCACCGATTTGAGGCGGTTCTTTCGGTTCGGGGTACCACGGGCATTTCGGCGTGTCGGGATTTCACAGGGAGGTGGGAGTTTTTCGCGTTGTAATTTTGGAATAGCAAGGCACGGGTTGAGATGGAGGGAGCTGCCGGAGCACAATGAGACAAAGATTTATCTTAAATATTTCGGGCTAACAAGGCGCGGGTTGAAGAGGCGGGAGTTTCACAGCACGATAGACAGAGACGCTAGATTGAATTTTCGGCATAACATGGTGCGGCTTGAAATTTTGGAAGAACAAGCTTAACGTGTACACAAAAAAGACAATTTGCACCTCAACACGCACAACACACACACACAAACACCATTTAGACTAGAGTAAGGTACACGTGCATTGCACGCATGGGATTTGGCAACCAAATTATGAATAAATACCACATTGTAGCATGCAAGCTTTGAGTCATATATGCATGATGTAGATGTTCGTTTAATTCTTATAGTTCATTTCATTCAAAATCATCTAGTTTTCATAAGAAAGCTAATCTATTTTAAGATTCATGGAATTGTGCATCATAAGACGTAAAGTAAACACAAATAATGGCAAATCATGTAGAAAAACATTTGGGCAATTCTGATACGGAAGATTCTAGAACAAATAAGAAGTGCTTGTGTTTTGATGTTTGTGCATTATGCTTAAGTTCAACCATGGAGTATTCTAGATTATACATGTGGCGAAATCTGGTGGAATCTAGATGATATCCAACGGCCAGTAGTGCTCGAATTTGCCATCTTTGGACCATAGGATTCGCCTCATCCAATGACCATCTTTCAAAGTTAAAGTTACCCGCACACAATATAAAAAAATATAAAATATAATATATATGTATATAGGGGTATAGATATAGATATGTTATGCGAAAGCCGCCCATCATCTCCAGTTATAACAGTGTGTCCATGCACGGATGCGACGTGGCCAAATGATGTCTGCCATTGGTATCTCAAATTCAAATCAGTCTGACCTTGTTCAATGTGTATACATTACAACATGCTCGTTTCCAAACCACACCGCTACAGATCTCCGTTATATTCATGCATGCATGGGTCTCAAACATCAGGATCTCTTATTCAAATATTTGAATTCAACTTTACATTGATTATGACCTCACCTATTCTTTTACACCCACACAGTAGTCTTCTCTTTATAATTGTGCCACTAACTTTCTCTCGTGCATGCATGCACACGCACACTACCAGTCGGCATTATCCATCACACGCATGCAATCTTTTTCTTCAGGTCGGTCTCCCATGAAGGCACACACCCACACACATCCCCCTCTCCATCATATCGGGTATTCTTTATCTCTCACGCGTGCATGCGCAATGATCAATGTTCCTCTATGTATGTGTATATATAGCTAGGTCTTTCATAGTTTTCCATACAAACCGATCAATCGATATATCCAGTGAGGTCTCACCCTCTTTCCCACGTCCACATCAATCAATCTATACCTCTCTATATAGGATTAACATATATAGCTAATACACCCACATTAATTATATATCCAACGTCGCCCTCTCATCATCCATGCCTTCCGCTTCATGTCTCACACGCGTGCACAATGGCGAAGACAGGGGCAGTAAGGGCCCTGCCCCCCTCCCCCCTAACATCACTATATATCGAGGCTAATATGAATGTGATCATTAGACAATTGGTGCTAAAATGGTTTAAGTTCATGAATTGACCCTCCTCGTAAAGGATTAGCAATGCTTGGCCCCTTAGCTCATTTATTTTTCATGGCTTTCACGCGCTGCATAACAAGCGCTTGCGTGTTCGCCCTCTCTCTAAATATCGATCTCGCACTTGTGCATTCCTTCATAGTCTCCCTACACTCGGCCCCTCGCACCATCTTCTAGCCCCCACCGGATTTTGCCACATGTATAATCTACTTGAGACTCCATGGTTGAACTTAAGCATAATGCACAAACCTCAAAACAACAGTGGTTCTCTTTTGTTCTAGAATCTTCCGTATCATAACTGCCCAAACTTTTTTCTAGATGAATTGCCATTATTTGTTTTTACTTTATGCTTTACAATGCACAATTCCATGAATCATAAAATAGATTAAGGGCTTCTTTGATTCAAAGGATTCTCGAAGGAATTTTGGAGGATTCTAATCATAAGGAATTTTTCCTATCTTGGTTGTTTGATTCGTAGGATTGTAAACCATAGGAAGTTTTCCATATGATTCATTTGCACTAGATTTCATAGGAAACATCCCATCCACTCAAACCTCTTTGAAAGAATTCTGCGTTTTTCTATGCACAATCAAACACTCGTACAATCCTGTAGGATTCAAGGCGACATTCCACTATAATCCCATGTTTTTCCTATTCGCGTTCTTAGATTTTTATAAAAACTAATTGATTTTGAATGAGATGAACTATAAGAATTAAACGAAGGGCTACATCAGGCATATATGACTCAGGGCTTACATGCTATAGTGTGGTATTTATTCATAATTTGGTTGCAAAATCTGATGCGTGCAATGCACATGTACCTTAATTACTAGTACTTCGAGTATGTGCAAAACACGTAAATTAGAATACCAATGGCACGCTACACAGTGTCTTTCTTACAGTTCATGAAGCCACGTGGAACATGTGGAGGCGTTGTCGCGACCTCCTTGCGTGGATTGATCACGATGACGTCTTGCTTGGTTCGAGAAGAATGTACTCGTCCTCCACGAGCCATACCGGTGGTACATGCACGAAGCGAAGATGTGCACGCACCATACGCACACACTCATTCCCTACGCGCCTTTGAGGGTACACGGGCGGACGCAATTTTGTACCAAGATCCACCCCATGTGATAATTTGACGCGTGTAAAGTCGTTCACTTCATTGATGGTCAATTAATACAGCGCATGCATATTGAGCGGACGTGAGGGCGGAAGAAAGACATTATTACTCCACTGCGCGCATGCGAGTAGTTAAATCATGGGTTGCTAGTAGTACTTCCATTGGTCTCCTTCATATTTTGTGCCAATTTTTGACAGTAACATAATTTTTACGCATTTGAGCAGTGTAGTACTTGAAATTTATGCTCCGCTAAACTCATCGGGAGCCGTTTCGGGCCTCAAAACCAAAACCATCAATTAATCTTTACCTTGTTCCCATCACATTCGAAAGCCTGCTCACACCTAGTAGTACGTACCAAACCTGAACGTGTTCCCACTATGCAGGTATTAGTACTACTGCTAGTACTGAGGTTATAAAAAGGGGAACTACCTAACCGAAAATTACTCTACCTTTCCTCCTCATAAGTGCTTCTTCTTCGTCCGTCATTGCAGTGGCCGGTGAGCAGAGCTCTAGGTCGAGAACTACTCGTAACAAGGGAGCGGCAACCAAGGCTGCGGAAAAAAAAGAGAGGGCTCGCCACCACGTAGAGACCTCGAAAGATCTCTCACGGGTAGGCGATGGCTCCCAGGAGCGCCCTAGCCGTGGAGGCGAACATGCCGAGCCGGCGGAGCTGGAGTCGTTATCCCTCGACGGCATGCCCGATCAGCTCAATAAGCACCTCAATAAGCAAAAGGAGTTCATCCAAGGCTTGATGGAGTTGCTGAAGGAGAGCCTCGACGACATGCCCGCTGAGCTCAATCGGCAAGGGGAGTTGACCACCGGCTTGGTGATGCTGCTGAAGAAGAGCATTGCCTCGGAGAAGAAGACGACCGGCGAAATCCTACGACTTCAGGAGGACAATGTGAAGCTCTGCCATGAGATCGACCTGTTGAAGGAGAAGAAAGCCGGCTGGAAGAAGCTGCTTGAGAATAGTAGTTCCTCGATGAAGATGCTGCAGGCCCTCGTCATGGAACAGAAGGAGGAGTTGGCGAAGCTCGCATCGAGCACCCGACTGCTGTCAAGGTACGTACTGCGGCGGTGGAACAGATGATGAAGGCTTGCATCGAGAAATCCCGCGTCATGGACATAATGAAGATGATGGCGGAGGAGACGCGCAAGGAGATGGAGCTCGTGGAGGCGATGAAGAAGCAGTTAGGACTCCGCAGCGAATTAGATCATTTGGGGTGATAATCTTCCTTCTTATTTTGCTCATGTGTTTCATCTTTTGCTTCGGGTGTTTCGCCGCACGTGTCACGTTCTCTGCGAGGCATGAATAGAACAATGGTTTTTTTGAGGGAATGAATAGAACAATGCTAACAATGAGATGACTAGCAAATTAGATCATTTTTTATCGCCATATGGCACTGGGCTGTCGTGTTTCATGCTCCTCCATTGCAGTACTACTCCAGTGGAAAACTTGAGTATACCGCACGGTTCTTTGCTCCTCCTCGATCAGGTCGTTAGTGCATTTATACGAGCAGTCAAATCACAAGGCCCCGCCTTCCAGCAGTAATGAGCCATCAAATCACAAAGGCCCTCGCCTCTCGTGAAACTGACCAAGCTAGACTGCCCCGCCCTCTAGCCTTTTGAAAAATGTATACTTTTGTACAGCAGTAGTATCGACAGATTGTGCCATGGAGCAAAAATTGAAATTAAAAAAAAGGTGGTACATATAGAGAGCGCTCGTCGCCAAATTATGCATATAGTACTATTAAAAATGATGTGTCCCGTCAACTCGCAGAATGAGGAGAAGCTTCCTTAGTCATGCGTCTCCCCATGCAGTAGCGGTGGCTCATGAGGATGAGGTGAAGCTTGCTTACAGTAGTAGTAGTAGTAGTAGTAGTAGTAGTAGTAGTAGTAGTAGTAGTAGTAGTAGTAGTAGTAGTAGTAGTAGTAGTAGTAGTAGTAGTAGTAGTAGTAGTAGTAGTAGTAGTAGTAGTACTGTACGCCTTTACGCCCGCTCCCTCGCCCACGCGCGCGGTGGCTCGTAGCACGAGGAGAAAATTTTACTACTCCCTCCGTTTACTCCTCTTCCCTACTAAGTACTTTGGTTTAGTACTCCCTCCATTTACTTATACAAGGCCACTCTAAAAAAATACATTTTGCATCGATACAAGGCCACAAATAGTAATCGAGACAAAAGTTACTACTCCCTCCTTTCCAGTTTATGGCTCAATTTCAAAATCTCTCCAACCAAGTAAGACGGTGAGTGGTCGAATTAATTTCGTAGTTTGCACAAGTAATTAGTATGCTCGTTTTTCTCAAGAAGTTATGTTTACCGAGGCATTAATTAGAAAGAATGCATGAATGACCACTAAATTTCCATGAACTTGTACATGCATTGGTTAGTTTCCTCTTGACACTGCTTGCGTCGGGTGATCTAACGCTCCTCGAAATTCAACATGTAATGGTACTACTACTGGTATAGTAGAATTGAGACTTATCAAACGGAAAAATGAATGTTTTTAGATGAGCCCTATAAACCCTAGTGGGTACGTACTCCGTAAAACAGATTTTTCCAAAACTAAGTCGCTCCCTTTCATGAATTCTGTAGTATACTCCTCCGTCGACGCTCCCTTTCATGAATTATGTACTTCCTGTCGCCGACATGTGGGACATATAGCAACCGGGTCGACGTGTCAAGCACCAAATAACAGTGCAGAACAGTAGAGGGGACGCACCCCACTCGTACCGGCCCAGTAGTAGTAATGAGCAATGAGACGTCAAATCACAATGTCGCACCTTCCCAGATGGACGATGCGACCATTATTTCACACTTCAGTTTGCCATCATCTCAAACCACGTAGTATTTCTTCTGCCTCAAGAGGGACACACGCATCGCGTTGGTACATCATGACAGGCCACGCTCCCCCGCCGATCGCTCGGTAAAATCACCTCATTTTTACTATACTTCCTCCGTATCGGTTTACTACATGGCATGCACGTCGTTCTAGGTTGAAAATTTAACTGGCTATATACGTGATGAACAGTACTCTGGCCTTTTAAAAAATGTATACTTTTGTACAGTAGTACTATTGATGGATTGCGCCATGGAGCAAAATTGAAATTAAAAAAAAGGTGGTACATATAGAGAGCGCTTGTCGCCAAATTATGCATATAGTACTATTAAAAAAGCTAGTACGTGCTTAATTGGGGTGCTAAATTCTATTAAAGAAATACTAGTAGTATGTACATACTGAAGAGTTAAAGTAACGAGAAGAACAAGATAACATAGTTCTGCTGGGGGCTCAGCACAACACACCCCTCAAATTAAACTAAGCACACCTGAAATTAAACTATGCAACTAATCTGGTAGACACCGCATTAGAATTTTAGAACCACCATGAGCAACGACACTGCCACCTTACTCGGAGTCCTCGTCCACGTCCTCGACTTCGTCCTTGTTCCTATTCCTCTTGGCCGATACTTCTTTGCTTGAACCGCACACTTGGCTGTTGCTCTTCATCCAACCCTTGTAGATATTGAAACAAAGGTAGACATCCATTGCAGCGTAGTGGATGTGGTCTATATCTAGTACATTCCGCTGCCATGCATGACGATGAAAGCGATGTAATGAGGTTTCTCCAGTTTACGGTACGAAGGATGAACCATGGCTCCTACCAGGGTCAGCATTGAAGGATGACGAGAGGGCACCAGCCGATTCTTCTGGAGGTCGAAGGGGTTGCCTACAACGAGGCCTATCCAACCCAGGACTTCTTTGTCGTTCTTAAAGTCTACAGTAATGAATTTCACTGTTTTGTCCTTGAGGAAGTTCTTAAAATCCTGGCACTCAACGTTGGCATGGCATATGTGGTAGACCAAGCAAACGTTATGTACGCAAACCTGGATCACGGCAGGCTTCTTCCTCTCTTCGTCCTTTAGATCCTTCTCTCGTCCCAGGACTGTGGTGTACTCAACATCTAGCCTAGCGACCCACTCATCATCTGAGCTTTCGAACATGCGTTGGAAGCGAGAAAGGCATCCTTTCACCGTCGCGGAAGAACGAGTGTAGATGACGTCGAACTCATCGCCGGTGATGGTTCTAACCTTGTACTCACCGCCGATCGTGGAGATTTGGGACGCCATGGATTTATGAGGAGGGTTAGGATTAGTGGAACTGCCGTAATGTGAATGGACGGGATGACTAGGAGCGAACTGCCATAGTATTGAAGGACGTGCGGGGACGAGTAGGAGCGAACTGCCAGCATGCAAACGGCAGGGTAGTGGCTTTCCATTCTCCCAAGATATGGGCTTCCGAGAACCCTTGGATCTGAGATCGAACGGTTGCATGGCGTGATTCTAGACCTATGGGTGAATATCCTATCCTAGAGGGTTATTCTGCAATTTTTCAGCAAGTTTGCATGCTACATTTCGGTCTCTGATCCAAGGGCCGCCAGCAGCCCGTATCATGGTCGCGCCTACCACGACCGTCGCGTCGCTTGCACGGTCGCGCCCTTGGAGATTTAACACAGTGCGTTAGGCTATCTGATGTTGGCATGTCATACATAGTCATCACTTAGTCACTCATACTACAACAAGGTTGGCTATAAGGTTGGCTATAAGTGTATTTTTTTTACTCCTCTCTATCTCTTTCTTCCAAGGAGTGACCTCTTCCAATGAAATGGTGTTGCTAAGTTTGCTTCATTTAATTAGCTATAGACTCAAAATTGTCTTTTCACCTAGGTACACGCGCTTAGCACTGCTTCTTCCTTGGGTCACCAAACTAGTCTCTCTCTTCTTGATTAACTTACCACATCAGACTTTATGCCTATGTGGCAAGCTTAAGCACCTGTAGGAGCAAGTAAGTACAATAGTGCACTTTACATGGCATTTTTGCATATGTGGAGGAAAGAGAGGCAAGGAAAAAGTGGAGAAGTGGGCTCTCATGCAAGAGCCAGCCTCTACTACATGGTGGAGCATTGGGAGAGGCACACATATGGAGGTGGTCAGAATCGGGAGACTCACGCCGGTCGTAGCACATGATTAAAATGATAATGGCAAGTCAAATCACGGGGCCCCACCTGTCCAGTGATAACTTCATTTGGCAAATCACATGACCATACGTTTGCAGCAGCCTACTCCCTCTTCTTCTCGCGTCTCTGTCGAACCGACTAGGCAGAACTGCCCGCCGCCTACAGCAGAAAAGCCCCGCCCTCGACTTTTAAATAGTATACAGTATACTAATTTTGTATCCATGGATTGCGCCATGGAGCAAAGCGTCTAGAAAACGGCGGTACACATGTACGGAGTATACAGCACGCCCGTCGCGTTCGCGTCGCACCCCAGATGGTCGGTCGGTCTGGCATGCTGCTCTCTGAATGGAATGCGTGTCATATTGCGTTTGCACACACATGTGGGACGGCAATTGAGAACCTACCATAGGCACACTCCCCGGCCCCGCAAGTCGGGTGACTTAATAGAAGAGGGAGACGAGCGATAGTACTAGAGAAGTGTTGTACTACGTTGGTGCTCGGGCGATCCCTGCAAGACACGGAAGATCAGTTCGTCCATGCATGTGACCAGACTCCAGCAGACACGCCTGGATTGGCTATCGCCTACATATCGTGCAGGCTGTGTTGTACATGGCTATTGTTGGGGTGAGAAATCTAAAAAAAGGTTTCTTGTCATCTCGCAAAATTAGGTGTCATGTGCTTCGGATCACTGCGAGGGTTAAATAACGACAACTGAGTTGGGCAAGTCATTGGGGGCACATGCACGAACAGTGACTACTCGGCTGCCATCTAGGTCAAGCCGGCTATGTTAATTAGGACATCTATCGACAGACCCCTTTTCTACGAGTTTATCTTTAATTTGAGCTTTGTTCCTCGTCTAGTTTGTCCGTCAGGATTCATGTTGTCTCCTTTAGGCAGTGAGGTTATGATTTCTAGTCATGTGGCATTTTTTCGTGTTATATGTTATAATCCGGCGCTTCAGATCAAAATGACGACAACTGCGCCTCCGGGCCACGTGCATGAAGACTTCTCGACAGTCATTGGCCCTGTTTGGATCATGGGGTTAGAGCTAGTTTGGGTTAGTTGGGGGCTCAAATAACCCAGAAGTATCCAAACAGGGAGGGTTAGAGTGTGTTAGTTCCATCTAACCCAACTATCCCGGTGGGGAGGTGCTTATTTGGGTTAGAGTGGGTTAGAAAATAACTCTAACTATAACTGTGTTAGAGTATCCAAACAGGGCCATTGACGAGGTCAAGCCGGCTCAGGTAGACAAAAGAAAACTAGTACTACTCCACTATATAGGCAGGAGCCTCTGCGCTTGCTTGCTAGTGTTGCTCTCTTCACACTGTCTCGGCCTCTCCAGATCTAAACACGACAGCGGTGGCCACACTCTCTCTCTCTCTGCTCACCGGTCGTCACAGATCTAGCCGGATCCTCTCCGTCAGGGAAGGTGAGAAGGTGCAACGTTCACGCGGTCGTCCTCGGCGACGGCTCTTATCCACTGTTGGGCGCGTCCCGATCAGCCTGCCTTGCCGTTCTCTCCCAAGCACCGCTGGCGAGGGAGGGCCTCCAACCCCTTCTTCCTCGCTGCCGTAGTGTGGGCAGGTCCGGCCTCCCGCCACCCACCTAGCGACATCCCGGCGACCATTAGGTATAACTTCCTTAGAAACCGGTCTTGCACTACTTCCCGAGCTCCTGACATCACTGCATTTGTATCTTTTACTATTTCTCAGGCCCCCTCGTAGATAGGATCGATCGGCTGTTCGAAAACCACCTATTTTTTTACCTTTAAGAGGTAAAACTAGTTCATGCACTCGAATCTAGTACTACTTGGTTCAAACAAGGAAGAAAGGGGGTGGGGGTGGGGGTGGGGGTGGGGGAGGATTTGTTACCTGAATCTAGGACTTGGTCGAAAGAGGAAATAATGGGGCGAAAAGTAGCAGAGACTGGCTATCCAACTGGTCTCTAGGTCTAATAGGGAAATAAAGGGAAACACAGTACAAACTCAATATAAACCCGATCTATTGGTTGAAAAAGGAAAGAAAGTGGGGACTGGGGGACAAATCGATAGAGTAAGTCCAGCACTAGATTCACAGTATAAGGTGGCTATACCGAACAAAAATGGGACCAACCCAGATATCATGTTCTGATGTTTGTTGCCCCGAGCTACTCTTATGTAATGCCACTGGTAAAATGTAGCAGTCGCACTGTTAAAAGTAAGGACACGTTAAACTAGTGTTGTTTTCAATGTAATGCCTCCAGTAATATGAATCAATGACACTTCTTTACATGTCCTACTAAAATTTCCCATTAAGATAATTTGGTTCTTTTCGTAAGAAATGCAACGGTCCTGGTCCGCCTACTCTCCCTTGCCCAAAGTAATGTCGTATTTAACGGTTGTCATAGTTAATCCTAATCCCACACTAATATCTAGCAATGCCAGTGCTAAAGAAATTGCAACTCTCCATGTATGATTGCCATTCAGAAAAGGAACATGCTTCTTTTCATTTGATGCATGTTTCATCACTTGTTAGTCACCCTCCTTTCCACCTTTTTGTGCAAACAGAGATATACATTTCACGCCGATCTTAGTTGAACTGCACAAATGATATCCAAATTATAGTTGAGCATTCCAGGAGCTTCACAACCAACCTTGATGTTGCTCAATTTTATTGCAACTAATGAAGAAGAAGCTCCGTGGGTTTCGTTTTCTCATGGAAATGGAATCGGGGCTGGAGCCCTTTTCTTAAAATTTTTGAAGAAGAAGCTGCTAGCTCATGGGACATTGCTTCATTTTAGTAGAACTGCACGAAAAGGTCCCATGAATTGAATCATCCATGTTGGTGACCGAAAGAGCTAGCTTCAGCATCCCAGTCTAAGCACCCCCGGCCTCCATCCTTGCGACGCACGGTACACCTCGTTTGCCACCTTTCGACCCTTGTGTCACTGATAAAATGAAGTAATAATACAGTTAAAATAGAGTGAGTGTCATCTCTATCATTTCATTTCCGATGTAGATAAAGAAAGTGCTTCTCTTTGTTAATGTATGTTTCATCAACTAGTCCCATTGTTAATGTTTAAGCGATATGTACAAAATAGAGATTTGAATGTCTTAAGGCGCCTCCTTGTACTACCGCTGTACACTGATGTTAATCACTGGCAGAAGGTGTATCTAGGAGACTTGGGACGATGTCCAGTATGAGGCGTACCGTATGAGGCGTCGCAGGGCCCATCTCGCCCTCGCAGCATGGGATACTATGATACTATCGCAATATTTTCTTCTATTTATTTTGTGTGTTTCATCAACTAGTGCCACTATAATGTAATCACATTTTTTCATTATCTGTGCAAACAGGGTTATTCAGCTGCATTTTGGTGGAACTGCACAAATGTACGTATGGAACCGGCATATATGCAGAGTGCGAGGTGTGCCAACTAAAAAATTACGGACACCAACCATGCTGCATGCACGCATTGGCATCCACCACCACCAGTGGGATGTGTGGCGCTCTCTGTGGACGGATCTTTCTCGGCAGCAAATCATCTAACCAAATACTAGTAGCTTATATTGGCAGTTTTCACGGAGTACTCTTTTACGAAAGAAGCAGCAATCTATTTTTCTTTATTTGTACCTTTGTGTCACAACTTTGACCCAAAGGTCCAGAGCTATTTTAGGGTGATTGGCGTAGTACTCGGAGACTGATTGTAAACATGATTTTCATTAGCTGTCACACTGATTGTAAGCATGAGCATGTGGAAGATTAGGTTAGTGCAAAGCTTACCTTAAACCCTACCGCCGCCGTTGAAATGAGGCGAGCGTCGAGGGAACCATGGAGAACGGCGGGGAAGCGACGTCGTGCCATCCGGCCTCCTCTTGCGGTGGGAGAACGAATACTCATGTGGCTCTGGCTGGCTCTACACCCTCACGAACGGCACACCATACTCGATCGATTCGTTATCCTCTGGGTGCTCGACCTTCGACCTGTACGCCCACCACCTCCGCCTGATTGTCGCCTCGAGCGAATCTGTCTGCTCCATCGCCCAGAGGAGATACTCGATGAACTCGGAGGACTGCAGCGTGACTGCTGCCGAAGAGTACATGTACATCACCGCCCTCATCGCCGACGTCTCGCTCTTTCGCATACATTGCCACATGGCCTGCACAGTCCTCGAAATCTCCCACTCATTTTCAAACCAACTAAGGATCTCCTTCAACCTGGCTAACTTTGCACAGTCGCCCGACGATCTTCACGATTCGCTGCATCCTCTCCATAGATGTCCTTACGAGTGGTCTGGTGCTAGCTTTGGAAGATGGGAGGAGAGACGGTGGTCTTGCAATAGAGAAGAGGGAGAGGCGAGACGATGGTTTTGGAATGGAGATGATGGAGAGGAGAGGAGGTGGTTTTGCAATGGAGAATATCAGAAGAGGGAGAGGCGAGACGGTGGTTTTGGAATGGAGATGATGGAGAAGAGAGGAGGTGGTTTTGGAATGGAGATGATGGAGAGGAGAGGAGGTGGTTTTGCAATGGAGAAGATCAGAAGAGGGAGAGGCGAGACGGTGGTTTTGGAATGGAGATGATGGAGAGGAGAGCAGGTGGTTTTGCAATGGAGAAGAGGGAGAGGAGCGTGCGGCGCGCTGTGACTGGATCAAAATCAAAATCAATTTACCCTTCAATTAAGAAAGCGACCCCACATTAACTAGTCTCCCTTTTATTCTGGCTCATAATTGACCATGATTTTCGCACATAAAATATATGTTATACGTTGCAAAAATAATATAATTTGAAAGTACATTCAGACACGAACCAAACGACACAATTTTCGGTGACATGCATTCACATTTTGCTTGTCAAATACAGTACGTGGTCAAACTTTGACCCAAAATCATAAAACAACAAAAAATACTTCCAAGAACAGCACCGCTCTTCCGCTCTTCTCCTCTTAAACCACCGCTCCTCTCCTGTTCCAATCTAAATGCAGCGCCGCTCCTCTCCTCTTCCATTTCAAAACCACCGCCCCTCCTCTCTGTTCGGTCCAAAACCAGCGTCGCTCCACTCTGTTCTAATCCAAAACCAGCGCTGCTCCTCTCCTCTTCCATTCAAAAACCACACTTGGCCAGTGAAGGTGCTGTGGAGAAGTAGATCGATGGAGGAGTACAACCGACACGTGAGGATCGCAGACGGCGACCTGTGAAGCTAGCTACGATGTTGGAGATACAGTCTTAGTTTGACAACAAGGACCAACTAGTGGCGGCAGCGACATCCATGGCCAAATATCTGCAGCAGGCGAAAAGCGGCGATACTCCGGAGGGAGTCGTGCGAGTACATAGAGCTGCTCCTACGGGCCATGGAGCAAACAGATTCACCGAATCCGATCGTGAGGGAGCGGTGGTGGGAGTATCGATCTCAGATGGAGCATCCACCAGAGATTGAAGGATCGAGCATCTACAGGGTGCCGTTTGTGAGGGTGTCCTGCCAGAGCGAGCCGGTGGAGTCTTCGTCGACCGAACCAAACTGCAAGAGGAGAAAAGCAGTTGGCCCGATGACGCTTCCCCGCCATCGTCTCCCTCGCCGTTCACATTGTCTCGCGGGCGGCTGTCTGCCGCCGAGGAACAGGAGGTGTCTGCCCCCCCCCCCCCCAGCCCAATAGTCGGGCAAGTTGTGAATTGTCAGGAGGAGCTTAGGGTTGTCAGTATTTGCAGGTTGTGAATTGTGTTTTGTGTTGTGTATTTTGAGAGTACTTACAGATATGAATGTCTTTTGAATGTCGATTTGCGATATTGAGCATATGGCGTATTTTATGAATTCTAGAGATCCATTTTAGAACTTAAAAATGTAGTTTCATAGGAGTATAAAAGTGCAGACAATGTGATTCTCGAGAAGAAAGCGCAAGTTTCGATTTGAGATAAGAAGCGCAAGTTCGATTTCAGATAAGAAATCGCAACTTTCGGAGGCGAGCATTTATATTAACACGGCCTTTTCAAACAGGGTTAACATCATGTTGGAAGTTTTATTCATGGTCGAAAATGGAACTACCAGCCAGTTAACATCATGCTGATCAACATTCATGCATAGCACATCTTCATATGATGCACAATCAAAATGCCCACACAATGTCGAGTGTGCGAAACACAGAGAAAACGAGGGACGAAGTTTTGGCAAGTGTTGGACGTGGTTTTGGGCTGCCGCGTCTAGGCTTTCATTTTTAACATGCGCAGCCCATGACCTCGGATGGGAGGTCCATAGGCCTGTTTGTATTTTCTTAGGGCCGTCATGTATCGACCGGCCTATGGACCTCCCATCCGAGGTTTTTTTTTGGCAGCCCAATTTATGTATTTTTTTGTAGAAAAGCAGAGGTCTGTTCTATTTTTCTATATAAGAATAGGAACGCCAGGTCCAACTTATGTTTCCCTTCTAACTATATTATATATATTTAAATTATTTTATATGTTATTATATATTATTTTTATTGTCATCATATATTTAACAGATACTTACATATGTAAGAAAATAATATCCCACATCTTATTAACTTATAAAAATAATTTATTAACAAATAAAATCCTGGATTGTTTTGGCATGAAAATCCTAGTGATTGTGTACAAAAGATTGGTAAGATTTAAGGACGAATGCAATAATATCACTTATTATTTAAATATATTTGTAATAAAATGCTCAGCCCCTTTTTATTTTTTGATAACATTGCTGGCCCAACCCAACATTATAATTAGAATCAGCCCAGCAAAATTTGTGTATTTCGAGATAGTGAAAATGGCCTGTAATTTTTTAGGAAATAAAATAAATGGGCCGCATGGACGCTACATTATTTGTTCACCCAGCCCAGCTAATGGCTGTAATTCAAACAAAAGTTCAAATTGATTTGTAAATTCTACCGCATAAAAAAAAGATGTAAATTCTGAAAAAATGGGTTGAATAAGTGCCACATTTTTGGAGAAATTTGAGATGTGGGCCAATAAATTGAAATAGCATGAAGTCGTTGTCAATTTAGTCAACAAATGATTCCGATATGTTAGCCGTTGGATTTACATCCAACGAGCATCCATCTTCAATCTTTCGTCTTCTTCCTCCGGTAGCCTTGGGACCACCTCCGCCTCCTGCTGCTAGCAGCTCTGCTTAGCACGCTTCGCTATGAAGCGCTACTCCACCGTTGGCCAGGCCATCCCTCCACCCCTCCACACCTCCTGTTCTTCTCCACCGACTGCCGAACTACACCACACTAGAACCAGTTACCCTCGTACACCTCTCCGTCTGCGACTCTACTCCCGCGTCTTCCCATCTTCGGCTCGTTGCTGCCCGGGGCCTCGCCGTCGTCCACCACCTTGGATGCGCTCGGTGCGGCGTGGTCAACGTGGTCAACGAATGACACCATCGGAAGTAGACTGTGCATGGAGAGGCTGACAGCTGGGTCCACGGCCGCACACACAATCTGCCTCCTTATTACGCGCAAAATAATGATTCCTCCACCTGACATCTGGGACCCACCGGAAGGGCCTCTGTATTTCGCAAAAATAACGTGCCCCCCGCTGACATGTCGGACCCACCAGCTATCTTTGCACGCAAGGAAGTGCCTCCTTATTACGCAAAAAAAAGAATATTCCCCCTGCCAGCTGGAACCCAGCATAGTGGTAGGCTGACTTGTGGGCCTACCAAGTTGACTGGAACGGAGGGCTTTGTCAACTTAGTCAATATGAACGATTCTGGCTCCAGTTACCGTACGATGTTCATCCAACGGCCGTAGTGCTTCTTCAACCTCTGGTCTTCTTGCTCCAGCCGCCCAAACCAGCGCCGGTCGTGCTGTGTGCTCCTGCCTCCCGTGGCCGGCTGTGATGCCGCGGAGGCCTCACCGCCCCCTACTACTCCCACCGCTGGCCAGGCCATCCCTCTACTCACCCACACCCCCTGTTATTCTGCGGCGACATCAGCCTCACACCGCAGCCGAACCAGTGAACCCTCGTATTCCTCTTCGCGTGGGCATCCACTGCTGTGTCTTCCCCGGCTCCGAGTCGTCCCCTTCCTAGTCCTCGCCGTCGTCCACCGCCGTGGTGCTCTCGGTGCGGTGTGGTCAATGTGTTCAAGGAACGACTTCCATCGGACGTGGACTATACGTGGAGAGGCTGACAGCTGGGTCCACGGCCGCAGCAAGGAAGTGCCTCCTTATTACGCACAAAATAATGATTACTCCACATAACAGCGGGGACCCACCGGACGGGCCACCGTATTTCACGAAAAGAATGTTTGCCCCTGACTGCTGGGGCCACCAGCTACATCTTCGCACGCAAGGAAGTGTGTCCGGGCAAAAAAAAAAAGATTCGCCCCCCTAACTGCTGGGACCCACCAGCTACATCTTCGCACACAAGGAAGTGCGTCCGAGCAAAAAAAAACGATTCGCCCCCCTGACTGCTGGGACCCACCAGCTACATCTTCGCATGCAAGGAAGTGCCTGACAGTCGGGACCCACACCTTTCGAGCGTACATAGCGTTGTCATTACGGTGACGAGCGATGCGTACATATATCTTGGTGGATGTAGAGGCGCCGCACGCGTCGTAGTAGAGGCGCGTCGTACGTGTCGTAGTAGGCGTCGTGTCCGCGATGAGAGGCGCGCCGCACGTAGCATGTACACGTACGTACAGCGGCTAGGGTGCAAGAAAGAAAATACGGCCATGTATGTGTACATACGGACGGGGTCTCGAACGCCAACTCGCGCATACGTACGGCGTGGGCTCGTGTACATGGCTGGGTCGAACAGAGAAACAGCGTCGTCGTCGTGTTCATGGGGAGGCAACGGAATGCATCGTGTTCATGGGGAGGCAACGGGATGCTTCGTGTTCATCGGGAGGCAACGGAACGCGTGGGAGCCAACCGGCTGGGTTGGAACGAAATGCGTGGTCGTGTTCATCGGGAGGGCTTGGACGGAACAGGCGATGGAAACGAGGCCTGGCGTACCGCAGAACAGAGGAAATGGACCTCCAACGGTCGAAACGGGGGTCCTGTTGATCGGGAGGGGTGTGGCGTACCGCAAAACGGAGGAAACAGACCTCCTACGGTCGAAACGAGGGTCCTGTTGATCGGGAGGGGTGTGGCATACCGCAAAATGGAGGAAAACGAACTTGTGTTGGAGCGCTACGGTCGAAACGAGGGTCCTGTTCATCGGGAGGGGTGTGGCGTACCGCAAAATGGGACTCCACGTTATACTGTTCATCTCCACCGTCGACCTCCTCCAGCCTCCCCGGGCTCTTGTTCATCCAGCCTCCACCGTGCGCTACTCCACCGGCTACTGTTCAACCACCCCTCCACGGGCACCCCTGCACCGTCTACTCTTCATCCAACCCTCCACACCACGGGGTCCTGTTCAACCACCCCTCCACGGGCACCCCTCCACCGTCTACTGTTCATCCAGCCCTCCACACCACGGGGTCATGTTCAACCACCCCTCCACGGGCACCCCTCCAACGTCTACTGTTCATCCAGACCTCCACACCATGGGGTCCTGTTCAACCACCCCTCCATGGGCACCCCTCCACCGTCTACTGTTCATCCAGCCCTCCACCACACCACGGGGTCTGTTCATCCAGGCAACGCCACCACTCCTTGTTCATCCAACCCCCCGCAACACTCACTATTCATCCCAGGCGGCATCGATCGGCTTGATTAGCGAAGTAGCGAAGGAATCGCTCGATCGGGTTCGATTAACGACCATCGATCGATCGCTCGGGTTCGATAACACGTAGCCCGTAGTGCAATCGCCGGGTTGATTAGATCCCAACGCCTCGCTTGGGTTCGATGAAGAGCCAACGCCTCACACACTGCAGCGTCACGTTAATGAGAGAAAGCAGCATCGCTCGGCCCCCGACCTCCCACCGTAACCGGAAACCCCCCAAAATTTTCCTCGCCCTCGCTTCTACCACAGTTTTTTCCATCATGGATGGCCCAAAGAATGTCATCCAGCTGCGTCTCCGGCCCGCCCAAGACGAAAAGCCCATTTTACATCATGATTTTTTGTCATAGAAGTAGGAGCCCACCACATCTATGATGATACCGGGTTTTCTCACAATTATCGTCATAGAAGTGTCATATGTATGACATAAATTTTTTTCGTTCGGCCCAAAATGTCACGGATGTGTCTTTTTTTGTAGTGTTAGCAGGGAGGTACCAAAGTAATCCAGGAGTGGATCACTGGACTGTGGTCAAGAACATCCTGAAGTACCTGAAAAGGACTAAGGATATGTTTCTTGTTTATGGAGGTGACAAAGAGCTCGTCGTAAATGGTTACGTCAATGCTAGCTTTGACACTGATCCGGAGGACTCTAAGTCACAAACTGGATATGTATTTATATTGAATGGTGGAGCTGTCAGTTGGTGCAGTTCCAAGCAGAGCGTCGTGGCGGGATCTACGTGTTAAGTGGAGGACATAGCTCCTTCGGAAGCAGCAAATGAAGGAGTCTGGATGATGGAGTTCATATCCGATCTAGGTGTAATACCTAGTGCATTGGATCCAATGAAAATCTTTTGTGACAATACTGGAGCAATTGCCTTGGCGAAGGATTCCATATTTCATAAAAGAACCAAACACATCAAGAGACACTTCAACTCCATCCGTGATCAAGTCAAGGAGGGAGACATAGAGATTTGCAAAATACATACGGATCTGAATATGGTAGACCTGTTGACTAAGCCTCTTCCACAAGCAAAACAAGATCAGCACCAAGACTCCATGGGTGTTAGAATCATTACAATCTAATCTAGATTATTGACTCTAGTGCAAGTGGGAGACTGAAGGAAATATTCCCTAGAGGCAATAATAAAGTTGTTATTTTATATTTCCTTATATCATGATAAATGTTTATTATTCATGCTAGAATTGTATTAACCGGAAACTTGATACATGTGTGGATACATGGACAAAACACTGTGTCCCTAGTAAGCCTCTACTAGACTAGCTCGTTAATCAAAGATGGTTAAGTTTCCTAACCATAGAAATGTGATGTCATTTGATGAATGGGATCACATCATTAGGAGAATGATGTGATGGACAAGACCCATCCGTTAGCTTAGCATATTGATCGTTCAGTTTTATTGCTATTGCTTTCTTCATGTCATATACATATTCCTTTGACTATGAGATTATGCAACTCCCGAATATCGGAGGAATACCTTGTGTGCTATCAAACGTCACAATATAACTAGATGATTATAAATATGCTCTACAGGTATCTCTGAAGGTGTTTGTTGGGTTGGCATAGATCAAGATTAGGATTTGTCACTCCGAGTATCGGAGAGGTATCCTGGGCCCTCTCGGTAATACACATCATAAGAAGCCTTGCAAGCAATGTGACTAATGAGTTAGTTGTGGGATGATGTATTACGGAACGAGTAAAGAGACTTGTCAGTAACGAGATTGAACTAGGTATGAAGATACAGACGATCGAATCTCGGGCAAGTAACATACCGATGACAAAGGGAATAACGTATGTTGTCATTACGGTACAACCGATAAAGAACTTCGTAAAATATGTAGGAACCAATATGAGCATCCAGGTTCCACTATTGGTTATTGACTGGAGAGGTGTCTCGGTCATGTCTACATAGTCCTCGAACCCGTAGAGTCCGCAGGCTTAACGTTCGATGATGATTTTGTATTATATGAGTTATGTGATTTGGTGACTGAATGTTGTTAGGAGTCCCGAATGAGATCACGGGCATGATGAGGAGTCTCAAAATGGTCGAGAGGTAAAGATTCATATATAGGACGATGATATTCAGACACCGGAAGTGTTCCGGGGTGAACCGGGTACATATTAGAGTACCGGGGGGGTTACCGGAACCCCCCGGGGGAAGAATAATGGGCCTTATGGGCCATAATAGGGGAGCACACCAGCCCACAAGGGGTGGTGCCCCCCTTAGAAAGGAGGCCGAATAGGAGAAGGAGGAGGGGGTTTGGCCCCCCTTTCCTTCCTCCCCCTCTCTTCCCTTTTCCCCCTTCCGGTAATAAGGAAGGGGGGGCGAATTGGAGTAGGGGCCCAAGTAGGATTCCTCCTACGTGGGGTGCCCCATGGTTGTCCCCCTCCCGCACCCACCTATATATACGTGGGGAGGGGGCGCCTAGGATAGACACCAACAATTGTTAGCCATGTGTGGCGCCCCCCTCCACAGTTTACGTCTCCGGTCATATCTTCATAGTGCTTAGGCAAAGCCCTGCGCGGATCACTTCACCATCACCATCACCATGCTGTCGTGCTGACGGAACTCTCCCTCAACACTTTGCTGGATCAAGAGTTCGAGGGATGTCATCGAGCTGAACGTGTGCAGAACTCGGAGGTGTCGTACGTTCGGTGCTTGATCGGTCAGAACGAGAAGATCGACTACATTGATAGCATTGTCAAACGCTTCCACTTTCAGTCTATGAGTGTACGTGGACACACTCTCCCCCTCTTGTTGCTATGCATCTCCTAGATTGGTCTTGCGTGAGCGTAGGATTTTTTTTGAAATTGCATGCTACATTTCCCAACATCTCATGAGTATAATTTTTCTAATTTAGTATAAAACCTCATAAAAAAGAATTGCCTAGTAAGGATTGAATTATTGGTCTTGCTTCTATTGATGTACCTCCTACTGGTCCTTTAGAACAATATCTGCTAGACCATGAAAATGGTTGGCATCTGCATGAAAGAAATGAAATAGATAAAAATTTCTTTGAACAATGTCCTCTGCTTAAACACAATTTGCCTATTGAAACTCTAGGAGGTCCTCCTCCACCTAAAGGTGATCCTGTGTTTGAGTTAAAACAATTAGCTGACACTTCGAAATATGCTTATCTCGATGAGAAAAAGATTTATCCTATTATTATTAGTGCTAACCTTTCAGAACATCAAGAAGAAAGATTATTGAAAGTTCTAAGGAAGCACTGAGCTGCTATTGGATATACTCTTGATTATCTTAAGGGCATCAGTCCCACTCTATGTCAGCACAAGATTAATATGGAACCTGATGCTAAACCCGCTGTTGATCACCAACGTCAATTAAATCCAAAGATGAAAGAAGTGGTAAGAACGGAAATATTAGAACTTCTGGAAGCAGGTGTAATCTATCCTATAGCTGATAGTAGATGGGTAAGTCATGTCCATTGTGTCCCTAAGAAAGGAGGTATTATTGTTGTTCCTAATTATAAGAATGAACTTATTCCACAAAGAATTGTTACAGGCTATAGAATGGTAATTGATTTTAGAAAATTAAACAAAGCAACCAGAAAAGATCATTACCCTCTAACTTTTATTGATCAAATGCTAGAAAGATTATCTAAGCACACACATTTTTGCTTCCTTGATGGATATTCTGTTTTTTCACAAATACATTTCTCATTTGATCAAGAAAAGACCACTTTTACTTGTCCTTTTGGAACTTATGCTTATAGATGTATGCCTTTTGGTTAATGCAATGCACCTGCTACCTTTCAAAGATGTATGACTGCTATATTCTCTGAATTTTGTGAAAAGATTGTTGAGGTTTTCATGGATGACTTTTCTGTTTATGGGAAGTCTTTTGATGATTGTTTAAGCAATCTTGATCGAGTTTTACAGAGATGTGAGCAAACAAATCTTGTCTTGAATTGGGAGAAGTGCCACTTTATGGTTAACGAAGGTTTTGTTTTGGGCCATAAAATTCTGAAAGAGGTATTGAGGTGGACAAAGCTAAGGTTGATGCAATTGAGAAAATGCCATGTCCTAAAGATATCAAAGGTATTCGTAGTTTCCTTGGTCATGCTGGTTTCTATAGGAGATTTATCAAAGACTTTTCTAAAATTTCTAGGCCTCTTACAAATCTTTTGCAAAAGGATATTCCTTTTGTTTTTTATGACGATTATTTAGAAGCCTTCGAAACACTCAAGAAAGCCTTAGTTTCTGCACCTATTGTTCAACCACCTGACTAGAACTTGCCTTTTGAAATTATTGATGTCTACTATGCAACTTTATTCTTGTAGACTCGTGTTGGGCCTCCAAGCATAGAGTTTTGTAGGACAGTAGTAATTTTCCCTCAAGTGGATGACCTAAGGTTTATCAATCCGTGAGAGGTGTAGGATGAAGATGGTCTCTCTAGAACAACCCTGCAACCAAACACACCCAATACAATGGCAAATTGTATAGGTGCACTAGTTCAGCGAAGAGATGGTGATAAAAGTGTAATATTGATGGTAGAAATATATATTTATAATCTAAATAAATAAAAACGGCAAGGTAGCAAATAGTAAATGGGCACAAAAACGGTATTGCAATGCTTGAAAACGAGGCCCAGGGTCCGTACTTTCACTAGTGCAATCTCTCAACAATGCTAATATAATTGGATCACGTAACCATACCTCAACGTGCAACAAAGAATCACTCCGAAGGTCTTATCTAGCGGAGAACATAATAATTAATTGTTTGTAGGGTACGAAACCACCTCAAAGATATTCTTTCCATTCGATCTATTCAAGATTTTGTACTAAAATAACACAAAGCTATTCTTTCCGTTCGATCTATCCTAGAGTTCGTACTAAAATAACACCAAATTATTTCAGATTCATAATACTCAATCCAACAGAAAGAACCTCAAAGAGTGCCCCAAGATTTCTACCGGAGAAACAAAGACAAGAACGTGCATCAACCCCTATGCATAGATTAACCCAATGTCACCTCGGGAATCCGTGAGTTGAGTGCCAAAACATATATCAACTGAATCAATATGATACCCCATTGTCACCACGAGTATTCAATAGCAAGACATATAACAAGTGTTCTCAAATCCATAAAAGTTTTCAATCTGATAAAACGAAATCTCAAAGGGAAAACTCAATTCATCACAAGAAAGAGAGGGGAAAACATCATACGATTCGACTATATTAACAAAGCCCGCGATACATCAAGATCATGACATCTCAAGAACACGAGAGAGAGAGATATTAAACACATAGCTACTAGTACAAACCCTCAGCCCCGAGGGTGGATTACTCCCCCCTCATCATGGTGGCCGCCGGGATGATGAAGATGGCCACCGGAGATGATTCCCCCCTCCGACAGGGTGCCGGAGTGCGGTCTAGATTGGATCTCGTGGATACAGAGGCCTTGCTGCAGCGAAACTTCTGATCTAGGGCTACCCCGAGGGTTTCCGGAAATTTTGGGAATTTATAGGGTAAAGAGGGGGTCTGGGAGGCCACCGAGTTGGGCACAACCCACCTGGGCGCGCATGGGCCCCTAGGCGCTGCCCAGGCGTGCCCTGGTGGGTTGTGCCCCCCTCAAGGCACCCCCGGGTGCTTCTTTGGCCCATCCTGGGTGTTCTGGTCCATAAAAAATCTCCAAAAAGTTTCGCAGTGTTTGGACTCCGTTTGATATTGATTTCCTGCGATGTAAAAAACAAGCAAAAAATAGCAACTGGTACTGGGCACTGGGTCAATAGGTTAGTCCCAAAAAATGATGTAAAGTTGCTATAAAATGATTGTAAAACATCCAAGAATGATAATATAACAACATGAATACTTCATAAATTATAGATACGTTCTAGACGTATCAATTATGTGTGATGCTAGTGATTATGCTGTTGGTGTTGTTCTAGGACAAAGAGTTGATAAGAAACTGAATGTTATTCACTACGCAAGTAAAACTCTAGACAGTGCACAAATAAATTATGCTACTACGGAAAAAGAATTTCTAGCAGTGGTGTTTGCTTGTGATAAATTTAGATCCTATATTGTATATTCAAAAGTAATGGTTCACACTGATCATTCTGCAATAAAGTACCTTATGGAAAAGAAAGATGCCAAACCTAGGCTTATTCGATGGGTTCTCTTACTACAAGAATTTGATTTGCATATCACTGATAGAAAAGGAGCGGAGAACCCCGTGGCTGATAACTTGTTTAGGTTTGAAAATATTCTTGATGACCCACAACCTATTAATGATAGCTTTCCTGATGAGCAATTAGCTGCAATAAATGTTTCTAATAGTACACCTTGGTATGTTGACTATGCTAATTATATTGTTGCAAAATGCATACCCCCTAGCTTTACATACCAACAAAAGAAAAAATTGTTCTATGATTTAAGACATTACTTTTGGGATGACACACATCTTTATAAAGAAGGAGTAGATGGTATTATTAGACATTGTGTACCTCAGCATGAACAGGGACAAATCCTATGGAAATTTCACTCCGAAGCTTATGGAGGACATCATGCGGGAGACAAAACTGCTCACAAGGTATTGCAATCTGGGTTTTATTGGCCTACTCTCTTCAAGGATGCTCGTAAGTTCATCTTATCTTGTGATGAATGTCAAAGAATAGGTAATATCGGTAAGAGTCAAGAAATTCCTATGAATTATTCACTTCCTGTTGAACCATTTGATGTTTGTGGATTTGATAACATGGTAACTTTTCCTTCCTCTAATGGGTATACTCATATTTTGGTTGCTGTTGATTATGTTACTAAGTGGGTAAAAGCTATTCCAACTAGTAGTGTTGATCACAACACCTCTATTAAAATGCTTAAAGAAGTTATTTTCCCAAGGTTTGGAGTCCCTAGATATTTGATGACTGATGGTGGTTCACACTTTATTCATGGTGCTTTCCATAAAATGCTTGCCAAGTACGATGTTAACCATAGAATTGCATCACCATATCATGCTCAGTCTAGTGGTCAAGTTAAACTTAGCAATAGAGAAAAAAAATAATTTTACAAAAGACTGTCAATAGGCCCCGGAAGAATTGGTCTAAGAAATTAGATGATGCACTTTGGGCTTATAGAACAACATATATAAATCCTATGAGTATGTCTCCTTATAAAATGGTTTATGGAAAAGCTTGTTATTTGCCTCTTGAGTTAGAACATAAAGCTTATTGGGCAATGAAAAGAACTCAACTATGATTTCAAACTTGCTAGTGAGAAGAGGCTATTTGATATTAGCTCATTAGATGAATGTAGAACCCAAGCTTACAAAAATGCCAAGTTATTTAAAGAAAAAGTTAAAATATGGCATGATAAAAGAATGCAAAAGCGTGAGTTCAAGGTTGGAGAATATGTTCTTTTGTACAACTCTCGTTTTAGATTCTTTGCAGGAAAACTCCTCTCCAAATGGGAAGGACCCTATGTTATCGAGGAGGTTTATCGATCTGGAGCTATCAAAATAAATAATGCCGAAGGCACTAACCCGAAGGTTGTTAATGGGCAGCGAATAAAACATTATATCTTAGGTACGCCCATAAATGTTGTAAGCAATACTATCCAAACTATGACACCGGAAGAACACATAAAAGAAACCTTCCGGAACACTCCAGAATAGTGAAAAAGAGGAGGTATGTGATATGGTAAGTAAACAGACTCCAAAAAATATGCAAAGATATTTTCTGTCTGTTTCGTAATATGAAAAAAATTGGGAAAATAAGAAACAACCAGGAAGGCACCCCTGGTGGGCACAAGACACTAGGGCGCGCCTGGCGCGAGGCGCGCCCAGGTGGGTTGTGCCCACCTCGGGTAACTTCCAGACTCCGGGTTTTTTCCCTTTGCTTGTTCCCCAAGATGAAAAATATTTATATACCCCCCGAACCTATTGACCATCACATCACGGAGAAATTTTCTGTTTTGTTTTCTTGCCATTTTCCTGACAGATCTGAAAATATGTCATTCCAAGACTCGGAGGGTGAGAGTTGTGCTGCTGATTATATCACAAACCCTAAGGTTTATGGGGATGTGGAGCACTATAGCTGGACTTCGGAGGAAGAAGAAGACTATGATCCTAAAAGGGAAGAGGAGATGAGCTCAGACGAGGATGAAGTCCCATTGCCTCAACTGGGGGACATGCACGTTGAATTTAAGAAGTTGAGTCTCCCCAACAAAACAAAGAAGCCTAAGATCCAGTTTATCCCCTTTCGTGTTTTGTAGGAAAACAAGCAAAATTTAGGCAAAAAGGTATTGGAGCTTGAGCAGGAGATCGGTGAATTGAAGGAGGAGAATTCCATCCTCAAGCTAAGGAAGAAAACAAACCCTCTACATCATCACCACCACCTGCTTCTTCGTCACCGAAAGAAAATTGAGTATCGGGTATGGGCACTCCCCTTGGCTTGCGCCAAGCTTGGGGGAGGTGCCCCGGTATTGTATCACCTCCACTATCTTTTGCCTTTATTTACCTTAGTTCGATCCATAGTTATCTTTTGCTTTAGATGAATAAAAGTTTAGTTTGATCCTTTCTTTTTGAGAGTTTGCTTAGTGATCTATCTTTGTAATCGTATGCGAGATATATAATAATGTTTAGTTGGAGTTTTGTTTTCTTTACGTTCATGTTCAACAAAAAAGAAAGGAAATAAATGAAAAAGATCATATGCTAATCTTATGGTAAGTGATGACATCACATAATGAAAAGTATAAGTAGAAAATTTTATTGGAGATTAGAAAACATAGCATTGGTTAGTGATGCAATTCATGAAAGAGTCAATAAGGGAATAGAAGATTCACATGCAAATACACTATCCTGGAAATCTTTTGTGATTGTGAGCCCCCATCAAAATATTATATGCCAAACTTGTTGACGTTGGACAAGGAAGACAACGTAATGATTTATGTTTGTTCATATTCACATATAAGTTATAATGCCGTAGATCCTTCAACATGTGGTGCTTGCCCCCCATCTTTTCTAGCCAAAAATTCCGCACCAAGTAGAGATACTACTTGTGCATCCAAAAACCCTTAAACCCAAATCTTATTTTCAAGAGTCCACCATACCTGCCTAAGGATTGAGTAAGATCCTTCAAGTAAGTTGTCATCGGTGCAATAAGGCAATAAAAATTTCTTCTAAAAGTGTTAGATCATTTAGTGTAAGTGAAAATTGAGCTTTGTACGAACTTGTGATGGCAAAGATTAAAAGTGCGGACTGCATAATAAAGGTTGCTATCACAAGGGGCAATATAATGTGACATTATTTTGCACTACGGGATTTAGCATACAAACAAAAAGTGCATGGCAACCTCTGCTTCCCTCTACGAAGGGCCTATCTTTTACTTTTATGTATTTACTTTCATGCAAGAGTCAAAGATTTTCTTTCTATTCCTTTTTATTTTTCTCTTTTGGCAAGCATCATGTGGTGAGGAAAGATGTAGGCACATATATCCAGTTGGATATGGGTAGCATGATTTATTATTGTTGACATCACCCTTGAGGTGAATACTTTGGGAGGCAAAATTATAAGCCCCTATATTTCTATGTGTCCAGTTGAAACGTTTTGCTCATGTGTATGTGGTGAGTGTTAACAATCATAGAAGACTATATGATGGTTGAGTATGTGGACTTGCCTAAAGACTCCGATACGTGACCCTTCCTGAAAAGATGATGAATTGTAGTTGCAAAGTTGACTGAGAACATAGTTTGTTGGTTTCCAATAGAGTCTATGCTTTATACTTCGATGTTGTGATGAATTGTTACTTATCCATGAGAAGTCTATGAAAAAAGGTCGATGCTAAAAGTTTTATGCTAAAGTTTGTTACTGTTATAATAATCTACATGATGCTTCTATGTCCGTATTTTGTTTTATCGACACCTTTCTCTCTCTAAGCATGTGGACATGTTTTTCGATTTCAGTTTTCACTTGAGGACAAGCGAGGTCTAAGCTTGGTGGAGTTGATACATCTGTCAGTGTCAAAACTGGCAGATCTCGGGTAGGGGTTTCCGAACTGTGCGTCTAAGGTCGATGGTAACAGGAGACAGGGGACACAATGTTTACCCAGGTTTGGGCCCTCTCTATGGAGGTAATAACCTACTTCCTGCTTGATTGATCTTGATGAATATGAGTATTACAAGAGTTGATCTACCACGAGATCGTAATGGCTAAAACCCTAGAAATCTAGCTTGTATGACTATGGCTATGAATATTGGCCTCTACAGACCTAGCCCTCTTGTTTATATAGACACCGGAGGGATCTAGGGTTAGATAAGGTTGGTTTACAGAGAAAGGAATCTTCATATTCGACCGCCGAGCTTGCCTTCCACGCCAAGGAGAGTCCCATCCAGACACAGGTGGAGTCTTGATCTTTGTATCTTCACTGACCCATCGGTCGGCCCATGGCTAATAGGCGGACGCCTTGAGGACCCTTTAGTCCAGGACTCCTCGGTAGCCCCGAACAGACTTCAATGACGAGGCGTCCGGCGCGCAGATTATCTTCGGCATTGCAAGGCGGGTTCCTCCTCCGATGACTTCAAAGTGATGTATCCGGCCTTCCATTTAATGCCGTACACCTCGGCTTTTGTGTATCAACAACTTCAGCTTCCACGTGTTAAGCGAATGCGAGAGGTCAGTGTATTTTTGCATATAACACCCCGGCCATGCGAGAAAGAGTGTCTATTTAAAGAGATTGGATCTCAGATCCATTCGGCACCACACGGAAAAATCCTCAGAGATAGCTAGGAAAGTCCACTCCAACATGGCTAGCGCTCCCAGCTCCTCCTCCCGTCCCTGCGGCCCAGAAAAAGGCGAGTGGGAGAGGTGCTTCGTATCCCATGGTCAGCTGGAGAAGCTGCAAACACAGGGATTTCTTCCTCCTGCGGATCTGGTCTCTGTCCGACTAGGGTTGACCTCCTTCAATGGTGAGGTCCAGGCGGAGAACTTCCCCAATCCATCTGAGGGGGAACGAGTGTGCTTCGTCCCCTACCTTCTAAGAGGCGTCGGGTTCCCAATTCATCCGTTCCTTAGAGGGCTTCTGGAGTACTATGGCCTCCAACTGCACAACTTCACTCCGGCTTCCGTTCTGCACATCGCGGGTTACGTCACTCTTTGCAAGCTATTCCTGGGTTGTGAGGCCCACTTTGAATTGTGGAGAAGGTTATTCTGTCTCGTCCCACATAATCACGAGGGATCAATATTTGAAGTGGGCGGAGCCGAAATATGGTGCATCGCCGAGACCGGATACCTATCCGGCACACCAAAGAAGGCATCCGAAGAGTGGCCTTCCGAATGGTTCTATATTGAGGATGCCGCACTTCCAGACCAAGTTCAGAGGGGCCTTCCCTAGTTCACAAGTGTTCCTTTGAAGAAACGCCATAGCTGGCGCCCTCGGAGCCTCGAGGAGGAAGATAGTGCGGAAGTTCGTCAACTCTTGAGCAAGATAAGGACGCTCGCTCAGTCCGGATTATCGATACTCGAAGTAATGGCGAACTCCATAGTACGGGGGGTTCAGCCACTCCAATATAGAGGGCTTCCCATGTGGCACTACAATGTGGAGGACGACGGCTCCCGCTGCGGCAGAAAGGGTGCGGACACCCCCGCCGCTCTGGCCAAAATATTGGTCGAACTGTTCAAAGGGGAGGAAGAGGAATTCCTGTTATCAAGCGCAGAGGTGGATATTCCATGTACAGTCCTCCTAGCTGGGTAAGCCCCAACTCCTCTGCTCTACACATTCCACTCCCTGAGCTACTTTCAATGAATATTAACCCGTCCATTTATAATAGCACTGGCGAAAGATTTCTGAAGGGCTTCATAGCCCCGCCCTGCAGCCCGAGGACCACAATCGGGACCTTGACCCCGGATTCGAAGAGGATCCGGATATGTTCGTGGTGCTCGAGGACGGGGTGTTTTACCAGGCAAGCTATGACGGTACAGAAGTGGCCATCATCGCCGACTATCCCGGTCTTCTCCCTGCTTCACACGTAAGTAATCAGGAGACACCTTATCCGCAAGAGTTCTCTCATTCTGCCTCACCCACCAAACCGTCCTGTGCTCAAAAGGGGAGGCGTTTGGTGCGCCATGCTGCCCCAGGGGTATCTCGAAAGAGAGCGGCCCCTACGCCGGGCAAGCCTTCGAAGAGGAAGGCAAACAAAGATACGGCCGAGCCTTCATCAAAGAGGTATGGATTCGCAAATATGTTCTTTAGCAGTCGCATCCAACTGTGACTTTTATGTTCACCCTGTATCAGGAAAAGGGTTTGCCGGACTATGTCCGGGGATCCGGCCAGTCGTACTCCCAACACCCGGGATTCGGTCCCAGCCGAGGAGACGGGGGCTGATATGGGAGTGACACCGGACTATCGTTCGGCTGAGGGCTCGGAAGATATGTCCGTCACCAACTCGGAGGTGGAGAGCACCATGAATCATCGAAGCCGAAGGGCCGTTTTACAAGATCCCCGCTTCTCAAAAGAGGCGTTCAGTGCCTTCAGCTCTGCTGATGCATACATCCGGGCTGCCTGAGATGGTCTTAACAGAGCCACGGAGCAGCATTTAAAAGATGTGCAGGTTAGTTTATTTTGTCCAATATAATAACCATATGCCAGTAGCCCCCGAGACTTGAAGTAGTTGGTACAAATGATTTAAGGATCGTTGTATAACCAAGTTCTTACGGAGAAGAACGACCTGCTAGCCCAAGAGTTGGCAAAGTGTCGGACACAGCTAACTGCTGTTACCGCCGAACTGGAAAAGTCCAAGAAGGTGTCCTCTGGTAATATTTCCCTGCATCGAGAAAAAATAATTATATACCAGCTTGTGCTAATACTGTTGCTTATCATAACAGGATCGTCCGACCAACTGAAGGAGAAACTGAAAGCCGCTCAAACGGGCGAGAAAGAGGCGAAAATACTACACACCGCAGGCGAGTGTGTTCTGACCCGAGTCAGAGAGGAGAAAAACAAACTCCGGGATTCAAACACCCAGCTGGGCGAGGAACTGAAAGATGGGCGGGCCCAGCTGGCCGACTCCGTGAAGGAGAATAGAAGGAAGCGAGGCGGCATATTCAGTATGTGGCCGAACTTACCTTATGACAGTTCGGAGATGAAAGGAACTGATAGAGTTATGTTTGCAGGTATGCTGACGGGCCGTCCCGAAGAGGAGATGTCCGGATTGTCAGACGATCTGCTACAAGGGCTGTCGCAAATGCACGAGCAAGCTCGGCAGCAATGCGGGGTGTGGCCAAGGCCTTATGGCCATCCGCCTCCCCTCAAGGAAGTATGAAGGAGCTTGTAGAGCTATTCAAGGGAGCGCGGCAGCGTATCCGATTATGGAAAATATCGGCCTGCCGGGAGGGTGCGCGAGAGGCCTGGGCCATGGTGAAAACACGGTATACCAAGCTTGTCCCGAATCGCATGGCCCGAGTCGGAGCTCTAGGGTCAGACGGAAAAGAAGTTCCCGTTAATTTGGCATATGACCAAGTAGCAGTAGCTGCCAAATATTCCCAACAGGATTGTAAGTTAGACAGCCTGTTGGACGGTATAGAGGAGGAAATTTATGAGTCCAAGTGACTATGTACTTTCCTTGATATATGTAACTCTAGCTGAATTGTAAAACGATTGTCATGGCAGACCTTTTCGCTTCAACCTCTAGACCCGAAGGTGCGGAGTTTTTTCGAATACTAGTGCGGCCGAATGGACCGGGGTATGCGTGGAAACCAGGCATAGGGGTCATAGTTGCTTGAATAGACAAGTTGTATCTGGCTAGTTATGTTATATTACATTAAGATTGTAAGAAACATCTTCTAGAGAGAATAGTTCCGCTAAGGGTTCCTTTCCCTGGGTGTGCATGCGTTAATGTGCATGTCCGAACTATGATTGGAAAATCGCAGTATATTTAACTTCTGGGGGTTCACAATTGAGTGAATGCAAAAAACATCTTTAATCCACCGACCGAATATTCCCTTAAAAACGCTAGCTTTCGGCTTCACCCAGTCTGAGGTACACATCCGGATGACCCGACAGTAACAATCGCAGAGGTGCTCCCTTTATGCCCTAGCCGAACTAACGGGAACGTAGGGCATAAGCACAGGAGCCAAGCAACCCAACTTGGCCAAAACTTAAGTCATATCGATGCATATAATGGCGAAGAAAAGGTACATATGGGAAAAAACGCATATGTGATGAGCTTCATGCTCGGAAAATAATAATAGCAAGCTTCTGTCCAAGAAGCCCCCAGGTATAATGGACGTACATATTTGGATATGTGTGCATCAGGGGTGCACGGTCTAACCGCATGAAAGCTTTAAGGCTAAAGAGAAAAAACTAAAAAAAAAGAGAAAAGATGATGGAAACAACAGGGGGAAGGAGACGAACAAAGAGTTCGGCGCTAGGCATAGAATCTTCGGAGTCTGGCCGTGTTCTAGGGGTTCAGCTCTAGGTGATTGTCTGACGCATCACGCAGGCGGTACGCTCCTCCTGTGAGAACTTCTTCAATGATGAAGGGACCCTCCCACTTGGGTTTGAGTTTGTCCTTTTTCTTCTCCGGCAGGCGTAGAACGAGTTCGCCAACGTTATAAGTCTTGGCCCACACTTCTCTGCTTTGATACCTGCGAGCCTGCTGTTGATAAAATGTGGAACGGGCTTTTGTGACGTCTCATTCCTCCTCCAGGGCATCTAATCTGTCCCGCCGATCAAGCTCGGCCTCTCTCTCTCCGTACATGCGCACTCGAGGTGAGTCATGTATAATGTCACAGGGTAACACTACCTCTGCCCCGTACACCATGAATAAAGGTGTGTATCCGGTAGTGCAATTGGGCATGGTCCGTAGGCCCCAGAGTATGAAGTCGAGCTCCTCAACCTAGTGCTTGTCTGATTCTTTCAAAGACCACACTAGTCTAGGCTTGATGCCGCTCATAATAAGACCATTGGCTCGTTCGACTTGATCGTTTGTTTGTGGGTGATAGACAGAGGCGTAATCGAGCTTGATGCCCAGATTAGCGCACCAGGTTTTCACTTCGTCGGCTGTGAAATTGGAGCCGTTATCAATGATGATGCTGTGTGGAACACCATAATGAACACCATAACGATGTAAAACGTCGGATATGAACTCTATCACCAGCCTGGACTCGGCCATTTTAACTGGTTTGGCCTCTATCCACTTAGTGAATTTATCCACCATGACCAGCAGGTATTTTTTCTTATGGCTTCCTCCTTTAAGGGGTCCGACCATATCCAGTCCCCAGGCTGCAAAAGGCCAAGTGATGGGGATTGTTTGTAGGGCAGTGGGGGGCATATGGCTTCGGTTGACGAATAGTTGGCATCCGACGCAACGTTGGACAAGGTCCTGTGCATCTGCTCGGGCGGTCGGCCAATAAAACCCTGTACGGAAGGCCTTGCTAACAAGGGCCCGAGCTGCAGCGTGGTGCCCGCCGAGACCAGCACGAATCTCAGCCAGGAGCTGCCGCCCCTCCTCTTCGGAGATGCATCTTTGAAGGACTCCGCTAGCGCTTTTCTTGTAGAGCTCTCCGTCGTGAACCTTGTAGGCCTTCAAACGCCGGACAATGCGGCGGGCCTCATTCTGATCCTCAGGGAGTTCCTTCCTATTGAGGTAGGCCAAGAAGGGTTCGGTCCATGGGGCGATGACTACCATAATGAGATGGGCCGATGGTGTTATTTCGGTGGCTGAGCCCCGATTATATCGGTGTGTTCGGAATCTGGGGTTGTGTTCGGATCCGGGCTAGTGTTGGCGCTCTCCCCTTGCCACACCATGGATGGCTTAAAAAGCCTTTCCAGAAAGATGTTAGGTGGGATGGGGTCGTGCTTGGCGCCGATGCGAGCAAGGACATCCGCCGCTTGATTACTTTCTCGGGCCACCTGATGAAACTCGAGCCCCTTGAACCGAGCCGACATTTTTAGGGCGGCATTATGATAAGCTGCCATCTTCGGATCTTTGGCATCGAAGTCTCCATTTATTTGAGATATTGCGAGGTTTTAGTCCCCGCGCACTTCCAGGCGTTGTATGCCCATGGAGACATCCATCCGAAGGCCATGCAATAGGGCCTCATATTCGGCTGCGTTATTAGAATCTGTGTATAATATTTGGAGTACATACTGGACGACGTCTCCAGTGGGGGACGTTAAAACGACGCCCGCTCCTAGTCCTGCCAGCATTTTGGAACCATCAAAATACATAACCCAGTTGGAATATGTGTCGTACTCTTTAGGGAGTTCGGCCTCTGTCCATTCGGCGACGAAGTCAGCCAGTACTTGGGATTTAATGGCTCGACGCGGTTTGTATGTTATGTCGAATGGAAGGAGCTCAATGGCCCATTTGGCAATCCGGCCCATAGCATCGCGGTTGTTTCTTATGTCGTTGAGTGGTACTTCGGAAGACACCGTGATCGTACACTCCTGGAAGTAGTGTTGTTGCTTCCGGGATGCCATGAAGACCGCGTATGCTATCTTTTGATAATGACGGTAGTGGGATTTGCATGGTGTGAGGACAGTGGACACATAATATGTGTCTGTCATGTTCTCGTTCAATGACGAGTACGGCGCTCACCACCTGATGTGTTGCCGATATGTATAATAACATGGGTTCGACGACGTTCGGCGTGGCCAAGATTGGGTTGCTCGCAAGAAGGGCTTTAATTTCTACCAGTCCGGCCGTTGCCGCGTCCGTCCACTCGAAGTGATCGGTGCACCGTAGAAGGCTATAGAGTGGCAATGCCTTTTCTCCCAATCTGGAGATAAAGCGGCTTAAAGCTGCCACGCAACCGAAGAGTTTTTGGACCTGTTTAAGGTCCGTTGGCGTAGCCAATTGTGACAAAGCTCGGATTTTGGCTGAATTTGCATCAATTCCTCTATTGGAAACGATGAAGCCCAGCAGTTTTCCAATGGGGACGCCGAAAATACACTTTTTCGGATTGAGCTTAATGTCATATGCACGGAGGTTGTCGAATGTGAGACGTAAATCGTCTATGAGTGTTTCGACTTGTCTAGTTTTGATGATGACGTCGTCCAAATATGCTTCAACTGTCTTGCCGATCTGTTTCCACATGCGTGTTTGGATCATGTGTTGGTAGGTGGCACCGGCGTTTTTGAGCCCGAAGGGCATGGTGTTGAAGCAGAATGGCCCATATGGGGTAATGAATGCTTTTGTAGCTTGATCGGACTACTTCATTTCGATTTGATGGTATCCGGAATATGCGTCGAGAAAGCACAGTGAGTCATGTCATGTGGTAGCATCAATAATCTGGCCGATACGGGGGAGGGGGAAGGGATCCTTGGGGCAAGCTTTATTGAGGTCTTTGAAATCGACGCACAGGCGCCATGATCTGTCCTTCTTTGGCACCATCACCAGGTTTGCCAGCCAGTCCGGGTGTTTTATTTCTCTAATGAATCCGGCTTCGATTAGCTTGGCTAGCTCCTCCCCCATAGCTTGACGTTTGGGTTCAGAAAAATGTCGAAGTGTTTGTTTAACCGGTTTATATCCCTTCAATATATTGAGGCTGTGTTCAGCCAACTTGTGTGGGATTCCTGGCATATCAGAAGTGTGCTAGGCGAGTATGTCCCAGTTCTTGCGCAGGAACTCTCGTAGCGCGGCATCAACCGTTGGGTCTAGCTGTGCTCCAATAGATGTCTTCTTCTTGGGGTCTGTTGGATGGACTTGGAATTTGACTATTTCTTCTGCCGGTTTGAATGAGGTGGATTTGGGTCGTTTGTCTAGGATCACATCATCCCTGTCCACCGTGGTGCGTAGTGCGGTTAACTCTTCGGCCGCGAGGGCTTCGGATAGCGCCTCAAGGGCCAAGGATGCGCTTTTGTTTTCGGCGCGGAGTGCTATGTCCGGATCACTGGCGAGAGTGATTATACCGTTAGGCCCAGGCATCTCAAGCTTCATGTACCCGTAATGAGGTATAGCTTGGAAGCGTGTAAATGCCTCTCGCCCCAAGAGGGAGTGATATCCACTGTTGAAAGGGGCCACTTGGAAGGTTATCTCTTCGGACCGATAATTCTCCGGCGTGCCGAATACCACGTCAAGTGCGATTTTTCCCGCACACTGATACGTCTCCAACGTATCTATAATTTTTGATTGCTCCATGCTATATTATCTACTGTTTTGGGCAATATTGGGATTTATTATCCACTTTCATATTATTTTTCAGAATAACCTATTAACCGGAGGCCCAGCCCAGAATTGCTGTTTTTTGCCTATTTCAGTGTTTCGAAGAAAAGGAATATCAAACGGAGTCGAAACGGAATGAAATCAACTAGAGAAGTTATTTTTGGAAGGAAAGCTACCACAAAAACTTGGAGTGCATGCCAGGGGAGTCCCGAGCTGCCCACGAGGGTGGGGGGCTCGCCCACCCCCCTAGGCCGCGCCCCCCTACCTCGTGGACAGCTCGGAGGTCCACCGACGTACTTCTTTCACCCATATATACCCACGTACCCTAAAACTTCCGAAGAGGAGAATAGATTGGGAGTTCTGCCGCCGCAAGCCTCTGTAGCCACCAAAAGTCAATTGGGACCCTGTTCCGGCACCCTGCCGGAGGGGGGGAACCCTCACCGGTGGCCATCTTCATCATCCCGGCGATCTCCATGACGAGGAGGGAGTAGTTCACCCTCGGGGCTGAGGGTATGTACCAGTAGCTATGTGTTTGATCTCTCTCTCTCTCTCTCTCTCTCTCTCGTGTTCTTGATTTGTACGATCTTGATGTATCATGAGCTTTGCTATTATAGTTGGATCTTATGTTTCTTCTCCCCCTCTACTCTCTTGTAATGGATTGAGTTTTCCCTTTGAAGTAATCTTATCGAATTGAGTCTTTAATGATTTGAGAACACTTGATGTATGTCTTGCCGTGCGTATCTGTGGTGACAATTGGATATCACGTGATTCACTTGATGTATGTTTTGGTGATCAACTTGCGGGTTCCGCCCATGAACCTATGCATAGGGGTTGGCACATGTTTTCGTCTTGATTCTCCGGTAGAAACTTTGGGGCACTCTTTGAGGTTCTTTGTGTTGGACTGAATAGATGAATCTTAGATTGTGGGATGCATATCGTATAAGCATACCCACGGATACTTGAGGTGACATTGGAGTATCTAGGTGAAATTAGGGTTTTGGTTGATTTGTGTCTTAAGGTGTTATTCTAGTACGAACTCTAGGGCTGTTTGTGACACTTATAGGAATAGCCCAACGGATTGATTGGAAAGAATAACCTTGAGGTGGTTTCGTACCCTACCATAATCTCTTCGTTTGTTCTCCGCTATTAGTGACTTTGGAGTGACTCTTTGTTGCATCTTGAGGGATACTTATATGATCCAATTATGTTATTATTGTTGAGAGAACTTGCACTAGTGAAAGTATGAACCCTAGGCCTTGTTTCCTAGCATTTCAATACCGTTTACGCTCACCTTTATCATTAGTTACCTTGCTGTTTTTATATTTTCAGATTACAAAAACCTATATCTACCATCCATATTGCACTTGTATCACCATCTCTTCGCCGAACTAGTGCACCTATACAATTTACCGTTGTATTGGGTGTGTTGGGGACACAAGAGACTCTTTGTTATTTGGTTGAAGGGTTGCTTGAGAGAGACCATCTTCATCGTGCGCCTCCCACGGATTGATAAACCTTAGGTCATCCACTTGAGGGAAATTTTCTACTGTCCTACAAACCTCTGCACTTGGAGGCCCAACAACGTCTACGAGAAGAAGGTTGCGTAGTAGAAATCAAGCTCTTTTATGGCGCCGTTGCCGAGGAGGTGAGTGCTTGAAGGTATATCTTTAGATCTTGCAATCGAATATTTTTGTTTCTTGTTTTATCACTAGTTTAGTTTATAAAAGAAAACCACAAAAAATGGAAATAAGTCTGCCACTTATGCTTCACCTTTTTAATATCTTTCGTGAGTATGATGGAAAGGAAAATTGTGCCAAAGTGTTAGAAGAAGAATGCATTAAAATGTTTGGCACTAAATCTTTTAATGATGAGCATGATTGCAATGTTGTTAGTATGAACTCCTTGAATATCCATGGTACTAACGATGATTGCACTAGTCATGATGAAAATGTCTCCTATAAACATGTCAATTTTTGTGGAGTGCATTGGGTTTGCAAGTACGCACCAAATAGGGAATATAGATATTGCAAGAGGCATAAGCATTTATAAACTAAATTGTTGCAAGAAAGGCTAGATTTTTGTGCTGAAGATTTAAATTTTCTTGGCCGTACTTGTGGACTTTGCAATGAACAGGGTCATTTAGCTATCCGATGCAAATTGTTTCATGATCTAATCGTGTCCAAAAATTGTGATGACTTGATTTCCCTTGCACATTATAACGAACTTAGTTTGCTTATGGGTTATGAAGAAATGAAACGTTTAACTAATCATCTTCCAGAATTTGCCCGTTACAAACTTCTTGGCTTTGATCTAGAGAAGATTTATATGTATTGTGCGGTGAATTGCATTGAAAATCCTTATATTGCCAATTACATAAAGAAAAGAAAACAAATAGAAGATGAAAAGAATACTAATGAAAGGGAAGAGACTTCCCAATATCCTCCTATTATTTCTTATGATGAATCAGGTAACGAGGAGGAGCCTTCTATTCAACCAATCTCATTAATAAGGAGCTCCAAAAAGAGGATTGAACCCACAGATGATGTGGTGAAGAAGAAGAAAAGAAAAAGGAAGAGAGGTAAAAAGATATCTCTCCCAAATAAAATTGCTCCTATTATTGTTGTGCCCCATGAAAATGAATCAAAAATAATTGTGGAAGATGATGCATTTGATGATGATCTCGTTATGCCTATTGCTTGTTGTGATGATTATGATTGGGAAGATCTTTTTGGCACTTGCTTGGAAGAATATCATAATTGCTATACTATTGGTGTTATCCATACTATTAATGATGAGAGTGATTATGCTTATGATATGAAAAGGCCCAAGCTTGGGGATGCTATGTTTAATGAAGATGATGTTTTTGAGAATATATTTGTTGCAATTAATGTTTGTCCCAAGCTTGGGGAGGCTACGTTCAATGAAGATGATATTTTTAGTATCCCAAGTTTTGATATGCAACATTGTTATGATGATAGCATGCCTTCTACCTATGATGATTATATTTATGAAAGTGGATTTGGAGAGGTCATGACTTTATTTAGTGATGTATCCACTATCTTGGAAGAGGTTTCAATCGATTATGATGAGAACAAAGTTGCTACTTATGATGATTATTGTGATAAAACTTATGCTATAAAAAGTAGTGATGATTATATTTATAAAACTTGTCATGATTATGATTACCCTTTTTCTGAACATTACTCTTTTAATGTGGAAACAATTTATAGTATTCAAGTCTCTTATGATGCTCCCACTATCCCGAATGAGAAGAATTTTGCTTATGTGGAGAGTAGTAAATTTTCTATGCAAGTGGATCATGAAAAGAATGCTTTATGTGCTGGTGATATTGTTGAATTCATTCATGATGCCACTGAAAATTATTATGAGGGAGGAATATATGCTTGTAGGAATTGCAATAATATCAAGTTTCCTCTCTATGTGCTTAAAGTTTTGAAGTTATGCTTGTTTTACCTTCCTATGCAAGTTGATTCTTGTTCCCATAAGTTGTTTGCTCACAAAATCCCTATGCACAGGAAGTTGGTTAGAATTAAATGTGCTAGTCATATTCTTTATGATGCTCTCTTTATGTTTCAATTCTTATCTTTTATGTGAGCATCACTGAAATCATCATGCCTAGCTAGGGGCGTTAAACGTTAGCGCTTGTTGGGAGGCAACCCAATTTTATTTTAGTTTCTTGCTTTTTGGTTCTGTTTAGGAATAAATATCCCATCTAGCTTCTGTTTAGATGTGGTTTCACGTTTTAATTAGTGTTTGTGCCAAGTAGAACCTTTGGGAAGACTTAGGTGAAGTCTTTATGATCATGCTGTAAAAAACAGAAACTTTAGCGCTCACGATATTAGCTAAAACTTTTTACTGGAGAGTGATATTTAGTTCATTATTTTTTCAGATGATTACTATACAAATTCCTCAGGCCCACCAATTTATTTTAGAATTTTTGGAGTTCCATAAGTTTGCGTTAGTTACAGATTACTACAGACTGTTCTGTTTTTGACAGATTCTGTTTTTCGTGTGTTGTTTGCTTATTTTGATGACTCTATGGCTAGTAAAATAGTTTATAAACCATAGAGAAGTTGTAATACAGTAGGTTTAACTACAATATAAATAAATAATGAGTTCATTACAGTACCATGAAGTGGTGTTTTGTTTTCTTTCGCTAACGGAGCTCACGAGATTTTCTGTTTAGTTTTGTGTTGTGAAGTTTTCAAGTTTTGGGTAAAGATTCGATGGACTATGGAATAAGGAGTTGAAAGAGCCTAAGCTTGGGGATGCCCAAGGCACCCCAAGGTAATATTCAAGGATAACCAAGCGTCTAAGCTTGGTGATGCCCCGGAAGGCATCCCGTCTTTCGTCTTCGTTCATCGGTAACTTTACTTGGAGCTATATTTTTATTCACCACATGATATGTGTTTTGCTTGGAGCGTCATGTCACTTTATTTTGTTTTCCTTGCTGTTTCAATAAAGTACCAAGATCTGAAATTATTAAATGGGAGAGTCTTCACATAGTTACATAATTATTCAACTACTCATTGTTCTTCACTTATATCTTTCGGAGTAGTTTGTTTTTGCTCTAGTACTTCACTTATATCTTTTAGAGCATGGTGGTAGTTTTATTTTGAAGAAATAGATGAACTCTCATGCTTCACTTATATTATGTTGAGAGTCTTAAATAGCATGGTAATGTGCTTAATCCTAAATATGCTAGCTATTCAAGACTAGTAAAAACTTTCTTATGAGTGTGTTGAATACTAAGAGAAGTTTGATGCTTGATAATTGTTTTGAGATATGGAGATGGTGATATTAGAGTCATGCTAGTTGAGTAGTTGTGAATTTGAGAAATACTTGTGTTAAAGTGTGTGATTCTGTAGCATGCACGTATGGTGAACCGTTATGTGATGAAGTCGGAGCATGATTTATTTATTGATTGTCTTCCTTATGAGTGGCGGTCGGGGACGAGCGATGGTCTTTTCCTACCAATCTATCCCCCTAGGAGCATGCGCGTAATACTTTTCTTCGATAACTAATAGATTTTTGCAATAAGTATGTGAGTTCTTTATGACTAATGTTGAGTCCATGGATTATACGCACTTTTCTTCCTTCCACCATTGCTAGCCTCTCTAATACCGTGCACTTTTCGCCGGTATCATACACCCACCATATACCTTCCTCAAAACAGCCACCATACCTACCTATCATGGCATTTCCATAGCCATTCCGAGATATATTGCCATGAAACTTTCCACCGTTCCGTTTATTATGACACGCTCCATCATTGTCATATTGCTAGCATGATCATGTAGTTGACATCGTATTTGTGGCAAAGTCACCATTCATAATTCTTTCATACATGTCACTCTTGATTCATTGCATATCCCGGTACACCGCCGGAGGCATTCACATAGAATCATATTTTGTTCTAAGTATCGAGGTGTAAATGTTGAGTTGTAAGAAAAATAGAAGTGTGATGATCATCATTTTTAGAGCATTGTCCCAAGTGAGGAAAGGATGATGGAGACCATGATTCCCCCACAAGTCGGGATGAGACTCCGGACGAAAAAAAAATAAAAAAAAAGAGGCCATAAAAAAGGGAGAAAGGCCCAAATAAAAAAATGAGAGAAAAAGAGAGAAGGGACAATGTTACTATCCTTTTACCACACTTGTGCTTCAAAGTAGCACCATGATCTTCATGATAGAGAGTCTCTCATTTTGTCACTTTCATATACTAGTGGGAATTTTTCATTATAGAACTTGGCTAGTATATTCCAATGATGGGCTTCCTCAAATTGCCATAGGTCTTCGTGAGCAAGCGAGTTGGATTCACACCCACTTAGTTTCTTTTGTTGAGCTTTCATATACTTATAGCTCTAGTGCATCCGTTGCGTGGCAATCCCTACTCACTCACATTGATATCTATTGATGGGCATCTCCATAGCCTGTTGATACGCCTAGTTGATGTGAGACTATCTTCCCTCTTTTGTCTTCTCCACAACCACCATTCTATTCCACATATAGTGCTATATCCATGGCTCATGCTCATGTATTGCGTGAAGATTGAAAAAGTTTTGAAAATGTCAAAAGTATGAAACAATTGCTTGGCTTGTCATCGGGGTTGTGCATGATTTAAATACTTTGTGTGGTGAAGATAGAGCATAGCAGGACTATATGATTTTGTAGGGATAACTTTCTTTGGCCATGTTATTTTGAGAAGACATAATTGCTTTGTTAGTATGCTTGAAGTATTATTATTTTTATGTCAATATGAACTTTTGTCTTGAATCTTTCGGATCTGAATATTCATACCACAATTAAGAAGAATTACATTGAAATTGTGCCAAGTAGCACTCCGCATCAAAAATTCTTTTTATCATTTACCTACTCGAGGACGAGCAGGAATTAAGCTTGGGGATGCCGATACGTCTCCAACGTATCTATAATTTTGATTGCTCCATGCTATATTATCTACTGTTTTGGGAAATATTGGGCTTTATTATCCACTTTTATATTATTTTGGGACTAACCTATTAACCGGAGGCCCAGCCCGAAATTGCTGTTTTTGCCTATTTTAGTGTTTGAAGAAAAGGAATATCAAACGGAGTCGAAGCGGAATGAAATCAACTGGAGAAGTTATTTTTGGAAGGAAAGCTACCGGAAAAACTTGGAGTGCACGCCAGGGGAGTCCCGGGCTTCCCACGAGGGTGGGGGGCACGCCCACCCCCCTAGGGCGCTCCCCCCTACCTCGTGGACAGCCCGGAGGTCCACCGACATACTTCTTTCACCCATATATACCCACGTACCCTAAAACTTCCGGGGAGGAGAATAGATCGGGAGTTACGCCGCAACAAGCCTCTGTAGCCACCAAAAGTCAATCAGGACCCTGTTCCGGCACCCTGCCGGAGGGGGGGGGGGACCTCACCGGTGGCCATCTTCATCATCCCGGCGATCTCCATGACGAGGAGGGAGTAGTTCACCCTAGGGGCTGAGGGTATGTACCAGTAGCTATGTGTTTGATCTCTCTCTCTCTCTCGTGTTCTTGATTTCGCACGATCTTGATGTATCGCGAGCTTTGCTATTATAGTTGGATCTTATGTTTCTTCTCCCCCTCTACTCTCATGTAATGGATTGAGTTTTCCCTTTGAAGTAATCTTATCGGATTGAGTCTTTAATGATTTGAGAACACTTGATGTATGTCTTTCCATGCGTATCTGTGGTGACAATGGGATATCACGTGATTCACTTGATGTATGTTTTGGTGATCAACTTGTGGGTTCCGCCCATGAACCTATGCATAGGGGTTGGCACACGTTTTCGCCGTGATTCTCCGATAGAAACTTTGGGGCACTCTTTGAGGTTCTTTGTGTTGGATTGAATAGATGAATCTGAGATTGTGTGATGCATATCTTATAATCATACCCACGGATACTTGAGGTGACATTGGAGTATCTAGGTGAAATTAGGGTTTTGGTTGATTTGTGTCTTAAGGTGTTATTCTAGTACGAACTCTAGGGCTGTTTGTGACACTTATAGGAATAGCCCAACGGATTGATTGGAAAGAATAACTTTGAGGTGGTTTCATACCCTACCATAATCTCTTCGTTTGTTCTCCGCTATTAGTGACTTTGGAGTGACTCTTTGTTGCATGTTGAGGGATAGTTATATGATCCAATTATGTTATTGTTGTTGAGAGAACTTGCACTAGTGAAAGTATGAACCCTAGGCCTTGTTTCCTAGCATTGCAATACTGTTTACGCTTACTTTTATCATTAGTTACCTTGCTGTTTTTATATTTTCAGATTACAAAAACCTATATCTACCATCCATATTGCACTTGTATAACCATCTCTTCGCCGAACTAGTGCACCTATACAATTTACAATTGTATTGGGTGTGTTGGGGACACAAGAGACTCTTTGTTATTTGGTTGCAGGGTTGCTTGAGAGATACCCTCTTCATCCTATGCCTCCCACGGATTGATAAACCTTAGGTCATCCACTTGAGGGAAATTTGCTACTGTCCTACAAACCTCTGCACTTGGAGGCCCAACAACGTCTACAAGAAGAAGGTTGCGTAGTAGACATCACACACCGCGCCTCCCGACTGGGAATGATTCCTCCAAAGGTTGTGCTTATTTGCTCGATGCGGCTCCTGTCTATTTCCATTTTGTGGAGTGTATCCTCATAAATGAGGTTTAGTCCGCTGATGCCGTCCATCAGAACCTTGGCGAGCCGAAAGCCGTCCACGATTGGACTGAGGACGAAGGCGGCTGGTGCTTGGACTGTCCTGTATTTGGGTTCATCACTGGCATTAAAAGTTATAGCCGTGTCGTTCCAAGGGTTTATTGCTACAATTTGGTAGACTTCGGCGAGTTCGCGGAGTGCCCTTTTGCGCCTATTATTTGAAGCAAATGTCTTGAAGACCGTCAATACTTTGAGGTCGTCGTCTTCTTGGGGGGTGTTGTTCTGGGGTATTCTTGGTGAGGATATCCTCGCCGCTCTTGGCCACTTGCCGGAGTATCCAACATGCTCTAAGGCTGTGAGTCGGTATGTAATTCAGTGTTGTGTGTATTTTGCATGGCCCATCGAGCCATCCTTCCAGAACGGTTCCACGCCCCTTAATGGGCTTATATTTCTTTACTATTGGACCGGGTGTGCCATGAGGGTGCGCCCTTTTCGCCTGAACGAGGGGTTTAATGGGAACCGATGATTCCCAACGGGCCGCCTGAGTTTTCCAGGCGCTTTCCATTGCTATGTACTTTCCATTGCGGTTGATGGCGTTGAGGATTCCTTCATCCGTGCAATTGTTGCGGAACGCTGAGATCGCGTCTTCGTCGCGGCAATCTTTAATCTTGTCTTTGACAAGGAGGAATCTGGCCCAGAAGTGGTGGTCCGTTTCCTGAGACTGCTGTTGTATGCTCATGAGAGCGCTTATATCTGGGTGGGTGGGTGGATTTAAATCCGAACCCTAACCCAATTTTGGATCCGGAGTCTAAAGATCCTCCAAACTTAACAGTTCGGGCTCCGGGATATCAACTGATTTCTTAGGCCCGTAAATGCGATTTTATGTTCGGAGGGCAGGATGTATCTCTTCGCAGGTGAGTGTCCGGCTCTTCGAGGTTGGAGATCCGAATATAGTCTGTCCTCAGTATAGAGGAAGAGTTGTCGTCTCGCTCCTCGACTACAACTATCTGGTGGGTGATCGGTGGAGTTTTGATTTCTCTCTGATCAGGTTTAAGCCCAATTTGATCGTAGTCTGTAGTGACCCCAGGGCGGCAATGCGATCTAGGATCTCGTTTAAATACAAAAGATCCGCCGGATCCATCTACTTGGAGTGCTCGGAATCAATACGAAGGGAATTTTTGATGACCTGAGAGGTCATCATTGGCTTAACGGCCGAACGGGCGGTCATGGTAAAGCCGCCCAGCCGGAGGGTTTGGCCTGGGGCCAGTGCTCCTTCAGAGATGATGTTGTCCTTGAGAACGAGGCGAGCCATCGGTCCTATCTTTGACGTCACAACGGAACTCTCAATGAAATCACCAATGTCGGTGTCAAAACTGGCGGATCTCGGGTAGGGGGTTCCGAACTGTGCGTCTAAGGTCGATGGTAACAGGAGACGGGGGACATAATGTTTACCCAGGTTCGGGCCCTCTCTATGGAGGTAATACCCTACTTTCTGCTTGATTGATCTTGATGAATATGAGTATTACAAGAGTTGATCTACCACGAGATCGTAATGGCTAAAACCCTAGAAGTCTAGCTTGTATGACTATGGCTATGAATATTGGCCTCTATAGACCTAGCCCTCTAGTTTATATAGACACCGGAGGGATCTAGGGTTACATAAGGTCGGTTTACAGAGAAAGGAATATTCATATTTGATCGCCGATCTTGCCTTCCACGCCAAGGAGAGTCCCATCCAGACACGGGTGGAGTCGTCGGTCTTCGTATCTTCACAGCCCATCAGTCCGGACCATGGCAAATAGGCCGGACGCCCGAGGACCCCTTAGTCCAGGACTCCCTCAACGTCCATTTTGCATCATGTTTACCTACTATTATTTAAAAAAAATTCATGCATAATAATGCTTTTTGGAGTAATTCTAATGCCTTTTCTCTCATAATATGCAAGATTCACACAAAGAGGGAGAATTCCGGCAACTAAAAATCTGGACCTGGAAAAGCTACGTCAGGCACCCTATTTTGTGCAATTCCAAATGAGCTGAAACTTCACGATTTTTATGGAATAAATAAGAATTATTGGAACGAATAACTACCAGAGGGGGCCCACCAGGTGGGCACAACCCTCCTGGGCGCGCCAGGAGCCAGGCGCACTCGGTGGCTTGTGCCTCCTGGGCCGACCTCCGGTTCCCATCTTCTAGTATATAAGTCATTTCGACTTAGAAAAAATGAGGAGAGGACTTTCGGGACAGAGCATCGCCGTCTCGAGGCGGAACTTGGGCAGGAGCACTTTTGCCCTCCGGCGGAGCGATTCCGCCGGGAGAACTTCCCTCCCGTAGGGGGACATCATCGTCATCATCATCACCAACAACCCTCTCATCTTGGGGTGGCCAATCTTCATTGACATCTTCACCAGGACCATTTCCTCTCAAACCCTAGTTCATATCTTGTGTTCAATCTTTGTACCGGAACCTCAGATTGGTACGTGTGGGTGACTAGTAGTGTTGATTACATCTTGTAGTTGATCACTATATGGTTTATTTGGTGGAAGATTATATGTTCAGATCCATTATGCTATTTAATACCCCTCTGATCATGAACATGTTTATCACTTGTGAGTAGTTACTTTTGTTCTTGAGGTCACGGGAGAAATCATGTTGGAAGTAATCATGTGAACTTGATATGTGTTTGATATTTTGATAATATGTATGTTTTGATTCCCTTAGTGGTGTCATGCGAACGTCGACTACATGACACTTCACCATATTTGGGCCTAAGGGAATGCATTGTGGAGTAGTTATTAGACGATGGGTTGCTAGAGTGATAGAAGCTTAAACCCTAGTTTATGCGCTACTTCGTAAGGGACCGATTTGGATCCAAAAGTTTAATGCTATAGTTAGATTCTATCTTAATACTTTTCTCGTAGTTGCGGATGCTTGCGAGGGGGTTAATCATAAGTAGGAGGTTTGTTCAAGTAAGAACAACACCTAAGCACCGATTGTCGGTGTCAAAACCGGCGGATCTCGGGTAGGGGGTCCCGAACTGTGCGTCTAAGGTGGATGGTTACAGGAGACAGGGGACACGATGTTTACCCAGGTTCGGGGCCCTCTCTATGGAGGTAATACCCTACTTCCTGCTTGATTGATCCTGATGAATATGAGTGTTACAAGAGTTGATCTACCAGGAGATCGTAATGGCTAAACCCTAGAAGTCTAGCCTGTATGACTATGGTAATGAGTATATGCTATCCAGACTACGCCCTCCGGTTTATATAGACACCAAAGGGATCTAGGGTTACATAGAGTCTGTTACATAGGAAGGAATCTTCATAATTGATCGCCAAGCTTGCCTTCCACGCCAAGGAGAGTCCAATCCGGACACGGGTAGAGTCTTCGGCCTTCATGTCTTCACAGTCCACCAGTTCGGCCCATGGATAACAGGCCGGACGACCGAGGACGCCTTAGTCCAGGACTCCCTCAGTAGCCCCCGAACCAGTCTTCAATAACGAAGTGTTCGGCACACAAATTATCTTCGGCATTGCAAGGCGGGTTCCTCCTCCGATGACCTCCAAGTAATGTATTCGGCTGTTGATCAATATCGCTCCCCTCGGCTTCTGCGCGTCAAATAACTTCGTCTTCCACGTGTCAAGCGAATGCGGAAGATCAAGGTATTTTTGCAAATAGTACCCCGTCCAGGCAAGGAAGAGCGCCTATTTAAAGAGATTGGATCCTAGATCCATTCGGCACCACGCAGAGAAAAAACCCCGGAGACTTCTAGGAGAAACCATTCCAACATGGCTAGCATTCCCAGCTCCTCCTCCCGTTCCGGCCCAAAGAAAAAAAGCGAGTGGGAGAGGTGTTCTGTGTCCCACAGTCAATTAACGTAGCTGCAAACGCAGGGATTTCTTCCCCCGGCAGATATGGTCCCTGTTTGAGCGGGGCTGACCTCCTTTAATGGTGAGACTCAGGCAGAGGACTTCCCCAATCCATCCGGGGGGAGCGAGTGTGTTTCGTCCCCTATCTACTAAGAGGCGTCGGATTTCCAATCCATCCGTTCCTCCGAGGGTTGCTGGAATACTATGGCCTCCAGCTGCACAACTTCACCCCCGCCTCCATTCTGCACATTGCGGGTTATGTCGCTTTATGCGAATTATTCCTGGGCATTGAGGCCCATTTTGAGCTGTGGAGGAAGTTGTTCTGTCTTGTCCCGTGTAACCATGAGGGGTCAATATTTGAAGTGGGCGGAGCCGAAGTATGGCGCATTGCCGATACCGGATATCTGTCCGGCACACCAAGGAAGGCATCTGAAGAATGGCCTTCCGAATGGTTCTATATTGAGGACGTCGCGCTTCCCGACCCAGTTCGAAAGGGTCTCCCAAAATTCGCAAGTGTTCTGTTGAGGAAAGGCCACAGCTGGCATCCCCAAAGTCTTGAAGAAGAGGACAGTGTGGAGGTTCGTCAGCTCCTGGGCAAGATAATGATGCTTGCCCAGTCCGGCTTTACAATAGTAGAGGTAATGGCGACCTCCATAGTGCGAGGGGTTCAGCCACTTCAATACATAGGGCTCCCAATGTGGCACTATAATGGGGAGGATGATGCCTCCCGTTGTGGTCGGAAAGGTCCGAACACCCCTGCCGCTCTAGCCAAGATACTGGACGAGCTGTTTAAAGGGGAGGAAGAAGAATTTCTCCGCATCAATCGCAGAGAGGGGTACTCCATGTACAACCCTCCCAGCTGGGTAAGTCCCAACCCCTTTGCTTTTATTCGCTCCGCTCTCCTAGCCATCTTTAACGAATCCCCAATCCGTCTTATTTTGAAACAACACTGGCGAAAGGTAACCGAGGGGCTTAATAGCCATGCCCCACAGCCGGAGAGCCACAACCGGGAGCTCGATCCTGGGTTCGAAGAGGACCCGGATATATTCGTGGTACTCGCGGAAGGGGTGTTTTTACCAAGCGAGCTATGCCAGCACAGAAGTGGCCATCATCACCAATTATCCTGGTCTTGTTCCAGCTTCCCACGTAAGTAATCAGGAGAAACCCCCCTCGAGAGAGTTTCCTCGCACTGCCTCACCCACCGCACTATCTCATGCTTCAAAGGGGAGGCGTTCGGCACGTCATGCTACGCCGGGGATGACTCCAAGAAGAGCGGCTCCCACGCCGAGCAAGGCCTCGAAAAGGAAGGTTGGTGGAGACAAGGCCGGCTCTTCGTCGAAGAGGTATGGATTTGAAGGTATGCTTTGGCAGTCGTACCCAACCGTGATTGTTATGTTGGTCCCGTATCAGGAAAAAGGTTCGCCGGACTATGTCCAGGGATTCGGCCGGTCGCACTCCCAACAACCAGGATTTAGACCCCACTGGAGAGGTGGGGGCCGCTATGGGGACAACGCCGGACTGTCCTTCGGTCGAGGGTTCGGAAGACGTGTCCATTACCAACTCGGAAGTAGAGAGTGCCATGAATCATCGGTGCTGTAGGGCTGTCCTACGAGACCCCAAGTTCTCGGAAGAGGCATTCAATGCCTTCAGCTCAGCTGATGCATACATCCGAGCTGCTCGAGATGGGCTTAGAAAAGCCACAAAGCAACATTTGACAAATGTGCTGGTAAGTTTTTTCTTCGTACGAAAAGGATAACCATATGACCATAGCCCCCGAGACTGAAAGCAGTTGGTACAACTGATTTAAGGATCGTTGTATAACTAGGTCCTTACCGAGAAGAATGCCCTGCTAGCCCAAGAGCTGGAGTAAGGTCAAGCGCACTAAATGCTGCGACCACCGAACTGGAAAACTTCAAGAAGGCATCTTCTGGTAACATTCCCCTCCATCGAGGAACGATAATTGTATACCAACTGTACTAATATTGTTGCTGATTGCATAATAGGATCGCCTGATCAACTTGAGGAGAAGTTGAAGATCGCCCAAGAGGGGGAAAACAGGCGAAAAGGCTATGCGCCGCAGGCAAGCGTGTGCTGACCCGGGTCAGAGGGGAGAAAAACAAGCTACAGGATTCCAACACCGCATTGGGCGAAGAATTGAAAGATGTGCGAGCCTAGCTAGCCGACTCCGTGAAGGAGAACATGAAGTTGCGGGGTGGTATATTTAGTATGTGTATGAACTATTTTGAAAGTAGTTCGGAGATAAATGGAACTGATATAATTATGATTGCAGGTATATTGACGGGCAGTCCCGATGAGGAGATGTCCGGATCATCAAGTGATCTGCTGCAAAGGCTGTCGCAAGTGCACGAGCAGGCTCGACTAGCAATGCGGAGTGTTGCCAAGACCCTATGGCCATCTGCCTCCCCTCCAGGAAGTATGGAGGAGCTTGTAGAGTTGTTCAAGGGAGCGTAGTGGCGTATCCGACTATGGAAGATATCGGCCTGTCGAGAAGGTGGGCAAGAGGCCTGGGCCATGGTGAAAACGCGATATACCAAGCTGGATCCTAATCACATGGCCCGGGTCGGACCGCTAGGGTCAAATGGGGAAGAAATTCCCGTTAGTTTAGTATATGACCAAGTAGAGGTGGCCGCCAAATATTCCCAACAGGATTGTAAGTTAGACCGCATGTTGGACGGTATAGAGGAGGAAGTGTTTGAGTCCAAGTAACTATGTACTTTCCTTAACATGTGTAATTCTAGTTGAATTGTATAGCATTTGTCATGGCAGACCTTTTCGCTTCAACCTCCGGACCCGAGGGTGCGCCGTGTTTCCGAATACCCTCACGGCCGAATAGACCGGGGTATGCCTGGAAAACTAGGCGTAGGGGTCATAGTTGCTTGAATAGACAAGTTGTATCCTGCTAGTTATGTTATATTACATTGAGATCGTAAGAACATCTTCCAAAGAGAATAGTTCCATTAAGGGTTCCGTTCCCTGGGTGTGCATGTATTAATGTACATGTCTGAATTGTGATGGAAAAATCACAGTGTATGTAACTTCTTGGGGTTCGCAATGGAGTAAATGCAAAAATGTATTTAATTCACCGACCGAATATTCCCTTAAGAATGCTAGCTTTCGGCTTCACCCAGTCTGAGGTACACATCCGGATGACCCGGCAGTAACAATTGCAGAGGTGCTCCCTTTATGCCCTAGCCGAACTAACGGGAACGTAGGGAATAAGCACCGGAGCCAGGCTGCCCGAGATGGTCTTAACAGAGCCACAGAGCAGCATTTAAAAGATGTGTAGGTAAGTTTATTTTGTTCGAATATGATAACCATATGCCAGTAGCCCACGAGACTTGAACTAGTTGGTACAAATGATTTAAGGATCATTGTATAACCAGGTTCTTACGGAGAAGAACGACTTGGTAGCCCAAGAGTTGGCAAAGTGTCGGACACAGCTAACTGCTGTTACCGCCAAACTGGAAAAGTCCAAGAAGGCGTCCTCTGGTAATATTTCCCTCCATCGAGAAACAATAATTATATACCAGCTTGTGCTAATATTGTTGCTTATCATAACAGGATCGTCCAACCAACTGGAGGAGAAACTGAAAGCCGCTCAAACGGGCGAGAAAGAGGCGAAAAGACTACACGCCGCAGGCGAGCGCGTTCTGACCCGAGTCAGAGAGGAGAAAAACAAACTCCAGGATTCAAACACCTAGTTGGGCGAGGAACTGAAAGATGGGCGAGCCCAGCTGGCCGACTCCGTGAAGGAGAATAAAAGGCTGCGAGGCGGCATATTCAGTATGTGGCCGAACTTACCTTATGACAGTTCGGGAGATGAAAGGAACTGATAGAGTTATGTTTGCAGGTATGCTGACTGGCCGTCCCAAAGAGGAGATGTCCAGATTGTTGGACGATCTGCTGCAAGGGCTGTCGCAAATGCACGAGCAAGCTCGGCAGGCAATGTGGAGTGTTGCCAAGGCCATATGGCCATCCGCCTCCCCTCCAGGAAGTATGGAGGAGCTTGTAGAGCTATTCAAGGGAGCACGGCAGCGTATCCGATTATGGAAAATATCGGCCTGTCGGGAGGGTGCGCGAGAGGCCTGGGCCATGGTAAAAACATGGTATACCAAGCTTGACCTGAATTGCATGGCCCTGGTCGGACCTCTAGGGTCAGACGGAAAATAAGTTCCCGTTAATTTGGTATATGACCAAGTAGCAGTAGCTGCCAAATATTCCCAACAGGATTGTAAGTTAGACAGCCTGTTGAATGGTAGAGAGGAGGAAATTTATGAGTCCAAGTGACTATGTACTTTCCTTGATATATGTAGCTCTAGCTGAATTGTAAAACGATTGTCATGGCAGACCTTTTCGCTTCAACCTCTGGACCCGAAGGTGCGGAGTTTTTCCGAATACCAGTGCAGCCGAATGGACCGGGGTATGCGTGGAAACTAGGCGTAGGGGTCATAGTTGCTTGAACAGACAAGTTGTATCCGGATAGTTATGTTATATTACATTAAGATTGTAAGAAACATTTTCTAGAGAGAATAGTTCCGTTAAGGGTTCCTTTCCCTGGGTGTGCATGCGTTAATGTGCATGTCCGAACTGTGATTGGAAAATCACAGTATATTTAACTTCTGGGGGTTCACAATGGAGTGAATGCAAAAAACATCTTTAATCCACCGACCGAATATTCCCTTAAGAACGCTAGCTTTCGGCTCCACCCTGTCTAAGGTACACATCCGGATGACCCGACAGTAACAATCGCAGAGGTGCTCCCTTTATGCCCTAGCCGAACTAACGGGAACGTAGGGCATAAGCACAGGAGCCAGGCAACCCAGCTTGGCCAAAACTAAGTCATATCGATGCATATAATGGCGAAGAAAAGGTACATATGGAAAAACTCATATGTGAAGAGCTTGATGCTCTAGGAATAATAATAAAAAGCTTCTATCCAAGAAGCCCCCAGGTATAATGGACATACATATTTAAAGATGTATATGTCAGGGGTGTGCGGTCTAGCCGTACCAAAGTTTTAAAGCGAGAAAGAAAAAAGTAATCGGAAGAGAGAGAGAAAAATAATGGAAACTACAGGGGAGAAGGAGACGAACAAGGGGTTCGACACTAGGCATAGAATCTTCAGAGTCTGGCCGTGTTCGTCAATTATGAAGGGACCCTCCCATTTGGGCTTGAGTTTTTCCTTTTTCTTCTCCGGCAGGCGTAGAACGAGTTCGCCAACATTGTAAGTCTTGGCCCGTACTTCTCTCCTTTGATATCTTCGAGCCTGCTGTTGGTAAAATGCTGAACGGGCTTTTGCGACATCGCGCTCCTCCTCCAGGGCATCTACGCTGTCCTGCCGATCAAGCTCGGCTTCTATCTCTTTGTACATACGCACTCGAGGTGAGTCGTGAATAATATCGCAGGGCAACACGGCCTCTGCGCCATACACCATGAAGAAAGTGTGTATCCGGTAGTACGGTTGGGCGTGGTCCATGATACGACTCCAATGTATCTATGATTTTTGATTGCTCCATGCTATATTATCTATTGTTTTGGACTATATTGGGCTTTATTTTCCACTTTTATATTATTTTTGGGACTAACCTATTAACCGGAGGCCCAGCCCAGAATTGCTATTTTCTGCCTATTTCAGTGTTTCAAAGAAACGGAATATCAAACAGAGTCCAAACGGAATGAAACCTTCGGGAACGTGATTTTCTCATCAGATAAGATCCAGGAGACTTGGACCCTCCGTCAAGAAAGCCACGAGGCGGTCACGAGGGTGGAGGGCGCCCCCCTAGGGTGCGCCCCCTTCCTCGTGGGCCCCCCGAAGCTCCACCGACGTACTTATTCCTCCTATATATACCTACGTACCCCCAACAGATCAGAGACGGAGCCAAAAACCTAATTCGACCACCGCAACTTTCTGTATCCACGAGATCCCATCTTGGGGCCTGTTCTGGAGCTCCGCCGGAAGGGGATTCCACCACAGAGGGCTTCTACATCATCACCATAGCCTCTCCATGAAGTGTGAGTAGTTTACCTCAGACCTTCGGGTCCATAGTTAGTAGCTAGATGGCTTCTTCTCTCTTTTTGGATCTCAATACAATGTTCTCCCCCTCTCTCGTGGAGATCTATTCGATGTAATCTTCTTTTTGCGGTGTGTTTGTTGAGGCCGATGAATTGTGGGTTTGTGATCAAGATTATCTATGAGCAATATTTGAATCTTTTTCTGAATTCTTTTATGTATGATTGAATTATCTTTGCAAGTCTCTTCGAATTATCCGTTTGGTTTGGCCAACTAGATTGGTAGTTCTTGTAATGGGAGAAGTGTTTAGCTTTGGGTTCAATCTTGCGGTGTCCTTACCCAAAGGATGTAAAAGGGTTGCAAGGCACGTATTGTATTGTTGCCATCGAGGATAACAAGATGGGGTATTTATCATATTGCATGAATTTATTCCTCTACATCATGTCATCTTGCTTAAGGCGTTACTCTGTTTTCATTAACTTAATACTCTAGATGCATGCTGGATAGGGGTCGATGAGTGGAGTAATAGTAGTAGATGTAGGAAGGAGTCGGTCTACTTGTCTCGGACGTGATGCCTATATACATGATCAAACCTAGATACTCTCATAACTATGCTCAATTACATCAATTGCTCAACAAAGAATTCGTTCACCCACCGTAAAATACCTATGCTCTTGAGAGAAGCCACTAGTGAAATCTATGGCCCCCGGGTCTATTTTCATCATATTAATCATCCTACGCTTTATTATTTTTTTGCTTTTTTACTTTGCCTTTTTATTGTACTTTGCATCTTTGTACCAAATATACCAAAAATATTATCTATCATCTCTATCAGATCTCACTCTCGTAAGTGACCGTGAAGGGATTGACAACCCCTATTCGCGTTGGTTGCGAGGAGTTATTTGCTTTGTTTAGGTACGAGGGACTTGCGTGTGTCCTCCTATTGGATTGATACATTGGTTCTCAAAAACTGAGGGAAATACTTATGCTACGCTGCTGCATCATCCTCTCCTCTTCGGGGAAAACCAACGCAAGCTCAAGATGTAGCAAGAAGGATTTCTGGCACCGTTGCCGGGGAGTCTACGCAAAAGTCAACATACCAAGTACCCATCATAATCCCTTATCTCTCGCATTACATTATTTGCCACTTGCCTCACGTTTTCCTCTCCCCCACTTCACCCTTGCCGTTTTATTCGCCCTCTCTTTCCCAACCTTCTCCTCTCTTTCCGTTTGCCTTTTTCTCGTTCGCCCGCTTGTCGTTATGGCTAGTCCTATATCTTCTCCGTTGTCTCCCGAGAATGAAGTTCTAAATTTTAAACAAAGGGAGGGAGAAAATCTAAAAGACGCTTGGTATAGAATTTGCAATGCTCAAAATAGATCTACCAGGAAGCAATCTACTTACATCCTTCTCCATAATTTTTACGTAGGTGCTAATCCTTGGTATAGATATATCCTCGATACCATTATTGGAGGGAATTTTTTGGGTAGCCATACTTTTGATTCTTATAATGCTATGATAGACTTATTTGGCTCACCACCTCTTTTGGTTAATGGAACTATGTTAACTTTGGAGCATGTAATGCAAAGACTTGAAATTATTGAAAATAAAATTGCTACCGTTGAGTTAATTGAAAATCTAGATAAAAAGATCCACAATCAAATTACCCAATATGGATCTAAGGTAGGAGTAACTTTGAAAAATATTAAGGAGAAGAAACCCATAGTTAATGAGAAAATAAATCCAGATTCTTCTAGAATTGATAAACATGAGGGTATCATTACCAACTTGGGAACCGCTTTTTCTTCCGTAAAGAATACTCCAAGTCCACCTACTAATATTGCTAAGCTCATGTATGTTCCTAAGAATAAGGGTGAATCCTCTAGCAAGGAAACCGTGGATCTTAAATCTATAAGTATTCATCCCAATCTTTTTGCTATCATTAAGGAACCATTCGCTGCAAACGAATTTTTTGATCTTTTGCCTGAAAATTTGATAATTACTAGAAAGAAAGAAATTTCTAAGGAAGGTAGATGCCTCGTTGAAGAATTACCCACCAAAGATGGCAATACCTAGATCTATTCTCGCTTTTATGCCTAGCTAGGGGCGTTAAACGATAGCGCTTGTTGGGAGGCAACCCAATTTTATTTTTAGTTTTTAGTTTTTGTTTCTGTTTAGTAATAAGTAATCCATCTACCTTATGTTTAGATGTGGTTTTATGTTTTAATTAGTGTTTGTGCCAAGTTAAACCTATAGGATCTTCTTGGATAATAGTTATTTGATCTTGCTGTAATTTCCAGAAACTTTCGGTTCACGGAAACAATTGTTAAAAATCACCAGAACGTGATAAAATAGTGATTCTAATTGCTTATGATAAATAAACAAATTGCCTAGGTCATCCTATTTTGGCTGAATTTTTGGAGTTCAAGAAGTTTGCGTTAGTTACAGATTACTACAGACTGTTCTGTTTTTGACAGATTCTGTTTTTCGTGTGTTGTTTGCTTATTTTGATGAATCTATGGCTAGTAAAATAGTTTATAATCCATAGAGAAGTTGGAATACAGTAGGTTTAACACCAATATAAATAAAGAATTAGTTCATTACAGTATCTTGAAGTGGTCTTTTGTTTTCTTTCGCTAACGGAGCTCACGAGATTTCTGTTGAGTTTTGTGTTGTGAAGTTTTCAAGTTTTGGGTGAATTTTTTTGATGGATTATGGAACATGGAGTGGCAAGATCCTATGATTGGGGATGCCCATGGAACCACCAAGGTAATCCAAGGACACCAAAAAGTCAAAGCTTGGGGATGCCCCGGAAGGCATCCCCTCTTTCGTCCACTTCCATCGGTAACTTTACTTGGAGCTATTATTTTTTATTCACCACATGGTATATGTTTTGCTTGGAGCGTCTTGTATTATTTGCGTCTTTGCTTGTTAGTTTACCACAATCATCCTTTCTGTACAAACCTTTTGAGAGAGCCATACATGAATTGTAATTTGTTAGAATACTCTATGAGCTTCACTTATATCTTTTGAGCTTGATAGTTTTGCTCTATGTGCTTCACATATATCTTTTGAGCCTTATAGTTTTGCTCTAGTACTTCACTTATATCTTTTAGAGAACGGTGGTGGAATTGTTTTAAAGAAACTATTGATCTCTCATGCTTCACTTAGATTATTTTGAGAGTCTTAAATAGCATGGTGATTTGCTTAATAATAATATTCTTGGTATTCAAGATTTGTAGAACTTTCTTTTAAGTGTGTTGAATACTAAGAAAAGTTTGATACTTGATAATTGTTTTGAGATATGAAGGCGATAATATTAGAGTCATGCTAGTTGAGTAATTGTGAATTTGAGGAATACTTGTGTTAAAGTTTATGATTCCCGTAGCATGCACGTATGGTGAACCGTTATGTGATGAAGTCGGAGCATGATTTATTTATTGATTGTCCTCCTTATGAGTGGCGTTCCGTGGACGAGCGATGGTCTTTTCCTACCAATCTATCCCCCTAGGAGCATGCGCGTAATACATTGCTTTGATAACTTGTAGATTTTTGCAATAAGTATATGAGTTCTTTATGACTAATGTTGAGCCAATGGATTATACGCATTTTTCTCACCCTTCTACCATTGCTAGCCTTTCTAATACCGCGCACTTTTCGCCGGTATCATACACCCACCATATACCTTCCTCAAAACAGCCACCATACCTACCTATCTTGGCATTTCCATAGCCATTCCGAGATATATTGCCATGCAACTGTCCACCGTTCCGTTTATTATGACACACTCCATCATTGTCATATTGCTTAGCATGATCATGTAGTTGACATCGTATTTGTGGCAAAGCCACCATTCATAATTCTTTCATACATGTCACTTATGAATCATTGCATATCCTGGTACACCGCCGGAGGCATACACATAGAGTCATATTTTGTTCTATGTATCGAGTTGTAATTGTTGAGTTGTTAGAAAAATAAAAGTGTGATGATCATCATTTTTAGAGCATTGTCCCAAGTGAGGAAAGGATGATGGAGACTATGATTCCCCCACAAGTCGGGATGAGACTCCAGACGAAAAATAAAAAAAAGAGAGAAAAGAGGCCATAAAAAAAGAGAAAAGGCCCAAAAAAAGAAAGAAGAGAGAAAAAGAGAGTCTCTCGTTTTGTCACTTTCATATACTAGTGGGAATTTTTCATTATAGAACTTGGCTTGTATATTCCAATGATGGGCTTCCTCAAAATGCCCTAGGTCTTCGTGAGCAAGCGAGTTGGATGCACCCCCACCTAGTTTCTTTTGTTGAGCTTTCATATGCTTATAGCTCTAGTGCATCCGTTGCATGGCAATCCCTACTCACTCACATTGATATCTATTGATGGGCATCTCCATAACCAGTTAATACGCCTAGTTGATGTGAGACTATCTTCCCTCTTTTTGTCTTCTCCACAACCACCATTCTATTCCACATATAGTGCTATATCCATGGCTCACGCTCATGTATTGCGTGAAGATTGAAATAAGTTTTGAGAATGTCAAAAGTATGAAACAATTGCTTGGCTTGTCATCGGGGTTGTGCATGATTTAAATACTTTGTGTGGTGAAGATAGAGCATAGCCAGACTATATGATTTTGTAGGGATAACTTTCTTTGGCCATGTTATTTTGAGAAGACATGATTGCTTTGTTAGTAGGCTTGAAGTATTATTATTTTTATGTCAATATGAACTTTTGTCTTGAATCTTTCGGATCTGAATATTCATACCACGAGCAGGAATTAAGCTTGGGGATGCCTGATACGTCTCCAACGTATCTATAATTTCTGATTGCTCCATGCTATATTATCTATTGTTTTGGACTATATTGGGCTTTATTTTCCACTTTTATATTATTTTTGGGACTAACCTATTAACTGGAGGCCCAGCCCAGAATTGATGTTTTTTGCCTATTTCAGTGTTTCGAAGAAACGGAATATCAAACGGAGTCCAAACGGAATGAAACCTTCGGGAACGTGATTTTCTCATCAGATAAGATCCAGGAGACCTGGACCCTCCGTCAAGAAAGCCACTAGGCGGTCACGAGGGTGGAGGGCGCCCCCCTAGGGCGCGCCCCTGCCTCGTGGGCCCCCTGAAGCTCCACCGACATACTTCTTCCTCCTATATATACCTACGTACCCCCAACAGATTAGAGACGGAGCCAAAAACCTAATTCCACCGCCGCAACTTTCTATATCCACGAGATCCCATCTTGGGGTCTGTTCTGGAGCTCCGTCGGAAGGGGATTCCACCACGGAGGGCTTCTACATCATCACCATAGCCTCTCTGATGAAGTGTGAGTAGTTTACCTCAGACCTTTGGGTCCATAGTTAGTAGCTAGATGGCTTCTTCTCTCTTTTGGATCTCAATACAATGTTCTCCCCCTCTCGTGGAGATCTATTCGATGTAATCTTCTTTTTGCGGTGTGTTTGTTGAGATCGATGAATTGTGGGTTTATGATCAAGATTATCTATGAGCAATATTTGAATCTTTTCTGAATTATTTTATGTATGATTGATCTATCTTTGCAAGTCTCTTCGAATTATCCGTTTGGTTTGGCCAACTAGATTGGTAGTTCTTGCAATGGGAGGAGTGTTTAGTTTTGGGTTCAATCTTGCGGTGTCCTTACCCGATGTGATGTAAAGGGTTGCAAGGCACGTATTGTATTGTTGCCATCGAGGATAACAAGATGGGGTATTTATCATATTGCATGAATTTAATCCTCTACATAATGTCATCTTGCTTAAGGCGCTACTCTGTTTTCATTAACTTAATACTCTAGATGCATGCTGGATAGCGGTCGATGAGTGGAGTAATAGTAGTAGATGCAGGTGAGTCGGTCTACTTGTCTCGGACGTGATGCCTATATACATGATCATACCTAGATACTCTCATAACTATGCTCAATTCTGTCAATTCCTCAACAGTAATTCGTTCACCCACCGTAAAATACCTATGCTCTTGAGAGAAGCCACTAGTGAAATGTATGGCCCCCGGGTCTATTTTCATCATATTAATGTTCCTACGCTTTATTATTGCTTTGCTTTTTTACTTTGCCTTTTTATTTTACTTTGCATCTTTATACCAAAAATACCGAAAATATTATCTATCATCTCTATCAGATCTCTCTCTCGTAAGAGACCGTGAAGGGATTGACAACCCCTATTTGCGTTGGTTGCGAGGAGTTATTTGCTTTGTGTAGGTACGAGGGACTTATGCGTGGCCTCCCTCTTGGATTGATACCTTGGTTCTCAAAAACTGAGGGAAATACTTACGCTACTCTACTGCATCATCCTCTCCTCTTCGGGGAAAACCAACGCAAGCTCAAGACGTAGCAGTCCGCAGCCCCCAGAGTACGGAGTCGAGCTCCTCAACCCAGTTCTTGTCTGATTATTTCAAAGACTGCACTAGTCTGGGCTTGATTCCGCTCATAATAAGACCAGTGGCTCGTTCGACTTGACCGTTGGTTTGCGGGTGGTAGACGGAGGCGTAATCGAGTTTAATGCCCAAATTAGTACACCATGTTTTTACCTCGTCGGCTGTGAAATTAGAGCTGTTGTCAGTGATGATGCTGTGTGGGACACCATAACGATGCACACCACCGGATATGAAGTCTATCACCGGGCCGGATTCAGCCGTTTTGATCGGTTTAGCCTCTATCCACTTAGTGAATTTGTCCACCATAACCAGCAGATATTTTTTCTTATGGCTTCCCCCCTTAAGGGGTCCAACCATATCCAGTCCTCAGACCGCGAAAGGCCAAGTGATGGGGATAGTTTGTAAGGCAGTTGGGAGCATGTGGCTTTGGTTGGCAAAGAGTTGGCATCCGACGCAGCGTTGGACAAGGTCATGCGCGTCCGCTCGGGCTGTCGGCCAATAAAACCCTATACAAAAGGCCTTGCTAACAAGGGCCCGGGCTGCGGCGTGGTGTCCGCCTAGACTAGAATGAATTTTTGCCAAAGCTGCCGCCCATCCTCCTCGGAGATACATCTTTGAAGTACTGTGGTAGTACTTTTCTTATAGAGCTCTCCGTCATGAACCTTGTAGGCCTTCGAGCGCTGGACAATGCGGCGGGCCTCATTCTGGTCTTCAGGCATCTCCTTCCTATTAATGTAGGCCAAGAAGGGTTCGTTCCATGGGGCAATGACTGCCATGATGACATGGGCCGACGGTGTAATTTCGGTGGCTGAGCCCCCGATAATATCGGTGTGTTCAGAATCTGGGGTTGTGTTCGGATCTGGACTGTTGTTGCCACCCTCCCCTTGCCACACCACAGATGGCTTGAAAAGCCTTTCCAGGAAGATATTAGGTGGGACGGGGTCGCGCTTAGCGCCAATGCGAAAGGGCGTCCGCCCGCTGGTTACTTTCTCGAGCGACGTGATGAAATTCAAGCCCCTTGAACCGAGCCGACATTTTAGGGACGTCATTACGATGGCTGCCATCTTTGGATCTTTGGCATTGAAGTCTCCGTTTATTTGAGATATTGCAAGGTTTGAGTCCCCGCGCACCTCTAGGCGTTGTATGCCCATGGATACGGCCATCCGAAGACCATGCAATAAGGCCTCGTATTCGGCTACGTTGTTGGAGTCTGTGTATAATATTTGGAGCACATACTGGACGACATCACCAGTGGGGGACGTTAACACGACGCCCGCTCCCAGCCCCGCCAACGTTTTGGAGCCGTCAAAATACATAACCCAATTCGAATATGCGTCGTACTCTTTAGGGAGTTCGGCCTCTATCCATTCGGCGAGGAAGTCAGCCACTACTTGGGATTTGATGGCTCGACGTGGCTTGTATGTTATGTCAAATGGAAGTAGCTCTATGGCCCATTTGGCGATCCGTCCCGTGGCATCGCGGTTGTTTATTATGTCATTGAGAGGGACTTCAGAGGCCACCATGATTGAACACTCCTGGAATTAATGCCGTAGCTTTCGGGGTGTCATGAAGACCGCGTATGCTATCTTTTGGTAATGGGGGTACCCGGATTTGCATGGTGTGAGGACAGTAGATACGTAGTATACTGGTTTTTGGAGCGGAAATTTGTGTCCGTCCTGTTCTCGTTCGACGACAAGCACGACGCTCACCACCTGATGTGTTGCCGATATGTATAGCAACATGGGTTCGCCAATGTTTGGTCCGGCCAGGATTGGGTTGCTTTATAGGAGGGCCTTTATTTCCTCCAGTCGGCGGTGGCCTGTCTGTCCATTCGAAGTTATCGGTGCATCGTAAGAGGTGATAGAGTGGTAGTGCCTTTTCTCCTAATCTGGAGATAAAGCGACTTAACGCAGCCACGCAACCAGCTAGTTTTTGGACTTGTTTGAGGTCTGTTGGCGTGGCCAACTATGACAGAGCTCGGATTTTGGTTGGATTTGCTTCGATTCCTCTATTGGAAACGATGAAGCCCAGCAGTTTTCCAGCGGGGACGCTGAAGACACACTTTTCCGGGTTGAGCTTAATGTCATACGCACGGAGGTTGTCGAATGTAAGACGTAAGTCGTCTATTAGTGTTTCGATGTGCCTAGTTTTGATGATGACGTCATCGACGTAAGCTTCTACCGTCTTGCCGATCTGCTTCTCCAGGAATGTTTGAATCATGCGTTGGTATGTGGCGCTGGCGTTCTTGAGCCCGAAGGGCATGGTGTCGGTGTACAAAAATAGGGGCGCATTTTTGTACCCCTTTACATGTGCACGGGCAGTCAGAGCCGCGCCCATGGCCACACCAAGCAGAACGAGGAAGGTGAGCCAAGGTAAGACCAAAGCCCAAGATAATTAGAGCAACGCCAATGCCAAGACCACAAAGAGCAGAGGGACGAAGCAGGTTCCCCTGACAAGACCCTTGCCGGGCGGCCTCAGCGGCCCCGGCAAGATTCTTGCCGGGATAGCTCGCCCCGCACCAACAGAGCGAGCCACCCTTGAGCCAACGGCCCCCAGCGCCACCATCGGCGTGGGGCCAGGGCTCGGGAGGGCACCTCTGTGGTGGCATGCAGATCTTTGTGAAGACATATTCAAGATCAGATGAGGATCAGAAGACGACGATTCTCGGCAAGATCTTTGCCGAGGAAGGCCACCAGACCCCCCGGCAAGATCCTTGTCGGGGACGACAGCACATCACGGGGAGACCCTTGCCGGGCCACCCGGCAAGGCCCTCGCCAAAGACGCCGGTGAGACCACCGACAAGCCCACATCAACCAAGACTCCACCGCCGTTCACATGCAGCTACCAGCCCAACCAGCTGGGCGGGCACCTGTGTGGCAACATGCAGCTCCCAGTCCAACTCATCAAGCGCCTGCGTGGCGGCATGCAGATCTTCGTGAAGGCTCCACCACCGCGCCAACTCAGCTGCCTGCCTGCCTACATGGCACCGCACGCATCCCTGGCCGAGGCGCGTGTCGAAGCAAGGAGGAGCGGCAACGGACGGGACGGGCCTGTCCACCGTCCCCGATAAAGCAAGAGGACACCTAAGTGATGCATTAAATGCACCTTGTCCTGTAATGCGAGGGATAACCTCGTGCCACTGTAGACCTTTCCACCTCCTTTGTGCCACAGTGGCAGCCCCTTTTTCCTATAAAAGGAGGCCCGAGGCGACCAGGAGGAGAATTCGGCTCTTTGGAACCACGCGCTGACCATAGCTAGTTCGAGAGCTCAACAACTCTCACAAATACACCCACCAAAGCAGGACTAGGGTTTTACGCATCCTCGCGGCCCGAACCTGGGTAAACGATCCTTGTGCTGTCTACTAGCCCTGCTCTCCTTGCAACCCTGCGCCCGGCAACCGTGGCAGGTGGATTCTTGTGATCACATAGGTGTCGTTCCACACCGACATCTTTGGCGCGCCAGGTAGGGGGCGCAACTGTGAGAATCTGGTCTGGTAGCCAGCCTAGCAGTTCTTCTTCGCCATGGCCCCTAAGAAGAAGACGGCCACGGCGATCGGCTCGTTGGGAGCCGAACGGCCCGTGCCGGTGTGGACAAGCAGCGGACCGGCCGTAGACAGGACCCAGGCCGCGGCCCACGAGCACCAGCATCATCCAGGCAGTCGGAGCCTGGCGAGCAGCATCATTCGTGCACCAGATGACCGGCTACACGCCACCGGATCCAAAGGCGGAGCTGGGCCCCCCGCAGGCGGCGCGGGGCCCTCTGGGGGTGTCGTTGTGCCGACTCCGGGCGGCGCGGCGACCTCCAGGTCGCATACACCGGCGACCACCGCGCGTTCTTCCCATGGTGTGCGCGCCGAACAGCGTCACCACGTCGGTGACCCTTGGCACCGCCGTGGGAAGAGCCCTGCGCGTCGTCGGCAAGATGAAGGGGTTCAGCACGCTCGCCGAAGCGCCGGCAAAAGTGGCACGTAGCCGCTGGGTCGTGACGGAGCTCCTTCTAACGTAGTTAGAAGTCGAAGCGCGCCGCGATCCACGCAACTGTCGACACCACCCACGCCAGCGGAAGCTTTCTGCGCGCGCGCAGCTGCTCCTCAATTTCCCTCCTGCCGCCGAGAAGCTCGACGAGTGGAGAGCCACCATCCGGAGCCTCGTCGCCGTCGCCAACAAAGATGATCTGCGACCAGCGGGGCCCTCGGGTCGGTGCCCCACCGAGCCACCACGTGTTGGCGCTGGGATGACCGGGGGAGCTGCGGCCACGGTGCACTCCCCCCTCCTCGCCAGCCGCCGCGAGCGTTGGCCCGTCGCGACGACGCTTGTGATGACATCTCCATAGCATCGTCCGACCCGCGGACCCTCCGCGACTAGCGCCAGGTCCTTCGAGAATGAGCTCACGAAGACGCTCGAACCACCGTCGAGCGCCGGCGCGAAACGCGCCGCCAGTCAGACAAGCGGGCGGGACCCGCTATGGACCACCCGACACCGGGGGGCCCCGGCGGCCTACCTTACAAGGTGGGCTGCCCGGCTTTTACCCGTGAGCTGAGGTAGTTCCATTGGCCGTCCCACCGCATGTTCAAGCCCGACGTCGGCGAGAAGTACACCGGCAAGACCCATCCGTCCGAGTTCCTCAGCATCTACACCATCGCGATGCAGGCTGCTGGGGCTCGCGACGACAAGGTGCTTGCCAACTATTTCCCGCTGGCGCTCAAGCCCAATGTGATGTCTTGGTTGATGAACTTGCCAGTGGATTCCATTTCTTCTTTGTCAGACCTATGCCATGAGTTTGTTGGCACCTTCACAGGAGGCCACCAAGCTCATGGCCAGGCCAGTGATCTGCACATCATTCCCCGAAAGTAAGGGGAGACCCTGCGCAAGTACATCCAGAGATTCAGCTGGGTGCAGTACAACATCCCCGACGTTCATCCCACCGCTGTGATTAGCGCGTTCCACCAAAACGTGCGCAATCGCAAGATGTGCGAGGAGCTGGCGATGACCAAGGTTAAGGATGTGGCTGAGCTATACGTTCTGGCCGACAGGTGCGCCCGGTCTGAAGAGGGAAGGAAGTACCCCGGCGAAGACACGGGCGCGAAAACCGACTCTACCGACGAAGACGCCGCCACCCCAACGGGGAAGAGCCGGCGTCGCAACAGGAAACGCAAAGGCAAGGCCGTGCTTGCCGTTGAGGGATCTGACGATACCGGTGCCAGCAAGAAGGTCAGTGCAAACACCCCCGGCAAGGAGATTGCCGGGTGTGCCGCCTGCCGGGCCCTGGCAGCTACCGACAAGCCAGGAAGCTCCGGCAAGCAATACTGCAAGATCCACCGCACCAAGGGCCACGACCTCCAGAACTGCCGACAAGTCGAGCTGCTTGCTGAGAAGCAAAAGGCTGAGTATGAGAGGCGGGACAAGGAGAAGGACTAGGACGGTGCGGAGGGGTCCGACAAGAAGCGTGGCGGCCAAGGAGGCCGCCCCGCAAGGATAACCAACAAGAGAGGCCTGCCCGGGGCCACGAAAAGAAACAGGAAGACGACAATCATGACGAGGACGATGAGTCTGGTGAGCAAGGGTTCCAGAAGGCTACGGAGGCCATGTGCATCGATGGCGGCGCCTCACTTCATACCTCTCACCGCCAGCTCAAGCAGTGGGCGCGTGAGATTACAGCAGCAGAGCCGTTGTTCGACGCTCAGAAGCCGCTGAAATGGTCCAGCATGCCCCTCATCTTTGACGCCGAGGACCACCCTGACCGTACCACCGCGGTCGGGTGTTTTCCATTGTTGGTCTCACCAACGATACGCAACCTCAGAGTGAACAAGATGTTGGTTGACGGCGGGGCCGGCCTGAACCTGATCTCTCCTGTCGTGATCAAAAAGTTGCAAATCCCTGATGGAGACCTCGAGGAAACGGGCACGTTTCAAGGGGTCAATCTGGGGAGGAGCCAGCCGAAGGGAAAGGTCACACTACCTGTGACATTTGGAGGAGAGCTAAACTATAGCACGGAGAGGATCGTCTTCGACGTGGCCGAGATCCCCTTGCCCTACAATGGGATCCTCGGCCGCCCGGCACTAGCCAAGTTCATGGCGGCGTCATACTACGCCTACAACATGTTGAAAATGCCAGGGCCATTGACCATCATCTTCGTCCCCTCCGACAAGAAGGACACGCTGATCTGCGTCGACCAGCTCTGACGGGAAGCAGTTGCAGCGGCTGCCGCCAAGGCACCTGCTCCTGCTGCTGAAGGCCCGGGAGGGAAAAAGAATCCCGGCAAGACCTCTCGCACCTACTCTGGAAAGCGCACCTCCTCGGAGTGTTGTGCTACCTTCGAGGATGTGCCAGAGAGCTCTATCGACAAGAGCAAGAGATCCAGAGCCGAGCCGCCACAGACCAAGAAGGTGCCCGTCGGGGAGGATGGCATGGGAGGGGCCTTCACCATAGGCTCCACCCTCGACAGCAAATAGGAAGGCGCGCTCGTCACCTTCCTGCGGGCAAATGTCGACGTGTTTGCGTGGCAAGCATCCGACATCCCCGGTGTTCCCAGGGAGGTGATTGAGCACCACCTAGCTGTCTGCCCCTTTACGCGGCCCGTCAAGCGAAGGTCGAAGCAGGCTCTGGAAAGACAGGAGTTCATCACAGAGGAGATTAGGAAGTTGGAAGCGGCAGGTTTGGTGAGAGGGGTACTCCACCCGACGTGGTTGGCCAATCCGGTAGTGGTGCGCAAAGCAAATGGGAAGTGGAGGTTGTGTATTGATTACACATATATTAATAAGGCTTGTCCTAAGGACCCTTTCCCATTGCCGCGCATCGACCAGATTGTTGACTTCACGGCCGGGTGTGATCTGTTATGATTCCTCGACGCCTACTCGGGCTATCACCAAATCTTCATGACAAGAGAGGATGAAGAGAACACAACATTCATCACCCCATGGGGTACGTATTGCTTTTTACGGATGCCTTTCGGGTTGAAGAGTGTTGGCTCAATGTTTGCAAGAGCAGTCCAAATTGGTTTCAAACCTCAGCTCCATAGAAATATGGAGGCCTATATGGATGACATAGTGGTCAAAACCAAGGACGGGCCAACTCTTATGCAAGATCTGGAAGAGACATTTGCTAACCTACGCAAGATCAACCTCAAGTTGAACCCTAAGAAGTGTGTCTTCGGTGTTCCGTCCGGCAAGCTTCTCGGGTTCTTCATGTCACAGCGTGGGATCGAGGCAAACCCAGACAAGATCAATGCTATTGAGCAGATTGAGGCGCCCAAGCGGATCAAGGATGTGCGACGGCTCACCGGCTGTGTTGCCGCCATGAGCCGATTCATCTCCAAGTCCGCCGAGCGCGCCCTTCCCTTCTTCAAAATCTTGAAGAAGGCAGGCCCAATAGAGTGGACCCCAGAAGCCGAGGCAGCGCTGCAGGATCTGAAGAAATACCTTTCCTCCATGCCAATACTGGTTGCGCCTAAACCACAAGAGCCGTTGCTTTTGTATCTGGCGGCGATGAATCAAGTGGTCAGCGCCGCACTGGTGGCATAGAGGGAGGTCGAAGAGGAGGCAGCAATGGCGACAGAACCAGCGGATGGCAGGCCAAAGATTCCCCCGGCAGGGCCGGTGCCCGGCAATGGCCCCTCGGCAGTCTGGTGCCACCAAGGCGGTGCCAGCCTTGATCGAGGTGAAGTGGTGCCGAAGAAGAAGATGATGCAGCACCCGATTTACTTTGTCAGCTCCCTCTTGCAGGGGGCTAGGTCGTGGTATTCTGGCATGCAAAAATTGCTCTTCGGCCTCCTTATGGCCTCAAGGAAGCTGTGTCACTACTTCCAGGCCCACGAGATCACTGTCATCACCCACCTCCCGTTACAACGGATACTGCACAACCCGGACACGACCAGAAGGATTGTGGAATGGGCCTTGGAGCTGTCAAGCTTCGGGTTAAAGTTTGAAAGTACCTCGACAATCCAGAGCAGAGTCTTGGTGGAGCTCATCGCAGAGTGGACCTCGACGCGTGACGAAGAAATCTAGGAGACCACACTCCCTGGCAAGGAAGCAGACCGCGACTGGATCATGTACTTTGATGGGGCTTTCTCGCTGCAAGGCGCCGGTGCCGGTGTGCTGCTCGTCGCACCCATGGGAGAACACCTCAAGTACGTGATCCAGATGCACTTCCCCAGGGAGATGTCCACCAACAACACCGCTGAGTACGAGGGATTGCTTGCCGGTCTCAGGATCGCGACAAACCTAGGGGTTAAGAAGCTTATCGTCAGAGGTGACTCGCAACTCGTTGTCAGGCAGGTCAACAAGGATTACCAGAGCCCATTGATGGAAGCTTACGTAGATGAAGTGAGGAAGCTAGAGGAACACTTTGACGGTATCCAGGCGGAGCACGTTCCCCGAGCGGAGAATGACATCGCCGATTACGTGTCAAAATGTGCCGCATTCAAGCTACCTGTGGAACCAGGTACCTTTTTGCTCCGGCTAACTCAACCATCCATTGAACCATCAGTGGGGCAGAACAAGCGGAGGACATCAGGTCCCGGCAAGTACTTTCCTACCGAGCCCCCTGGGGCCACCGGCAAGGGTGCTGCCGTGGACGCTAAGCCTACCCAAGAGCAACTGGCTCCGGCAGGGCGTCAAGCCCTGGCCGCAGAGACAGCCGCTCCCATGGCGGAAGAGATGCCTTTGGTCCTTGCCGTCGAGCCCCATGCTCCGGCATGGGCACAGCATACCGTCCACTTCCTCCAAACAGGGGAGCTTCCTGAGGAGCAGGAAGAAGCGGAAAGAGTAACCCGTCGGTCCGCGATGTACCAAGTTCGTCGATGACGTCCTGTACAGGAGGAGGCCAAACGGTGTGAAATTGAAGTGCATCCCCTGGGAGGAAGGACCGGAGCTGTTGGAAGAGATACATGGTGGCATATGTGGCTCCCACATAGGGTCGAGGGCCCTTGCCGGGAAGGCATTCCGGCAAGGTTTCTTCTGGCCCACCGCTCTCCAGGATGCGACGGCACTAGTAACCTAGTGTGAAGCGTGCCAGTTCCATTCAAAGAAGCTTCATCAACCAGCCCAAGCCCTTCAAACAATCCCTCTCTCCTGGCCATTCTCGGTCAGGGGGCTCGACATACTGGGCCCTTTCCCCCACGCTGTCGGGGGCTTTGAGTACTTGTACGTTGCAATCGACAAGTTCACAAAGTGGCCAGAGGTGGAAGCAGTGAGAAAGGTGACTGCTCAGTTAGCTGTCAAGTTTTTCAGAGGAATGGTCTGCCGTTTTGGTGTGCCAAACAGAGTCATCACCGACAACGGCACGCAGTTCGCAAGCCACACCTTCATGCAATACATTCAAGACCTCGGGCAGCAAGGTCTGTTTTGCTTCCGTGGCACACCCACGGAGCAACGGCCAAGTGGAGAGGGCAAATGCTGAAGTGTTGCGAGGCCTGAGGACAAAGACTTTTGACAAGCTACACAAGAGGGGAAGGCGCTGGATTGACGAACTGCCGGCGGTTCTTTGGTCGATCAGGACAACGCCAAATCGAGCCACCGGCCAGACACCTTTTGCCCTGGTATACGGGGCAGAAGCAGTTCTCCCCACGGAACTCATATACGGGTCACCTCGAGTGCTCTCTTATGATGAGCTTGAGCAAGAGTCATTGCGCCAAGATGATGCAACGCTCCTTGAGGAAGATCGTCTTCGGGCGGCTGTGAGAGCGGCACGCTACCAGCAAGCCTTGTGCCGCTACCATAGCCACAAGGTTCATTCCCGAAGCTTTGAGGAAGGCGACCTTGTTCTTTGGCGCATTCAGTCGGCCAAGAATACCAACAAGTTGACGCCGAAGTGGGAATGCCGTTATCGGGTATCTGAGTCACGAGGCCCGGCCTTGATCATACGGAGACCGAAGATGCCGTCCCCTGAGCAACTCACGGAACATCGAGCATCTTCACAAGTTTTACCCATAAAGGCGGCTTGCCGGGCCTCCCGACAAGCCACCCTTTTGTACAAGCTTTGCGGCAAGGCATGTGACCTTTATGCAGAGCGGACACAAACCCCGAGCATAATTAAACGGTTACCGGGCGCCCTAAGTTAAAACATGCATGCTAGGTCGAGTCTCTTCCTTGGTTAGGGTTGATAGTGCTTAGCGGCGACTAACCCCTAGCCTAGAGGTCGAGTGCGCATCTATCTGTTCCTTTTCTGTCCTCCTTTGGTTCGCATGGCACATGAGCACTTCTGCTGAGCTACTCGGGAAGAAGGAAATGGACCGGCGCCCGGACCCCGGCGAACCAGAGTTGTCGGGGGCTGCAAGCACAAGGATCCAACCGCGGCAAGATGAGATTGCCGGGGGGCTGCAGATCCAGATAATTATTTTATCCTCTGTCATGCATTTCGGAACCGGACTGGGGCATGTGAAACCTCGTTTTTATCTCTAGGCTGTCGTGCTCCCCTTTTCCTATACCTAGGGATTATTTCCTGGATCCGGATTTGGTCGTAGCCGCGACGGCAAGGAGGTGCGGCGAGGAGCCTGAAGCCCACTTCATCCCTGCCTTCGCCAAGAGCGCGAGAACGGTCGAATGGAGTGGGGGGACGGCAAGGCCTGTTGCCGGGCGAAAAACGTTTATCTTAAACAATAACAAGGATTCACTCCTTGTCGCGGGATTTACCCGCGAACGAAAAACCCGACAAGCATCCCTTTTTCATTAAAAACATCCCATACAGTGCAGGTTAAATGCGAGATGAAAAACATGAGCAAGGGGATTACAAGTTTTAAATTTAACAAAGGCCCGCAGGCTTACAAACTAAAAAAGAGATAAGATGCCCGTAATCCCTTTCTTGTCCCTCTCCTCAGGAGGCAGGTCAAGGAGGCGAAAGGGCAAAAGGGGCTCCTAGGCGAGCTACGAGCAGCAGAAAGCACCAAGAGAACACTTCGGTGGCCGCCCACGGGCGGCCGTTGATGACGGTGCCGGGAAAGGAGCTGGAAGACGAGGTGGCAGGTCTGGCAATACGCGATGAAGGCATCGGTGCCCGTGTACTCTGAGTTGACGGCCTTGCCACCCGCCCTCTTCCTCTTCCGCAGCCTCCCGACGCCAGCCGCCCAAGGAGACGGCCCCGAGAAGTTCAAGGAGCTGGCCCCACCCCCGGCAAACCTCTCCTGGAGGAGCGGCCAGGTGCAGATGTTGCTGCTGCCGCACCCGCCCGGGCGCGGGGTGTCCGACGCCTAGTCGGACTCGTCCCCGCTATCCGCCCCGCTGTCCTCCTCGTCACTTTCGCTCGAGGACGAGCTTCCATCGTCAGAATCTCCATTAGAGGAGCTCTCCACGCAGCATTTCAGACGAGTTCCAAACTCTCCGAAGACCTTGACGGAAAGCAGGTCGTCCTCCATTAACTTGAAGTAGAGGACGAGCCCCGCCGTCAGGCTGTGGATGCGGGCAAACGTCTTCCACCCGCAACGGAGGTAAATGACCCGAGGAGCTGGGAAGTCGACGACGACCCGCGTAACCCCATTCCCACAACCCGTCATGTGCAATATGAGGGATTGGGGCCGGTCGCGTTCCATCTCCCGAGCGAACGGGGCAGGACGGAGACGATGATGCGGAGGCCGATGCAGCCTGAGGAAGAACTCACGAGGCTGGTCTCCGACATGGCCTTCAATCGAGAAGGGCGCCATTGGCGGGGACGAAGCCGGCGCGCCGCCCTGTCCTCCTCTCCCCCGAGCACCGCGCCCTCTGCCCCGGCCTCGCCCACGGCCTCACCCCCTCCCCCTTCCCCTCGCGGCCGGCTCCACCACCACGGGCTCAGGGGGAGGAGGGACGCGGTGTCGAGCGGCGACCCTCGCTGCCACCGTCGAGGGACCAGGGTTCCCCTTCTCCATGACGAGCGGGAAGAAGAAGCAGAAGCAAGGGGAGAAAGAAGATGGAAGAATGCGGGATGCCATCCCCCTTCCTCCTCTTTATAAAGGAATGGGGTTGAGGCTCGGCCGCACCGCTCGGCCAATCAAGACCCCGGATGCACAGGAAATTAGGGCCGACCCGTTGCCCCAATCAGCGACGGCCCGGTTTCCCACCTCCACCATTTGCCACCCCAAGCGCATGAAAGACGCGCGGCGGACGTGCAGAACTGAGGGGACGGGTGAGGCGACCTCTCCCCACCCCGTGATCGTGGGGACTGAATGCCTTGAAGACTGCACCCCGGCCCCGATCAGTAAATGAGCCGCGCCTCCACGCCTCCCTCTTTTTACGGGGAAGGCGTGAGCCGCCTCTTCTTGTGGCGTGGCGCAAATGCGAGGAACCACCACGCATGCTGCCCACTTCACGCACACCCCTCCACGCCGTGCCTGCCTTGCCTTGGTCGGGAGGCGGAGCGCCTGAAGAGTCTTACCACGGTAAAACCACCCCACACCTTGGCGCACCGTTTTGGGCCTGGCCCAACAACGTGTCACGCTTATGTGTGGCCCAGGCCCGGGGGTTCTTGTCGGTGTACAAAAATAGGGGCGCATTTTTGTACCCCTTTGTCGGTGTTCTGGGAACGGGGGTCCCGAGACTTGCCTGCCTGTGGCCTGCAGCGTGGCTCAAGTGGGGGCCCAGTGTGGCCCAGCTTCATCAGCTCAAGCTCAAGACCCTCGCGAGGGGCCGAGCCTCGCGGGGCGGACGACAGGGAGCCTCTTCAGGAGCAGCTTCCTTAGGCAGGCTCGCGAGGAGGCGGAGAGATCAAGGCAGGGTACCTCACGAGGGTGCCCTGTGATGCAAGCCATGACGATCGAGGATCAGGCAGGTGCCAGGCGGGCGCCGACCTGCTGAGTGTCCTTGTTTCCCTTTCGGTGCAAAGGGGGCAAGCACAGGCCAAGGCCTCAGGCAAAGGTTACCGCTTCGGTGCAACAAGACCAAGACCAGCAGAACGGCAGGATGGATGTCATCGTGGAGCCCAAGACGGCGTCACTACCAGAGCCTTTGGCAGTCGAAGACCAACTTTAGTCAGGATAAGTGTACTAGATATTCCCCTTCAAAATGGCCAAGTGTTGGTGCCCTTCCCGCTCATTATTTGGGAAGAGGCCCAGGCCTCCCTCTATAAATAGGACTAGCCACCCACAGGGTAGGGAGGTCGGAAGGTCGACGAATCAACCAGAGAGAGAGAGAGAGAGAGGCGACTGAACTCACCCAAGCAGTTCATCGCACCAGCTCAAGAACAGCCCCTCGCGAGGCTGTTCTCCCTTTGTACTGTTCATCATCAGCCCCTGAGGCAATCCACCACACCACACATTGGAGTAGGGTATTACACCACCACGGTGGCCCGAACCAGTATAAACCTTGTGTCTCTTGTGTTGTTCATCGTTCCTAGGTTAGATCCCTCGCAAACCACCAACGCGTGAGCCGGTAGGGGAAAGATCTCCGCGCGCACCCCAGTGTTCGATCCTCAAGGGTCTGCCAGGACCCGAAATCCGACCTTTGGCGCGCCGGGTAGGGGTGCGCCGGAATCTCTCTTCCACCGGTCGCGTGTGATCTTCCGTCGTGCCCATGGCTGACGCTCGCCGAGCTCGCGCCGAGCGTCGGGCCGCTCTCTCCACCCGCGTCGCCCAGACGGCGCCCGTTGGCGGACGCCCCCGTCATTCCCCGTCGCCTACCGCCAACACCGGCACCGGCCTGGCGGGGAATGAGCAGCAGGCCTCGTCCCTGCATCCTTCGGTGCGGCGCGATGGCCGTACCGCCACCCCATCGCTGACCCCTGCTGGTTCTTCGTCCCGCGCACACCGCGCTCCCATGGAGGCTCGAGCCGCGCTCATCGTGGCGAATGAGCTGCTGCGCTACCGCCCTGTCGACGATGTCTACGAGGAGTAGCTCGACCGCGTCGCCGAGCTCGTCCGCGCGCAGGAGGCTCCCCCGCGCCATCCCTCTCGCTACCTCGCCCTTCACCCCATGCGGGAGGCAGGGATCCAGAGGTGCCCCCGCCCCCTCCTCCCCAAGAAGGCGCCCTGGCTCCAAGGCGCACGGCCCGGCCGAGACCCTCCAGCGTCCGGCGCCAGCAGCAAGAAAGGAGCTGCCAGGAGATCCCTCGTCCTCAAGAAGGTGCTCGCATGCTCCCAGCACCAGAGCACCACGACCACGCTCCAGCGCCGCCGCATCAAGACCCCGCGCTGCTCCGGGCGGCGGTGCGCGGGAATCCGCAAGAACAAGCCCCGCGCCAGCAGAGGATTCCGGTGGCCACCGCAGGCTGCCGCGCCCTCACCGCCGAGCTACGCAGCATTGCGTGGCCCGGCAAGTTCAAGCCAGACCCGCCTCCTTGCTATGACGACACTGCCGACCCCGCAGAGTTCCTTCAGCTCTACGAGTTGGGCATCAAAGCTGCCAACGGGGACGAAAAGGTCATGGCAAATTGGTTCCCCATGGCGCTCAAGGACGGAGCCCGAACCTAGCTCCTGAACCTGGCTCCCGGCACGATCTCCTCGTGGGACGAGATGCAGGCCCGCTTCATAGCCAAAAAGGCACTCGCGACCGTCCTCCGGCCATGAGCGACATGCGCCGCATCAAGCAGCAGCCAGGAGAGACCCTGCAGAAGTACATCCAGCGCTTCAACAACCCCGCCTCAAGATTCCCAAGGTGACTGAGGAGGCCATCATCTCAGCCTTCTCCGATGGCGTGCGTGACATCAAGATGAAGGAGGAGCTAGCAATGCATGAAGACATATGCACATCCCTGGTGTTGTTCAACTTGGCAACCAAGTGCGCCAGGGCTAAGGAAGGGCGCCTCTCCCTCCTCGAGCTTCCGGCCGCCGATCCAGAAGAGAAGAAGCCCAAGGCCAAGGACATGAAGCGCAAGGGGGCTGTCGTGCTGGCAGCGAAACCAGACACCAAGCGAGGCAGAGATCAGCCCGAGTCATCCAAGGGCAGCCGGTACTGCGTGTATCACGACCTCCACACCCACAACACCAACGAATGCCAAGAGCTCAGGGCCGTGCGAGAAGGGCGCATTGGCCGGCCCAGCGCCTTGATCGGAGATTCTGGCCGAGGAGGAGGAAGAGGCGCAGCCTTTGGGAAGACCGTGGCCCTCGCCAGGATGGTGTGACAGACCTTACAGGACCGGCAGGACCAGCCTCGCGAGGGAGGTTGGAGGGACCAGCCTCGTGAGGATCGCCCTCAGGGTAACGCAGGTCTCCCACCTTTACCACAGCCGCCAAGGAGGTACGAAGACAATCATCAGGACGAGGGGGCTGGGGGCTTCCAGGAGCCGCGCATGATCGCTTGCATCACAGGTGGCGCCAGCCTGACCTCTCAGCGCATCTTCAAGCAGTTTGCTCGCAAGGTGAATACAGTCCTCCCCAGGCCTGAGGCCACACGCCCTCTCAGGTGGTCGTCGTGCGTCATCACGTTCAGCTCAGCGGATCAGCTCAAGTGCGCAGCAACGGCCGGGGTCCTCCCCATGCATTGCTCACCAGTCATCAGCAATGTGCAAGTCACCAGGACCCTCATCAATGGCGGAGCAGGGCTCAACGTCCTGTCTGTCAAGACATTCTATGATCTCCAAGTACCATACGATCAGCTTCAGCCAACCAACCCTTTCTAAGGAGTCACTGATGGGTTCAACTGTTCCAATAGGGCAAGTTCGTCTTCCCGTCACCTTCGGACGGCGCGACAACCACCGCACCGAGCTCATCGACTTTGATGTCACCCACATTCGCCTGCCATACAATGCCATCCTCGGGTACCCAGCCTTGGCCAAGTTCATGGCAGTGACTCACCACGGCTACAACGTCCTTAAGATGCCAGGAAGCGGGGGAGTTATCACAGTGCCTTGTGAGGAAAGGGATGCGGTGTGCTCTCTTGAGCGCGCCTTCCAAGCTGCAACAATCGAAGACCCAGATGACGGGAGCGGGAGGCTTCCCGAGGCAATCCCTAAGAAGAAAAAGGCTTCGCCTCGTCCAGGCCCTCGCGAGGGAGGTACCTCCGGAGGCGTGGCATCAGGACCCATGCCCGTTCAAGGGGCGCCACCCTCTGTCGCATAGGAAGGCGCGCCTGGCGCCCTCCTCAGGCAGGGCTAGGGGGCTCTTTCATGGCGAGCCACCGACCTAGCCGAGGTCACGAGGGAGGCGCTCAGGCACCACTTGGAGGCGTGCTTCAAGGCACGTTTCCCTCAGGAAGGTATGAGACAAGGAGGGCCAAACCTTGGGAGTTCATCACGAGGAACACCCAGGAGTTGCAGGAGTCAAGAGTCATGTGGTGTCGCCGCCTTTGCCCGCCCCACATCCAGGCGAGGATGCCGGGCTCTGGTCTCGCGTCGACATACCGGGGCTCAACGGCCAGCGTCTCGGGGCGTTCGGCCCTCACAGCGTGGGGCATTGTGAGGGGCCTCCTCACAACTATCTTCGCATGCCTTTCGGCCTGTCGAATGCGGTCGCCGCCCATCAGCGCCTGCTGAGGGGTGCCCTGGAAGCTCAGGAGGTCAAGCAGCGCGCGGTCCTGGCAGAGATGGAGGTGGCTCTCGACGAACCCCCCGAGCCCCCGGAGCCTCCCGAGGCTCCAGGTCCGGAGGGCTCGTGAGGGCCGGCTTCCTCATCATGCGTCACCCGCTACCTCAACATCCCGCCATCCCCAACCATATCAGGTGATACCTTTCCAAGTTCCGTTTTTAGCTAGGGGCGTCCCTCGGGCTGCATCATTCCCAGGCCGCGTGGGTCCGTCCCTGTGGCATGTATCTGTTCTGCTTATGTTCTTTACTTACCCTGTTGGGGGCGCCCCTCGGGCTGCATTATCCCCAAGCTGCTCGGGCCAGACCCAGTGGCGTGAGTTTTTCTCCGCACTTATCTAGATGGATTTGCTTATTCATACATGACATGCTTGACCCAATCGCCCGCTCGATCGACACCTACCTTTGGAGCCGCTCGCTCAGGCACAACACTTGTGCACGAGTCCGTCCTTGCAATGTTGATAAATCTGAGTGGCTGAGCTCTGGCCGCGGCAGCCCCGCTAGGCGCCACCTCACCAAGCCCTCAGTGCCCCCGCTCACTCCCTCGGAGCGACCAATGGTTGGCTGGCAATCGTAACGACGGATCTTGTTTCCCCCTCATGATTGGTATGCAGGATCTACCCCAGGAGTAACGCTGGCGGCATCACGAGCCTTCTCTCCTCCTCTCCGGTGCGATCCGCTCGTGCGTTAAAAGGGGGGTACCTGAGCATCGCGACTCATGGGCTCTTACTGGCTCTCCAGCCCTCACCCCCTGGCCTTGACCCACGGCATCGCGACCTGTCATACCAGCGGCAGCTGAGCTCGCTCGAGGGCCGGGACCTGAGGACGTAGATCACTAAGGAAAGAACGGGGGAGAAGGGAGGGGCTCGCGACGACCCAACCCAACAAGACCCCGGTTGCCGTCGCACAGACAAGGCACCTCATCGAACGTCGTTCCAAACCCGCAAGATAAGTCCCGCAACAACTGATCCGTTTCAGCGCTAAAACCCTCACCTGCTGCTGCTCTGCCACGGCAAAGCTGCCTACCTTTCTCGCCCTGCGGAGGCTGCTTGAGCGCTAAAGGGGACCTCCTGAGCATCGCGACTCAGGGGCTCTTACTGGACCTCGGGCCGCTCACCTCCTGGCCTTGACCACGACATCGCGACCTGGCATACCAGCGACGGCTGAAGCCTACCTGGGGACCGGGACCTGTCGGCATAGAGCACCAAGCCCTCGTGAGGAAAGAAAGGGGGTATTGAGCCGGGACAGAACAAGCATCTCGCACTGATTCATCATAAGGACATAATGTTCACGAAACGCGGCCAGCGCCTTACATACCCCCGCGGGGTGCTACTTCGATTCTTTGCAGGAAATAAAAGGTGCTAATCCTAAGGGACGCCGACTACGCGTGCCTCCGCACGGGACACCATCATCAACAGTGGGCCGCCGGGCGCCAGCGTCAACCCCATCCAGATCACCAACGCCGGTAGCCTGAAGCGCCCGCCCGGCTCCGAGCGCGGCGCGATCTCGGGGGCTCTTAGCTGTCGTCGCTCGTCTCCGGAGTCGCCAGAAGCTCGGCGGAGGAGCTGGACCCTTCAGCCCCTTCGCTGCTGCCCGAAGAGCCGCCGAGGGGGCGATCGGCGGGCCTAGTCCTCGCCGCGACGGTGCCCCGACCGCCTTTCTCGGGGCAGCATTCCAGCTGGTGTCCGTCCGCGTCGAAGACCTTGAAGAACATCAAGGAGGCGTCGTCATATTCCAAGTGTATCACGAGGGCGCCCCTTGTCCGGCAAACCCGGGCGATCTCGCCCCAGCCTCGGGTCATGTAGACCTTGCCCGGAGCGATGACCGCAACCTCCGCTCCGGTCGCAGGGGTGCTGCAGCCAGCGTGCTGCAACCAGAGCTCAAGAGAGCCCCTCGGCGGGATCTCGAAGGCGAAGGAGGGAGGAAGGCAAATCTATGATTGGGGAGGCATGGCAGCGTGAAGCACAAGCTCTCGGGAGGAGCCCTCAGCATGGACTCCAGGAGGAACAACGCGGACCGCCATGACCCGCCGGCGTCGACGGCGGCGTCGGCCGTGGCGCTCGGCGTCTACTCCTCCAGGGCCCTCGATGCGGGCATACAAGGGTAGCGGAAACCCCGGCGGCGGCCGCTCGTACCAGGGCCTCGATATCTCCTGTCGCGCCCTCTCGTCTCGGCGGCAGAGGACTAGCCGTTTCTTTGGCGGAAGCGGGTCGGGACCCTCTCGGGGGGCCTTTCCCTTCTCTTCCGCAGAGAACCGGCGGATGGGTGCCATCAGCGTGAGACGGAGCAATGGCGAAGATGAAGAAGAGGAGGAGTAGCAGAGGAGGATGAACGGGAATGGCACGCGCCGTCCCAAACTTATAGCCGGGGGAGGCCAACCGTCGGCCTCCACGATCGCAGGTAATCATGACCCGTTTTTGCATGCAGGGACTTGTCAAGTCGTGCGGTTGCTGCAGCATCGTGGGGAAGCGGAGACGCCCACGACCAATCAATCGCCATGCGGCGCCCAAGGCCGCATGCTGTTGGGGCTCATGGCGCCGCACTTGCCCTTCGGCTTCTGCTAAGCCAAGTCCGGCGCGCCTTGGGCCCGGGGAGCTCTGTCGGCGTTACCGGGAGCAGGGGTCTCAGACTTGCACTGTGGCCTGCGGCGTGGCTCAAGTGGGGGCCCAGTGTGGCCCGGCTTCATCAGCTCAAGCTCAAGACCCTCGCGAGGGAGCCGAGCCTCATGAGGCGGACGGCAGGAGCCTCTTGAGGAGCAGCCTCCTCGGGCAGGGCTCGCGAGGCGGAGAGATCAAGGCAGGGTACCTCACGAGGGTGCCCGTGATGCAAGCCATGACGATCGAGGATCAGGTGCGGCGCCCGGCCCTGCGGTGTCCTTGTTTCCCTTCGGTGCAAAGGGGCAAGCACAGCCAAGGCCTCGAGCAAAGGTTACCGCTTCGGTGCAACAAGACCAAGACTAAGCGAGCAGCAGTGATGGAGGTCATCATGGAACCCAAGGCAGCATCACCACCAGAGCCTTTGGCGATCAAAGACCAACTTTAGTCGGGATAAGTGTACTACATGTTCCCCTTCAAAATGGCCAAGTGTTGGCGCCCTTCCCGCTTATTATTTGGGAAGAGGCCCAGGGCCTCCCTCTATAAATAGGACTAGCCACCCATAGGGTAGGGAGGTCGGAAGGTCGACGAATCAACCAGAGCGAGAGATGCGACTGAACTCACCCAAGCAGTTCATCACACCAGCTCAAGAACAGCCCCTCGCGAGGCTGTTCTCCCTTTGTACTATTCATCATCAGCCCCTGAGGCAATCCACCACACCACACACTGGAGTAGGGTATTACACCACCACGGTGGCCCGAACCAGTATAAACCTTGTGTCTCTTGTTTTGTTCATCGTTCCTAGGTTAGATCCCTTGCAAACCACCAACGCGTGAGCCGGTAGGGGAAAGATCTTGGCGCGCACCCAGTGTTTGAACCACAAGGGTCTACCGCAAGATAATCAGAGCAGCGCCAAGGCCAAGACCACGACCACAGGCAGTCAGAGTCGCGCCCACCCAGTGTTTGAACCCTTTACCTGTGCACAGGCAGTCAGAGTCGCGCCCACGACCACACCAAGTAGAACGAGGAAGGTGAGCGAAGGTAAGACCAAAGCCCAAGATAATCAGAGCAGCGCCAAGGCCAAGACCACAAAGAGCAGAGGGACGAAGCAGGTTCGCCAGGCAAGACCCTTGCCGGGCGGCCTCAGCGGCCCTGGCAAGACTCTTGCCGGGACAGATCACCCAGCACCAAAAGAGCGAGTCACCCTTAAGACCACGTCCCCCAGCGCCACCATCGACGTGGGGCCAGGGCTCGGGAGGGCACCTCTGTGGTGGCATGCAGATCTTTGTGAAGACATATTCAAGATCAGATGAGGATCAGAAGACGACGATTCTCGGCAAGATCCTTGCCAGGGAAGGCCACAAGACCCCTGGCAAGATCCTTGCCGGGGACGACAGCACACCACGGCGAGACCCTTGCCGGGCCACCCGGCAAGGCCCTCGCCAAAGACGCCGGCGAGACCACCGCCAAGCCCACATAAACCAAGCCTCCACCGCTGTTCAAATGCAGCTGCCAGCCCAACCAGCTAGGCGGGCACCTGCGTGGCAACACGCAGCTCCCGGACCAACTCATCAAGCGCCTGTGTGGCGGCATGCAGATCTTCGTGAAGGCTCCACCACCACGCCAACTCAGCTGCCTGCCTACATGGCACCGCACGCATCCCTGGCCGAGGCGCGTGTCGAAGCGAGGAGGAGTTGCGACGGACGGGACGGGCCTCACCCCCGTCCCCGATAAAGCAAGAGGACACCTAAGCGATGCATTAAATGCACCTTGTCTTGTAATGTGAGGGATAACCTCGTGCCACTGTAGACCTTCCCACCTCCAGTGTGCCACTGTGGCAGCCCCTTTTTCCTATAATAGGAGGCCCAAGGCGACCAGGAGGAGGATTCGGCTCTTTGGAACCACGCACTGACCACAGCTAGTTTGAGAGCTCAAGAACTCTCAGAAATACACCCACCAAAGCAGGACTAGGGTTTTACGCATCCTCGCGGCCTGAACCTGGGTAAACAATCCTTGTGCTGTCTACTAGCCCTGCTCTCCTTGCAACCCTGCGCCCCGGCAACCGTAGTAGGGATTCTTGTGATCCCATAGGTGTCGTTCCACACCGCCACATGGTGTTGAAGTAGAATGGCCCATATGGGGTGATAAATGATGTTGCATCCTGATCGTACTCCTTCGTTATGATTTGATGGTATCCGGAATATGCATCGAGGAAACACAGTGAGTCGTGTCCTGCGGTGGCGTCAATGATTTGATCAATGAGGGGGAGGGGGAAGGGATCCTTAGGGCAAGCCATATTGAGGTCTTTGAAATCGACACACAAGCGCCAGGATTTGTCCTTCTTTGGTACGCTCACCAGGTTTGCCAGCCAGTCTGGATGTTTGATTTCTTTAATGAATCTGGCCTAGATAAGCTTGGCCAGCACCTCCCCCATGGCTTGTCGCTTGGGTTTGGAAAAGCGCCGTAGTGTTTTCTTAACCGGTTTAAATCCCTTTAATATATTGAGGCTATGTTTGGCCAGCTTGCGTGGGATCCCTGGCATATCTGAAGGGTGCCAGGCGAATATATCGATTTTTACAAGGAATTCTCGTAGTGCTTGGCGTCAACTCTGGGTTCGATTGCGCTTTCGGATAGATCTTTGTCTTCTTGGGGTCCGTTGGGTGGACCTGGAATTTGACTATTTCTTCTGCTGGTTTGAAGGAGGTGGATTTGGGGCATTTGTCGAGGATCACATCGTCCTTGTCCAGCATGGAGCGTAGTGCGGTTAATTCTTCGGCCACGAGGGCTTCGGATAACGCCTCAAGGGCGAGGGATGCTGTTTTGTTTTCCGCGCGGAGTGCTATGTACGGATCACTGACGAGAGTGATTATACCGTTCGGTCCGGGCATTTTGAGCTTCATACACCCGTAATGAGGTATAGCTTGGAAGCATGTGAAAGCGCCCCGCCCCAACAGGGCGTGGTATCCGCTGCTGAAAGGGGCCACTTGGAAAGTGATTCCTTTGGACTGATAATTCTCCGCCGTGCCGAATACCATGTGTCGTGGAATTGTCATGGCAGATGTCCTAGTGTGAGGACTTAGTCATGAGGCCAACACATCTATGTAGTAGCTTGAGAGGGGTTGAGCGGAATCGAGAGACGCAACACAAGACAAGGATTTAGACAGCTTTCGGCCCCGGGAAACATCATCCGGTAATAACCCTACATGATGTTTGTGCCTAGGTCTCATTATCATCACGAGAGAGTCGCCGGTAAACCGGTTCTTTGTGTCTAGCCCTAGATATTGTTTCTTGCTTGTCCCTCTCACGGGAGCCCGGCCCCTCCTTATATATGTTGAAGGGGCGGTTTACATGACTAGTCCTAGTTGGATTAGGACTACTCTATTACAAGTGGAGTCCTAGTCTTACTTCCTCTGTAGGAGAATATTCCTTATGTCTTCCTCTTAAACCGGCCCACCATAACATGAGTCGGCCTTTCATGGACCGCCCGTTGGGTCATCTGGTCTTGTCACTCCTCTGACCCGCCTGCCGGATTACCAATGAGTCGTAAACCGCCAGGTCCAAACGGGTCGCCAGTGAATCGCCAAGATCTAGCCGGGTCATACATACGGCGGTTTATACCGCGGGGTATATCCTCGACATTAGCCCCCAGTTTAATTTGGATTTATCCATGTTAAACTTATCCTATAAAACAAACACAAGAACAAATTTTACAGATCATGCTCCGGGTTAAGAACTCTTGTAAACCGGCACCTGATCATCCTTAATTCCTTGTCATTTCCTTCTTCTAGAAAATCCGGGTCAATAAGCCAGCTTCATACTCAATTTGCTGACATTGGTTTCTCCCAGAGAAATATTGTGAAGAATAATCCACTTGACTCGGCTTCCAAAGCGCCGGTTTAAGAAATATTGGTCTTGAAAATACTCATATGATATTCAACCGGTTTGAAGATGTAGAACTTCTGGTTTATATTACAAAAATTGCCGGCTTGTAAATATTGATGGCACCGAGTCATAATTGTTACCGACGCTGGGTCATAATTGTTGCAAACACCGGGTCAATCTGGTTTGCTCAGAACTGAGAATTAGAAGATTTTTGTCCCTTATATCGATATTAACTGTAGCCCCCAAGTCTTGAGTAGAACAAAGTGATAGCTTAAGACTTGTTTCAATATAAATACTGTCACTTTTGACGAAATCCATGTTGTTTATCCCAGTCACTAGTAAAAATTGAATACTCCATATTATGTAGCCCCCATGTGCCGGGTTGTCATGCTTGCAGCAACCTGGGACTTGTAATTTCCTGATGCTCAAAAAACTTCAACCAGTGTAGCCTCCAAGGGCCGGGTCATTATGCCATAATGAGCAGGGATTTTTTTATAAAATTCATTGATAATAACATCATATGATGTAATCTCCACCATGGGGCTTGAACCCACGTCCACAAGGTTAAGAGCTTTGTACTCTACCAACTGAGTAGTAGACCGTTCAATATAATGGATTAATGCTTGTGTACCTTGAATTGTTGACAGGAGCAATTGGTATCCTCCAAGGGCCGGCTCATTACACTGTGATGAGTCGGGTCTTCAATAAGGTGAGCAAAAAATGACTTTACATTAGCCCCCAAGTGTCATGGTGCATGCTTGCAGCAACATGAGACTTGCATATTTGATGTAATCTCAACTTGAAAACTGTATCCCCCAAGTGCCGGGTCGTAAGCATGCAGCGACTCGGGACTATTCCTTCAATTGTAGAATAAATCATATCCATCGATAAAATAATATCCATTGCGCTAAAGCGACTTTGAAAACCTCAATCATAATACTGGTTATTGATAACCATAGTAAAAATCCAGCCATGTTGGCTATTTAAGATTTGAATAATATAATCCGGTTTGAAAAACCGGTTCCTGCAATATAAACAAGTATATCCATGCAGATATGATATATGATATGATGATACAATGATGATGCAATATATGATGATATATGTGTATGATAACATAATACTTCAATGAAACTAGCATGATAGCCACTGGAGTATCCTCGCTCTCTGTATGCCGGCTCTCACATGACCCAATTGATGTTTTAACCTGGATAAGCTCAGGGTCTTGTTTAAAGATTGACTTATCGAGAGTACACGAGGTCGGCGTAGCATCATGCTAACAGGCAGATTTAACCAAGTTTCAATGAAGGCGGCTTAACAGCCTGGGTTCATCCTCACTATCTGTAAGCCGTGCCCTCACATGACAAACCGACGTTTTAACCTTAACGAGTTCAGGGTCTTGTTTTAAAGATTGACTGTTAAGAGTTCGCCGGGCCAATCAGGATTACCTGGTGAAGAAGCAGCTGGCATACAGGCAGGATGACCCGGAAGGGTTATGTCCTCTTTGGTGAATACACTATGTTTGAACAAGATAACCCAGTCAAGAGGGTAGTAACACTATGCTCTTTGGTGAATACACCTATGTTTGAACAGGAAGCCCCCAAGTGACATATTTGTGAGTTGTGCTTGCCGGGTACCTATGTTTGAGTTGTGCTGTGCATCCAACTTTCTTTGGTCCCTGTAATTTTTCTGAGAATTCGAACTTGCAAGAGATTAATTCTTTTAAACCGGGACTGTAAACCGGATATTGAGAGCTTCAAAGATTTGTGGGAGACATCTTTCCCTTGAATCGGATTTTAAACCGGAATCTTCATTTTCAGCTGGAAAATTTCTGATGGCCTTTAAACTCGAACTTGTGAGAAGTTAATTCCTTTTTGAACCGGACATTTTTAAACCGGATTTGAGACTTCAAAGCTTTGTGGGAGAACATATTTCCCTTGAAACGGATTGTAAACCGGATATTTGAGAGCTTCAGTGAGACTGAGTTCCCTTGAGCCGGATTTTAAACCGGAATCCTTTCTGATGAGCCGAAACTTCTTCATTGAGCCGGGATTTTTTTAACTGTCATATACTTTCTAAGCCGCAAATTTTCTGACGGCCTTTAAACTTTCATCAATATAACAGTAGCCTCTGGGACCGGGTTATCTTTCCCTCCATCGTCCTGGGGTTCTTAAATTTGCTGAAACTGGCAAGATTTGCTGAGTCATGTCATCGTAGCCCCCGAGTCTCAAGGGTGACTTGAGGAGTTGGCTTGAAACTCTCCATATTTGACTGTGATATAAACCGGCATAACTTGTATATCATTGGTGTTGATAGCATGATGTGAATCCACAGAAAGTTGAGGTGACTGTGGCGGGTTATAAATGATCCCGTATGAGCCGTGTCAGTAACTCGGCCAATGGTTCCTTCCAACTGGTGATTGAAGTTAACCAAACTGTAGTGGCGGCGACCTATGCGCCTACCCATTTGAACCACCTAGTGCAGACGGCGGTTGATAGTATATGATAATTTGCTTCCATTTTGTTGAAAGAAAAAAAACCAGGCTACCCAAGCTGTGACTTTCTCATACTCAATAAATAGCTCATGCAGACAGGTACGACCCGGTGTGTTGATGTAGACCAGGCCAAGAGAGACGGACGGTAAAAACGACTGCAGCAACAGAGGCAACATAGATGAGTCGGCCACGGCGTTGTACGCCGGAGCGGACAAGCAAGTTGTCCTCCTTGTTGTAAGCCGGCGTGGACACGTGAACTGGCCGTGAGAGCGGACAGGCGAGTCGTCCGTGGCATTGTCAGCTGGTGCGGATGCGCGAGTCAATAACAGGCGCAGTTGTCGGATTTCGGGTTCCGGCAGACCCTTAAGGTTCGAACTCTGGGGTGCGCGCGGAGATCCAACCCTCCACCGTCTCGTACCTCGCCGAATCGCAAGGACCTAAACTACTAAGAAGAACAACACAAGAGACACGAGATTTATACTAGTTCGGGCCACCGTTGTGGTGTAATACCCTACTCTAGTTTGTGGTGTGGTGGATTGCCTCTTGGGCTGATGAAGAACAGTACATGGAAGAACAACCTCGCGAGGGTCTGTTCTTGGTGGATGTGATGAACTGCTAGGTGGTGTCCCATCGCTCTAGCTTGAGGATCGGGTCTCTATCTCTATCTGATCTGGATGCCGATCGTCCGATCCCTTTCTATCCGATCGTTTCCTCTCCTCTCCTATGGTGGCTAGCTCTACTTATATAGACGGTGGCCCTGGGCCTCTTACCAAATATTGAGCGGGAAGGGCGCCAACAATTGGCCATTTTGAAGGGGAACAGCGTGTACACTTATCCTGACTAAAGTTGGTCCTCGCCTGCCAAAGGTTCTGGTGATGACGCCTGCTTGGGCTCCACGATGACTCCCTTCCAGCCGTTGGGGCTGGTCTTGGTCTTGTTGCAACGAAACGGATGCCTTTGCTTGATGCTCTCGCCTGCGCTTGGCGCCCTTGGTCGTCATGGCTTGCGTCATGGGCACCTCGCGAGGTACCCTGCCTTGAACTCTCCGCCTCCTCATGAGCCAGCCTGATGAAGCCGTCCTGAGGAAGCTCCTAGTCGTCCGCCCCGCGAGGCTTGGCCCCTCGCGAGGGTCTTGAGCTTGCGTTGATGAAGATGGGCCGTCCTGGGCCTCCTTTGAGCCACGCCGCGAGCCATGAGCGAGCAAGTCTGGGACCCCGTTCCCGGAAACGCCGACAGTAGCCCCCAGGCCCACGGCGCGCCCGGACTTGGCCGTGCAGAGAGGCGAAAGGGCAAGTGCGAAGCGTCGCGGGCCCTAACAGCCTGCGGCCTTGGGCGCCGCGTGGCGGTTGATTGGATGCGTGCGCCTTTGCAACCGCGTGGGTTGATAACAGAGCGGCATCTTCCTTGCCTCCTTTACTTTCTCCAGTTGCTGCTCAGATCCCCTTTCTTGCGCCTCTCCTCCCTGCTTCCAAGACCTTCAGATCCACTCCGCCTTACGTGCCCTAGCCAGTCATGGCTCCTCGCCAAACCCGGCCGGAGCACGGTACTCTCCTGCCTTGGACCCGCCCGAATGTGTCGTGAGCCTTGCCTCGATCTTGCGCCGGTTGGCGGCGCAGGCGTCAATGGAACGGCGGTGTTCAAGGCGGCTCCTCCGCCCCGAGGGTCGGGAGCACCTTCTACCCGTTCTTCATGGCGCCATCATTGCTGGTCTGGTGCCTCCCTTCTCGAAGTTCTTCTTCTCCGTCCTCCGTCACTACAACATCCAAGCTCTGCAACTCCATCCCAACTCCGTCCTTCTTCTGACAATCTTCGCTTACTATTGTGAGGCCCATGTTGGGGTGAAGCCCTCGGTGGCCTTACTGCGCCACTACTTCTTCCTCCGAGCTTCCCGTGGTTCGGCCTCCGCGTGCGCGAGCTTCGTCGCATACGGCGGAGCCATCGCCATTTCAAACCCTGGGAAGCGGATTGAGGGCTTCAGGAGCAAGTGGGTCTTGGTGGACGCTGGGCGAATCCACCCTCGGGTGATCCTGCCCACGGAACCCGACGAGAGCTCCGACGACTGGTCCCGAGCGAAGCTTCGGGATCCCTGCGCGAAGCTGGTGCTGGAGAAGATGGATACAGATCTGAAGCCGGCCGACACAACGGCGGCGAGGCTGACCGGTGTGTCGCTGCTGAGGGAGTTCCTGGAGCACCAACTGGCTCCGCTTCGCCAGTACTCGCTTCCGATGTGGAGGCCTCACCCGAGCCCCATGGCCCTGGCCGGCGAGGATCCGCGACAGTCCTCCGGTCCTTGGTTGGAAGCGATGTGGCGAGACCGGAGGGCGCCCAACGCCCTGTTCCTTCAGCGAGGATTGGGAGCAGGTTGTGGGGTCCATGCCCGCCTTCAACGGGGACGGGCTCGTGCCCGCGGAGGCTCCGGAGGACCTGGTGGACGTGTCCTCTTCCGACTCTGGCGAAGAGGTGGAGGAAAGAGAGCCAGGAGAGGGGGTTGATTCGGGGGCAGAGTCAAGGGCTCCTCCCCTGCGGCGCAGGCTCCGCGTTCTCCGCCTCCCCGAGAGTGACGACGACAAGGATGAGGGTGAGCGGACAGGCAGAAGCCTGCCCCCGATCCTGAAGAACGACTGGACTGGGTTGGTCCCCCGCGGGTCCACCCCGGCCTCGGGGCGGTCCGCAGACGTGCTTCCTGCTCCTGGTCCCCTTGAAGCTGATCCCTGCAGCCGGCTCTCGGGCTTCAAGTATGGCCGGAGGCTGCTCGAGTCCACTAGCGACGACCCGTAAGTGCCTGCTTCTCGTCTTGATTATTGCTCTGTCGACGAGATCTGATGTCCATGTTCTTCGGCCGGGCTAAGCGCCATGCGAAGTGAAGGGGGCTCCTGAGGCCCCATCCGTGGCGGTGCCTCTGCCCGAAAAAGAAGATGATCCCGACGCCCAGGCCTCTCCTGCCCGGGCGTCCTCAACCCCCTTGACCCAGGCGACTCCCGAGGTGGCCTTGCTGGACGCTGCCTCCACCATTGTCGTGGTGCCGCTGGTTCCGCCTCAAGGCGCAGTGGCTGCACCGCCGCCATCTCCTCCTATTCCGCCAACTGTTGTCTTTCCGACTCCTCCCGCTGTCCTGGATCGTGCTGCCGCTGAATTGGACCGGCTGCGGCAGGATCTTCTGGGCGCCGACCCTCGCTTGGTGGCCGGGCGCTTGGAGCTAGCCTCTGGCTGGATTCGCACCGACGCTTCGATTCGGGCGGCGCTGGTCCAAGCCTCGACGGCTTGCGACAAGGTGAAGCAGGTTGTTCGTGAGGCCAAGGTAGCCCGCGATGCTGCCCTGGGGGAGGCAGCCAGCATCCAAGGTCGCTGTGAGACGCTGGAGGGCGAGCTGAAGGGCCTGCAGAACCAGCTCGCCGAGGAGGCCCGCCTCCGCCAGGAGCAGGAGGAAAGCATGAAGGCTCGCGAGGCGCCGCCAAGGACCGGGAGGCCAAGCTGAAGAAGGCTGCGTGACTGCCTAGACGCTACCGGAGCAGGAACCGGAGGCAAGGAAGGTCGAGCTGACGCCAAGGCGGGTTCTTGCCGAAGATCGCGTGGCCTTCATGGATATGGAGGTGAAGGCTCGCGCCTTGCCGAGGGGAGCTTTATGATAGCGGCTGGAGAGCCCATCGCCGGGCGCAGAGGACGGCCCCGCCAAGCTGCTTCCCTTCTCGATTCGTGCTCTTGAAGATGCCTCCTTGGTCTTGGCCCCACGGTGGCAGAGGCGGTAGCGTGTCTTGTCTTCTGCTGACGGCGGATCCTCACCCACATCTATCTTCGCGATCCCGGCGTCGACATGGACAGCTTCTTTGGAGCGGCAGCGGCGAGCATGCAGCTGCCCGAGCTGTGAAGGGTGTGGAGGCTCTGTTGGGGAAGTTCCGGGCCTTGGCACCAAGTCGGCGGCTGCCCGGCCTGCTGCTTCGAGGCGAGCCCACTCATGTTGCTCCACCGCCGACAAGTGACTCCGTTGTGGCTCCTGTCTTGCTTTTAATTCCTGCACGTATCATGCCTCGGGGAGGCGTTTAAACTTGCGTTTGGTATTGCGATAACAGTGTGGACCGTAATATTTGCTTTTGAATTCCTTGAAATTTGTGCTTCCTACTTGCTTATGTTCTACGCCGGTAGAGCCCAGCCCCGCGCATACCTCGGCGCCGTTAGCTGACCGGAAACCGGGGACGGGACCAAGGAGTGAGGGGCTACGTGACAAGTTAGGCTCTGAGTCGCGATGCTCAGGAGTCCCCCTTGGCGCCTGAACAACAAGTAGGAAGGTGAGGCAAGCGGATCCACCGTTCTCACGTCTGCATAGCCGGGCCCGCGCATACCTCAACCGCCGTTAGCCTTTCGGAACTAAGAGGTGAGGGCTCGTGACCAGTTAGGCTCCTGAGTCGCGATGCTCAGGAGTCCCCCTTGACGCTCAAACGGCATGCGTACCTTGGCTCCGCTCGGGGAGTGATGTGCGACGAACCAGGCCTGAGGGGCCTGGCTGGGTGGCGTGCGTCTGGGCGTGACCCACACGCAGCCCCCGTGCCCAACCCCCTCGCGCGGCGCTCCCGAGGGGAGGCGTTGCGACGAGGCCAAACACTGAGCTCTGGGCCCCTGAGGTTGATGCGACCCGGAGGACACCCTCAGTTGTTTTCACCAGCTTGAACATAAGCGCTTCCGCATGCGTGACGGGCATAGCCGCTCCTCGGTAGTGTTGTCGTGGCGCGGAGCATGGTGCTTCCTTTGGAGCGTGGGAGGGGCTCCCCTCCGGGAGGAGCCAGGCGATATCTGACCCACCACGACACGTGGCCTTGCACGGTAGGGCTGGGCCGAGATGTATCTGGGCACCCGTGAGCCGGTGCGGGACTCCACGAGGCCCTACCTCAAGGCGGGTTGCGCTGGCTCACAGGGCCTTATCTTGAGTGTGTTCCTGCAAATTTGGCCGGATGTCGGTGCTCTCGTCTTGGTCCCGGCTCTCGGGCTGGTCTCGGCCGTCGTTGGCAAGCCAGTCGCGATGCCATGGACAAGACCAGAGGGTGAGGGCGGAGAGCGGTAGGAGCCTGAGTCGCGATGCTCGGGCACCCCTTTAACGCACAAGCTAGGTTAGATGACGCAACTCTACATCCTTGGGTCCGGCTCTCGGGCTGGTCTCGGTATGTTGGCAAGCCAGTCACGATGCCATGGACAAGACCCGGAGGGTGAGGGCGGAGGGCCGGTAGGAGCCTGAGTCACGATGCTCGAGCACCCCTTTAACACGCAGCTGGGTGGATCCGAGGCAACTCTACGTCCTCGGGTCCCGGCTCTCGGGCTGGTCTCGGCCGTCGGCAGCAAGCCAGTCGCGATGCCATGGACAAGACCAGAGGGTGAGGGCTGGAGTGCCGGTAGGAGCCCTGAGTCGTGATGCTCAGGCACCCCCCCTTTAACGCGCAAGCTGTGTTAGATAATGAAACTCACGTCCTCGGGTCCCGGCTCCCGGGCTGGTCTCAGCCGTCAGTGGCAAGCCAGATCGCGATGCCATGGACAAGACCAGAGGGTGAGGGCCGGAGAGCCGGTAGGAGCCCTGAGTCGCGATGCTCAGGCACCCCCCCTTTAACGTGCAAGATTTCGCCACCCAGGAAAAGGCACCAAATAACAAGCATGGTGGAATTAGAGCATAACCCTAAGGAAAAAGTAGTAAGGATACATGCCGCTGGGACTGGCCCGAGCGGCTTGGGGATAATGCAGCCCGAGGGGCGCCCCCAACAGGATAGGCTAACGACATGAAATAAAAGGGATACATGCCGCAGGGACGGACCCACGCAGCCTGGGAATAATGCGGCCTGAAGGCGCCTCCTCAAATTTAAAAATAAAACTTAACGATGTCACTGGTGATGTTGGGGATGAAGGGTTGTTGATGTAGCAGACTCGGTGGGCTGCGGGGCCGATCCTCCACGAGCCCCGAGGCCCAGGGCCTCGGGAGGCTCGGGAGGCGTTAAGCGGCTCCTCATGAGCCATCTCCATCTCCGCCAGGGGCTGCGGCGTGCGACCTCTTGAGCCTCCATGATGGTCCTCATGAGGCAGCTAGTGCGCAGCCCGCGTTTGGCGAGCCATAAGGCATGCGTGCGTGGCTGTGGGGCGGACTCTATAGCGTCCCACTCGTGAGGGCCAGAGGCGCTCTTGAGATGCGGCTCGGTTGAGCCCTGGTATGTCGATGCAGACAGCGCAGCCCACCATCCTCGCTGGATGGGGGCCCTGTGAGTAGGCGGCTACCCCTCATGACCCTTGACTCCTGAGGCTCTGTATGGCCTTTGATGAACTCTTGAGGGTTCTGCCCTCCTGGTCTTGCTCTGCTATGGAAGCGTGCTTGAAACACGCCTCACGTGGTGACCAAGCGCCTCCCTCGAGACCTTGGCGAGGTCGGCGGCCCTCGGGGAGAGCAACCGAGCCCTGCACGAGGAGGCGGCCGGGCGCCGCTTTCTGGCGATGGAAGGAGGCTCCCCTGGCAGTCACGGGCCTGAGGGGCTGTCTCTTGAAGAGCCGGGCGGTCGATGTCTTCTTCTTCTTGGAGTGCGGCCTCGGGAGGCCTCCTGCTCTTGTAGTGCAGGTCTTCCCGATGCGGCCTGAAAAGCTCGCTCCAGGGAGCACTGCGCATCTCTCTCTTCACGAGTGGCACCGTGATGACCCCGCCGCTTCTGGCATCTTGAGGATGTTGTAGCCATGGTGGAGTTCTGACCATGAACTTGGCCAACGCTGGGTACCCGAGGATGGCGTTGTACGGCAATGACGAATGTGGGCGACGTCGAAGTCGATGAGCTCGGTGTGGTAGTTGTCGCGGGCCTCGAAGGTGACAGGAAGGCGGACCTGCCCGATCGGGACCGTGGAGCCGTCGGTGACTCGGAGAAAGGCTTGGTTGGCTGAAAGCTGATCATAAGGCACTTGAAGATTGTTGAATGTCTCCACGGACAGGACGTTGAGCCCTGCTCCGCCCGTCGATGAGGGTCTTGGTGACTAGCACATTCTTGATGATTGGGGAACAAAGCATCGGGAGAACTCCAGTGTGGCTGCGAACTTGAGCTGATCCGCCGAAATTTGAACATGATGGCGCACGCTGACCACGAGAGAGGCGCGTGGACTCGAGCTTGGGAGGACTACATTCACCTCAAGGGCGAATTTGCTTGAAGATGCGGTGAGAGGCTGGGGCCTGTGCTCCGCCCAGGATGCAGGCGATCGCACGCGCTTCCTGGAAGCCCCCAGCCCCCTCGTCCTGATGACGGTCTCCGATTCTCCTTGGTGGCGGCTGCAGCGGAGGGAGGCCTGCGTTCCCTTGCGGGCGATCCTCACGAGGCTGATCCCTCCAGCTGGAGGAACTCCGTAGGGTCAGCCGTGCCGTCGTAGCGAGGAGGCAGGTCTGGCTTGAACTTGGCAAGCCACGCGACGCTGCGCAGCTCGGAGGTGAAGGCGCGGCATCCCGCCGTGGCCGCGGGGGGCCTCGGACGGCAGAGAGCTTGGTCTTGCAGGCCTCCCTGCGCCGCGGCTGGGGGAAGCGCAGGGTCTTGACGTCTTTGGAGCGGGAGCGCTGGGCAGCTTCTTGCGGGCGAGGAACTTCTTGGCAGCTCTGCTCTTGCAGCGCTGGCGCTGGAACAGGTTCCGCCCGAGGCCGCAGCGCCTTTGGGGCAGTGGCGCCGTCTTGAGGAGGAGGCGCACCGAGGCGCCTTCATCGCCAGCTGGGCGGAAGTGCGGTGCAGCGAGACGGACGGCGCTGGGTGCGCCTCTGCAGCGGACGAGCTCGGCGACTCGGTCGAGCCATTCTTCGTAGACGTCATCGACGGGGCGGTATTGTGGGAGCTCGTTGGCCGCGATGAGCGCAGCTCGGGCCTCCATGGCCGCGCGGGGCATGCGTGACGAAGAACCATCGTGGGTGAGTGAAGGCGTGGCGGTGCGGCCGTCCCGCCTCATGGACGGAAGTCTTTGGGGCGACGCTGCTTGCTCGTTCCCCGCCGGGCCGGTGGCGGTGTTGACGGCAGGCGACGGGGAACAACGAGGACGGCCGCCGACGGGAGCCGTTTGGGCGACGTGGGAGGCGAGGGCGGCTCGGCACTCGGCACGGGCCTGACGAGCGTCAGACATGGTTGCGGTGGTCGAGGAAGAACGAGGCGGCGAAAGGCAAATTCCGGCGCACCTACAGCGGCGCCAAATGTCGGATTTCGGGTTCCGGCAGACCCTTAAGGTTCGAACTCTGGGGTGCGCGCGGATATCCAATCCTCCACCGTCTCGTACCTCACCGAATCGCAAGGACCTAAACTACTAAGAAGAACAGCACAAGAGACACGAGATTTATGCCAGTTCGGGCCACCGTTGTGGTGTAATACCCTACTCTAGTTTGTGGTGTGGTGGATTGCCTCTTGGGCTGATGAAGAACAGTACAGGGAAGAACAGCCTCGCGAGGGTCTGTTCTTGGTGGATGTGATGAACTGCTAGGTGGTGTCCCGTCGCTCTAGTTTGAGGATCGGGTCTCTATCTCTATCAGATCTGGATGCCGATCGTCCGATCCCTTTCTATCCGATCGTTTCCTCTCCTCTACTATGGTGGCTAGCTCTACTTATATAGACGGTGGCCCTGGGCCTCTTCCCAAATATTGAGCGGGAAGGGCGCCGACAATTGGCCATTTTGAAGGGGAACAATGGATACACTTATCATGACTAAAGTTGGTCCTCGCCTGCCAAAGGTTCTAGTGATGACGCCTGCTTGGGCTCCACGATGACTCCCTTCCAGCCGTTGGGGCTGGTCTTGGTCTTGTTGCACCGAAACGGATGCCTTTGCTTGATGCTCTCGCCTGCGCTTGCTCCCTTTGCACCAAAGAGGAAAGGAGGGCGGCTGTTGGGCTGGCGCCCGCTTTGGCGCCCTTGGTGCGTCATGGCTTGCGTCATGGGCACCTCGCGAGGTACCTGCCTTGAACTCTCCGCCTCCTCATGAGCCAGCTGATGAGGCCGTGCACTGAGGAAGCTCCTGGTGCGTCCGCCCCATGATCTGGCCCCTCGCGAGGGTCTTGAGCTTGCGTTGATGAAGATGGGCCGTCCTGGGCCTCCTTTGAGCCATGCTGCAGGCCGCAGGCAGGCAAGTCTGGGGACCCCCATTCCCAGAACGCCGACAGCAGTCCCGGCTAGTTGATGTAGACCGGGCCGTACGGGCGGCGGGTTGTGCGCCTCCATTCATCGGGTAATATGTTACGGACTATCGCCGGGCGGAATATTGTCAGCCCGTGCTCCATACCCATGGTATAAACCATATTTGTAGTGAATGATTGTCCTGTATATAAAAATACACAGATCAAAGTAATTGTTCTTTGACAAAAATAATACGTGCTAATAAAATATACTTAGAGAGATGTCACCTGATATATTTTTCGGATGAAGCGACTGTACAACAATTTGACCAGGCGGTGGCCTTCACGTATAAACAACCACTCATCCATTGAGTTTTGAGTGGTTTTTTGCCCCTTGAATAACGCATCGAACCTTTGATGTCCTTGTCAGTTTGGCTTTTACGTAAACAGTACTCAAAGAGTACTACTCTATAACTGGAGTTACTTCGCTCAATTAGTACTAGATGACCAAACCACTCCATAGTTTGATGTCTAATCCTCTGTAAGTTGCAACACCATATAGATGTCAGTAGCTTGGCCTCAATCCAGAGCGGCAACCCGGCGTGGCAGCGACACACGATAGAGGTAGGCTGAGGCAGAGGCGACAACATGGCGACTCCTTGGCGCAGTACACCGACTCAGCGGAGGCAAGGCCGGCTTGATGAAGCGGGTTGATAGAGGAGCACCGCGGAGGATGGTGACCCGGCGGCTCACGAAGGCCGCAGCCACGCACGGCAGAGGCAAAGGCCGCTCCAGCGAGGACGGCTTAACACGGAGGCCCGGTGCAACGGCTTGAAGTGGCCATGGCGTAGGTCAGCAGTGGGGACGACTCGGAGGGCCCCGACGACTTTTGCACCGGGCGGCTCGGCGACTGGCCGTAACCACAACAACAAAGACGAAGCGGGGTGGTTCCGAACAAGGCCGTGTAGACGACGATTTAGCGATGGCGGCTCACCGGACAGCTCTCCAACAGCGGTTCTCCGCGAGGCAACTCAGCACGGCCACGCACGGCGACTTAACACCAAGGCCAGTGACTCGGAGTGGAGTTGCGCGGCGGCGGTTTACCGGACGGCTCTCCAACAGCGGCTCATAGGCACAGGCAAGTGATGACAGGCTTGAAGCGGTAGAGGACCGCGGCAGGTCGATAAAATGCAGGAGGCGGAGCAAATCCGCGGCGGGGCGGCTTGATGAACCAAGGTGGGTCTCAGCTGCAGCGGCTCGGACGACCGCGGAGGAGCGAATCACCAGGCCGGCTTAGTGCGCCCCCGTGGATGCAACAGGGGCGGTTTATCACCTGGCAGCAGCTGACGGTCGAGGCGGGTGGTCGAGACGAAGTGGAAGCGCCCCAGCGCTGGGCGGCTCAGAGGCGGAACGGCTGCGGCGAGCGTGGTGACTCAACCTGGAGGCGAACGGCGAGAGGCCGGGACGAGCGGGGCGCTTCCACTTCGTCTCATCACTAATTGGTTTTTGAGAGCTCACGTGATCAAATACAGGCCTTCAAGTAATATTTCGTGGTAGGAGTATTCTGTTGCCATCAATGTGCAAAAAATCGCAGCCAAAGGTATCTGAAAATTCATCGCTTAACACTTGGAGTAGATGGCAGAGCACTTGGGGAAACAACTTGAAGCAACACCGTGGCGTCTGCGGCCGCAATGACGGCGCCCGGTGACTTAGCTCGAAACCGGGTAAGGAGCAGCCTGAGAACGGTGGCGGCCCATGGCGATGTGGAGATGGTGCAAGAGCCAGCCGGAGTGGAGCGGAATAGGCCGCAGTCATGCCGGCTCAGGCGCGGCCTCGGCAGCCTGGATGCGAGCAACGAGGCGGGGCGGCCCTGAATTAGGTGCAGTGTGGCGGACTCATGGCGTTTCCACAACGGCGGCGGTGTAGGAGTCCGGGTTGTGGGCCCTTCCCTTTCTCTTTTTACTGGATCCATATTGACCAAGGCCTGTAGGATTTGCGTGCTGATAGCTTGCCTCTGATCAATCTCTCTTTTCCCTTGGTAATCACGTGCTAAGCCCACGCAATAGCTTTTCCTTCTTCAATTCTTGAATTAACCTCCTGGGAGATTTCTTGCATGCATGTAGCAATCAGAGTTTGACAAAAGAAAAAGGCGATTTTTACTTCAGGTGATGTACTAGTCGAAGGTACAACACTGAGCTTGATGTTTGATGTGATGGAATAGCTTCCACCGTTGTCGCTTTTGGTTTCTGCGCTGGGGAGTAGCAGTCATAGTTCCGGTTGATGTCTTCGGGAATTTAAACCGTGTATAATATGAAAAAGGTTTCAGACAACTTGACGGTCTCGGCGACTCTGTACGCGGCGGCGTCAACCCGCCGAAAGTGATCCGGCCATGATGGATCACCCCATCGCGTGTGACGGTGCACACAGAGGCAACCCTAATTTCTCCTCTTTGACTTGAACCTCACGGACCGTAAAATCTGAAACGATGAACTCAAAGTTGATGCAGATCCTCCGGAGCTGAATCTTTCTTATCCAAAAAATTGTGAATTTCTCGATCCTTGGGAGAGATCCCTTCAAGAACTCAACACCACCGTGCGCAGGCCCCACTGTGGGCGCCAACTGTCGTGGAGTTGTCATTGTAGATGTCCTAGTGTGAGGACTTAGTCGTGAGGCCAATGCATCTAAGTAGTAGCTTGAGAGGGGTTGAGCGGAATCGAGAGATGCAACACAAGACAAGGATTTAGAAAGCTTCGGGCCCCGGGAAACATCATCCGGTAGTAACCCTACATGTTGTTTGTGGCTAGGTCTCATTATCATCACAAGAGAGTCGCCGGTAAACCGGCTCTTTGTGTCTAGCCCTAGATATTGTTTCTTGCTTGTCCCTCTCTGCGGAGCCCTGCCCCTCCTTATATATGTTGAAGGGGCGGTTTAAATGACTAGTCCTAGTTGGATTAGAACTACTCTATTACAAGTGGAGTCCTAGTCTTGCTTCCTTTGTAGGAGAATATTCCTTATGTCTTCCTCTTAAACCGGCCCACAATAACATGAGCCGGCCTTTCATGAACCGCCCGTTGGGCCACCGGGTCTTGTCGCTCCTCTGACCCGCCTGCCAGATTACCAATGAATCGTAAACCGCCAGGTCCAAACGGGTCGCCAGTGAATCGCCAAGCTCTAGCCGGGTCATACATCCGGCGGTTTATACCGCGGGGTATATCCCCGAAACCACGTTCAATATGATTTTTCCCACGCATCGCGCCTCTTGACTGGGAATGATTCCTTGTAAGGTTGTGCTACTTTGCTTGATACGGCTCCTGTCTATTTCCATTTTGTGGAGTGTGTCCTCGTAAATGAAGTTTAGTTTGCTGCCGCCGTCCATGAGGACCTTGGTAAGTCGAAACCCGTCCACGATGGGACTGAGGACTAATGCGGCTGGCACTTGGACTGTCCTGTACTTCGGCTCGTCACCGGCATTAAATGTTATAGCCGTGTCGTTCCAAGGGTTTATTGCAGCGATTTGGCAGACTTCGGCGAGGTCACGAAGTGCTCTTTTGCGCTTGTTGTTTGAAGTGAATGTCTCGAAGACCGTCAATACTCTTGTGTCGTCGTTTTCTGGAGGGAGCTGTTCTGGGGCATCCTTCATGAGGATGTCCTTGCTGCTCTTGGCCATCTGCCGGAGTATACAACAAGCTCTAAGGTTGTAGGTTGCCACGGTATCTGGCGTCGTGTGTATTTTGCATGGACCATCGAGCCATCCCTCCAGAACGGTGCCGTGCCGCGTAATGGGTTTATGTTTCTTGACTGTCGGATTGGGCGTGCCATGGGGGTGCGCCCTCTTCGCCTGTAGGAGGAGTTGAGTTGGGACCGACGGTTCCCAGCAAGCTGCCTGAATTTTCCAGGCGCTTTCCATCGCGCTGTACTTCTGTACGATAGTTGCTAAGTCAGCGAACTTCAGTATGCGCAAATTGTTGCGGAACGCTGATATAGCGTCCTCGTCGCGGCAATCCTTTACCTTGTCTTTGACAAGGAGGAATCTGGCCCAAAAGTGGTGAAGCGTTTCCTGAGACTGCTGTTTTATGCTCGTGAGGGCGTCTATGTCCGGGTGGGTGGGTGGAATTAAATCCGAACCCTGACCTGGCCGATTATCCGGTGTTTGAAGACATTCCAGACTCAACAGTCCGGACTCCGGAATATCTTCTGATTGCTTAGGACTGCCGTCTGATTCTATGTTCGTAGGGTTGGTCGCATCCTTTCGCAGGCGGGTATCCGGCTCTTCCTGATCAGTGATCCGAACATAGTCCATCTTCGATATAGAAGAAGACTCGCCGTCCTGCTCCTCGACTACCGCTATCTGGTGGGTGACCGATGGAGTTGTGATTTCTCCTTGATCGGTTTTAGGCTCGATCCGATCGTAATCTGTGGTGATTCCCAAAGCGGCGATGTGATCTAGGAGTTCGTTCAAGGACGAAAACTCTGCCGGATCCATCTTCTTGGAGTTTTCGGAGTTGATGCGAAGGGGGTTTTCGATGGCCCGAGAGGTCATCGTCGGCTCAATGACCCGAGCAGGCGATCATAGTAAAACGCGGCCGGAGGGTTTGGCACAGGGCGAACTCCCCCGGAGGTGATGTTGTCTTTAAGGACAAGGCGAGCCATCGAGTCTTTTGTCGACGTCACAGTGGAACTCTCAATGAAAGCACCAATGTTGGTTTCAAAATCGGCGGATCTCGGGTAGGGGGTCATGAACTGTGCGTCTGAGGTCGATGGTTACAGGAGACAGGGGACACGATGTTTACCCAGGTTCGGGTCCTCTCTATGGAGGTAATACCCTACTTCCTGCTTGATTGATCTTGATGAATATGAGTGTTACAAGAGTTGATCTACCACGAGATCATAATGGCTAAACCCTAGAAGTCTAGCTTGTATGACTATGGTAATGTGTATATGCTATCCGGACTACGCCCTCCGGTTTATATAGACACGGAGGGATCTAGGGTTACATAGAGTCAGTTACATAGGAAGGAATCTTCATAGTTGATCACCAAGCTTGCCTTCCACGCCAAGGAGAGTCTAATCCGGACACGGGTAGAGTCTTCGGCCTTCATGTCTTCACAGCCCACCAGTCCGGCCCATGGATAACAGGCCGGACGCCCGAGGACCCCTTAGTACAGGATTCCCTCACCGAGCCACCCACATATCAAAGTAGTGAACACAAATCAAGACAACATGGTGAAAGTGACTATATAAAATTCCTGTGTGCCCTCAAGAACACTTTGCTTATTAAAAGAAACCATTTTGGCCGGTCCTTTGCCACAAAAGGATTGGGCTATCTTGCTGCATATTATTTGTCGTCACCGTTACGTGCTCATTACAAATTATATCCTGCTACCAAATTATCTATTACTTACAATTTCAGCGCTTGCAGACATTACCTTGCTGAAAACCACTTGTCATTTCCTTCTGCTCCTCGTTGGGTTCGACACTCTTACTTAACGAAAGGACTACAATTGACCCCCTATGTCGGCGTCCTGGGAACGGGAGTCCCCAGACTTGCCTGCCTATGGCCCACGACGTGGCTCCGCCAGCGTCCCCGTACGGCCCATCTTCACCAGCAAACATTCAAGACCCTCGCGAGGGGCCAAGCCTCATGAGGCGGATGACACAAGACCTCCTCGGGAGCGGCCTCACCAGGCTGGCTCGTGAGGGGCGAAGAGGTCAAGGCAAGGGAACCTCGCGAGGTTCCTACAATGTCAGCCGTGACGACCAAGGCCAGGTGAGCGCCAGGCGGGCGCCAGTGCGCATAGTGTCCTCGTTTACTCTTTGGTGTTAAAGGGGCAAGCGCATGCGAGGAGTCCCGAGGCATCAGGCAAAGGTTTCCATATCGGTGCAAGAAGACCAAGACCAGCAGGACAGTAGGACGGAGGTCACCGTGGAGCCCAAGACGGCGTCACCACCAGAGCCTTTGGCAGGCGAAGACCGCCTTTAGTCAGGATAGCTTGTACTAGTTGTCTCCCTTCGAATTTGGCCGTTGTTGGCTCCCTTCCCGCTCAATATTTTGGGAGAGGACCAGGGCCTCAATAAATAGGACTGGCCACCACAGCAGGAGGCAACTCATCTCACCTTGAACTCATCTCACCTTGGGCTAGATCCATCCTCACCCACACAAGTTCACCAAGCACAAGAACACCTCTCCTCAGGAGGCTGTTCTTCCCCTTGTACTATTCATCCTCAGCCCAAGAGGCAATCCACCACACCACACTGGAGTAGGGTATTACATCACAACTGTGGCCCGAACCAGTATAAACCTCGTGTCTCTTGTGTTGCGGGTTCGTCGAGCTAGGCTTTGAGATCGCGGTGAGGCTAAGGGCGTAATTAGGTAGGGGGAGATCTTCGTGCGCACCCCAGTGTTCGAACCTCAAAGTTTTTGCCAGAACCCGAAATCCGGCATTTGGCGTGCCAGGTAGGGGTGCACCGAAGCTTTCCTTACGTCGATCCGTGTCCCGTCACTTCGTCGTCTCCAGGGCGGATGCTCGTCGAGCCTGCGCTGAGCGTTGGGACGCCCTTGCTGCCCGAGTTGCTCAGACCGCTCCTGTTGGCGGGACTCCCCGTCATTCTCCGTCACCTGCCGCCAACGCCGCCACCGGCCCGGCGGGAAACGAGCAGCAAGCATCCTCATTGCACCCCTCGGTGCGGCGGGACGGCCGCACTGCCACTCTGTCGCTGTCTCCGGCCAGCTCGTCGTCTCACGCTCGTCGCGCTCCCAAGACGCGCTGCTCATGGCACGTGAGCTCCTGCGCTACCGCCCCGTCGACGACCTCTACGAGGACTGGCTGGACCGCATCACCGAGCTCGTCAGCACCGCAGGGGGCTCCCCTGTGCCATATCTCTTGCTATCTCGCCCTCCGCCAACTGCGGGCGATGTGGCGCACGCAGCGCCTCCACCGCCTCTCCACCAAGACGGCGTCCTGGCGCCAAGGCATGCGGCCTCCCGGCGTGACCCACCACGCCGGGCGCCTGCGCGAGAAGAAGGAAGCTGCCAAGAAGTTCCTTGTCCGCAAGAGAACGCTCCCACGCTCCCAGCACCAATATGATAAGACCGTGCTCCGCCTGCGATGGCGGTGCGCGGACATCAAAGGCAGGCTCGACATCAGCAAAGGGTCCCGGTGGCCACCGCAGGTGCCGCGCCTTCACCCCTGAGCTGCGTAGCGTCGCGTGGCCGGGCATCTTCAAGCCAGACCTGCCACCTCTGTATGAAGGCACCCCCGAACGGCGGCCAACGGCGATGAAAATGTCATGGCGAACTGGTTCCCCATGGCTCTCAAGGATGGTGCTCGTTCGTGGCTCCTGAACCTGCCCCCAGGCTCCATCTCCTCCTGGAACGAGATGCGCGACCGCTTTGTCGCCAACTTCGAGGGCACTCACGACCGCCCTCTGGCCGCGGGTGACCTGCGCCGTATCAAGCAGCAGCCAGGAGAGACCCTACAAAAGTACATCCAGCGCTTCAACAACGTTCGCCTCAAGAGACCCAAGGTAACGAACGAGGCCATCATCTCCGTGTTTTCTGACAGCGCCCGCGACGTCAAGATGAAGGAGGAGCTCGCCATCCATGAGGAGCCGTGCACGACCTTGGAGCTGTTCAATCTGGCGACCAAGTGCGCAAGAGCTGAGGAAGGGCGCCTTTCCCTCCTCGAGCTCCCGGCTGCCGACCCTGAGGAGAAGAAGGCCAATGCCAAGGACGTGAAGCACAAGGGAGTGGTCGTTCTTGCAGCGGAGCCGAAGATAAAGCGCGGTCGGGACATTCCTGAGTCGTCTAAGAGCAGCCGTCCGTTCTGCCCCTTCCACAACGTCCACAACCACAACACTAATGACTGTCAAGAGCTCAGGGCCATTCGGGACGGACACCTCGATCGACGCCCCGAGCGCAACGACCGAGGCTACGGCCGAGGACGAGGACATGACAGAGGACGCTAGGACGATCGTGGCCCTCGCTAGGAGTGGCGCGACCGGCCTTGCGAAGATCGGTGGCAGGACCAGCCTTGTGAGGGCGCATGGAGGGATCAGCCTCGCGAGGACCACCCTCAGGGCAATGCTGGACTTCCACCGCTGCCGCCACCGCCAAGAAGGAACGATGACAACCATCAGGACGAGGGGGCTGGGGGGTTCCAGGAGCCGCGTGCTATCGCCTGCATCTTGGGCGGAGCTCAGGCCCCAGCCTCTCAGCGTATCTTCAAGCATTTTGCTCGCAAGGTGAACGCGGTCCTCCCCAGGCTCGAGGCCACATGCCCGCTTAGGTGGTCCAAGTGCGCCATCACCTTGATTCGGCCGAGATCAGCTCAAGTCTTGGCAGCCACCACCGGCGCGCTCCCGATGCTTTGCTCACCCATCATCAGCAACGTGCAAGTCACCAAGACCCTCATTGATGGTGGCGCAGGGCTTAACGTCCTGTCCAATGAGACGTTTGACGGCCTTCAAGTGCCATACGATCAGCTCCAGCCTACCAAGCCTTTCTCAGGAGTAACCGACGGCTCCACCACCCCGATAGGGCAGGTCCGCCTCCCTGTCACCTTCAGACAGCGCGACAACTACCGCACTGAGCTCATCGACTTCAATGTCGCCCACATCCGTCTGCCGTACAATGCAATCCTCGGATATCCGGCCCTGGACAAGTTCATGGCAGTGACACACCACGGCTACAACGTCCTCAAGATGCCAGGGAGCGGCGGAATCATCGCAGTTCCTTGCGAAGAAAGAGATGCGGTGTGCTCCCTCGAGCGCGCCTTCCAAGCAGCGTCAATCGAAGATCCCGACAACAATGCAGCACAGTACCCTCCTGAGGTCGTCCCCAAGAAGAAGAAGAAGCTACTCCGCATAGAGCCTCAAGAGAACAGCACCGAAAGTGGAGCCACGTCAGGATCGACGCCCGCGCCTGGGGCGCCTCCCTCCCTTGCATAAGAAGGCATGCCCAGCGCCCTCCTCGGGCAGGGCTCGGGGGCTCTCTTCTGTAGGGCCTCCGACCTTGCCAACATCACGAGGGAGGCGCTCGGGCACCACGCGATGGGCGTGCCGCAGCACGATCCCCTCGGGACGATCTTTGGGCCGAGGAGCGCCAGGCGCTCAGGAGTTCATTGCCAAGACCACTCAGGAACTGCAGGATGCGAGAGCCATGCGCGGCGACCGCCGCTCACCTGGCGCGGCTCCCCATCCAGGCGAGGATGGCGGGCTACGCGTCTGCATCGACGTCCCAGGGCTCAACAGGGCCGCATCTCAGGAGCTCTTCTGGCCTTTGCGCGTGGGATGCTACGAGGGCCCACCTCACACCTACGTCTGCATGCCGTTTGGCTTGCCGAGCGTGGCGTCCGCCTTCCAGTGCAATCTGCGGAGCATCCTGGCGGCTCGGGAGGCCAGGCATCACGCAGTCCTGACGGAGATGGAGACGGTCCTCAGGGAACCGCCTGGACCCCCAGAGCCTCCGGAGGCTCATGGTTCCGGAGGCTTGTGTGGAGCAACACCTTCACCACGCGTCTTATGCTACCTCAACACCCCTTCGACAACAGAACCAGGTGACATTTTCCAAGTTTATTTAGCTGGGAGCGCCCCTCGGGCTGCATCTTTCCCAGACCACGTGGGTCTGTCCCTGCGGCATGTATCCTTTTATGTCTTTAGCTTACTCTGCTGGGAGCGCCCCTTGGGCTGCATTACCCCCAAGCCGCTCGGGTCCAGCCAAGTGGCATGTATTGTTCTTGCATTTACCTGAGCTAGTTCACTTTCCATGCATAATCTATCTATGGTTATCACCTGCTTGATTGTCACCCACCATGGGAGCTACACACTCTGGCACGGCGGATGTGCTCGGGTCTGTCCCTGCAGCACCGACAAATCTTAATGGTCGAGCTATGGCTCGCGGCACGCCCCGCGCACGTCACCTCACCAGGCCCTCGGTGCCTTCATCTTCTTGCAGGGCGACCTGCGGCAGACCGACAATCATCGTGGCAATCTGTGTTTTCCCTCGTATAGACCTGTAGGAACCTCCCGAGAACGACAGCGGGCGGTACCCCAGGCTCCAACTTCTTCTCCCATGCGATTCGCTTGCGCGTTAAAGGGGGGGGGCGCTCCTGACCATCGCGACTCAGGGGCTCTTACTGGCTCTCCAGCCCTCACCCCCTGGCCTTGACCACGGCATCACAACCTGGCATACCAGTGGCGGCTGAGCTCGCTCAAGGGCCGGGATCTGAGGACGCAGAGCACACGGAAGAGCGTGGAAAAGAGGGGGGCTTGCACCGGCCCAACCTAGCTACCCTACAGCGGTTGACGCGCAAGTCTGGCGCGACACTAGGAGCCAGCTTAGGAATGCCAAGATAAGCCTCGCGACTAGATCGACCCAGCACTACAACATCGGACCTTCACCTGGGGCAGCCTTGTTACGGCAACACCGCCACCCTTTCTTGCTTCTCGGTAGTTGCTTGAGCGCTAAAGGGGACCTCTTGGGCATCCCGCCCCAGGAGCTTTTACCGGACCTCGGGCCGCTCACCTCCTGGCCTTGACCACGACATCGCGACCTGGCATACCAGTGACGGTTGCAGCCTGCCTGGGGCCTGTCGGCGTAGAGCACCATACTGCCGTGGGGTTAGAAAGGGGGTACTGAGCCAAAACAAGACATGCGCTCGCCAACCTTCATGATAAAGATAATATGAACAAAAGGCATTATAGGTTCTTTACACGCCCACACGGGGTTTATTTCGATTCCTCGCAGGGAACAAAAGAAGGGGAGTTCCTTGGAGCCCTATGTACACGCGCCAGCGCAGCCGATGCCATCATCAACAGTGGGCCACGGGAGGCCGGCGCCAACCCCATCCAGATCAACGACAGGGACAGCCGGACGCCGCGGCCTTGCTCCGGGCCCGGTGAGAGCTCGGAGGCACATAGCTGTCATCGCTCGTCTCCGGGGTCTCGTAGAGCTCGGGAGAGTAGCTGAACTCCCAAGCGCCACCGCTGCTACTGGAGGAGCCGCTGGAGAAGCCAACGGTGCGCCCGGCGCTGGCCGCTGCACCGTCCCGGCGACCCCCTCCAGGGCAGCACTCCAAGCGGCGGCCTTCCGCGTCGAAGACCTTGAAGAACATCGTGGAGGCGCCGTCGTACCTGAAGTGGATGGTGAGGGCGCCTTCCGTGGCAGACCGGGCAACCTCGCCCGGCCATGGGTCATGAAGACCTTGCCTGGGGAGACGGTCTCGACCTCCGCCCCAGTCGTCGGGGTCTCACAGTCGGCGTGCTGCAGCCAAAGCTACAGGGGGCCCTCGGCGGCATCTCGGCGGAGAAGAACTAGGGAAGCGGATCTAGGTGCGCTGAGGCATCGCCACCCACATCACTAGTTTGCGCAAGGAGTCCGTGGCGTAGACTCCTGTGGCGACGGCGTTGGTCACCGCGACGCGGCGACCACGGCCCGGTGCGGGCGGCGGCACTCATCGCCTCCGGCCTCACGACCATGTCGTGGCGGTGGCTCGGCCTCTTCTTTGGCGAAAGTGGCCCAGGTTCGTCACGAGGGGGGGGGGGTTTCCCTTTCTCTGTGGCTGAAAACCTTCGAATAGGCGCCATGGGAGTCGTTGCTAGCTATGGAGTGAGGAAGAAGAAGCGAGCGGAGCAAGAAGAGATGAGCAACGGGGGCTCTGCCCCCCTCCTCATTTATAGCAGGAGAAGGCCAACCGGCGATCCCCACAATCACAGGTAATGATGATATTTCTCTGCATGCACCAGGGACTCGTCAAGTCGGGCAGTTGCCGAGGCAGCGTGGGGAAGCAGAGACGCCCACGTCCAATCAGTTGCCACGCGTCGACCAAGGCCGCAGGCTGTTGGGGCCCGCGGTGCTCCGCACTGGCCCTTTGGCTTCACCTCGAAGCCAAGTCCGAGCACGCCTTGGGCCCGGGGCTACTATCGGCGTCCTGGGAAAGGGGGTCCCCGGACTTGCCTGCCTGCAGCATAAGGCGTGGCTCCGCCAGCGGCCCCGTACGGCCCATCTTCACCAGCTAACATTCAAGACCCTCGCGAGGGGCCAAGTCTTGCGAGGCGGACGACACAAGACCTCCTCAGGAGCGGCCTCACCAGGCTGGCTCGCGAGGGGCAGAGAGATCAAGGCAAGGGAACCTCGCGAGGTTCCTACGACATCAGCCGTGACGACCAAGGCCAGACGGGCCGCAGGCGGGCGCCAACGCGCACAGTGTCCTCGTTTCTTATTTGGTGTTAAAGGGGCAAGCGCAGGCGAGGAGTCCCGAGGCATTAGGCAAAGGTTTCCATATCGGTGCAACAAGACCAAGACCAGCAGGATAGAAGGACGGAGGTCACCATGGAGCCTAAGACAGCGTCACCACGAGAGCCTTTGGCAGGCGAAGACCGCCTTTAGTCAGGATAGCTTGTACTAGTTGTCTCCCTTTGAATTTGGCTGTTGTTGGCTCCCTTCCTGCTCAATATTTGGGGAGAGGACCAGTGCCTCTATAAATAGTACTAGCCACCACAGCAGGAGGCAACTCATCTCGCCTTGAACTCATCTCACCTTGGGCTAGATCCATCCTCACCCACACAAGTTCACGGAGCACAAGAACACCTCTCCTCAGGAGGCTGTTCTTCCCTTATCTTGTTCATCCTCAGCCCAAGAGGCAATCCACCACACCACATTGGAGTAGGGTATTACACCACAACGGTGGCCCGAACCAGTATAAACCTCATGTCTCTTGTGTTGCGGGTTCGTCGAGCTAGGCTTTGAGATCACGGTGAGGCTAAGGGCGTGATTAGGTAGGGGGAGATCTTCGTGCGCACCCTAGTGTTTGAACCTTGAGGGTTTTGCCGGAACCCGAAATCCGACACCCTACACTTGTGGTTCATCATGGTGCTGTTGGAGAATGTTGCAGAAAATAAATTTTTTTCCTATGGTTTCACCAAGATCCATCTATGAGTTCATCTAGCAACAAGTGATAGGAGTGCATCTACATACGTTTGTAGATCGCGAGTGGAAGCGTTCAAGAGAACGGGGTTGAGGGAGTCGTACTCGTAGTGATCCAAATCACTGATGACCAAGTGCCGAACGGACAGCACCTCCGCGTTCAACACACGTACGGAGCGGATGACGTCTCCCGCACCTTGATCCGATGGGAGGAGGGAGAGGTTGAGGAAGAAGGCTCCAACAGCAGCACGACGGCGTGGTGGTGATGGAGTGGCAGTTCTCCGGCAGGGCTTCGCCAAGCTCACGCGGAGGAGGAGAGGTGTTGGGGAGGGGAGGGGCTGTGCCTAGGATGTTGTTTGCAGCCCTCCCCTCGCCCCTCTATTTATAGGGGAAGGGGGAAGGGGGTTGACCCCCTCTAGATGAGATCTAGAGGGGGGGGGGGCGGCGGCTAAGAGGAGGGGGCTTGCCCCCCAAGCAAGGGGGGCGCCCCCCCGAGGGTTTCCCCAGCCCTAGGCGCATGGGCCCAAGGGGATCGCCCAGCCCTCCAGGGGCTGGTTCCCTGACCACTACGGCCCATGAGGCCCTCCGAGAGAGGTGGCCCCTCCCTGTGGACCCCCGGAACACCTCCGATGGCCCCGGTACAATACCGATATGACCCCGAAACTTTTCGGTGACCGTATGACAACTTCCCATATATAAATCTTCACCTCCGGACCATTTCGAACTCCTCGTGACGTCAGGGATCTTATCCGGGACTCGAACAACATTCGGTAATCACATACAAGTCTTCCTAATAACCCTAGCGTCACCGAACCTTATGTGTAGACCCTACGGGTTCGGGAATCATGCTGAACATGACCGAGACAGCTCTCCGGCCAATAACCAACAGCGGGATCTGGATACCCATGTTGGCTCCCACATGTTCCACGATGATCTCATCGGATGAACCACGATGTCGAGGATTCAAGCAACCCGTATACAATTCCCTTTGTCAATCGATGCGTTACTTGCCCGAGATTCGATCGTCGGTATCCCAATACCTCGTTCAATCTCGTTACCGGCAAGTCACTTTACTCATACCGTGTCGTGATCCGTGACCAAACACTTGGTCAGTTTGAGCTCATTATTATGATGCATTACCGAGTGGGCCCAGAGATACCTCTCCATCATACGGAGTGACAAATCCCAGTCTCGATCAGTGTCAACCCAACCTACACTTTCGGAGATACCCGTAGTATACCTTTATAGTCACCCAGTTACGTTGTGACGTTTGGTACAGCCAAAGCACTCCTACGGTATCCGGGAGTTACACGATCTCATGATCTAAGGAAAGGATACTTGACATTGGAAAAGCTCTAGCAAATGAACTACAGGATCTTGTGCTATGCTTAGGATTGGGTCTTGTCCATCACATCATTCTCCTAATGATGTGATCCCGTTATCAATGACATGCAATGTCCATAGTCAGGAAACCATGACTATCTATTGATCAACGAGCTAGTCAACTAGAGGCTCACTAGGGACATGTTGTAGTCTATGTATTCACACGTGTATTACGATTTCCGGATAATACAATTATAGCATGAATAAAAGACAATTATCATGAACAAGGAAATATAATAATAATCCTTTTGTTATTGCCTCTAGGGCATATTTCCAAAAGGTGCAACATTTATGATGCGTATGATATCAGAAGCAGTTCATGATTGTAAAGCGTGTACTAGTTTGGTTGCACCGTTTGTGATATTGTCTGACATCACACATGCTTTGCAAACAGCAAATGTGTCCATGGTCACACATGTTTTCTCTCTGTGAACCGTGTCGGATTATGATGTATGATGACCCACAAGTATATGGGATCAATTTTCGCCTTTTTGATAAGTAAGAGTGTCGAACCCAACGAGGAGCAGAAGGAAATGACAAGTGGTTTTCAGCAAGGTAATGTCTGCAAGTGCTGAAATTGTAAATAATAGAGTAGTTTGATAGCAAGATAATTTGTAACGGGCAAATAATGATAATAGTAACAAAAGTGCAGCAAGATAGCCCAATCCTTTTGAGGCAAAGGACAGGCCAAAACGGTCTCTTATAATAAGCAAAGCGTTCTTGAGGGTACACGGGAATTTCACCTAGTCATTTTCATCATGTTGATTCGATTCGTGTTCGCTACTTCGATAATTTGATATGTGGGTGGACCGGTGCTTAGGTGTTGTTGATACGTCTCCAACGTATCTACTTTTTCTCATGCTTTTCCTCTTGTTTCGGACTCTAATTCGCATGATTTGAATGAACCTAACCCCGGACTGACGCTGTTCTCAGCAGAAGTACTATGGTGTTGTTTTTGTGCAGAAATAGAAGTTCTCGGAATGGAACGAAACTTTGCAAGGATTTTTATGGAATAAATGAGAATTTCTGGAGCCAAGACCCACCAGAGAGGGGCCCCTGGGAGGGCACAACCCACCAGGGCGCGCCTAGGTGGATTGTACCCACCTGGTGGCCCCGCTGACGACCCCCTGATACTATAAAATCACATATTTCCAGAAAAAAATCAGGGAGAAAGAATTATCGCGATCCACGAGATGGAGCGGCCGCCAAGCCCTGTTCTTCCTCGGGACAGCAGATCTGGAGTCCGTTTGGGGCTCCGAAGAGGGGGATCTTCGTTCTTCGTCATCACCAACCCTTCTCCGTCGCCAATTCCATGATGCTCCCCACCGGGAGTGAGTAATTCCTTCATAGGGTCGCTGGTCGGTGAGGAGTTGGATGAGATTCATCATGTAATCGAGTTAGTTTTGTTAGGGCTTGATCCCTAGTATCCACTATGTCCTTGGATTGATGTTGCTATGACTTTGCTATGCTTAATGCTTGTCACTTTGGGCCCGGGTGCCATGTACTCAGATTTGAACCGTTTATGAATTCATCATTATATCCATGTTTTAGATCCGATCTTGCAAGTTATAGTAACCTATTACGGTTATGATCCGACAACCCCGGAGTGACAACAATCGGGCCCACTCTCGGTGATGACCGTAGTTTGAGGAGTTCATGTATTCACTATGTGTTAATGCTTTGTTCATGTTCTCTATTAAAAGGAGGCCTTAATATCCCTTAGTTTCCAATATGGACCCCGCTGCCCTGGGAGGGTAGGACAAAAGATGTCATGCAAGTTCTTTTAATAAAGCACATATGACTATTTACGGAATACATGCCTACATTATATCGATGAACTAGAGCTAGTGCCGTATCACCCTAGGTTATAACTGTCACATGATGAATATCATCCAACAAGTCACCGATCCAATGCCTACGAATTTAACTTATATTGTTTCTGTTGCGTTACTACTGCTATCATCACTGTTACACTTGCTACAAAATTACTGCTATCACTTTTACTACTACCGTTGTTGTTGTCACAATTATCAAAACTATCATATTACTGTGCTACTGATCACTTTGCAGTAGATAATTAATCTCCAGGTGTGGTTGAATTGACAACTCAGCTGCTAATACCTTCAAATATTCTTTGGCTCCCCTTGTGTCGAATCTATAAATTTGGGTTAAATACTTTACCCTCGAAAATTGTTGCGATCCCCTATACTTGTGGGTTATCAAGACCTTTTTCTGTCGCCGTTGCCGGGGAGCATAGCTATATTTGTTGAGTCACTTGGGATTATTATCATATTATCACTATGAAGAATCTGAAGGATCCAAAGACTAAGATATTTCCCTCAAGTATGAGGGGAGGTAAGAAACTGCCATCTAGTTCTGCTTTAGATTCACCTTCTGTTATGAGTAAAGTTGCAACACCACCACATGCTATCAATTATGATATGTCGCAAGTTATTGATGATGCTACTTCTACTATGAATGATGCTTATGATGATGCTAGTACCTTGCTTGCTAATGACGATGTGCCACTTGGTGATTTTCTTGATGAACAAATTGTTAGAGTTATACAACATGATGTTGTTGAATCTGATGATGAGCTTGAAACTGAAACTCCTGAAACACTTGCTAGAACTAGCCTTCCTAGATATGAATTGCCTAAGGTACCGGAAGGATATGTTATGAGTGAAGAAGCAACTAGAGATATTCTTGCTTGCAATGATAGAGAGGATCTAGATAAATTACTACAAAAGTATAAAGAAAAATCTCTGAATGCTAGAATGAAATGTGATCCTAAGTTTGCTACTTCGCCTATCTTTATTGATGATAAGGATTATGAATTCTCTGTCGACCCAGAGTTAATTAATTTGGTTGAATCTGATCCTTTCTATTGTTACGAAACTGAAACTGTTAAGGCACATCTTACTAAGTTGAATGATGTAGCCACCCTTTTTACTCATGATGAGAAAACTCGCTACTACTTTATTCTCAAATTATTTCCTTTCTCATTAAAGGGTGATGCTAAAGCTTGGTACAATACTCTTGCTCCTGGTTGTGTGCGTAGTCCCCATGATATGATTTATTACTTCTCTGCAAAATATTTTCCTGATCATAAGAAACAAGCTCCCTTACACGAAATATTGAACTTTGTGCAAACTAAAGAAGAGAGTCTCTCACAAGCTTGGGGGATGCTTTGCCAGTTACTTAATGCTTTGCCTAATCATCCTCTTAATAAAAATGAAATACTTGACATCTTCTATAATGGACTAACTGATGCTTCTAGGTACTTCCTAGATAGTTGTGTTGGTTGTGTTTTCAGGGAACGAACTGTTGGACAAGCTGAAGAATTATTGAATAATATATTGAAAAACTATGATGATTGAACTATTCCTGAACCACCGCGTGAACCCACTCCAAAGAAGAGGCGTATATTATATCTCAGTCCTGAAGATATGCAAGAAGCAAAGAAATCTATGAAGGAAATAGGAATTAAAGCTGAGGAAGTTAAAATTTTACCTCCTATTGAAGAAATACATGGGCTTAATACACCATCATTGCCTAAGGTGGTAGAGGTAAATTCTCTTATGAAGTTCAGTGATAATGATAATCCTCATCATATGCATCCTAGTCAATGCCTTTATGAGTTTGAAAACTACATTAGAAAACAAGATCACTTCAATGCCAATGTTATGAAACAATTGAAATATAATTCTGATATGATTGCTCGCTTGAGTGACTTGTTATTTAGAATATCAAATGATGTTACAGGTGTGGAAAAACATGCCTCTATGGTTCAAACTCAGTTAGAACAAGTTGCTAAATCTCAAACAGAATTACTTGATGAAATGAATCATAATATGCATGAATTTGATGTTAGAGCTGCAACTAGAGGAGGTAAAATGACCCAGGAACCACTTTGTCCTGAGGGACAACCAAAAAGAAATTAGCAAGATTCACAAAGAGCTAACACTAGTGCACCTAGTCCTTCTAAAAAGAAAAAGAAAATGATAGGACTTTGCATACTTCTAATGAACCTGTAATGGAAAAACCTCCTGATCTCTCATGCTAAAACTCAATCTGGCAATGAACACTCACCTACTGATAAAGAAAAATATAATGATGAAGTTCATGAAGACTCTCAACCAAATGAAAAACAACCAGACAATGATGTTGAGATAGAACCACCTGTTGATCTTGATAACCCACAACCTAAAAATAAAAGATATGATAAAAGGGACTTTGTTGCTAGAAAAGCGGTAAAGAAAGAGAACCGTGGGTTCAAAAACATATGCCTTTTCCACCCAAGTCAACTAAAAAGAAAGATGATGAAGACTTTGAATGCTTTCTTTGAAATGTCGAGGCCGATCTTTTATGCGTGCTAAACAGTGATATCTTGAAAATGCCTCCTTATGCAAAGTATATGAAAGACATCATCACAAAAAAGAGAAAAATACCGGAAGCTGAAATCTCCATTATGCTTGCTAATTACACTTTTAAAGATGGAGTACCTAAAAAACTTGGAGATCCGGGAATACCAACTATACCTTGCTCTATCAAAAAGAATTATGTGAAAACTGCTTTGTGTGATTTAGGAGCTGTTGTTAGTGTTATTCCTTTCTCTTCATATAAAAGACTTGACTTGAATAAACTCACACCTACTGAAATATCTTTGCAAATGGTTGACAAATCAACTGCCATACCTATCGTTATCTGTGAGGATGTGCCTGTTGTTGTTGCTAATGTTACTATTTTGACTAACTTTGTTATACTTGAGATGCCCGAGGACGACAACATGTCGATTATCCTTGGTAGACCCTTCTTGAATACTGCAGGGGCTGTTATTGATTGCAATAAAAGCAAGGTCACTTTTCATATTAATGGTAATGAGCATACAGTGCGTTTTCCGAAGAAACAATTCCAAGTGAATGGTATTAATGTTATTGAAAAATTTCCGACAACACTATTGTAAGTTTTCGAATACCTCTACCTACTGTCAAAAAGAAATATGAAATGCTTATTGTTGGGGAAATGCATATTCCCATTGAGTTAACTTAGTGATTTACGAAAGTTCTTCGGTTTCATGCTAGTCAAAAGTAGTTGTTAATAGGACTTGATCAACCTTATTAATGAATCATTTTTGAACGGTATGAAGTTGATGAGTTTATTAAGCACTACCTTCTGTCCCTACCTTTTGTTTTCTGTTTTTATTAGTTAAATAAAATAAAATGCCATGTTTTGTCTGTTTTCTGAATTTCCAGTGCAATAAAAAATGACCCAAAAATAAAAGTTCTCAGAATGCCCTGAAAATTTTATATGGTTTTTTTCCTGAATATTTAATAATTTTTGGTGCAAATAATACCAGAGGGAGGTGCACCAGGTGGGCACAACCCACCTGGGCGCGCCAGGACCCAGAGGTGAGCCCTGGTGGGTTGTGGTCCCCACGTGGGCCCCCTCACTTATCTCTTTAGCCCACATCATCACTCACCTCCAGAAAAAATCCCCATTGCTCTCTCTCCCGTGTTCTTGAGCTCAAACCCGCGGATTTCGATCTCTTTGCTCGAAGCTCCATTTTTGAAACTATTTTGGGGGATTGTTGCTTGGTATGTGACTCCACCATTTGTCCAATTAGTTTTTGTTTTAGTGGTTTATACTTTGAATAAATAGTTACTCTTGGTGCCGCTGTAGATGTGCTTGCATGTTGAATTCTTAGTGTTCTAAGTAGTTTGAATGCTTGCTATGGATTCTATGCATCCCTTTGACTAGTTGCTATCAATCTTGTAAAGTTTTGTTGACAAATTTTTGTCACACCAAAAATTTTATTTTCATAAAATTGTACGCGGACATGATGAACCTATTTGGAAGGAGTTCTTTGAGGAGACGATCCTCAGGGCCATCTTCTAGTGACAGTCATGCTCGTCGGTCCTATGTTGAACCAAGTGAAAGTTCCACGCGAGATGCCGCCACGAAGACATGTTTATGGCCTAGCGATGAATATATGGTGCGTGTGGGCATCAAGGAGGAATTTGAGCAATATGTTCACAATGCTAGTCTTGGTCCCTACCTCTCAGATAAGTGTGAACAACACCAACTTCTCACTGAATCATTTGCCAAAGGATTTAAATATTTTCCACGTGAGTCTAGGGTGTCTTTCAAGCTTTATGATGAACCATTTACAATCCCACTGGAGTATTTTGCTTACCATCACAAACTTACATTCTGGGGCTCTCTCGATGAGCCATCAAAGGCTGAGTTTGAGTCTTTCTTGATTAGCCTTTGTTACGGTGAAGGTAGGGGAGTGAGACAAGGAAGAATAAAGAGCGTTCACTTTCCTGCAATTCAGTACCTTGCATTATTTAACGGGAAATGTATCATAGTCAAGCAAGACTGTAGCATACTTTGTGCACCAGACTTGAGCCTCATTCACGCCGCTCTCGCTGGTGAAAGGAATTATAATCTTGGAGCGATTGTTGCACGTAGACTTCATCATAACGCTAAAGTGGTTGGTTCTATGGTGGAATTTACGCCACATGTCTAGCACGAGGGCTAGGTGTTTCACCTTTGCCTTTTGATTCTATCCTACCCACTCGGTATTTAGATTTTGATGCCTTAAAGGAGCATAAGATTCTCAAGGGAAGGGCTGATAACTTCACTTATAATTTCTTGTTTAACCAATCACATGTTGTGGACACATATTTGCCTGCACCTGCTCTCTTTGATTATCACAGCAAGGGAAGATATTTTGTTCTTGAGAGCGAGGCCCGAGCTCACAATGCAGTAGTGCTGGCAGCACGGCAGGCCGAGGCATCCGCACCGAGAGCCTCTGTGAGCTACCACGCTGACTACTACCCTCCAGGCTACTGACTGATTACCAACTTAGGCCAAAAGCCTAAGCTTGGGGGAGTACGTGTTTCCATCGACTTTACATTCATGCCCACTTATTCTGTCTGTCGGTGTTCACACTTTTTCATTGTATCATCCATGCTTAGATTTATTTTCTTGCTTTCTTCTTGTGTGTTTGAAAAACATTAGGAAAACCAAAAAAATTAGTTGTAGTAACTTACTTTCTATGCATGCTTAGTAGTAGCACTAAAAAGAAAATCCAAAAAGATTTCCTTGTTCTTCTTTTGCTTGTTTGGAGCTTTCCCGTGTAAATAGTTTTTCTCGTTTTTGCTATTTATAGTTCTTGTTGAAGAAAACCAAAAACTCCAAAAATATTTCAGTGTGTTTCTCTGAATTTCTTTTCTTTTTATTCCAGTTGTACCGAGGAGAAGACCACGATGAAAATGTTGAGTGGCTCTCATATGAATATTTGTTGAATTAATAAAGAGCACATTTTACCTTGTCTTCTCCTATTGAATAAAATGTTTGCAGATTCAAGCTTAGTCCATGGCACTCTTGCACTATTATTATTTTTATATCATTCGGTCGTGCAAGTGAAAGGCAATAATGACGACATTCGATGAGCTGGCCGTGGCAAAGAGAAACTGGTATGAACTCGACTTGTTCTATCTGTGTAAATATGTTTAACCTAGTATCCAGGCTTCAGACCATTATGATTAAACATGTTTGCAATGACAATTAGAGATTATAGTTTCTCATGCCATGCATAAGTAGCTGGAGTTGATAATGATTTATCTTGGATATCAATATAGTGTTAAAATGATTGTGATGTTGTATGATGATATGGTATCCTCCTCTGAATGTTCAAGTGGCTTGACTTGGTACATCTTCATGCATATAGTTGAATCAAAACCAACATAGCCTCTATAATATTTATGTTCATGGTGTTCATATCCTACTCATGCTAGTGTCCAATGTTACTTACACATAATGCATGGTTATGATCGTTGTTGCTCTCTAGCTGGCCGCTTCCCAATCTTAATTGCTAGCCTTCGTCTGTACTAAGTGGGAATTCTACTTGTACATCAAAAACCATGAACCCAAAGTTATTCCAGATGAGTCCACCATACCTACCTATATACGGTATTACCCTGCCGTCCTAAGTAAATTTGCATGTGCCACCTCTAAAAACTTCTAAAATTTATCCGTTTTGTGTGCCTGGATCGTTCATGGAACGGCAGGAGGTGGTCGATGTCTTCCATGTTAAGCGGGTTATCCTCAGGTCGAGTGTTTATTCACTCGCAACCGCACGAGGAAATGGGCCGTAATAGGGATGCCCAGTCCCAACTGCAAACATGAAAAAGAGTTCATCTCTGAAATAATCAAACAAAAACTCCTAACGGAGTCAAAACCTTTACTTTTATTGCTCGGGAACCACCACTAGTGTGCTTAGCATGGAAGATGTTGATAACTGATAGCCGTGAAGTGAATAAGAAGGGTGCATGTCCCAAAATATCATTTATCTCTGTTTTAAAAATTGAGCTCTGGCACCTCTGCAAATCACTGCTTCCCTCAGTGAAGGGACTATCTATTTACTTTTATGTTGTGTCACCACCTTCTAAACACAAGCGCCAGAAACTGAGTAGAGCACAACTGTCATGATTTATGCATTGTGTGTAGCTAATGTTGGGTGTATCATGACTGGATCTTTTCTACCATGAATTACAATGTTTAGTCACTGCTTGAACTTTCGAGGTGCTCTGCATTTATGTTTTGCGGTCTCAGAAAGGGCTAGCCAGATACCACTATTGCCATATTATATCATGGTTGTTTTGACAACATGTTGCTGTTTGAGATATCTTATTATTGCTCGTTAGTTGATTATGTCATTGATATGAGTCATTATAATCTTTATGAGTTATTGTTGACATGGTTAGTTATAATGTTGGCTGAAAACCTGGGTGCTGTTTAAGCTTATTTGTGCAAACAAGAGCAAAAGAGTTCGTAAAAGTTTTTCTTTCTCACTTTTAGTTTATCAACTGAATTGCTTGAGGACAAGCAAAGGTTTAAGCTTGTGGGAGTTGATACGTCTCCAATGTATCTACTTTCTCATGCTTTTCCTCTTGTTTTGGACTCTAATTTGTATGATTTGAATGAAACTAACCCCAGACTGACGTTGTTTTCAGCAGAACTACCATGGTGTTGTTTTTGTGCAGAAATAAAAGTTCTCGGAATGGAACGAATTTTTGCAAGGATTTTTTATGGAATAAATGAGAATTTCTGGAGCCAATTCACTACAAAAAAAAGACACATCCGTGACATTTTGGGCCGAACGATTTTTTTTCCTGTCATACATATGACACTTCTATGACGATAATTGTGACAAAACCTGGTATCGTCATAGATAACTGTTTGAAGAACAAGACCAACCGTTCTAAAGTGAAATTCTAACAGACAACAGGATCTCGTAGCTATATTGCACAATGCGAGGCTCTTGTAAATAGCTGCTACTTCCTTCTTTTTTTGTGCCATATTATCGTATCTATATTGACTTGTTCCAAATAAAGAGGAAATCCAGTGCTGACAAAAAAGAACATGAATCGAATGCGGTGCAAATCTTCAAGGATTGCCACACCCGGCAAGATGAAGGGCATGAGCACACCAGTTCAAGCCGTCATTGTAAGTCCTTACTCCTCCTGCCTTGAACTGATTGGTATTGTGAAGTGTTCATTTAACTACCTGGTTTGCAGCCAATGTCAGTTACTCTGTTCACTTTTATTCACAGTTGTCTTAACGTATCATTTCACCTTACATGGTTTAAAAGAGATGAAGAATATTCTTTTGGTCTTGATATGTAATCTAGTTGTTATGTTCACGTGCGCACACAATGATAAAATAGCATGTTTGTTTTATATCTGTTTGCCCATGATATGAATGATGCCATACTATGTTCATCCTACGTTAAACCATGCCTCTTTATCCTTAGATGTCAACGATGTGAGGAAATAGACAATACAGTAGGCATGCTACATGGACATATGTTCCGAAAGTGATTTAATTATGTAGTTGGCACTACAATACATGCTAATGTATTACAGTAGTTCACCAAAATAAGTTATGTATAAACGTTTAACCTACTTTGTTTGTTTTTGTCTCATTAGTAACTTATCTGGTACACTAATCTACAAGTTCAAACTTTCGTGAAGCTATGGAACAAATGATTGAACAGCCACAACCACACGAAGGTGACGAGGCTACTACAGGCACAATGTCACCTCTTCTTTGCGGTCGTCGGTATCTCTCCACTAACTTGGTGACAAAAGCACCTTCCTACGTAATTCGGGTTGGTTGTCAAGGTAACCTCGTCCAAATCGCCATCTTGAACAAAAATCTTCCTGCTAGATGAGTGATATATCATGCCCTAGACACAAGTCCAATCCCTAATGGACGTTGTTTGGAAACCAGAATAGTGGTTGAGAAATGTCGTCAAGATATGAATGGTTTTTATACGGACTATCGGACATTAACCCGTTGTTCAAGAGCAATGGCGGAAAAAAGGTGGAGATCGTGCTGCTCCATCAGATTCTACAGCCTGAAACATTAGCACTCAGGTCAAATGATCTGTGCTTCTATGCATCTGATGGTGCTTTTATCTGGAAGGACTGTAAAATTTATGCCAACAGGCCTTTTGTTGTATGGTTGGAATTTATTTTGTTGTGATACAACATTTATGATGCTGCCTCGGGCTGCAGTAATTACGACGCTATTTTTCTATAGTGTAGGTTTATCTTAGTAATGTATTCGGCCGAAAGCTTCGTAGGAGCCCAATATGCTAACATTCGTCGGGCCCATTCCAATTGGGCTAAAAACGATTACAGGCCGAAATTGGCATGTAGCCCACTAAAAATATCTGGGCCTAAATCAGCATAAGCTTTCATATTTTTCTGGTAGGCCTGTGCCCATAGTGGGCCTTTAACAGGCCTAAACATAATTTGGGCTCTCAGTAAAATTAGGCCGTTTACAGGTGTAAATATCTTGAGCCCATAAAATACATGGGCCTTTAATAGACCGAAAGTGAGATTGGGCCCTGATTGTGCCAAATAACCCACTGGACTTAGCAGGCCGAAATGGTGGCCCATTTACGATGCGGATCTTTGACAGGCCAAAATTCGGACGGGTCGTAAATGCGCCGACCTAATACACGGGCCTTTAACAGGCCGGAACTTCGGTCGGGCTAGATTATCGTCATTTTTATATGGGCCGTTAATGGGCCCGATATGACATTGGGCCACATATGGCCCATGGTTTACGTCCGGCGTTAACAGGCCGAAAATGACAACAGGCCGAAAGTGGCCCAAAGCTATAGTGGGCCTCTAACAGGCCGAATGTCAGACATGGCCGAATATGACCCAAATCCTTCACGGTCGTTTATGGGCCGAAAGTTTTGATGGCCTATAAATGGGCCCAAATGAAGTCGGACCTTTAACAGTCGAAATACACCGGCCTTAATTCGCCCAATTACTTAGCGGATCGTGAACGGGCCAAGTGACCATGGGCCGCGTTGATGACAAGTTTATGACAGCCGTTGACGGCCGATTTGACAGAGAATGTTGGGTTTTAGCTGGGCCGCCCATTATGGTCGGCAGAATCTTGTGGGCCTTTAGTCGGGCCGACCCATAGTGGTCCGCAAAATCTTGTGGGCCTTTTAGTCGGGCCGCCCATTATGGTCTGCAAAATCGTCGGGTTTTTAGCTGGGCCGCCCATTATGGTCCGCTAAATTTTGTGGGTTTTAGTCGGGCCGCCCATTATGGTCCGCTAAATCTTATGGGCCTTCAGTTGGGCGGCCCATTTAAAATTTGTGGCCACTTTTGGGCGGTCCACGTGTCAACATATCATAGGCCCATCTCGATCGTTGGATGAGTGACACTGTGTTAACGCGAGTCGACGCTGCGTGATCCGTCGACCAATGAGAATTTTACACGTGGAAAATCGGCATTGGTCGTGGCTGTTAACGGGTTATCGGATCCAAAATCCGACCCGATAGCTTAACGGCGTTCCGCTCTGGTGGATGCCACGTGTCGGTCATCCTTGACGAAAGCACTTCGCGGACGCGTGATTTATCGTCATGGAAGTGGACACTTCCGTGATGATAATTTTGGCAATGTCATGGAACACTTCTACGACAGCACAGGTATGACTCTCTTGATTCTGTCATAAATTGTCATGGATGTACATGCATGACAGAAAACGTGACCTACTGTGACATACACGTATCATCCCGGAAGTGTATTTTTTTTGTAGTGGCAAGACCCACGAGAGAGGGGCCCCTGGGTGGGCACAACCCACCAGGGCGCGCCCCCCTCTCCTGGCGTGCCCAGGTGGGTTGTACCCACCTGGTGGCCCCGCTGACGACCCCCCTGATACTATAAAATCACATATTTCCAGAAAAAATCAGGGAGAAAGAATTATCACGATCCACTAGACAGAGTCGCCGCCAAGCCCTGTTCTTCCTCGGGAGGGCAGATATGGAGTCTGTTTGGGGCTCCAGAGATGGGGGTATTCGTTCTTCGTCATCACCAACCCTTCTCCATCGCCAATTCCATGATGCTCCCCACCGGGAGTGAGTAATTCCTTCGTAGGCTCCCTGGTCGGTGAGGAGTTGGATGAGATTCATCATGTAATTGAGTTAGTTTTGTTAGGGCTTGATCCCTAGTATCCACTATGTCCTTAGATTGATGTTGCTATGACTTTGCTATGCTTAATGCTTGTCAATTTGGGCCCGGGTGCCATGAACTCATATCTGAACTGTTTATGAATTCATCTTTATATCCATGTTTTAGATCCGATCTTGCAAGTTATAGTCACCTATTACAGTTATGATCCGACAACCCCGGAGTGACAACAACCGAGCCCACTCTCGGTGATGATCGTAGTTTGAGGAGTTCATGTATTCACTATGTGTTAATGCTTTGTTCCGGTTCTCTATTAAAAGGAGGCCTTAATATCCCTTAGTTTCCAATATGGACGCCACTGCCATGGGAGGGTAGGACAAAAGATGTCATGCAAGTTCTTTTAATAAAGCACGTATGACTATTGACAGAATACATGCCTACATTATATCGATGAACTGGAGCTGGTGCCGTATCGCCCTAGGTTATAACTGTCACATGATGAATATCATCCAACAAGTCACCGATCCAATGCCTACGAATTTATCTTATATTATTTCTGCAGCGTTAGTACTGCTATCATCACTGTTACACTTGCTACAAAATTACTGCTATCACTGTTACTGCTACAGTTGCTGCTATCACTACTATAAAAATTATCATATTACTGCGCTACCGATCACTTTGCTGCAGATAATTAATCTCCAGGTGTGGTCGAATTGAAAACTCCGCTACTAATACCTTCAAATATTCTTTGGCTCTCCTTGTGTCGAATCTATAAATTTGGGTTAAATACTTTACCCTCAAAAACTATTGTGATCCCCTATACTTGTGGGTTATAGGCTGTTCTCACTTGAACAAGCCTCCTACTTATGTTAACCCCTTCGCAAGCATCCTCAACTACGAGAAAAGTATTAAGAATAAATTCTAACCACAACATTAAACTTTTGGATCCAATCGGTCCCTTACGGAATAGCGCATAAACTAGGGTTTAAGCTTCTATCACTCTCGCAACCCATCATCTAATAACTACTCCACAATGCATTCCCTTAGGCCCAAATATGGTGAAGTGTCATGTAGTTGACGTTCACATGACACAACTAAGGGAATCACAACATACATACTATCAAAATATCGATCACATATCAAGTTCACATGATTACTTGCAACAAGATTTCTCCCATGACCTCAAGAACAAAAGTAACTACTCACAGATGATAATCATGCTCAAGATCAGAGGGGTATTAAATAGCATAATGTATCTGAACATACAATCTTCCACCAAATAAACCATATAGTAATCAACTACAAGATGTAATCAACACTACTGGTCACCCACAAGTACCAATCTATAGTTCCGGTACACAGATTGAATACAAGAGATGAACTACGGTTTGAGAGCATATGGTCCTATTGAAGATGTTGATGGAGATTTCCCTCCCCAAGATGGGAGAGTTGTTGGTGATGATGATAACAACGATTTCCCCCTTCGGGAGGGAAGTTCCCCCGGCGGAATCGCTCCGCCGGAGGGCAAAAGTGCTCCTGCCCAAGTTCCGCCTCGATACGGTGGTGCTCCGTCCTCAAAGTCCTCTCTTTATTTTTTTCTAGGTCAAAATGACTTACATACCAAAAGATGGGCACCGGAGGTGGGATGGGCTGAGCACAACCCACCAGGGCGCGCTTGGGGGGCCAGGCGCGCCCTGGTGTCTTGTGCTCACCAGGTGGCCCCCTCCGGTGGTTATTTGCTCTAGTATTTCTTATTTATTCCATAAAAAATCCTCATGAAGTTGTGCGGAATAGGTAGCCTGACGTAGCTTTTTCAGGTCCAGATTTCCAGCTGCCGGAATTCTCCCTTTTGTGTGTACCTTGCATATTATGAGAGAAAATGCATTAAAATTTCTCCAAAAAGCATTATTATGCATAAAAACACTATAAATAATAGTAGGTAAACATGATGCAAAATGGATGTATCTACTCCCCCAAGCTTAGACCTCGCTTGTCCTCAAGCGAAAACTGAAAGCGAAAAACATGTCCACATGCTTAGAGAGAGAGATACCAATAAAAACACAATACGGACATAGAAGCATCATGTGAATTATTATAATAGCAACAAACTTTAACATAAAACTTTTATCATAGACTTCTCATGAATAAGTAACAATTCATCACACTATTGAAGTATAAAGCATAAACTTTATTGGAAACCAACAAACTATGTTCTCAGTCAACTTTGCAACTACAAGTCATCATCTTTTCAGGAAGGGTCACGTATCGGAGCCTTCAGGCAAGTCCACATACTCAACCATCATATATTCTTCTATGATTGCTAGCACTCACCACATACACATGAGCAAAACGTTCAAACCGGACACATAGAAAGATAGGGGCTTATAATTTCGCCTCCCAACGTATTCACCTCAAGGGTGATGTCAACAATAATAACTCATGCTACCCATATTCAACTGGACATATGTGCTGAGATCTTTCCTCACCACATGATGCTTGCCAAAGGAGAAAAATAAAAAGGAATAGAGAGAAAAACTTTGACTCTTGCATAAAAGTAAAAGATAGGCCCTTCGCAGAGGGAAGCAGAGGTTGCCATGCGCTTGTTTGTTTGTATGCTCAACCCCTTAGTGGAAGAGAACATCACGTTATATTGCCCCTTATGATAGTAACCTTTATTATGCAGTCTATCGCTTTTATTCTTTGCTATCACAAGTTCGTACAACGCTCAATTTTCTCTTACACAAATGATCTAACACTTTTAGAGGCAATTGTTATTTCCTTATTGCACCGATGACAACTTACTTGAGGGATCTTGATCAATCTCTAGGTAGGTATGGTGGACTCTTGAAAATAAGATTTGGGTTTAAGGGTTTCTGGATGCACAAGTAGTATCTCTACTTGGTGCAGAGTGTTTGGCTAGCAAATATGGGGGGCAAGCACCACATGTTGAAGGATCTATGACAATATAACTTCTATGTGAATATGAACAAACATAAATCATTACGTTGTCTTCCTTGTCCAACGTCAACAATTTTGGCATATAATATTTTGATGGGGACTCACAATCACAAAAGATTTCCAGGATAGTGTATTTGTATGTGAATCTTCTCTTCCCTTATTAATTCTTTCATGAGTTGCATCATTGACCAATGTTATGTTTGTCAATCTCTAATAAAATTTTCTACTTATACTTTTCCTTATGTGGTGTCATTACCTACCATAATATTAGCATATGATCTTTTTCATTTATTTCCTTTCTTTTTAGTGGAACATGAAAGTAAATAAAGCAAAAACTCAAACTAAACTTTACTATATATCTTGCACACGATTACAAGGATAGATCACTAAGCAAACTCTCAAAAAGAAAGTATCAAACTAAACTTTTATTCACCTAAAACAAAATATAACTAAGGATCGAACTAAAATAAGTAAAGGCAATAGATAGTGGGGTGATATGATACCGGGGCACCTCCCCCAAGCTTGGCGGAAGCCAAGGGGAGTACCCATACCCGATACTCAGTTTTCTTTTGGTGATGACGAACGAGGTGGTGATGGTGAAGTGGTAGCGATCTTGTCCTTCAAGATCAAGAGATTCTCCAATCTACGGATGATGCTCCAGAGGAAGATGATGTGCTCTTGATGCAGAATATTTTCATGATTGAGATATTTATTTTGGACACGAACAGTTTCAATGATCCGAAAGGCTTCAATATCAGTAGGGGTAAGATGAGCATAGTAAGGTTTAAGGATATCTTATTCTCCTTCCTCAGCAGGCTAGGCCGGCTCAACCATCAGCGCTTGATCTCTGACAACTTCTACGGGTTCTTCTCTCTTCAGCTCAATTTTCATCAACCAAGCATCCCCTTCCACATTGTTGGAGGAAGGAGAAGACATAATGTCTGGCTCAACAGATCTGACCGAAAACAGCAGAAAAGAAAACAGAAGATTTTTCCATGATATGGTGGTCAATAGGTTCGGGGGGTATATAAAGATTTTTTATCTTGGGAAACAAGCAAACAGAAGAAAAACGGAGTCCAGAAGGTACCCGAGGTGGGCACAGCCCACCTGGGCACGCCTGCCAGGCGCGCCCTGGTGTCTTGTGCCCACCAGGGTGACCTTCCTAGTTGTTTCTTATTTTCCTAATTTTTGTTATTTTCCAAAACAAACAGAAAATATTTTTGCAGATTTTTTGGAGTCAGTTTACTTACCGTATCACGTACCTCCTCTGTTGGGGATGTGACTGTGAGGTATGACCCGCCCAGGAGGGGCCGGGTCATCCCAATGGCGATTCATCTCATATGAAGCCCACGAGCATGTTAACAATGGCGGTTCGTGGATAGCCTTAGTAGAGGGCCCAAAACTAAAAGCGGCTTAAGGCCCACGGACATAAATTGCCATGTATATAGACTTGTATTATAAGGCATGAAAGAAAGGTCACCGAGCCAGACACGTTGTATGAGCCGGCCGGGACTCTGTAGGCAGCAGGGCGTCAACCCGTGTATATAAGGGGACAACCCAGCGGCGGCTTAGGGCAAGGGACAACAGATCGAGAACCAGTCTAAGTGTATTCGCTCCCTTGTCATCGAAACCCTAGCAATACCACCTCAAACTGGATTAGGCCTTTACCTTCACCGCAAGGGGCCGAACCAGTATAAACTCATCGTGTCCTTCGTCCTGTTTAACCCCTTTAAGCTAATCTTGTTGCGATGGCTCCACGACTAAGTCCTTACACTAGGACATCTGCCATGACAAATCCATGACAGTTGGCGCCCACCGTGGGGCTATCGCACGATGGTTTCAAGTTCTTAGAGGGCAGCTTCGAATGGCTCAAGGGATACACCGTGGCCCAGATGACCAAGAGTCACTGCGGTAAACTCTACATCGACGACGCAAGCTGGGGCCCCGAGGCCGGCTCAATTGAGTACGGGTACCGGGTCCCCTTCGGCGGAGTTCACGTCTTCATTGGCAAGATCGGTGAACCGGGGCCTGAGCCGGACATCTGCACAGACATCATCGAGACGGCTCAGCATGCGAGACCCGCCCGATTTCAGCCCGCCATGAAACGTGCCTTCGTGGGATTCATCCATGGAGCGGAATCTGAGGATAGATCGGTGTCTGGTGGTGAGACGGTGGTTTACTCTGATGGTGAATCGCCCACCGGCGAGACCGAATCATTGTACCAACCGCAAGACGATCGGCTTGGGGCTGTTTCGATGGCGGTATTCCGGACCTCGTGAGCCGCCGAACCGGGTTGCGATCTTCATGACGCAGCCGGTGCAAAGACTCACGATCGCAAAGAAAGACCGATTTCCGGTCGGCGACGACGATCGCCGGGCAGGAGGTTCTGTTTCGCCACCGGCTCAGGTCTTAACTGACTTGCTTGTTAAGCTGACAACATTGTTAACAACAATGGTTAACCCGGCGGATCAGGATCAGCATAATGCAGCCGTTGCAAAATTGTGCGATGAGATAGCACAGGCCAAGGAGGAGCTAAACGCGGAAAACACGAGGATGGTTGAGGAGCGGGCTGCTTTGGATGCTCAGGCGCAGCGGATTCAGTCGGAGTCTTGCCGGCTCATGCTAGATCAGAACGCTTCAAATGATGTCATGAGAAGGAGACATCGGAGTCATCTACCCCCGGTTTACAAGGCAAGAAATCTCTTTAACACGCCAGGAGCAGGAACCAATAACCCGGTAGTGGTAAACCGGGTCGAAACACCTAGGACGGGTAGGCCGGTTCAGCCATGTACGACAGACCCGCTTCGTCAGAGCAATAACCCGCCGTAGCACGTGCCGACGCCACCAGATCATTACTCTAACCCTTTGGATAACATGATCGCTGCAGCGTCACAATTGGCGGCTCTCCCGGTTGAAGGCAAGTCTCCGACGGCGGTGGAAACATGGAGGGCTAGAGAGCTCCTTCAGACAGCTTTGGTTCAGCAGCAGGCTTATTCTTACAGTCATGACAGAATTCATTCCACCCCTCGCCCGAGACGGAGTTACAACATGCATATAGATGAGCCATCTGTGTCAAGCAGTGGACGGAACCATAACCCGCCCCATGGACATAACCCGGGGGGCGGTGGCGCTGATGCTCAGAACATAGTGGATCAAGGTAGAGCGCGACGGGAGGCTGAGCTGGCGGCTCAATATGCGGCCCGTCAATTTGCTCCGGCGCGTCCGACAACTTCGGTAGAGCCGGGTATGACCTCTAGGAATTTGGGCGTGCCGTGTTTGGTACCGGCTCTGCGCAATTAGCAACTGCCCAAGGATTTCAAGGGTCCTCGCAAGGTGCCTAACTACACAGCCGACTTACCTCTTGAGGCATGGATCGAGAGTTATGAGATGGCCATGGAATTGCTGGATGTTAGCGAAGCTGCGTGTGCCAAATATTTCCCCCTGATGTTGGAAGGAATGGCCCGTACTTGGTTGGAGGGGCTCCTCACCGACTCTATTGGATCATGGGCCGAGTTAAAGGCCCAGTTTATCCAAAAATTTAAAGATACATGCAAGCAGCCCATGTCAATTGTGGATTTAGCCTCCTGTGTCCAAGAAGAAGGTGAATCGACGACTCATTGGGTGCGTCGGGTCTCAACGATCCTGCACTCGTCGGATCGCATCAAGGCCGACTCAGCGGTCTTAATGTTGGAAAGCAATTGTCGTTTCACGCCCCTAAAGCAGAAATTAGGGCGGCTCAAACGCCACTGCAATGACATGGGGACACTCATGGCGGCTCTGGTTAAGTATGCTGACTCTGATGGTACAAAGGACCCCGAGTCTAATGACAAAAAGCCGGGGAAGGGAAAGAAGAGCAGCAACGCCAAGGGGCAGTAGCATAACCCGGCGAACCAGGGAGGCAACGGTAAGGGCAAAGCTGATAATAGTTTTGACTTTGTGGCTAACACCAATGCGCAGAATAATGGTGAGCGTCATAAGGGTAAACCGCCCCCACAGACTGGAGGATCAGGCATCAATCTTGAGCAGTTGTTAAATCAACCCTGCCCAAGACACTGGACGTGAGAAAGACCGTCTAGGCACCTCTGGAAGGATTGCTTTATTAAGAAGGAGTTCAAAAATTCGAATCTTTTCCAAGACAGTCATGGGCCGGGTGGCGGCTCAGCATCCGGCTTTCATGGACCGGGTTACGGTGGTGGCGGCTCTAACTCCGGGTTCCAAGGAAATCAAGGCAGTCATGGCAACCAGGGTGGTTACGATCAGCAGGATAATCAGGGGAATTAACAGCAGCAACAGTCTGGTTATCAGAGCAACCCGAAGCAGTTGAATAGTGGACAGTATCATGTCTTTACCACTAGCTTATGTAAGCACGACCAGAAGCTTCATAAGAGGGCAGTCAATGCTGTTGAGACGGCGGTTCCCTGTTACTTGCGCTGGTCTGAGCAGCCCATTGTGTGGAGCCGGGAAGATCACCCGCCCCGGGTTGATAATCCGGGTCACTTGGCTTTGGTAGTCGCACCTCAGGTCGGAGGATATAAGTTCACCAAGGTACTCATGGACGGAGGGAGCAGCATCAATATCCTTTATTATGAAACCTTCCGCCGCATGGGGTTGACTGATAAAAACCTTAAGCCGCCAAACACTGTTTTCCATGGCGTGGTGCCTGGTAAGTCGGCTTATCCGGTTGGTAAGATAGCTCTGGAGGTTGCCTTTGGGGATGATCATGACTCTAGGTCGAAGACATTGACCTTTGAAGTGGTCAAAATCCACCGCCCATATCACGCTCTGTTTGGACGGCCGGCTTACGCCAAGTTCATGGTGCGGCCTTGTTATGTGTATCTGCAGCTCAAGATGCCGGGTCACAAGGGAACCACCACGGTGCATGGGAGCCGGAAGATAGCCTTGGTGTGTGAGGAAGGGGACACTGCTTATGCTGAGTCTGCTTGTGCAACAGAGGAGCTGAAATTTTATAAGGATAATGTTGACCCGGCGGACATGACGTATCTAAAGAAGCCAACCACAAAGCAGGGTCCTTTGCTCAAATTTAAGTAGGCAGATGACACTAAGATGGTTGATTTTGTTCCTGGTGATTCATCCAAATAGTTCAATATCAGTGCCAATCTGGATCCGAAATAGGAAAGCGCGCTCATCGAGTTCATCCGTGAGAATCGGGACATCTTTGCATGGAATCCTTCAGACGTGCCGGGTGTACCGAGAGAACTCGCTGAGCACACTCTTAATATTGATCCAAAGTTTAAGCCGGTCAAGCAATTTCTTCGCCGATTCAACGAGGAGAGGCGGAAGGCCATTGGAGAGGAAGTGGCCTGGCTCTTGGCGGCCGAGTTTATCGTTGAAGTTTTCCATCCTGAATGGTTGGCTAACCCGGTGCTGGTACTCAAGAAGAATGGCCCTTGGCGGATGTGTGTGGATTACACAGACTTGAACAAGGCTTGTCCGGCTGATCCGTTTGCTCTCCCTCGTATTGATCAAATCATTGATGCTATGGCGGGTTGTGAGTATCTGAGTTTTTTGGATGCTTATTCTGGTTATCATCAGATCAAGATGGCAATTAAGGACTAGGAGAAGACAACTTTCATTACTCCATTTGGAGCCTTCTGCTATGTGTCTATGCCTTTTGGGCTCAAGAGTGCCCAGGCGACTTATCAGTGGTGTGTGCAAAATTGCCTTCACAATCAGATTGGGCGCAATGTTCATGATTATGTCGATGACATTGTGGTGAAGTCAAGAAAGAAGGAAACCATGATTGATGATTTGAAGGAGATGTTTGACAATCTCCGGGTCTACAAGATGATTCTTAATCCGGCTAAATGTGTCTTTGGTGTGCCCGCAGGCAAACTCTTGGGTTTTTTGGTTTCTAACAGAGGCATTGAAGCTAACCCGGAGAAAATCAAAGCTATTACTTCTTTGGCTAAACCGGCGTGCGTTAATGATGTTCAGCGCCTGGCGGGTCGTATTACAGCTTTGAGCCGGTTCATAAGCCGGCTGGGTGATAAGGCTATCCCCCTCTATCAAATGATGAAGAAGACAGATCATTTTGTTTGGAGTGATGCTGCTAACCAAGCATTTGAGGATCTAAAGAAACAATTGGCTGAGCCGCCCGTGCTTGCTGCCCCTGTTGATAAGGAGCCTCTGTTGTTGTATGTGGCTGCTAATAGTCGGGCCGTTAGTGTGGTCATCATGGTAGAAAGGAAGGAGGCAGGCAAGGATTATCTGGTTCAACGGCCGGTTTATTATTATCAGTGAGGTGCTCATTTAGTCCAAGCAGAGGTACCCACATTTGCAGAAGCTTGTGTATGGGGTTTTCATGGCAAGCCGGAAGCTTAAGCAATATTTTCAGGGTCATCCCATCACTGTGGTTAGCTCTGCTCCTTTGGGGGATATCATCCAAAATAGGGAAGCAACTGGCCGGGTTGCTAAGTGGGCCATTGAGCTTGGACCTCACGGGTTAAAATATGTGCCTCGTACAACTATCAAGTCTCAAGCACTTGTGGATTTTATCAATGATTGGACAGAGTTGCAGGCACCGGAGGAAAAGCCAGATAGCACGTATTGGACTATTCACTTTGACGGGTCTAGACAGCTGGAGGGCTCGGGGGCTGGAGTTGTCTTGACTTCCCCACGAGGTGACAAATTTTCTTATGTCCTCCGGTTAATGTTCCCTTGTACTAACGATGCAGCTGAGTATGAGGCCCTGCTCCATGGTATTTGGATGGCTAAGGAGATGAATTTAAGCCAGGTGAGATGCTTTGCCGATTCAGATTTGGTGGCCCAATAGGTCTCTGGTACTTGGGATTCTAAGGATCCGCTTATGGCGGCTTATTGACGAGAGGTCGATGCCATTGCAGGTCATTTCAAAGGATACCAAGTTGAACATATTGATGGAAGGAAGAATGAGGCGGCTGATAACTTAAGCCGGCTAGGCTCTCAGCGTAAGCCGGTGCCACCGAATACGTTCCTGGATGTTCTACTCAACCCTTCAGTCAAGTTGCCTACGGAGGAGGACCTTGCTATTCTGACCGGAAGCACAATTGGTGGCGGCTCTTCATGTTATTCTGATCGACAGTTCCCTATTTGGTTTACATGACCCGGGCGAGTTGCACGAGGATGAGACCTTGGCGAGCAGATAACCCGACGGTCTAAGTCAATGACAATTGTCAATGGGGAGCTGCACCATTGCAATCACATGTGTATGCGTTTCAAAGCATTGTGCCTCTCCCGAAGAAGGTTGTGAGATTCTGCGTGAGATCCACGAAGCAGATTGTGGTCATCATGCCGACTCTAAATCTCTAGTAGCCAAGGCTTTTCGTCACGGTTTCTATTGGCTGATGGTTCATGCTGATGCTGAGGACTTGGTCAGAAAATGTGACGGTTGTCAGAAGTTTTCACGTCAAGCTCATGTTCCGGCTCAGGAGCTGAGGATGATCCCAATCACTTGGCCATTTGCAACATGGGGGCTTGATATGGTTGGGCCTTTCAAGAGGTCCAAGGATAATAAGACCCACCTCTTGATGGCGGTTGATAAGTTCACTAAGTGGGTTGAGGTAGAGCCGCTCAGCAAGTGTGATGCAGCCACGGCGGTTCAATTCATCAAGAAGGTGATCTTCCGTTTCGGCTTTCCACACAGCAATATAACAGATAATGGCACTAATCTCTCCAAGGGTGCTATGAAAGAATTTTGTCAACGTGAGCATATACGGCTTGATGTATCATCATCACCCCCAATCTAATTGCTGTAACATCCCAAAATTCTAAATTTAGGAATGTTATATTAAATAGATAGATTTGATTGCTTGTTTGATTGATTGTGTGAAATTGAGTGAAATTCGAAACTTTTTGAAAGTTAAATGAGTGGGAATAAAAGGACTTCCCAAACTTTTCGTTTTGCATTTTGATCTCCATGAACTCAAATTCTTTTCATCAAAAACCCTGGAGAGAAGATGACATGACTTCTTCCATTTTAAATAAATGAAAAGGTTTCGAAAAGATTTGAATTTTATTTGGAAATATTTTCAAATTCAGTAAACTCCAAGCAACTCAATGATTTTCATGAGAGAAGATAAAATGACTTCTTCAAAATATATGAAATATGAGCTGGGAGTTTAAAAGAATCAAATTTAAAGTCCTTTTGGAAATTATTTTCAATTTGGAGTTATTTGGGTTTTATTCAAATTATTTTTCTCCAAAACTAAAATATATGGAAAATAGGATAACATGATTCCCTACAACAAAAAATTGGAGAGTAATAAATTTGAAATCATTTTGGTAATTTTAAAATGATTTTCATTGGATTTTATTAGAGCAGTAACACTCTTTGCTTTATCTAAATTTGTGGGGATATTATTTGACTTTGCAAAAATGTTCATGTCGTAGAAAATCTTTTTCTGAAAATTTTGATATATAATATGCCTATATAAAATATTTATTCTATTTTCGTTATTCAGTTTTCCTTTCTGTTTCTATTTAAAAAAAATTGTACGTGAGGCCCATAATTATTTGTCGCCCACATACGCATCATAGTACCACTGAGCGCCCTATCATTTGTTTCCTATATGGGTCAGGCCCAACCGGCCATATTCTTCCCCAGATTTTTCTTTTATCACAAATGATTTTTTTCTGTTGACCGAATAAAAAAAACTACAGCCGCAGCTTACACGCGCGCGGCCGGCCGAAGGCCTTTAGGCCCATGCGAGGCGCCTTTTTTCTTCTCTGTTTCTTTTCTTTTCATCTACATTTAGTCCCACATTGCCTAGCCTTTGATCTTTAAGCCTCTTTTCCACCAAAAAATATATACCCATAGAGCCTTAAAAAAACCATCCGATTCGGGTTAAATCAATTTTTTGGTTTGACTAGATTCACTAAAGAAAAATATATTTCTCCTACTCGTTCATCCAAATTAGATGAAACCAGCGCTTATAGTTTTGTCTTGTTTTCATCTATGCAGTTAACCTATCACGTCAACTTTTTGAAAATTTTAAATTTCGAAATTTGTTCAGATTCCAATTCAAACTTCTTTTGTTCATAACTTGAGTTCCGTAACTCCGTTTGAGTTGATTATTTTTGCAAAGCGAAGCTCTTGACCTAAACTTACTGATAAGGCCAAATCCACCTAATTTTGGTACTATTAGAAACTGTTTTATGTTGCAAGATTTATTTGCTTGTTTTCGAAGTTTTTCGTGATCTTTTCTTCGATTCTTTTGCTTGATTGCTTATGTGTGGTTACTATTGCTTGCTCACGATAGATTGACCGAAGTGTGACGAGTAGAACTATCAGGAGTTATGAGTGCAAATCATCTTCATCATCAGTACAGGCAAGTTCACACTTTGATCATATCCCTTTCATACCCAGTTTTTATGCATTAGTTTCACCCTCAAATATTGCATGAGTAGGATTGATAACATGTGGGTATTGGGAAGTAGTTGATGAGGTAGGAACCTATTGCCCTGCATTCAAACCTTGGGAGTTACTTCTACGTTATGCTTATATTGCCGTGCTATGCTCGTAGACGTGGATGGGGTTTGAGTGTATTCATGACATATGTGAGTATTCTTAATTAATGGTTAACTTAAGGTGGCAACGTTAATACACATCTGGGTGGATTGAGGCAGCTGGGGATTCCAGTGATTGCCTGTATTTTTGGAAATCCCGGGGTACCGTGTGATTCTCCTATGGACTGCCACCCTGGCTCAAAGGGATCATAAGATTATTCATGCTAGAAACTTTCGTGTGCATCCACAAGCTATTATGGGCTCTAGCATTGTTGATTAAGTCGTGTGAACTCTTACAGAGGTAGACTAGCAGATGTAGGGGATGTAGGTGTACCGCTCTACCCATCGTAAGGTGCTAACGCTTCTGAAAGACTGTGTCTCGGTCATCCGTTTCTCAAACACCTGCAGAGCGTACAAACTAATCATGATTATCCATGTCCCCGGTTATGGACAATCTTGAGTATCTGGTTCTTGGATTATCATGTTGATCTCATCACTCTTAATTATAAAATTTGATTGGGTTATTAATTACTTTTAATTGGGATTGAGAGGGGGTTTACCTTCTCAATGTTTTCAACCAACTTTGTAGTTAAATAAAATATATTCCTTTGTAGTAGTTAAAAATTCGCTTTTCGCAAAACATATTAACCATAGAGCTTTTCCACCAGCCATATATGCATGTAGTGATAGCCATTATTCATCATTGCTCTACAGTGTGAATTTGCTAGTACATTCAATGTACTGACTCTTTGTGGCTGCAACGTCTCATGTTGGAGGAATCTTACGACGAGTAAGTGATACGTTAGGGTTACGATTTCTACACTCAACTTTGCCGTTGGTGTTGATGGGAATCCACAACCTTGTTACTTCCACTATTTGGATTGAGGTAATAGTATTTACGTTACTTTATACATGTGATTTACCTCTGTTATAAATCCTTGAAATCGTGGTCTGCCAAAGATATCTTGATCCAGGGATGACACTTAAGCACAGAGACTTGACCGTCTGAGGTCGGGTCGCTACAATTGCCAAGCGGAGAGAGCCAATCAAGAGACCTTTAGAGGCATCAAGCCCCGGCTTATGGTTCCTTTGCAGTGAATGCCGGGTTGTTGGGCGGAGGAGCTACCTTCTGTGTTATGGAGCATTAATACCACCCCAACAGGTCTACAGGTTATACACCTTTCTTCATGGTCTACGGAGCAGAGGCGGTTCTCCCTAGTGACATCCGTCACGACTCCTTCGTGTGGCGGCTTATGTTGAAGCTGACAACGAAAAAGCACGTCGGGAAGCACTTGACCTGTTAGATGAGGAGCGTGACATCACAGCGGCTCGTTTGGCGATTTACCAGCAAGATCTGCGCCGATACCACAACCGCCGGGTTAAAACCAGAACTTCCCAAGAAGGCGATCTAGTGCTCCGGCTCATCTAGGATCAGACTGATATGCACAAGCTATCCCCACCTTGGGAAGGGCCCTTTGTGGTCAGCAAGAATCTAAACAACGGGTCATACTACCTTATCGATGTTCGAAAGCACAAAGACTCATGTAAGTCGGAGGAGGAGACCCACCGGCCCTGGAATATTGCTCACCTTCGGCCTTATTACACTTGAGCCACCGACTCTTCTGATGTACATATTTTGATAATGTATATATTATGATCAATATAATAAAGTCGGTATCCCTGTTAAAGCAGGGTCTCTGTCGTTTTTTCTTTAAACAATGAGTTTTTGGTCACTTGGGGCTTCTGCTTTATAGAGCAAAGTTATGATTACCCTTTGATCTGGCTTATAGGCCACAAAAAAAGAAGAAACTTGGGGGCCTGCTACCCAGGTTAAAGGGTCCAAAGAGAGTCTATTGCAAAAGCACAACTCAAACATAGGTGCGCATTGAGCATAGCTCAGAAATATTGCTTGGGGGCTCTTTTGTTCTAAAGAACAAGAGTTTCTATAACCCTTGTGATAGGCTTAAAAGCCAGGCTTGGAAGCCAGGTGTATTCACCTAAAACCCAGGTTATCCTACCTTGTTAAGTAAGCCACTCCGCCTAGGTATTCCTGGAATGACCCGCCAAACATTTGACAAGTCAATCTCATGCAGACCCTGAATTTGTCAAAGTTAAAACGACGATTGGTTATGTGAGGTCCATCTTATAAGGTTTGTAAAATGGTTTAACTCAGTGGCCAGTGCAGCCCGTGAAAGCACTCGATTTTCGGCCTGGCAGCCCATGAAAAGCCTCGTTTTTCATTTGTTTTTATTCGACAAATCTTTTGAGATTATTTGATGAGGCTTAAAAGTTTTGTTATCACAATTCGTCGGTGTTTATTAACCCGGCTCGGCTTTCGACTATAAGTCATCAGTACATGATAAGTTAATATCCGGTGTTTATCGACACGGCCTGCCTTTTGACTAAAATTCGCCAGTATGGGAAAAAATAATATCTGATGTTTATTAACCCGGCCTGGCTTTAATCATAAGCCGTCAATATATAATAATTGCCAGTACTTAAGTTTTGAGTTATCACCCTTACTCTACTGATTGTGGTAAACCAACAGTATGATCAAATATCACAGGTATGACATATTTTGTTATAATTTAGCTAGTCCTCCTTATAAGCTATTTTTCCAGTGATTGGGCATTATGACTCGTCCCACGATAATCCGTAGGGACACTTTTGATCTGTTTTGCATACAGGAACAGACTCAAACAGCTGATATTATAAGCATCAGTGGCAGATATTCAATTGGCAGATCAATAGTCTCATGTAAGGCAGAACATGCACGATGGCACGACAGACTCAAAGTTTCACTATCCTATTACATGCCTCCATGGGCCAAATAAGATCAAAGTATTTTTTTCAAAAGATCAAGTGTTAGAGCCGCCCGACGGTTCAATCCTCTTGGCCTTGCTACTCGGAGTCTTCTGCGTCATCCTTTGCCGGCTCTTCGTCTTCTTCTTCCGTCTGAAAAGTTGGTGATGACCAATCGATGCCAGATAAAGCTTCAAATTCAGCCTCATCATCTATAAGCTCAGACGGATCGACTTCAGGAGCAAAGGTGTGCTTACAGATTGGCAGGATTAAGTCCATCACTTTGTAAGCCGGAGTTGGCATGTTCTTATTCTCCTGGTCATAAGCCAGAAGGTACTTGGAGAGGTCCGAGTCATTGGCAATGAGAGTGGCCATCAGACGAATTTCCTTTACGCAGGCTGAGAAGTCTTTCTGATCGAAAGGTGTACCATCTTCTTTTAAGCTTGGGTAACCAGTGGCTACCTCAGACGGGTCAATCTCTGGTACCCATGCATTGGCCCGGCTTAAAGCCGGTACAGCGTCGGCTCTGGTAGATGATCACTTTATCTCCTCAAATCTTACAGGCAGCACAGAGAGTTTCTTCAAAACATCTATCAACAAAGTTGGTGCTTGACCTGCCGGTGAAATGGCGGCTAATGTACGTTGAGTCCCGGTGTACAGCTACTCAACAAGTGTGTAGACAACTTTAAGCTTCACAAGCATGTCTTGATTGAGATTGCTGCTCCTCGGACCTGGATATATCGCCGAAATGATTAAACTACGGGTTATGTGATCAATATAATAATTCATTATTGATGATTGGCAAGGCGGCTCACCAAAGATAGTTGAAACCATCTGAGTTACGCGGTGTTTTAAACCGGTGAGCTCAGTGGTCACCTCTTGAAGCGCTGCTTCCGCCTTCTCAGCACGTTGAGTTAACACCGTCTTTTCATCCGGCCAAGTCTTTTTCTCTGCTTCAAAGATGGTCTTCAATTTTTCCGACTAAGCCACGCTATATTGGAATTTCGACTCAGCCTTTCGGGTCTCAGTTTCCTAAGTCGCCAGCCGGGACTTGGCATCATTCAATTGGGATTCCAGTTCAGAAGTGGCAGCTTGTATAAGGTGCAGAATTATCAATATTTATATCAAGATTACAAGATTACAAGTCCCAAGTTTTTTGCCAGCAACAACACTTGACACTTGGGGGCTAATGTCTAATGAAGCAATTATTAAGACAACGGCTCTTATGAATAAAGTCCCAAGTACTTTGCAAGCAAGACTACTTGGCACTTGGGGACTAATGCATATCGCTTGTATCTTTTTTATCATGAGTCGGAAGTGTTGTAAATAGTCTCAACCGACTCATGGGGGTTATGCACTTAAGCCCTCTTTTCTTATACAAAGACAAATAAGACCGGCTCATTCCTGCGGTTTAAACCAGCCCTTGGGGACTACGGATTCAGAACTTTCACTTGAGCAAACATCTGGTTTTAATTTAAAACCGGACAAGGAGGGATTCTAGGACAGAAGTTTACGGATTTTCCGAAAAGTCTACAATCTATTCAATCATAGCCAGTAGATTTGGGGGCTGGCAGGATATGTGTACAAATTACTTAAAGCTGGAAATAATACCTCATATTTCTGGTGCATCTGTTTCAACATATCAGTTTCAAGGTCGCGGCTGGAGTGGACCTGGCTGAGGTAGCCAGAAAGGATCTCATTGTTGCTCAATTGTGCATAATGAGATATATCAAACTTTATTTTCCGCCTCTCAATGACCTCTTGCTTGGCAGTATGTTTGGCTAAAGCTATTGGATTTCCCGGTTCAACAAAGCCGGTGCCAGTAATCAGCACATCATCATCATGAATCTCCGACGGCTTAGGTGAACTTGAGGGGGCAGAAGTTGAAGGATTAATAGCAGTGTCATCAACACTGAGATCCGGAATCTCAGGCGGAGTGACAGTAATAGGTTCTTCCTGCTGTTTTTCAGAAGCTTCAGGAACGGAGACTTGTGGTTCCGGCTCAGCAATTTTTGGCGCTTCAGTTGGTTTATTCACCTTCGCCTTCTTGTTGGGTTTTGCTTTCCCACTACGCAGATTGTGACAAGTTAGTACCAATATAAGGGTATAAAGAATTACAGGGTAAAGTCAATTGCTATTACCCAGGGGCGGTTTTGAAAGCCGGCAATTCAGTTTGCGATGACTCGCCAGAGAAAGAACGGGCAAGTTCCTGTTTAAGGATTAGCTACGGATTTAGAAGGTAAACAGATAAGATCTGCCAAACAGATAAGGCGAAAAATTAGAAAAAGAACCTCGTTTCGACGCTTTCGAGGGGCAGGAGTGTTCGGTAAGCTAGAAGATAACTCGTCACCTCCACTGGTCCGGGCCTGGCGGCGGTTCTCGTGCTGCTCTCGCTTCAAAAGAAAGTGAGGGTCAAAATAAGCCAAGGGGTGTGAAAACCTTACTTTTCGGGTTACTTGTCTAAGTTTCTATCTTGGCAAAGGGTCTGAGCCGGAGGAAATGATAGTTACCTCTTCTTCAGCTGCTTGGCTGGCTCCCATGTCAGCCTGATAATAATCAGTGTGTAACATCCCAAAATTCTAAACTTTGGAATGTTATATTAGATAAATAACTATGCTTGTTGTCTGATTGATGGTTTGATTGATTGAGTGAAACTGAGTGGAATTTGAAAACTTTTGAAAGTTGAATGAGAGGGAATGAAATGACTTTCCCAAACTTTCCCTTTGCCTTTTGGGTCCCCATGAATTCAAGTTCATTCCAACACCAAACCCTAGAGTGAAGATGACATGACTTCTTCCATTTTGAAATGAAAAGGATTTTTTTTGGAAAAGATTTGAATTTCATTTGGGAATATTTCAAATTCAAAGCTTTATGCAACTCAATGATTTTCATGAGGGAAGATAAAATGACTTCTTCAATTATATGAAATATGAGTTGGAAGTTAAATAGTATCAAATTGAAAGTCATTTGAAAGTGCCTTGAAACCCTCTTTCAAATTTGAGTTTTGGAATTTGAATTCAAAACTTTGGCAAGTGGGAATCATTTCAAAAATTATGCCTGATAAATACTTGAGCAAAAGTATGAGAGGAGTAAACATGACACTCCAAAAATATCAGAGGAAAACGATGCCAAAAGTTTTGAATTCAAATTTTGGTTTTATTTGAATATTGGAAAAAAATGAATTTTTATAAACTTTGGATTTTGCCCCTGCAAAAATGTTCAAATGATAGGGAATATTCCCCTGATCATTTTGGTATATATATATATGTCCTATATAAAATATTTATATTTTATAAGTTATCTCTGTTTTTGTTTTTATAAAAAAAATAAATTTAAAAAAAAGAACCCCCTCAGGCGCCCAAAGCATCGGCCAGCGCCCGCCCACCAGCGGCCCAGCCACCAATGAGCCAATGAGCCAGCCCATTCCCCTCGCTCGAAACCCCTCTGGCGTCGGACGCCCGACCATGCTGCACCCTCTCTCTCTCTCGACGGTGGGACCCCACCCATCTTCAACCCCCCACGCACTCGCCAGACTGCCGCCGATCGCCGGATCCCGACGGATCCGGGATCCGATCCCCCTCCCGATCGCCTCCCTTGCCACGCCGAGGCCCTCCCCTATAAGAACCCCTCCCCCGCACCCCATTCCCCCCCCCCCTCGCCCCTCGCCGGAACCCCTCCTCCCCCCTCTCGAGCTCGCCGGAGCCCGAGCCGCCACCGCCGCCATTTGCGTCGCCGCCGTCGCCCTAGCCCCTCCCGACCTCCACCGACTCCACCAAACACCTCCCGAGCTCGTCACTTTCCAGCTGGTCCTCCACCGACCTCCCCGACGACCGGAGAGGCCAGCGCACTCGCCGCCGCCGCCGCCGCCGCCGAGCTCCGGTAAGCCACCGGAATCCCTCCTCGCCGTCGGATCTCAAATCTACGGAGTAGATTAGAACACCCCGAAGGGGTATTTTTTTTAAATAAAACCGGCCGGTTCGTTTACGGTTTATTTAGTTAGGGTTTATTTTATTTAGCCGGCCCGATTCAGTTTAACCCTAGGCCCGTTTAGTTTATATTACGCTCAGTGCGTAGTTTAGGCCCATTAGGCCATTTTTCATTTATTTTCGTTTTCTGTTTTAACAGAATAGTTCCTGTTTTGAAAAAATTCATATCTTTTATTCTGTTTAATATTTTTAGGTGATTTTTTTTGTTGGTTTGCAAATTTTCTATAGTTTCTGTAGAAAATATAATTAGCTATGTTAAAATTAAATAAAATTGCTTTATTTTAGTTTTAGTCAGAATAGTAAATCTGTTACAACTTGAGTTAGAAAAATTATTTTTGGATGATTCTTTTGCCCCAACTTTATTTTGACATTGCCAAACCATAGGATTTAATTTGGGTATTTTAGGATTAATAAAAAATAGTTTTAAGAAGAATCTTGTTAATCCTAATTAATTAACTAGCTACTATTTTCCTATTATTTTAATTAGTAAATAATTTTATTTTAACATGTGATTGATTATTCTAGGATAGTTTCTGTCACTTTATAGGATGAACTTTTATTTATTATAAATAAAAGTTTTATTTTATTTTTCTTAATAGAAATTGAATTAGGCCTAATAGGAGTTTCATAATAGGTTTTAAATTAATTCTTTTTGCTCCTAGTTGCTTAATGAAATCTTTTCTGTTAAGTTAACATAAAACCATGATTAGGTTATGTTAAGAAATTTTTGTCATATAGAACTAGTTTTAGTTGTTGCTTGAAGTAGGAAAACTTTGAGTTGGTTTTCTTTGAGTTTCCCCTTTTGGTTTTGAGTTGTTTGTTTGGTGTGTCATGTTACCATGTGCTATGTTAAGTGATCTCATGCTATGTGCTTACTATAGTTATTGTTTGCCTCGGTAGAATTTCCTGAGTGCTGAAGCTTGCTACTCTGAATCCCTAGTTTTCAAGATCGTCAACAAGGCAAGTTCACTTTGACCATGCTTTCATACCTATGTTTTATTGCATTTAGTGACATCTTTGCAACCACCCCTCAAAGAGTGTTATTGAATCCTTGTAGTTGAGTAGTATGCATGAGGTAGGAACCCATTCCCTGTTACCAAGCCCGGACGATATTTTATTTTAATGCTACGCTATAGTAGACGGGGTTTGGTATGAGTACTTCGGGAGTGGTGTGAGTATGGAGGATTCTACGTCAATGACGACAACTTCATGATGGAATCTGCAAGGACTGCATCTTCAAGACCTCAAGACTTCAAGACTCGAGACAGAATTCAATACACACTCTTGGGTGAAGGAAGGTTGACGGGCACCTGGAGGAACCAGTGGTTGGCCGGGATGCATGGAGAAGCGCCATGACATCTTGCGGAAAGCTTCACCCAGACTCAAAGAGACGGAAGAATACTTCATGCGGAAGCTTACTGTGCAACCGCAAGTCATTATGGGCTCGGCTTGGTTGACCTTAGTGGTGACTCTGGCTGGGGCGGTACTAGCAGATGTAGAACTACGGTAGGATGGGATGAGTACGGACGGTGGTCAGAGGAACTCTTTGGAAGACCATGTTTCGGTCATCTTGTTCCCAAACACTCTGAAGTGCGAGAACGTAAAGAGAGGGATCGAATCTTGCGGGTAAAGTGTACAAACCTCTGCAGAGGGTTAAAACCTAATCGATTAGCCGTGTCACCGGTTACGGACAAGTTGAGAATCTGGACTTGGATCTATCTCGGAACTCTCAACACCGGATGATAACTTAATTGTGGGCAACTTATGATGATTTTGGGCTATGAGACATCGGTTGGCGGAACCATGTCATGCTAGAAAACTCCATAGTACAGACTTCATTTATTCCTTTGATGTAGGGAAAATAAATCAGCTTTTACGCAAAACAAAACTCGAATACAGAGCCACAAAGCCAAATTGCATATAGTATAGTTTTACCATCTGTTTATTCATGTTGTGATCTTGCCGGTACATTCAATGTCTTGACCTACACGGCTGCAACGTATCATGTTGCAGGATTTTCTTCGACGAGTAAGAGTTACGATCTGTGGTTCTTGTCTACACTCAACTGCCGATGGCGTTGATGGGACTCCACACCCGCTTGATTGTTTCATGAGTATTATGAGGTATATATCATTTTACATTATTTATACATGTGATTGCACTTTGATATATACATTGATGTACTGTGTGTGCAAAGATATCGATCCGAGGATGGCACAGATACACAGAGGCTTGACCGTCTGAGGTCGGGTCGCTACATATATGGTATCAGAGCACATGTTGGCTGTAGAACGTGACCCTAGAAAATGACTTAGTAATATGAAGACCCCAATAGGAATGACCTTTGTTTTGTACTACTCTCGTAACACCTGATTTCTTTTACTGAACCTTCCTTATTTCAAACTATAGATGGAGAGTTACATTCCGAACAAAAGAGAACACTACGAGAAGGTTCTTGGAGGCCCCTTCCTTGTGGAGCTAGTCAGGCTGCTGAAGTTACCGATACCTGAGATCAAGGCAACTAAGAGGACGTCCAGATCGTGGGGAGTCAAGACCCAAGTTTTTGGTCGTAAAGAAGCCCCCAAGACTGCAGACATCAGCTTCGAACTATAAATGGTGACCGTGATACGGGCATCAACACCGCCATTCCATGATGCTATTGCACGTTTATTCTATCGTCATCGTGCTGCACTAAACCCACACTTCTTTGGAAGGATGGGATGGCAGAAGTTTGATGGAGCAACTATTGCCTTGACGGAAGTGCAAAAGATGAAGTTCTCCCCACTTTTAGTGTACAATCAGGATCTGGAACAATACGTCAAGAATCTTGAGATGGACCTCCCGGAAGCCCTGCTCGACAATGAAGCACTACGAGAAGAGGTCAAGACTCGAGATCAAGGTAAACAAGCTGGAGGAGGAGAACCTCGAGATCTCGAGAATGCGTCGAGAACTGAAAAACAGCAGGACCATGTCTCATGCCAAGGGCGTTGAGATCCGAAGCTCAAGGAACAACTTCAGGACATACTGAGGTCGTCACAAGAAACTCCGCGTCGACAGGGAAAATCTAGCGAGAAGAACTGGAGGAGATCAAGTCCACACAGAAGAAACCCCAGTGGGGACAATGACCAAGTTCCTAATAAATTAGCTTAGTAGTATCCCACCATGAGAGAAATAAAGATGAACGCTTTCTCGATTTAAGTATCTGACCATACCAAATCATGTGGGTGGCGATACTGTAGAATTGATTGAAAAAAAATGAATGCTTGGTTGCTATTATTTTTGTGTGTTTATTTAATGGTTGGATAGATGCAATATTCGTAGGCTTGTATTTATTTCAACCATGAGAGACGTAAGTTACGGAAGAATGGTAGAAGGCCTTCATATGGGAAAAGCATCAGGAATTGGAAACTCCCGAGCATTGAAGACCTGAAGAAATGAGGACTTAGAAACGAAACCATAGTAGAACGGCCCATTACAAACGATACTTTTGAGCTAGGATTCTTTTGTTGATGGGTGGGTATTTACTTTCTCTTTCTATCTCAACCAGACCCCGGAATCTTGAACCCATGGACAACTGAAGACCAAACTTCTCTGGAGACAATTGCAATTTCCCCATGGAGATACATTCCTTGTTCTGAGCACCCCTCTTATCCTACACATGCAGATGACAACCCTTTATGAGTCTTTCATTAAGGGCCCTGAAACGATCATGACCCTGACAAGTGATCATGATTACCCGAAGATCTGAAGGACATGATGAAGCATATTCACCTTGAAGGAGATGCAGTCTACAAAGGCTACCCTTCATGCAAAAGGGAGTGGAACTTTGGTATGTGGAGGTACACCTCCACCGTTTGAAAGGAGTTTGCCCAAAGAGGATGGGGCATTACTTTTTCATCTCACGTGTGCCACAAGCAACTTTCTTCGACGCTGTTCGTGAAGCAGTCATGGAAGCCATACGCCAGATCGGAGAAATACTTGAAGCAAGACTCCGTTATACTCAGGAATACCTAAGCGAAGTGCATGCAGAGATGATGGAGATGAAGCTCAAGGCCACCACGATGAAACAGAGGATTGAAGATTTCAAGGCGCATGTCGCACACTTTCCAGTGGGACTAAAGAATCCTCGAGGAGGATAAATAAATAAAGTTGGAAGTAATGTCTGACCATACAAAATCATGTGGGTGGCAGCATTTGTAACAAAGTACTTTTGGGAATTTGGATTTACAAAAATGGTTAAGGATGTAATGAAAGATTGATATGAAAATAATGAGATTTATGGATAAACTAGTGCATTTTCTTTGGTGTCATAGTACTCTGTAAAGCTACAGGATCAATGAAGAAAGAAATGTGTTATTCATGACGGTCCATAGAAGGAAGCTGGACAAAATAAGTTGGAGTTTTTTTTTTGATATGATGGTATGAAGAAACAGAGTACTATTGGATTTAAAGGAGGTGTAACATGAGAGTTACTCCAAGGATGAGTTAAAGCTGCACTAGTGTTGAAGTGGGCCATAACCCACAGGCCCAGGATTTTGAAAAGGAACAGATGTACCCTTGGTGAAGGAAGAAATTTGGAAGAATTAGTCATCCAGTCAGCATACGTTTCGTAGGAGGTTACGCAAAAACCTGAGAGTGGTGAAGTAACGATAGATGTTTTGTTTGGCTCGCAGAAACCATGGATTTATACGAACTCAGCTCGTCAACAAGAGAAATTCTGCAATGCTTGTGAGTATGCCCAAGTGTTAGAATACGTGATTCAATATTTACATATGTGGTAATGATTCAAGTACGGGATGGATTGGCCCCCATACCGAAGACTTCTATCATGAACTATCATATGTTGATGGAAAATCAGAGAGCCTTGAAAACCTTAGAAGAGTGTCGACACGATAAGCCATAAAACCATAGAATGGTAGTACGATGGAACCCTTTACAGGCAACCGTTGCCAATCGTAGGTTATACGGTGAGGTTCAACCCAGACCCGTTTTCTGCAGGAGAAACCACAAATTGTAGACCCCCATGAGTATTTAGATAGTTGTCTAGAATGGACACAGACCTATCAGCTAAGAAGATCCCGTCTCGGACGAACTTCAACTTTGACACACCGACCCAAGATTTTGAGGAACACTCTATGCTTCTGACAGAAGAGCGCTAATGAAGGAGCTATTGTAAGATATGTGAAGAGACATACAATGTCGGCACTCCAGAGGCAGTATCTGAGTTTATTGGAACCGTAACCTTGTTTTTAAGTGTGGTAGCACCCCTGACCTTTCTGACCAAACTATTTACTAGAAGACCCCCAACCCCTAACCTGTTCTTGCTAGCCTCTTCGAATCTCGAGGACGAGATTCATTTTAAGTGTGGTAGGTTTGTAACATCCCAAAATTCTAAACTTTGGAATGTTATATTAGATAAATAACTATGCTTGTTGTCTGATTGATGGTTTGATTGATTGAGTGAAACCGAGTGGAATTTGAAAACTTTTGAAAGTTGAATGAGAGGGAATGAAATGACTTTCCCAAACTTTCCCTTTGCCTTTTGGGTCCCCATGAATTCAAGTTCATTCCAACACCAAACCCTAGAGTGAAGATGACATGACTTCTTCCATTTTGAAATGAAAAGGGTTTTTTGGAAAAGATTTGAATTTCATTTGGGAATATTTCAAATTCAAAGCTTTATGCAACTCAATGATTTTCATGAGGGAAGATAAAATGACTTCTTCAATTATATGAAATATGAGTTGGAAGTTAAATAGTATCAAATTGAAAGTCATTTGAAAGTGCCTTGAAACCCTCTTTCAAATTTGAGTTTTGGAATTTGAATTCAAAACTTTGGCAAGTGGGAATCATATCAAAAAATTATGCCTGATAAATACTTGAGCAAAAGTATGAGAGGAGTAAACATGACACTCCAAAACGATCAGAGGGAAACAATGCCAAAAGTTTTGAATTCAAATTTGGGTTTTATTTGAATATTGGAAAAAATGAATTTTTATAAACTTTGGATTTTGCCTGCAAAATGTTCAAATGATAGGGAATATTCCCGATCATTTTGGTATATATATGTCCTATATAAAATATTTATATTTTATAAGTTATCTCTGTTTTTGTTTTTATAAAAAATAAATTAAAAAAGAAACCCCTCAGCGCTACCAAAGCATCGGCCCAATACCAAGACTGCCCACCAGGCGGCCCAACTGCCAGCCCAATGAGCCAGCCGAGCCAGCCCATTCTCGCGCCAAACCCCTACGGCGGACGCCCGACCGCCAGACCCTCTCTCTCTCTCTGACGGTGGGACCCCACCCCGTCTTCAACCCCCGCCCACGCACTCGCCGCACCGCCGCCGATCGCCGGATCCCGACGGATCCGGGATCCGATCCCCCTCCCGATCGCCTCCCTTGCCACGCCGAGGCCCTCCCCTATAAGAACCCCTCCCCCGCACCCCATTCCCCCCCCCCTCGCCCCTGAACCCCTCCTCCCCTCTCGAGCTCATGGGAGCCGAGCCGCCACCGCCGCCATTTGCGTCGCCCGTCGCCCCTAGCCCCTCCCGACCTCCACCGACTCCACCAAACACCTCCCCGAGCTCGTCCGCACCCGTCGGGCCACTCCACCGACCTCCCCGACGACCGGAGAGGCCAGCGCACTCGCCGCCGCCGCCGAGCTCCGGTAAGCCACCGGAATCCCTCCCCGCCGTCGGATCTCAAATCTACGGAGTAGATTAGAACACCCCGAAGGGGTTTTTTTTTAAATAAAACCGGCCGGTTCGTTACGGTTTATTTAGTTAGGGTTTATTTTATTTAGCCGGCCCGATTCAGTTTAACCCTAGGCCCGTTTAGTTTATATTACGCTCAGTGCGTAGGTTAGGCCCATTAGGCCCTTTTTCATTTATTTTTGTTTTCTGTTTTAACAGAATAGTTCCTGTTTTGAAAAATTCATATCTTTTATTCTGTTTAATATTTTTAGGTGATTCTTTTTTTGTTGGTTTGGAAATTTTCTATAGTTTCCGTAGAAAATATATTTAGCTATGTTAAAATTAATTAAAATTGCTTTATTTTAGTTTTAGTCAGAATAGTAAATCTGTTATAACTTGAGTTAGAAAAATTATTTTTGGATGATTCTTTTTGCCCCAACTTTTTTGACATTGCCAAACCATAGGATTTAATTTGGGTATTTTAGGATTAATAAAATAATAGTTTTAAGCAGAATCTTGTTAATCCTAATTAATTAACTAGCTACTGCTTTTCCTATTATTTTAATTAGTAAATAAATTTATTTTTAACATGTGATTGATTATTCTAGGATAGTTTCTGTCACTTTATAGGATGAACTTTTATTTATTATAAATAAAAGTTTTATTTTATTTTTCTTAATAGAAATTGAATTAGGCCTAATAGGAGTTTCATAATAGGTTTTAAATTAATTATTTTTGCTCCTAGTTGCTTAATGAAATCTTTTTCTCGTTAAGTTAACATAAAACCATGATTAGGTTATGTTAAGAAATTTTTGTCATATAGAACTAGTTTTAGTTGTTGCTTGAAGTAGGAAAACTTTGAGTTGGTTTTCTTTGAGTTTCCCCTTTTGGTTTTGAGTTGTTTGTTTGGTCTGTCATGTTACCATGTGCTATGTTAAGTGATCTCATGCTATGTGCTTACTATAGTTATTGTTTGCCTCGGTAGAATTTCCGGAGTGCGAAGCTTGCTACTACGAATCCCTAGTTTTCAAGATCGTCAACAAGGCAAGTTCACTTTGACCATGCTTTCATACCTATGTTTTATTGCATTTAGTGACATCTTTGCAACCACCCCTCAAAGAGTGTTATTGAATCCTTGTAGTTGAGTAGTATGCATGAGGTAGGAACCCATTCCCCTGTTACCAAGCCCGGACGATATTTTATTTTAAATGCTACGCTATAGTAGACGGGGTTGGTATGAGTACTCGGGAGTGGTGTGAGTATGGAGGATTCTACGTCAATGACGACAACTCCATGATGGAATCTGCAAGGACTGCATCTTCAAGACCTCAAGACTTCAAGACTCGAGACAGGAATTCAATACACACTACTGGGTGAAGGAAGGTTGACGGGCACCCTGGAGGAACCAGTGGTTGGCCGGGATGCATGGAGAAGCGCCATGACATCTTGCGGAAAGCTTCACCCAGACTCAAAGAGATGGAAGAATACTTCATGCCCGGAAACTTACCTGTGCAACCGCAAGTCATTATGGGCTCTGGCTTGGTTGACCTTAGTGGTGACTCTGGCTGGGACGGTACTAGCAGATGTAGAACTACGGTAGGATGGGATGAGTACCGACGGTGGTCGAGGAACTCTTTGGAAGACCATGTTTCGGTCATCTTGTTCTCAAACACTCAAGTGCGAGAACGTAAAGAGAGGGATCGAATCTTGCGGGTAAAGTGTACAAACCTCTGCAGAGGGTTAAAACCTAATCGATTAGCCGTGTCCCGTTACGGACAATTTGAGCATCCGGACTTGGATCTATCTCTAACTCTCAACACCGGATCGATAACTTAATTGTGGGCAACTTATGATGATTTTGGGCTATGAGACATCGGTTGGCGGAACCATGTCATGCTAGAAATCTCCATAGTACAGACTTCATTTATTCCTTTGATGTAGGGAAAATAAATCAGCTTTTACGCAAACAAAACTCGAATCTGAGCCACAAAGCCAAATTGCATATAGTATAGTTTTACCATCTGCTTTATTCATGTTGTGATCTTGCGGTACATTCAATGTAATCGACCTACACGGCTGCAACGTATCATGTTGCAGGATTTTCTTCGACGAGTAAGAGTTACGATACAGTGGTTACGGTCTACACTCAACCTGCCGATGGCGTTGATGGGACTCCACACCCGCTTGATTGTTTCCGCTGAGTATTATGAGGTATATATCATTTTACGTTATTTATACATGTGATTGCACTTTGATATATACATTGATGTACTGTGTGTGCTAGCATACTGATCCAGGGATGGCACAGATACACAGAGGCTTGACCGTCTGAGGTCGGGTTGCTACACAGTGTCAATAAGATGGTTGAAAAATAAGCCAAAAGAGTCAAGGGCTACCTCAGACTCAGAGGTATCATCCAGCTTGAGCAGGTCAGAGGCGCTTGGTTTCTTCTTCTTCTTGGTGCTCTTCTTGGCGGCTTTCCTAGCGGCCTTCTTGGCAGCCCTGGCCTTCTTAGCAGCCTCGTGATCATACTCCACTTCCCAGAATTCCGACTTAGCCTGCAAAGGTTGTCAAAGGTCGAGTTAATAAGATATTCAAATGATGAGGTGAAGATAAAGTAAGTTCAAAGGCTTACATCTGGTGGCGGGTTAAGCTTGCAGAAAGGGGCCAGACCCACTTTGACACAATCTTCCAGGTCTTCATTCAGAAGAGACTTCACCATTTCATTGATTGCTTCCTCAGTTAATGGGGCAGAGCTGTGGCGCAGTGAATCTTTCTCACCACCAGTGTAGGTACACATTAAGCCGGTATGGCGGCTTAACGGGATGATCCGCCAAGAAACCCAACACCTGACTAAATCAACACCGGTCAGCCCATTTCCTAGCAGAGCTTTGACCTTCACAATAGTAGGTGCAATCTTCTTCCGTTCAGCGGCAGTAAGTTTTTTGCGAAGGTTATGTTTTGGGTCCAGGCACTCAACACGGTAACCCGGCAGCGGATTCTCATCAGCCAGAGAAGTATCCTTGCAATAAAACCACGTCTTATTCCTGTCTTTGGGGTGACTCGGCAAGTAGGCGTAAGGAAAGATGGCGTCTCTTCTATGTTGAATTGAAATTCCATCGAGTTCCAAGCTAGGACCATTAGTGAATTTAGTCTGGCGGTTTAAGTAAAAATACTCTCTAAAGAGTTCAACACTGGGCTCCTCTTGAAGGTACACCTCACAGAAGAGTTGGAAGTTGCAAATATTTGACACATAATTGGGTCCGATGTCTTGAGGATGGAGCTGGAAAAAGTGCAAAACGTCTCGGAAGAACTAAGAGCCGGGCAGTGAGAAGCCCCAGTTCATGTGGTCAGTAAAAATGATGACTTCACCGTCTTTTGGCTGAGGTTTCTCTTCGCCCGGGTTAGGAGCATGGTAATGCATCACACTCTTGGCGGGTAGATACCCGGCTATGAAAAAGTCTTTGAAAGTGCCCTCGGTGACGATGAAAGGGACCCAATTGCATGTGTACACTGTTTTGGGCGGCATTGTGAAAGAAAAGCCTAAAGGAAAGAAAAATTTGCCGGTTCAAATCAATTGGTGAATTCACAGGTTAAAGCGCTGACAGTATACATTCAGAATGGCAGCTTAAGTGAGGGCTAATGGTATATGAATAATTGTAAGTCGGACGTGTAAGCCGCCATGGAGGCTACAGGTACTCAAAATCTGACAAAGGGTAAATTTCTACTAAGTGTTGGACAAACAAGTTTCACAGATTAAAGTTATAGATTTGGATCTGCAACTGTTCAGAAAAAGGGAATAAATTCGAGACCTACAGAGGCAACAGTGGAGAAAACAATGGTGTTTTAGAAGGGATCAATAGCGATGAGGGTATGTTCTAATATCAAAAACAGGTGCTAAAGCTACTGCCATGCAAGATTTATGTGGTTTTTGGATGTAATCCACGGATCTAAACAAGGATAAAGAAGGGCGGCGACGAACACTGACGAACACTGACGAACATCGAAACCCTAATGTCAAATCTATGGCGAAAGAAAGAAGGACTTACCGATGCTGAGGAGATGGCGGAGAGGCGCCGCGGTTCTCTGGTCCGTTCAGGGTGATGCAGCGGCCGGAGTTGAGGCCGGAGACGAAGGTCGACGGTGGCGGAGTTCGTGTGGGTTGGTGCGTCGCGAGGAGGAAGAAGAAAGTGAGAAAGAAAGAGGGGAGAATGAGAGGAGAGCCCGAGGTCATATTTATAAAGCCTGGAAGGATAAACGACAGGCGCGAGAATCGAGGAGGCAAAAATGGATAAGCGACGGCGCGGGTGCCTCGATTTTTGGAAAGACAGTAAAGAAAGAGATTTATTAAGATTGCGGTTCTGTGAAGTATTAATGGCAGGTGACGTCACGACGGGTTACTGTAAATTCCGGAGATGACGTCATGGCGGGTTACAATATTTCACAAGAAGAGGAGGAAGGATTTTTCTAAGTATTGAAGATTTTCATGAACAAGTTCAAATCAACCTGGGGACTAATGTTGGGGATATGACTATCAGGTATGACCCGCCCAAGAGGGGTCGGGTCGTCCCAATGGCGGTTCATCTCATATGAAGCCCAAGAGCATGTTAACAATGGCGGTTCGTGGATAGGCTTAGTAGAGGGCCCAAAACCGTAGGCGGCTTAAGGCCCACGGACATAAACCGCCATGTATATAGACTTGTATTATAAGACATGTAAGAAAGGTCACCGAGCCGGACACGTTGTATGAGCCGGCCGGGACTCTGTAGGCCGGAGGGCGTCAACCTGTGTATATAAGGGGACGACCCAGCGGCGGCTTAGGGAAAGGGACAACAGATAGAGAACCGGGCTAAGCGTATTCGCTCCCTGGTCATCGAAACCCTAGCAATACCACCTCAAACTGGATTAGGCCTTTACCTTCACCGCAAGGGGCCGAACCAGTATAAACTCCTTGTGTCATTTGTCCTGTTTAACCCCTTTAAGCTAATCTCATTGCGATGGCTCCACGACTAAGTCCTCACACTAGGACATCTGCCGTGACAAATCCACGACATCCTCTTTTTCACGATTCTGGAGTGTTCCTGAAGGTCTATTTTATGTGTTCTTCCGGTGTCATAGTTTGGATAATATTACTTTCAACATTAATGGACGTACCTGAGATATAATGTTTTATTCGTTTCCCATTAACGACCTTCGGGTTAGTGCCTTCAGTATTATTTATTTTGATGGCTCCAGACTGATAAACCTCCTCGATAACATAGGGTCCTTCCCATTTGGAGAGGAGTTTTCCTGCAAAGAATCCGAAATGAGAGTTGTACAAAAGAACATATTCTGCAACTTTGAACTCACGCTTTTGGATTCTTTTATCATGCCATCTTTTAAATTTTTCTTTAAATAACTTGGCATTTCATAAGCTTGGGTTCTCCATTCATCGAATGAGATAATATCAAATAACCTCTTTTCACTGGCAAGTTTAAAATCATAGTTGAGTTCTTTGATTGCCCAATAAGCTTTATGTTCTAACTCAAGAGGCAAATGACAAGCTTTTCCATAAACCATTTTTAAGGAGAGATACCCATAGGATTTTTATATGTTGTTCTATCGGCCCAAAGTGCATCATCTAATTTCTTAGGCCAATTCTTTCGAGACCTATTGACAGTCTTTTGCAAAATTAATTTTATTTCTCTATTGCTAAGTTCAACTTGACCACTAGACTGAGAATGATAGGGTGATGCAATTCTATGGTTAACATCATACTTGGCAAGCATTTTACGGAAAGCACCATGAATAAAGTGTGAACCACCATCAGTCATTAAATATCTAGGGCCTCCAAACCTTGGGAAAATAACTTCCTTAAGCATTTTAATAGAGGTGTTGTGATCATCACTACTAGTTGGAATAGCTTCTACCACTAAGTAACATAATCAACAACAACCAAAATATGTGTATACACATTAGAGGAAGGAAAAGGTCCCATGTAATCAAAACCCCAAACATCAAATGGTTCAACAAGAAGTGAATAATTCATAGGCATTTCTTGATGCTTACCGATATTACCTATTCTTTGACATTCATCACAAGATAAGACGAATTTACGAGCATCCTTGAAGAGAGTAAGCTAATAAAACCCAGATTGCAATACCTTGTGAGCAGTTCTGTCTCCCACATGATGTCCTCCATAAGCTTCAGAGTGACATTTCCGTAGGATTTGTCCCTGTTCATGGTCAGGTACACAACGTCTGATAATACCATCTACTCCTTCTTTATAAACATGTGGGTCATCCCAAAAGTAATGTCTTAAATGATAGAAGAATTTTTTTCTTTTGTTGGTATGTAAAGCTAGGTGGTAAATATTTAGCAACAATGTAATTAGCATAGTCAGCGTACCAAGGAGTGTTATGAGAAACATTTATTGCAGCTACCTGCTCATCAGGAAAACTATCATCAATAGGTAGTGGGTCATCAAGGATATTCTGCAACCTAGACAAGTTATCAGCTACAGAGCGTTCTCTGCTCCTTTTCTATCAGTGATATGTAAATCAAATTCTTGTAGCAAGAGAACCCACCGAATAAGCCTAGGCTTGGCATATTTCTTTTCCATAAGATATTTAATAGCAGCATGATCGGTGTGAACGATAACTTTAGTGTCAACAATGTAAGATCTAAATTTATCACAAGCAAACACCACTGCTAGAAATTCTTTTTCAGTAGTAGCATAATTTTGTTGTGCATTGTCTAGAGTTTTACTAGCATAATGAATAAAACTTAGTTTCTTATCATCTCTTTGTCCTAGAACAGCACCAACAACATAATCACTATCATCACACATAATTTCAAAAGGCGAGTACCAGTCAGGTGGTTGAACAATAGGTGCAGAAATTAAGGCTTTCTTGAGTGTTTTGAAGGCTTCTAAACAATCATCACCAAAAACAAAAGGAACATCCTTTTGCAAAAGATTTATAAGGGGCCTAGAAATTTTGGAAAAGTCTTTGATAAATCTCCCATAGAAACCAGCATGACCTAAGAAACTAAAAAAACCTTTGATATCTTTAGGACATTGCATTTTCTCAACTGCATCACCCTTAGATTTGTCCACCTCAATACCTCTTTCAAAAAATTTATTGGCCAAAACAATACCTTCATTAACCATAAAGTGACACTTCTCCCAATCCAAGACAAGATTTGGTTGCTCGCATCTCTGCAAAACTCGATCAAGATTGCTTAAACAATCATCAAAAGACTTCCCACTTCCCATAAACAAAAAAGTCATCCATGAAACCTTCAACAATCTTTTTACAAAAGTCAGAAAATATAGCAGTAATACATCTTTGAAAGGTAGCAGGTGCATTGCATAAACCAAAAGGCATACTTCTATAAGCATAAGTTCCAAAGGGACAAGTGAAAGTGGTCTTTTCTTGATCAAGTTGAGAAATAGGTATTTGTGAAAAACCAGAATGTTCATCAAGGAAGCAAATATGTGTGTGCTTAGACAATCTTTCTAGCATTTGATCAATAAAAGGCAGAGGGTAATGATCTTTTCTAGTTGCTTTGTTTAATTTTCTAAAATAAATTACCATTCTATAGACTGTAACAATTCTTTGTGGAATAAGTTCATTCTTATCATTAGGAACAATAGTAATACCTCCTTTCTTAGGGACACAATGAACAGGACTTACCCATCTACTATCAGCTATAGGATAGATTATACCCGCTTCCAGAAGTTTTAATATTTCCATTCTTACCACTTCCTTCACCTTCGGATTTAACAGACGTTGGTGATCAACAACGGGTTTAGCATTAGGTTCCATATTAATCTTCTGCTAACATAGAGTGGGACTAATGCCCTTTAAATCATCAAGAGTATATCCAATAGCAGCTCGGTGCTTCCTTAGAACTTTCAATAATCTTTCTTCTTCATGTTCTGTAAGGTTAGCACTAATAATAATAGGATATATATTCTTCTCACCAAGATAAGCATATTTTGAAGTGTCTGGCACTTGTTTTAATTCAAACACAGGATCACCTTTAGGTGGAGGAGGACCTCCCTGAGTTTCAATAGGCAAATTGTGTTTAAGCAGAGGATGTTGTTCAAAGAAAATCTTATCTATTTCATTTCTTTCATGCATATGTAAATCATTTTCATGGTCTAGCAGATATTGTTCTAGAGGATCAGTAGGAGGCATAGCAATGGAAGCAAGCACTACTGCATGATGCTGCTAACGCGACACTATGACCAGAGACCCTTCGACGAAACTGTGTGGGATGCAATAATCGCAAACGGAGGTGTAAAAGAACCATCAAATAAGGTGCAAAACGTTTGCGATGCCGGAGCCATCAAACATGGTTCAGATTTAGTTGCGTGTGTGATGCAGGGCATATGGTTCAGTTCAATGAACTGTTTGCGATGAGGAGGAACAAAAGAAACGGGCAATCAGATGAAGGCGTGTGCGATATACAACATACGGTTCACTCGGATAAACTGTTTTTGACGAGGAGGAACAATATAAATGGGCAGCTAGTTAAAGGTGTGTGCGATTGAGGGCATACGCTTCAGAAGGATTAACTGTTTGCGATTATGCAACAGAACAGAAACGGGTCAGCCAGATCAAACTGTCTATGATTATTAGCAAAAAAAAGTGTCTGTGATTGATGGAATACACTTCACACGGATGAACTATTTGCGATTAGCCACAACAAACTGAAACAGTTAGATAGATCAATGTGTGCACACTAGACGGGCACACACATTCTAATTAAAAGAAGCGTGCACGATGGTAATAACGAGCGCGCATGGTTGTTGGAACAAGAGGTGTGCGGACGTTGCCTATTGCGGTGCACCCTATGGTGCAAATGCCATGTACGCGGCCGAGAAGGCGTACGTGCCCATGTTACGCCTTCCGGGAATAGTGCCGCACTTTTAACCGTCAGTAAATTTTGAGCATGCTTCCCATCACATTCCAAATTGCAAACCTGTTCACACTGATCAAAACCTAAATGGTTTCCCACTTATGAGCGTATTAGTACTCGGTTATAAATACTACTACTCCAAGATGACTACACATTCCTCCTCAATTCCTCATCCACAAAAACAAACAAGTCATTCATCATCGCTCTCAAGGCGCCGCCATGACCAGCGTGAGTTCTGGGTCGAGAGATTGCCACCAGGGAGATGCGAGCATGGAAGCGGAAGCACGTGAGATGTCCCGCCTCGCTGCGAAGGCAGCCGACATATCCCACCACGCGGCCGTAACAGCACAGAGGTCCCGCCACACCACCGAAGCAGCACGGAGGTCCCGCCACGCCGTCGACGCAGCAGACTGGTCCGGCCGCGCCACGAAAGCAGAAGAGATGTCCCGCCGCACCGCGAATGCAGCAGAGATGTCCTCCCGCGCCGTGGTGGCCTAGGAAAATGTCTCACGGGCAGGCGAGGACTCTTACAGGTGCATGCATGCGATCGTCCATAGCCAGATGGATCAGATCTCCGGCTAGGCGAGGTTGTAGGACGACATGAAAGCCTCTTTTGAACAGGCTACCGACATCATCCGGCAACTAAATGAGAGCAATGCGAAGCTCCGGGCTGAGCTAGACCTGCTGAGGGCGAAGATCGTTGGAAGTGCGGAGCAACAGGAGGAGACCCTGCCTTGTTGAAGAGGACCAGCGTCATCGTCGAGAAACTTATGGACGAGAATGCCATGCTGCGCATCGAGCACAGAAGGCTGGTAGAGGAATCCGTGGATGCTCTCAAGCAGCATCTTGAGGACAAGAAAGATCTCATCGCCGCTCGCCGCGGAGACTAGTTCCCGCGGCCTGTAGCAACGCATCAGGAAAGTAGAGATCATCGAGCCAGATCGTTGTCTTCCTTCTTCTTTCGCCCTTGTGTATTTCAGGCATTGTCGCATGTGGCATTTTTTAATTATGTTCCTAAATATGTAAGACAATTATTATCCACTGTCATCGTCCTTATATTCATCATGCTTGCTATAAGTCGCAATGATGCTATAGAGGTCCGTCGGATCTTACATCAAGATCCGTGCCAAACTTTCTTTTCAGATTTTCATTTTTCTCTCTTAAATCTTAGTCCAGTGAGACATATAGCCACGCCGTAGAACAGGGGCTCGGGCACCATTAATGGAGACGTTGGGAGGGAGGTGCGTGGCGGGTAGCGGTCAAAGGGCTCTCCTCCCGATGAGCACGCGCAGGGGTCTGATCGCACACCTCCCGTACTCAAATAGCTACCCCGCACGACACCTCCTAGCCAATAAAAAAAGGGGATGTGTGGCGGCACGTAATTGGTAAGTAGAACGCCCACAGTTTCAATAATACTTGTGTTTCCGATTTGTAACGTGACGGCACTTGTTCCAACACGACCTTGTTGATTGTTAATGTGTGCGCCTTCGCAAATCAGACAGAAAATTACGACAGCATGTTGGTGCCATGTCATGACACCATGCCAAGTTTCATGATTTTCAGGCGTGTTTTGGATTTACAGGAATTAAAAAACCAAATTTCTCAATCTTTCCGGCCGAGCCATGACGCCCAGATGTTTGAGTTTCATTCCCATCTCTTGCATGGGACCTAGAAATTCACCCAAGGACACACATGTGATTTTTCAACCAACTTTGGTGCACTGGAGCATGTGCTTGTAGTTCAAATTTGAATTATGCACATCAAATGCCCAGAAACCCAACTAATGTATAGAGAAGGCCAAACGGACCCCGAAAAATTCCAAATTAAACACAACACTCATGTTGTTCTATGTTGATACTAGAAATTTTTTGAAAGCAATAAGAGGCAACGGATATCGTTCTGTCCCCATAGGTGGCACATTCCCTACCGAAACCATCACGCTTGTTGTGAGAAACTCTGGTTTGTGAGAATCTTATACCCAAACCTGCCCCAAATGGGGAAAAAAATTTACCACGTCATGTTGATGTCGCTCCATGATAGCATGACAAGTTTCATGAATTTCAAACGAGATTTGGATTTACTAGAATTTAAAAACCAGGCATATCAACGCTTTTAGGCAATCAATAAAGGTTCTCGGTGTTTGAATTTCATTCCCATCTCTTGCATGGGACCTAGAAATTCACCCAAGGACACACATGTGATTTTTCAACCAACTTTGGTGCAGTGGAGCATGTGCTTGTAGTTCAAATTTGAATTATGCACATTAAATGCCCAGAAACTCAATTAATGTATAAAAAAGGCCAAACGAACCCCGACAAGTTCCAACATTAAACACAACACTCCTTTTATTCTATGTTGACACTAGAATTTTTTTAAAAGCAATAAGAGGCAACGGTATCGTTCTGTCCCCAAAGGTGGCACGTTCCGTACGGAAACCATCACACTTGTTGTGAGAAGCTCTGGTTTGTGAGAAGCTTATACCCAAACCTACCCCAAATGGGACAATTTTTTTTACCATGGCATGTTAATGCCGCTCCATCATAGCATGCCCAGTTTCATGAAATTTAGACGAGTTTTGGATTTACTGGAATTTAAAAACCAGGCATCTCAATGTTTTGCAATCAACGGTGCCCTAGTGTTTGAATTTCATTCCCATTTCTTGCATGGGACCTATAAATTCACCCAAGGACACACATGTGATTTTTCAACCAACTTTGGTGCACTGGAGCATGTGCTTGTAGTTCAAGTTTGAATTGTGCACATTAAATGCCCAGAAACCCAATTAATGTATAAAAAAGGCCAAACGAACCCTGAAAAATTCCAAAATTAAACACAACACTCCTGTTGTTCTATGTTGACACTAGAAATTTTTTTAAAGCAATAAGAGGCAAGAGATATCGTTCCCCCAAAGGTGGCATCGCTCCTCATCAAACCATCACGCTTGTTGTGAGAAGCTCTGGTTTTTGAGGATCTTATACCCAAACCTGCCCTAGACGGGACAAAAAATTTACCATGTTATGTTGATGCCGCTCGATGATAGCATGCCAAGTTTCATGAATTTCAGACAAGCTTTGCATTTACTAGAATTTAAAAACCAGGTATCTCAATGTTTTGTCGGCAATCAACAGTGCCCTGGTGTTTGAATTTCATTCACATCTCTTGCATGCACTACAGGAATCAGACACTTTGCCGTCCTCCATCGCTGACGGCAAAGGCCTTTGCCATCCGCCAATAGACGGCAACATGTCCGGCTAAATAGGCTACGGCGAAGGGCTCTTTGCCGTCTGCTGGCGGACGGCACAGATGAAATGGTCTTTGCCGTCCGCCAGCACACGACAAAGGACCTGGATGGCACACGTGGCAGCTTATGGCCGTTAGGGGGTTAACAGTGCGCTTTGTCCTCTGGCGGCAGACAGCAAATAAACCATATAGGCCCCCAGGTTGCACAGGTAGCTGCCATGTGGTGGCAAAGCTCTTTGCCGTCTGCCAGCTGACAGCAAAGTGCCTGTATAGCCCTAGTTTTTTCTTAAATTCATTCAATTTGACAGAATTTCGCTACTTTGATAATTTGATATGTGGGAGGACCGGTGCTTAGGTGCTGCTCTTACTTGAACAAGCCTCCTACTTATGATTAACCCCCTCGCAAGCATCCGCAACTATGAGAAAAGTATTAAGAATAAATTCTAACCATGGCATTAAACTTTTGGATCCAATCGGTCCCTTACGGAATAGCGCAAAAACTAGGGTTTAAGCTTCTGTCACTCTCGCAACCCATCATCTAATAACTACTCCACAATGCATTCCCTTAGGCTCAAATATGGTGAAGTGCCATGTAGTCGACGTTCACATGACACCACTATGGCAATCACAACATACATACTATCAAAATATCGAACACATATCAAGTTCACATGATTACTTGCAACAAGATTTCTCCCGTGACCTCAAGAACAAAAGTAACTACTCACAGATGATAATCATACTCAAGATCAGAGGTTTATTAAATAGCATAATGGATCTGAACATATAATCTTCCACCAAATAAACCATATAATAATCAACTAGAAGATTTAATCAACACTACACTACAAAAAAAGACACATCCGTGACATTTTGGGCCGAACGAATTTTTTTCCTGTCATGCTTATGACACTTCTATGACGATAATTGTGACAAAACCCGGTATCATCATAGATGTGGTGGGCTCCTACTTCTATGACAAAAAATCATGACAGAAAATGGGCTTTTCGTCCTGGGCAGGCCGGAGACGCAGCTGCATGACATTCTTTGGGCCGTCCATGACGGAAAAATTCATGGTAGAAGCGAGGGCGAGGAAAATATCGCAGAGTTCCTGGTTACGGTGGGTGGTCGGGGCCGAGCGATGCAATCGTGGGTTTGCACGCTTTCTCGTGGTACGCTGCGTGTGCGAGGCGCCGCTAATCGAACCCGAGCGATCGATCCTTGGCTGTTAATCAACCCGAGAGATTCACTCGGCCCGATCAACTCGAGCAATTCCTTCGCTGTTGCTTAATCGAACCCGAGCGATCGATCACTGCTGCTGCTTACTGAAGCCGATCGAGCCCCCGTGCGAGACGTAGCCAGTCGGTGTTGGGTTGTCTCTTGATGAACAGTGACCGCTGCTACCGTGCGTGCGGTACGTAGAACGAGTCAAGACGTGGTGAGTTGAGCCGGTTGGTTGGATGTGGATGAACAGTTCCCGGTGGGGGTTGGATGAACAGGACCCCGAGGTAGTAGGCTGTTGCCACGGGATGAACAGGACCCAGAGGAGGCCGCCGCACCCCAGCCGGTTGGGGTGGATGAACAGGACCCCGTGGAGGGCTGGATGAACATCAGCCGGTGGAGGCTGGATGAACAGTAGCTCGTGGAGGCTGGAGTAGGTCGATGGTGGATGAACAGTAACCCGTGGAGGCTGGAGAGAGGCGGTAGACGTTGGATGATTAGGACCCCGTTTCGACCGTAGGCGCTCCAACACAAGTCCGTTTCCTCCGTCTTGCGGTACACCACACCCCTCTCGATCAATAGGACCCCGTTTCGCCGCCCGATGAACAGGACGCTGTTGCTGCCGTCCGTTGCCTCTCCATGTACACAAGCCCTGGTCGTCCGAATATATGCGCGAGTACGCGCTCGATACCCTGCTCGTATGTACGTACATGGCTGTATTTGTTACCCTGTGGCTATACGTATGTGTACAGGACTTAGACGGGACTGCTTGAACTGCTATGTCGGGTGCTCTAGAACGACACGTGCCGCTACTTACTCGGCCACGGTTCATACTTGCAGAGAGACCGATCGACCAGTATGTATGTACACATACGCGATCAGATAGACAACGCTACATACGCTTTGACCGTGTGGGTCCCAGCGGTCAGGGAGGATAAGGACGCACTTCCTTGCATGTGAAGATATAGCTAGTCGATCCCAGCTGTCAGGGGGAGGAATCGTTTTTATTTTGCGAGTAATAAGGAGGCACTTCCTTGTGTTCGAAGATGTAGCTAGTGGGTCCAGCTGTGAGCCTCACCGCCTAAAGTCCTCTTCCGATGGCTGTCCTTCATTGACCACATTGACCACACCGCGCCGAGAGCACCAAGGCGGTGGATGACGGTGGACGTGGAGCCGGGGAAGACGCGACAGTGGATGCCCACGCAGAGGGGAGTACGTGGGCTGACTGCTTCAGCTGCAGTGTGAGGTTGCCGCCGCCGAAGAATAAGGAGGTGTGGGTGAGTATAGAGGGATGGCGTGGCCAGTGGTGGCAGCACAGCCGGACACGGGAGGCAGGAGTAGGCGCCACGACCTTGTTGAGGAACGTAGTAATTTCAAAAAAATTCCTACGCACACGCAAGATCATGGTGATGCATAGCAACGAGAGGGGAGAGTGTTGTCACTGATACGTCTCCGTCGTATCTATAATTTTTTATTGTTCCATGCCAATATTATTCAACTTTCATATACTTTTGGCAACTTTTTATACTATTTTTGGGACTAACATATTGATCCAAAGTGCTCAAAGGCTGCCTCGTCATTGCATGTTTTTGTTTCGCAGAAACCCAATATCAAACGGAGTCCAAACGGGATAAAAACAGACGGAGATTTTTTTTGGGATATTTATGATTTTTGGGAAGTAAAATCAACACGAAACGGTGTCCGGGGTGGCCACGAGACAGGGGGCCGCGCCCCAGGGAGGCAGGCGTGCCCTGGGCTCTCGTGGGCCACCCGTAAGGCGGTGGACGCTCTTCTTTTGGCGCAAGAAAGCTAATTTTATGAGAAAGATCTGGGCGAAAGATTCACCCCAATCGGAGTTACGGATCTCCGGATATTTAAGAAACGGTGAAGGGGTAGAATCTGAGAACGCAGAAACAGAGAGAGACACAGAGATAGATCCAATCTCGGACGGGCTCTCGCCCCTCCCATGCCATGGGAGCTAAGGACCAGAGGGGAAAACCTTCTCCCATCTAGGGAGGAGGTCAAGGAAGAAGAAGAAGAAGGGGGCCCCTCTCCCCTTGCTTCCGGTGGCGCCGGAGCGCTGCCGGGGCCATCATCATCACCGCCATCTTCACCAACAACTTCACCGCCATCATCACCAACTCTTCCCCCCTCTATGCAGCAGTGTAACTGTCGGCGTTCTGGGAACGGGGGTCCCTAGACTTGCCTGCCTGCGGCCTGCGGCATGGCTCATAGGAGGCCCAGGACAGCCCATCTTCATCAACACAAGCTCAAGACCCTCGCGAGGGGCCAAGCCTCGCGGGGCGGACGACAAGGAGCTTCCTCAGGCACAGCCTCGTCAAGCTTGCTCATGAGGAGGCGGAGAGTTCAAGGCAGGGTACCTCGCAAGGTGCCCATGACGCAAGCCCTGACGACCAAGGGCGCCAGTCGGGCGCCAGCCACAGATCGTCCTCCTTTCCTCTTTGGTGCAAAGGGAGCAAGCGCAGGCAAGAGCATCAAGCAAAGGCATCCGTTTTGGTGCAACAAGACCAAGACCAGCCCCAACGGCTGGAAGGGAGTCATCGTGGAGCCCAAGCAGGCGTCATCACCAGATCCTTTGGCAGGCGAGGACCAACTTTAGTCAGGATAAGTGTACCTGCTGTTCCCCTTCAAAATGGCCAATTGTTGGCGCCCTTCCCGCTCAATATTTGGGAAGAGGCCCAGGGCCTCCGTCTATATAAGTAGAGCTAGCCACCATAGTAGAGCGGGAGATCTGGCATTCGGAATCCAGAGAGAGAGGTAGAGACCCTATCCTCAAGCTAGAGCGACGGAACATCCCCTAGCAGTTCATCACACCCACCAAGAACAGACCCTCGCGAGGCTGTTCTTCCCTGTACTGTTCCTCATCAGCCCAAGAGGCAATCCACCACACCACAAACTAGAGTAGGCTATTACACCAAAACGGTTGCCAGAACTAGTATAAATCTCGTGTCTCTTGTGCTGTTCTTTCTAGTAGTTTAGGTCCCTGCGATTCGGCGAGGTACGAGACGGGGGAGGGTTGGATCTCCGCGCGCACCCCAGATTTCGAACCTTAAGGGTCTGCCGGAACCCGAAATCCGACAGTAACGTCTCTCTTACCAGCTGTAATCTCTACTTAAACATGGTGCTCAACGCTATATATTATTTCCCAATGATGTATGGTTATCCTATGATGTTTGAGTAGATCCATTTTTTCCTAATGGCTATTTGATGATCAAGATTGGTTTGAGTTGCATGTTTTATTATTGGTGTTGTCCTATGGTGCTCTCCGTGTCATGCAAGCGTGAGGGATCTCCGCTGTAGGGTTTGCAATATGTTTATGATTTGCTTATAGTGGGTTGCGTGAGTGATTGAAACACAAACCCGAGTAAGTAGGTTGTTTACGTATGGGATAAAGGGGACTTGATACTTTAATGCTATGGTTGGGTTTTACCTTAATGAATCTTTAGTATTTGCGGATGCTTGCTAGAGTTCCAATCATAAGTGCATATGATCCAAGTAGAGAAAGTATGTTAGCTTATGCCTCTCCCTCAAATAAAATTGCAATAATGATTACCGGTCTAGTTATCGATTGCCTAGGGAAAAATAACTTTCTCGTGACAACAAGCTCTTTACTAAAGCTAATTTAGTTGTGTCTTTATCTAAACATCACCTAGCTTTTATTTACTCGCTCTTTACTTTCTTGCAAGCCTATCCAAAAACACCTACAAAGTACTTCTAGTTTCATACTTGTTCTAGGTAAAGCGAACGTTAAGCGTGCGTAGAGTTGTATCAGTGGTCGATAGAACTTGAGGGAATATTTGTTCTACCTTTAGCTCCTCGTTGGGTTCGACACTCTTACTTATCAAAAACTGTTGCGATCCCCTATACTTGTGGGTTATCAAGACCTTTTTCTGGCGCCTTGCCGGGGAGTCATAGCGTGGGGTGGATACTCTCGTGTGTGCTTGTTTGCTTTATCACTAAGTAATTTTTATTTGCTGTTCTTAGTTGTTTCCTATCTTTAGTTATGGGTAGGAAACACAAAATACCAAAAAAATTAGTTGTACCTACTGCTCCAATGGTTGAAGAACCACTCAAAATCTATCACACTACTGAAGCTTTTTACTTGGATCATCTTCGACCCCTTTGTGCTCAGGTCTTGAAACCCCAACTAGCTTAGTTGAGGGCAAATCTTTAGATGAGCATGCTTGTTATGTAAAGTATAATCAGTATATCTGAAAAAGGGAAACTATTATGGGATCAAATTCAACGTTTGCAATGCTATGCTTGGAATTTATGTGAAATGTATGATGTTACTTGTTGTTCTGAAAACCCTAAGAAACACCTTCCCTACCAATGTGAGTTTGATAATGGAATCGTATCTTCGTATGCTAAGGGTGTTTATAATTACTATGATGTTCAACAAGTTGAAGAATTTGTTGCTTTTAAGGGTGCTTTTGAAATTGCTTCTTTGATTGAAAAGTATGATGCTACTCTTTACAAATCTGAAAGTTTTGCCATACTTGAATATTGTTATGATAATTATGCTTCTAATGCCTATGTTAAACCATATATTGAGAAATTCTCCGCTTTCCAAGAAGAGACTAATATTTTGCAGGAAGCTATGGAAGAAGAAATTGATGAAATAGCGAGCTCATTGGATGAAAAAGATGATGAGGAGAGCGAAGAACAAAAGGAGGAAGAGCGGATTAGCTACCCGTGCCCACCTTCTAATGAGAGTAATCCTCCAACTCATACATTATTTAATTCCCCTCCGTGCTTACCGAAGGATGATTGCTATGATCCCTTGAATTTGTTTGAAATATCCCTTTTGATGATACTTGCTATGCTTGTGGCCAAGATGCCAATATGAATTATGCTTATGGAGATGAACTTGCTATAGTTCCTTATGTTAAACATGAAATTGTTGCTATTGCACCCACACATGATAGTCCTATTATCTTTTGATTCTCCAAACTACACTATATCGGAGAAGTTTGTGCTTATTAAGGATTATATTGATGGGTTGCCTTTTACCATTGCACATGATGATTTTGATAGATATAATATGCATGTGCTTGCTGCTCCTACTTGCAATTATTATGAGAGAGGAATTATATCTCCACCTCTCTATGTTTCTCACATGACAAAATTGCAAGAAACTGTTTATACTATGCATTGGCCTTTACTTTGTGTGCATGAATTGTTCTTTTATGACATGCCGATGCATAGGAAGAGAGTTAGACTTCGTCATTGCTTGATATATGTTGCTTTGTGCTCACTACTAAATGCTAAATCATTGCTAATTAAAATTGGCTTTGATATACCTTGGGATTCGGGTGGATTCACTACTTGAGCACTATATGCCTAGGTTAATGGCTTTAAAGAAAGCGCTGCCAGGGAGATAACCCAGAAGTTTTAGAGAGTCATTTATTTCTGTTGAGTGCTTTCATATAGTTTAAAAACAACAAAAATAAAGAGGGGAACCCAAAACTTTTTCAAAAAGAAAAGTGAAAGTGAGAGAGACAAGCATTGTGAAAGTGGGGGATGTCCTTCAACTTGTTCAGGCCCATGGGAACTGTGTGAATCTTAATTATAGAAACTTTTAAATAAAAATAATTATGTCCTTGTATAATTCCATTTTATTATAAAAATAATGTGCCAAGGTTTGCCTTTAGGATGTTTACAATGCTTGTTGGTTTGTACGGTGCAGGACAGAAACTTTGGCTGTAGTGCGAGAATTTTAGTTTTTTACTGGAACGTCAAATTGTTCTTATTATTTTTGCACTGTCTTTCTGTACAAATTTTTTATTTTTCCTAATTTTGGTAGAATTTGTGGGGTAGAAGAAGTATGGTGGATGTTCAGATTTCTACAGACTGTTCTGTTTTTGACAGATTCTGTTTTTGATGCATACTTTGCTTGTTTTGATGAATCTATCAATTTGTATGAGTGGATTAAGCCATGGAAAAGATATACTACAGTAGACAAAATGCAAAAACAAAATATGAATTGGTTTGCAACAGTACTTAGAGTGTTGATTTGCTTTATTATACTAACGGATCTTATCGAGTTTTCTGTTGAAGTTTTGTGTGGATGTAGTGTCTAATCGAGGATGTCTCGATATGAGGAAAAGGAAGAGAGGCAAGATCTCAAGCTTGGGGATGCCCGAGGCACCCCAAGTAAATATTCAAGGAGACTCAAGCGTCTAAGCTTGGGGATGCCCCATAAGGCATCCCCTCTTTCTTCAACAAGTATCAGTATGTTTTCGAATTTGTTTCGTTCATGCATTATGTGCAAGTCTTGGATCGTCTTTTGCATTTAGTTTTCACTTTTATTTTATGTACCATGCTGGTATGAGATAGTCCTTAGTTGATTTACAGAATGCTCATTGCACTTCACTTAAATCTTTTGAGTATGGCTTTATAGAATACTTCATGTGCTTCACTTATATCATTTGAAGTTTGGATTGCCTGTTTCTCTTCACATAGAAAACCGCCATTTGTAGAATGCTCTTTTGCTTCACTTATATTTGTTAGAGCATGGGCATATCTTTTGTAGAAAGAATTAAACTCTCTTGTTTCTCTTATATCAATTTAGAGAGATGACAGGAATTGGTCATTCACATGGTTAGTCATAAAATCCTACATAAACTTGTAGATCGCTGAATATGATATGTTTGATTCCTTGCAATAGTTTTGCGATATAAAGATGGTGATATTAGAGTCATGCTAGTGGGTAGTTGTGGATTGTAGAAATACTTGTGTTGGAGTTTGTGATTCCCGTAGCATGCACGTATGGTGAACCGTTATGTAACGAAGTCGGAGCATGAGGTATTTATTGATTGTCTTCCTTATGAGTGGCGGTTGGGGACGAGATGGTGTTTTTCTACCAATCTATCCCGCTAGGAGCATGCGTAGTAGTACTTTGCTTCGAGGGCTAATAAACTTTTTCAATAAGTATATGAGTTCTTTATGACTAATGTGAGTCCATGGATCATACGCACTCTCACCCTTCCATCATTGCTAGCCTCTTCGGTACCGTGCATTGCCCTTTCTCACCTCGGGAGTTGGTGCAAACTTCACCGGTGCATCCAAACCCCGTGATACGATACGCTCTATCACACATAAGCCTCATTATATCTTCCTCAAAACAGCCACCATACCTACCTATCATGGCATTTCCATAGCCATTCCGAGATATATTGCCATGCAACTTTCATCATCAACATATACATGACTTGAGCATTTATTGTCATATTGCTTTGCATGATCGTAAGATAGCTAGCATGATGTTTTCATGGCTTGTCTGTTTTTTGATGTCATTGCTACACTAGATCCTTGCACATCCCGCACATCACCGGAGGCATTCATATAGAGTCATATCTTTGTTCTAGTATCGAGTTGTAATATCGAGTTGTAAGTAAATAGAAGTGTGATGATCATCATTAATAGAGCATTGTCCCCAAAAAAGAAAGAAAGAAAAAAAGAAAAAAGAAAAAAGAAAAAAGAAAAAAAAGGAAAGGCCAAAGAAGCCTAAATAAAAATGGGGCCAAAGAAGCCCGCAGAAATATATAAAAAGGGACAATGCTACTATCCTCTATCCTCTTTTTCCACACTTGTGCTTCAAAGTAGCACCATGTTCTTCATATAGAGAGTCTCTTATGTTGTCACTTTCATATACTAGTGGGAATTTTTCATTATAGAACTTGGCTTGTATATTCCAACGATGGGCTTCCTCAAAATGCCCTAGGTCTTCGTGAGCAAGCAAGTTGGATGCACACCCACTTAGTTTCTTTTGTTGAGCTTTCATACACTTATAGATCTAGTGCATCTGTTGCATGGCAATCTCTACTCCTCGCATTGACATCAATTGATGGGCATCTCCATAGCCCGTTGATTAGCCGCGTCGATGTGAGAGTTTCTCCTTTTTTGTCTTCTCCACATAACCCCCATCATCATATTCTATTCCACCTATAGTGCTATGTCCATGGTTCGCGCTCGTGTATTGCGTGAGGGTTGAAAAAGCTGAAGCGCGTTAAAAAGTATGAACCAATTGCTTGGCTTGTCATCGGGGTTGTGCATGATGTGAATATTTTGTGTGGTGAAGATGGAGCATAGCCAGACTATATGATTTTGTAGGGATAACTTTCTCTGGCCTTGTTATTTTGAAAAGACATGATTGCTTTATTAATAGGCTTGAAGTATTATTGTTTTTATGTCAAATGATAGACTATTGCTTTGAACCACTCATATCTTAATATTCATGCCATGATTAGACATATGATCAAGATTATGCTAGGTAGCATTCCACATCAAAAATTATCTTTTTTATCATTTACCTACTCGAGGACGAGCAGGAATTAAGGTTAGATGCTGATACGTCTCCGTCGTATCTAGAATTTTTATTGTTCCATGCCAATATTCTTCAACTTTCATATATTTTTGGCAACTTTTATACTATTTTTGGGACTAACATATTGATCCAAAGGCTTGATGCAGTTCCTCGCTCATTGCATGTTTTTGTTCCGCAGAAACCCAATATCAAACGGAGTCCAAACGGGATAAAAACGGACGGAGATTTTTTTTTGGAATATTTAAGATTTTTGGGAAGTAAAATCAACGCGAAACGGTGTCCGGGGTGGCCACGAGACAGGGGGACGCGCCCCAGGGAGGCAGGCGCGCCCTGGGATCTCGTGGGCCACCTGTAAGGCGGTTGATGCTCTTCTTTTGGCGCAAGAAAGCTAATTTTATGAGAAAGATCTGGGCGAAAGATTCACCCCAATCGGAGTTACGGATCTCCGGATATTTAATAAACGGTGAAGGGGTAGAATCTGAGAACGTAGAAACAGAGAGAGACAGAGAGATAATCCAATCTCGGAGGGGCTCTCGCCCCTCCCACGCCATGGGAGCCAAGGACCAGAGGGGAAACCCTTCTCCCATCTAGGGGGGAGGTCAAGGAAGAAGAAGAAGAAGAAGAAGGGGGGCCTGTCGGATTTCGGGTTCCGGCAGACCCTTGAGGTTCGAACACTGGGGTGCGCGCGGAGATCCAACCCTCGACCGTCTTGTACATCGCCGAATCGCTGGGACCTAAACTACTAAACAGAACAGCACAAGAGACGCAAGATTTATACTAGTTCAGGCCACCGTTGTGGTGTAATACCCTACTCCTGTGTCTGGTGTGGTGGATTGCCTCTTGGGCTAATGAAGAACAGTACAAGGAAGAACAGCCTCGCGAGGGTCTGTTCTTGGCGGGTGCGATGAACTGCTAGGTGGTGTTCAGTTGCTCTAGCTACTGGTTCCTTGGTGAGGATTCCGATCTCATACCGGGGGGCCGATCCTCCTACCCTGGGGGTGGCTACTCCTATTTATAGGCGAAAGCCCTGGGCCTCTTCCCAAATATTGAGCGGGAAGGGCGCCAACAATTGGCCATTTTTGAAGGGGAACATCGGGTACACTTATCCTGACTAAAGTTGGTCCTCGCCTGCCAAAGGCTCTGACGATGACGCTTGCTTGGGCTCCACGATGACTCCCTTCCAGCCGTTGGGGCTGGTCTTGGTCTTGTTGCAATCAAACGGATGCCTTTGCTTGATGCTCTCGCCGCGCTTGCTCCCTTTGCACCAAAGAGGAAAGGAGGACATCACATGGCCGGGCGCTCGATCGGGCGCCCTTGGTCGTCATGGCTTGTGTCATGGGCACCTCGCAAGGTACCCCGCCTTGAACTCTCCGCCTCCTCATGAGCCAACCTGACGAGGTCGTTCCTGAGGAAGCTCCTCGTCGTCCACTCCGCGAGGCCTGGCCCCTCGCGAGGGTCTTGAGCTTGCGTTGATGAAGATGGGCTGTCCTGGTCCTCCTTTGAGCCACGCCGCAGGCCGCAGGCAGGCAAGTCTAGGGACCCCCGTTCCCAGAATGCCGACAGTAGCCCCCGGGTCCACGGCGCGCCCGAACTTGGCCGAGCAGAGAGGCGAAAGGGCAAGTGCGAAGCGTCACAGGCCCTAATAGCCTGCGGCCTTGGACGCTGCGGGGCGGTTGATTGGACGCGTGCGCACTGCTTTCCCATGATGCCACGGTAACCACCCGGATTCGACAGGTCTCTGCATGCAGAGTTGGTCATGATTACCGGTGATCGTGGAGGCCGACGGTTGGCCTTCGCCGGCAATAAGTACGGAACGGCGCGCGCCCTTCCAGTCTATCCTTCTGCTTCTCCTCTTCCTCGTCTCGTCTGGTTGCCATGGCTCCGATCCGCCGGTTCTCCAAGGAAGAGAAGGGAAAGGCTCCTCAAGAGGATCCTAACCCGCTCCCCCCAAAGAAGCGGCTTGCTCTCTAGTGTCAGGGCAGGAGCGCTCGCCAGGAGGCGCCCGTGCCCTGGTGCGTGCGGCCGCCACCAGGGTTTCCTCTTCCCTTGTACGCGCAAATTGGTGGCCCTTAAGGAGGCGACGCCGGGCGCCACGAGCGGCGCCGCCGCCGACGCTGGCGGGTCACGAAGGTGTGCGTCTTCCCCCCTGGAGTCCACGCCGAGGGCTCCTGCCGGGAGTTCATGCTTCGCGTTGCTGCGCCTCCTAAGTCTTGGATTCGTCTTCCTTCTTTCTTCGCCTCCGTCGTCCGTGAAGGAACCCCACAGGACTCTGGCTGCCGCCCGGCTGCGGCACCCTCATGACAAGGGCAGAGGTTGCAGTAGTTGCCGGCGAGTCTTCATGACTCGAGGCTGGGGCGAGGTCGCACGGGTCTGCAGGACGAGGGGCGCCCTCACGATCCACCTGGAATACAATGGTGCTTCGGTGGTGTCCTTCAAGGTCTTCGACACGGAGGGTCGTCGGCTGGAGTGCTGCCCGGGGAGAGGCGGTCGGGGCCCTGCTGTGGTGAGACGGAGGCCGACCGACCACTCCCTTGGCAGCTTCTCAGGCGATGAAGGCGCCGGAGGATCCAGCTACTCCGCCGAGTTCTTCGCGACGCCGGAGACGAGCGACGACAGCTACGAGCCCCCGAGCCTGCGCCGCTCCCGGAGCAGGGCGTGCTCGTCAGGTCGTCGTCGCCCCTGATCTGGATGGGGTTGGCTTCGGACCGGGTGGCCCACTGCTGATCATGGCGTCTGCCGTGGTGGTCCCTCAGATAGGACTCCTTAGGATTCGCGTCTTTTGTTCTGCGAGGAGCCAAGAATGTACCTTGGGGCTTCTAAGATGTTTGTAGCTTCGTTTGTCAATATGATCCTTATTGTGAGGCAATGCGAGATGCTCATTCCGTTCTAGCTCGCTTTCTTCCTTTCGGACCTCGTGAGGGCTTGATGCTCTGTGTCCTGGCCCCAAGGCGGCTTCAGCCGTTGCTGGTATGCTGTGTCGCGATGCCGTGGTCAAGGCTGGGAGGTGAGCGGCCCGTGGTCCGGTAAGAGCCTCTGAGTCGCGATGCTCACGGGGTCCGCCTTGGCGCTCAAGCAGCCATCATTCGGTGAGAAAGGAGAGCGACGTTGCTAACACGGGGTTGCATTGAGTGTGGGGATGGTGTTGCGATGACTAGTGTGTCCGGAGGGTGACTTATCTCGAGGGTCAGGACAATGCTTCCTGGTGCGGCGCTAGGTCCGTGCCTTGGCCGGCTAGAGATTGCGTGGCGATGTCGTTTCGTGCTCCTTGGAGGGACCCTGCAGGTTCACAACAAAAGGAACAAGAGCTCGCCGTGGCGATGGTTAGTCCTGCCGTTAGTTGCTTTGGAGAGGCGCGAGAGGCCTCGTGAGGTGTGTTGGGGCACCCGTGAGCCAGTGTGGGACTCACGAGGCCCTACCTCAAGGCGGGTTGCGCCTGGCTCTGGGCCTTATCTTCGAGTGTGTTCCTGCAAATTTGGCCAGATGCCGGTGCTCTACGTCTTCGGGTCCCGGCTCTCGGGCTGGTCTCAGCGGTCGCTGGCAAGCCAGATCGCGATGCCTTGGACAAGACCAGAGGGTGAGGGCCGGAGAGCCGGTAGGAGCCCTGAGTCGTGATGCTCAGGCACCCCCCCTTTAACGCGCAAGCGAGGTTAGATGACACAACTCTACGTCCTCGGGTCCCGGCTCTCGGGCTGGTCTCACTGGCTGGCAAGCTGTGTCGCGATGCCATGGACAAGACCAGAGGGTGAGGGCCGAGAGCCGGTAGGAGCCTCGAGTCGCGATGCTCGTGCACCCCCTTTAACGTGCAAGATTCCGCCACCCAGGAAAAGGCACAAAATAACAAGCATGGTGGAGCGAGAGCATAATCCTAAGGAAAAGTAGGAAGGATACATGCCGCTGGGACTGGCCCGAGCGGCTTGGGGATGATGCAGCCCGAGGGGCGCCCCCAACAGGATAGGCTAACGACATGAAATAAAAGGGATACATGCCGCAGGGACGGACCCACGCGACCTGGGAAAAATGCGGCCCTGAAGGCGCTCCCAGCCGGAAATAAAACTTAAAGATGTCACCTGGTGATGTTGGGGATGAAGGGGTGTTGGTGTAGCAGACTCGGTGGGCTGCGGGAGCCGATCCTCACGAGCCCCCAGGCCCAGGGGCCTCGGGAGGCTCCGGAGGCGCTGGCGGATCCTCGCGGGCCATCTCCATCTCTGCCAGAGCTGCGGCGTGCCTGACCTCTTGAGCCTCCAGGATAGTCCTCATGAGACGCTGGTGCGCAGCAGCCGCTGCTTAAGGTGCCATAAGGCATGCGTACGTAGCTGTGGGGCGGACCCTCGCAACGTCCCACTCGCGAGGGCCAGAGGTGCTCTTGAGATGCGGCTCGGTTGAGCCCTGGTATGTCGATGCAGATGCGCATCCCACCATCCTCGCCTTGATGGGGGGCCACAGCGGGTAGGTGGCGGCTGCCCCTCGTGACCCTTGACTCAGAGCTCTGAATGGCCTTGCCGACGAACTCTTGAGGGTTCTCGCCTCTGGTCTTGCTCCCGCTATGGGAAACGTGCTTCAAACACGCCCACGTGGTGCCCAAGCGCCTCCCTCGAGACCTTGGCGAGGTCGGCGGCTCTCCAGGGGAGAGCCCCCGAGCCCTGCCTGAGGAGGGCGCCGGGCGCGCTTTCCTATGCGATGGAAGGAGGCTCCTCCTGGCCCGGTGTGGGCCCTGAGGGGCCTGTCTCTTGAGGAGCTGGGCCGGTCGATGTCTTCTTCTTCTTGGGTGCGGCCTCGGGAGGCCTCCTGCCGTCAGTAGTCTGGGTCTTCCAAATGATGCGGCTCGAAAGGCTCGCCCAGGGAGCACATCGCTCTCTCTCTTCACAGTGGCACCGTGATGACCCCGGCGCTTCTCGGCATCTTGAGGACGTTGTAGCCATGTGGGTTCTGACCATGAATTTGGCCAACGCTGGGTACCGAGGATGGCGTTGTACGGCAAAGCGAATCTGGGCGACGTCGAAGTCGATGAGCTCGGTGTGGTAGTTGTCGCGAGCCCCGAAGGTGACAGGAAGGCGGACCTGCCCGATCGGGACCGTGGAGCCGTCGGTGACTCCGGAGAAAGGCTTGGTTGGCTGAAGCTGACTATAAGGCACTTGAAGATTGTTGAATGTTTCCACGGACATGACGTTGAGCCCTGCTCCGCCGTCGATGAGGGTCTTGGTGACTAGCACATTGCTGATGATTGGGGAACAAACCATCGGGAGAACTCCGGCTGTGGCTGCGCACTTGAGCTGGTCCGCTGAGCTGAACGTGATGGCGCACGCCGACCACCTGAGAGGGCGCATGGCCTCGAGCTTGAGGAGGACTGCATTCACTTCGCGGGTGAACTGCTTGAAGATGCGCTGAGAGGCTGGGGCTTGAGCTCCGCCCAGGATGCAGGCGATCGCGCGCGCTTCCTCAAAGCCCCCAGCCCCCTCGTCCTGATGACGGTCTTCAATTCTCCTTGGCGGCGGCGGCAGCGGAGGGAGGCCTGCGTTCTCAGGCGATCCTCGCGAGGCTGATCCCTCTAGCCTCCCTCGCGAGGTGGGTCTTGCTAGCGGTCCTCGCGAGGTTGGTCGCGCCACCCTCGGCGCGGGCCACGGTCTTCCCAGCGTCCTGCATTCCTTCCTCCTCCTCGGCCATAGCCCCGGTCGCTGCGCTCGGGGCGTCTGCCGACCCTTCCTTCACGTATGGCCCGGAGTTCTTGGCATTCATTGGCGTGTGGGTGTGGAGGTCGTGGTACACGCAGTACCGGCTGCCCTTGGAGGACTTGGGCTGATCTCTGCCTCGCTTGGTGTCTGGTTCGGCCGCGAGTATGGCAGCCCCCTTGCGCTTTATGTCCTTGGCCTTGGACTTCTTCTCTTCGGGATCCGCGACAGGCAGCTCGAGGAGGGAGAGGCGCCCCTCCTCAGCCCTGGCGCACTTGGTCGCCAAGTTGAACAGCTCCAGGGAGGTGCACAGATCTTCATGCATCGCCAGCTCCTCCTTCATCTTGACGTCGCGTACGCCGTCGGAGAAGGCAGAGATGATGGCCTCCTCCGCTACCACAGGGATCTTGAGGCGTAGCGTTGTTGAAGCGTTGGATGTACTTTTGTGGTTTCCCGGCTGCTGCTTGATTCGGCGCATGTCGCTCACGGCGGGTGGCCGGTCGCGAGTACCTCGAAGTTGGCGATGAAGCGGGCACGCATCTCGGTCCAGAAGAGATCGTGTCGGGGCCAGATTCAGGAGCCAAAAGGGCCCTGGCCCTGAGCGCCATGGGAAACCAATTCGCCGTGACTTTTTCATCCCCGTTGGCAGCCTCGATTCCCAGCTCGTAGAGCTGGAGGAACTCCGTAGGGTCAGCTGTGCCGTCGTAGCGAGGAGGCAGGTCTGGCTTGAACTTGGTGGGCCACGCGACGCTGCGCAGCTCGGAGGTGAAGTCGCGGCAGCCCGCCGTGGCCGCGGGGGCCACGGACGGCAGAGGGCTTGGTCTTGCGGGCCTCCCTGCGCCGCGGATGGGGGCAGCGCATGGTCTTGATGTGCCGGATCGGGGAGCGCTCGGGCAACTTCCTGTGGGCGAGGAACTTCTTGACAGCTCTGCTCTTGTCGCGCCGGTGCCGGGAGGAACGGGTTCCGCCCAGGGGCCGCGCGCCTTGGGGCCAGGGCGCCGTCTTGGGGAGGAGGCGGCTGAGGCGCCCGAGTTTCATCGCCAGCTGGGCGGTGCGGTGCAGCGAGACGGACAGCGCGGGGTCGCCTCCTGCAGCGTGGACGAGCTCGGCGACTCGGTCGAGCCATTCTTCGTAGACGTCGCCGACGGGGCAGTAGCGCAGGAGCTCGTTAGCCGCAATGAGTGCAGCTCGGGCCTCCATGGCCGCGCGGGGCGCGCGTGACGAAGAACTAGCGGGGTGAGCGAAGGTGTGGCGGTGCGGCCGTCCGCCTCATGGACGGGTCTGATGATGCTTGTTGCTCGTTCCTCGCCGGGCCGGTGGCGGCGTTGACGGCAGGTGACGGGGAACGACGAGGGCGCCCGCCGACGGGAGCTGTCTGGGCGACATGGGAGGCGAGGGCGGCTCGGCGTTCGGCGCGGGCCCAACGGGCGCCGAACATGGTTATGTGGTCGGGAAGAGCGAGGCGACGAAAGGCAGATTCCGGCGCACCTACCTGGCGCGCCAAATGTCGGATTTCGGGTTCCGGCAGACCCTTGAGGTTCGAACACTGGGGTGCGCGCGGAGATCCAACCCTCCACTGTCTCGTACCTCGCCGAATCGCTGGGACCTAAACTACTAAACAGAACAGCACAAGAGACGCAAGATTTATACTAGTTCGGGCCACCGTTGTGGTGTAATACCCTACTCTAGTTTGTGGTGTGGTGGATTGCCTCTTGGGCTGATGAAGAACAGTACAAGGGAGAACAACCTCGCGAGGGTCTCTTCTTGGCGGGTGCGATGAACTGTTAGGTGGTGTTCAGTTGCTCTAGCTACTGGTTCCTTGGTGAGGATTCCGATCTCATACCGGGGGGCCGATCCTCCTACCCTGGGGGTGGCTACTCCTATTTATAGGCGAAGGCCCTGGGCCTCTTCCCAAATATTGAGCGGGAAGGGCGCCAACAATTGGCCATTTTTGAAGGGGAACATCGGGTACACTTATCCTGACTAAAGTTGGTCCTCACCTGCCAAAGGCTCTGATGATGACGCCTGCTTGGGCTCCACGATGACTCCCTTCCAGCCGTTGGGGCTGGTCTTGGTCTTGCTAGACCGAAATGGATGCCTTTGCTTGATGCTCTCGCCTGCGCTTGCTCCCTTTGCACCAAAGAGGAAAGGAGGACACCGCTGGCTGGCACCGACCGGGCGCCCTTGGTCGTCATGGCTTGCGTCATGGGCACCTCGCGAGCTAACCCGCCTTGAACTCTTCGCCTCCTCATGAGCCAACCTGACGAGGCCGTGCCTGAGGAAGCTCCTTGTCGTCCGCCCCGCGAGGCCTGGCCCCTTGCGAGGGTCTTGAGCTTGCGTTGATGAAGATGGGCTGTCCTGGGCCTCCTTTGAGCCACGCCGCAGGCCGCAGGCAGGCAAGTCTGGGGACCCCCGTTCCCAGAACGCCGACATGGCCCTCTCCCCCTTGCTTCCGGTGGCGCCGGAGCGCTGCCGGGGCCATCATCACTGCCATCTTCACCAGCAACTTCACCGCCATCATCACCAACTCTTCCCCCTCTATGCAGCAGTGTAACCTCTCTCTTACCCGCTGTAATCTCTACTTAAACATGGTGCTCAACGCTATATATTATTTCCCAATGATGTATGGTTATCCTATGATGTTTGAGTAGATCCGTTTTGTCCTAATGGCTATTTGATGATCAAGATTGGTTTGAGTTGCATGTTTTATTATTGGTGTTTTTCTATGGTGCTCTCCGTGTTGTGCAAGCATGAGGTATCTCCGCTATAGGGTTTGCAATATGTTTATGATTTGCTTATAGTGGGTTGCGTGAGTGACTGAAACACAAACCCGAGTAAGTAGGTTGTTTACGTATGGGATAAAGGGGACTTGATACTTTAATGCTATGGTTGGGTTTTACCTTAATGAATCTTTAGTAATTGCGGATGCTTGCTAGAGTTCCAATCATAAGTGCATATGATCCAAGTAGAGAAAGTATGTTAGCTTATGCCTCCCCCTCAAATAAAATTGCAATAATGATTACCGGTGACGTCCCTCGAACTCCGATCCAACCGAGTGTTGAGGGAGAGTTTCGTCAGCACGACGACGTGGTGACGACGATGATGTTCTACCGACGCAGGGCTTCGCCTAGGCACCACTATGATATTATCGAGGTGGACTATGGTGGAGGGGGGCACCGCACATGGCTAAAAGATCAATAGATCAATTGTTGTGTCTCCAAGGGGTGTCCCCCTCCCCGTATATAAAGGAGTGGAGGAGGGGGAGGGCCGGCCCTCTCTATGGCGCACCCTAGGAGGAGTCCTACTCCTGCCGGGAGTAGGATTACCCCCCCCCCCTTCTAAGTAGTAGGACGAGGAGCCAAGGAAAGGGGAGAGAGAAGAGAAGGAAGGAGGGGGCGCAGCCCCTCCCACTAGTCCAATTCGGACTAGGCCTTGGGGGGCGCCCAACCTCTCCTCTCTCTTTCCCCTAAAGCCCAATAAGGCCCATATACTCCCCGGCGAATTCCTGTAACTCTCCGGTACTCCGAAAAATACCCGAATCACTCGGAACCTTTCCGATGTCCGAATATAGTCGTCCAATATTTCGATCTTTACATCTCGACCATTTCGAAACTCCTCGTCATGTCCACCATCTCATCCGGGACTCCAAACTACCTTCCATACATCGAAACACATAAACTCATAATATAACCGTCATCGAACTTTAAGCGTGCGGACCCTATGGGTTCGAGAACAAGGTAGACATGGCCGAGACACGTCTCCGGTCAATAACCAATAGCGGAACCTGGATGCTCATATTGGCTCCCACATATTCTACGAAGATCTTTATCGGTCAAACCGCATAACAACATACGTTGTTCCCTTTGTCATCGGTATGTTACTTGCCCGAGATTCGATCGTCGGTATCTCAATACCTAGTTCAATCTCGTTACCGGCAAGTCTCTTTACTCGTTCCGTAATACATTATCCCGCAACTAACTCATTAGTTACAATGCTTGCAAGGCTTATAGTGATGTGCATTACTAAGTGGGCTCAGAGATACCTCTTCAACAATCGGAGTGACAAATCCTAATCTCGAAATACGCCAACCCAACAAGTACCTTCGGAGACACCTGTAAAGCACCTTTATAATCACCCAGTTACATTGTGACGTTTGGTAGCACACAAAGTGTTCCTCCGGTAAACGGGAGTTTCATAATCTCATAGTCATAGGAACATGTATAAGTCATGAAGGAAGCAATAGCAGAATACTAAACGATCGTGTGCTAAGCTAACGGAATGGGTCAACTCAATCACATCATTCTCCTAATGATGTGATCCCGTTAATCAAATGACAACTCATGTCTATGGCTAGGAAACATAACCATCTTTGATCAAGTAGAGCCATACTAGTGACACTCTGTTTGTCTATGTATTCACACAAGTATTATGTTTTCGGTTAATACAATTCTAGCATGAATAATAAACATTTATCATGAAATAAGGAAATAAATAATAACTTTATTATTGCCTCTAGGGCATATTTCCTTCAGACCGGCGCTGGTTTGGGCGGCTGGAGCAAGAAGACCAGAGGTTAAAGAAGCACAACGGCCGTTGGATGGACATCGTACGGTCACTACAACGAGAATCGTTTATATTGACTAAGTTGACAAAGCCCATGGTACGCGTCAACTTAGTAGGTCCACAGGTCGGCCTCTGAAATGGTGCGCCCCAGATGTCAGGGGGAGGAATCATTTTTTGGGCGGCTGAAGCAAGAATATCGATGATTGAAGAAGAAGCACGACATTTGTTGGATGGACATCCAACGACCACTGCTGCTAGAACCGTGTGTTGACTATAAGTTGACAAAGCCTTGCATACGCGTCAACTTAGTTTTTTTAGGGGACGCATCAACTTAGTAAGCCCACAAGTGTGTGGCAGATAACATATAGCCCATTTGCGATTTGTAAGAATGTACAACCCATTTTTGAATTCTAATGGAATTTACTACAGCCCATTTACAGTTTGTTAAAAGTACAACCCATTTTCTAGCTAGGACAACGATTAATAATTTCAACCAACCGCTCAAAACATAATTCAATAAAATTTCCCACATTTTGATAGGATCCGAAATATTTTTATCCCAAAATTTCTAGTCAGGTTAAATATAATTTCAAAATAATTTTTTATTACGTAAAAATCCAACGAAATATTGCATGCGCAACAAGTAATGAAATAAAAATTTTAAAAATCAAAAAATAATATTTTTAAACTAATTACGAGTTTGGTGCATTTTTTTGTAGTTACTGCCCAGTTTTTATAATTACATCCCATTTATTATTTCTTAAAGCCCATTTTCTTGTTAAGCCTAATGCATCCCTCCTAGAAAAGATTTGTAGCCCAGCGGGGCAAAGAATAACAAGTTGACCTTGCCTGGGTATTCCTCAAAAAAAAGTATAGCTGGGCTAGCCGTTTTCAGCTTGAAAAAAAATTAATATCAGGGTTGGATATCTAGCCTGGGCTAGACGGGCCACAGCCCGCCTAGTTAATACCCTGCTCTCCTTTGAACAACAACAAAAATATTGCTCAAGAAAAACTCTGCAGTGCTCACACCTTAAAAACACAAATGCTGCTCGAGCTGCTTGGTCCCAGCTGTCGGCCGCTCCTTGTGCAATTCTCTCGTTTATTGACTACATAGGTTGACAATGGTGTGGGACCGTGATGTCAGGAAACCAGGAGAAAGCAAAAAAATTCTAGTTGTATATAATAAGGAGGCACTTGCGTACGTGCGGCGTGGGTCCCCACTGTCATCCTCTCCAAGTAAAGTCATCTCCTCATTCCTCATGTCTGTTGACCATGTTGACAATGCGAGACGGCGGCGCCACGGCGAGCGCAACAACTCGATGGATTTATTTAAGAGGGCCTCGCAGAGCCTCGCGGATGGTCCGACATGACCCGCTACTCATTCAGGAAGCCAGGATCATAGGGCCACATGTCCGCGACGGCATTGTCGTTCGCTTGTTCACCGGTGCTCGTTGAGGAGACGGAGGTTGGAGCACAGGTCCTCCTGCGCTGGTAGCTCTTCCTCCATTAGGGCGTCGAAGTGCGGTCGCACCTGCTCTATGGTGAACACGGCATGAACCGGCTTGGACAAAGGGCGCCGCTCCTCGGTCGAAAAGCTATGTCTATCGTTTGATTGTCGCCGCCATTTCGGGCGGGCTCGCCGGGCGAGCCAAAGATGTCCAACTGCTGGACCGACCCATCGCCAAGCACGAGTCTCGACCGCCTCGCCCACCTGCATCGCCTCCCTCGCTTCGCCGCTTCCGCCCGAAATGGTCAGCACCGCCCACACCGCTTCCTGGTGCAAGCGATTGCTCCGCGTTCAAACGACACAAGTGTCTTCCGTCCGTCCGTCTGCCACCCACATTAATGATACACGGTTGCCGCGGCGGCTACTCCGACGCCACCTGTCCATCCCTCCGTCGCCCACCATTGCTATACAAAAATGCTGCGCCGGCCATAGCCGCAGTCATCCGCCTCCATTCCCTTTCTCCTGTATACACCACTACTGCCCACCATGGCTTCCTCACGCTCCAGCGCTCTTCGGGACGGGCGGTGCATTGCACCATGACCATCGGCGAGGCCTGTGCCAACCCCCTCCTCCGCGCCATCCTCACCAGTGCATTGCATCATGACCATCGGCGAGGCTTGTGCCCAATACATGGACACGGTGAGGCGAAAGCATCAGGAGCAGTTCCGGGAGGCGCAGACCGACGCCGCCTACAACCATCATCTCCTCCAGGAGCACCTGCAGGCGGAGGAGCAGATCAACACGGAGCGGGCGGAGCAGGAGGCGTTGTTTGACTCATACCTGTGACACTCCAAAATTTTTCCTCTGGTTTTCTTCAAAATTTTGTTGGATTTGAAGGAGGTCACCAAAACCCTTCCAAAAAATCTCTCTCAAAGCTTTTTTTTCCCTTTAGCAAATATTTTATTTTTGCATCTCCTTCAACTCTAGTGTTTGGTTTTAAATTTTCTTCTGATTGCCCTCTTCTAAAAATTTCAAGAAAAATCTTTGGAGTTTATTTTCTTTCAAAAGGAAACTCTAGGAGTTTTCATCCTCTCCCATATTTGAAACCATTCATGATCCTTCCATGCACCACATGGTAAAACCTTCCCAAAAATCTCTCCTTCCACTTTGGTACAACTCAAACATTCTGTCCAAACTAATAAAATCCATTTTGGATTTTATTCCAATTATTTCTCCTCCCAAAATAATTCTGTCTTTTCTTTTGAGCCTGGGTGATTTGCAAAGCAAGTACCCTAATGCTTTTGATTTTTGACCTCAACTCCACACCTCTGGATAGTCCTTGGTATCCACAACCCAGAACCATCTTGATCCACTCTTCTTCTTTTCAAATATTTCAAAATTCACTCATTGCAAGTTTGGACCAGATTTTCTAAATTTGGTGAAATTCATATCTACACTTCTCCAAAAATTCCACCAAAATTCAGGCAACCTCTAGTTGCAATGAGAGACCACTCCACCAAAAAATCAGCTCAAAGAAAAAATCCTCGGATGCCGTAATCATTTTGTCGAACACCGGCATGCAATCGCTTTGTTCATATTCAGTAAATTCAGAAGTTCAGGTCGATCTCTCACAAGAATCTTGATCCACGAGTCCACAGTGCCCTTGGCTCGATGCTCGCAGCCTGGCCTGCTTGTCCGGAGCTCCACACGCGCGCTTGGCGCCTTCCCGGCGTTGGTGGCGCCCTGGCCCGCCTGCGCCGGCGTGCTTTGCGGCGGCCGAAACACCGTAACGGCGACAGGGGGCAAAACTGCGGCACAACGCCGTTCGGCGCCGCCCAAGCGTCCTGGTGGCTCCGCGTGGCCACCTCCTTGCGGCCAAGACGCATGCGGCACCGCTGCGTGGCTTGGCAAGCGCAGAAGCGCTCTGCCGCCGCCGACGGGCCGTCGGCCGTTCAAATCGAGGGCACGCTGTAAACCTTCCTCCCGTGCTGAGCTGGACCCTAAAATGGCACCACTACTCCACCTAGATGATGCTCAAGCTCCTAAGCCGACCGTCCAGCCACAGCGCCGCCGTAATCAACTCGCCGGACTTATCCGTTCACGGCAACCGACTCGGGCCGGCTATATATAGCACCCCCGAGCCTGCTCTCGCCTCCACACGACCCCGCCTAGCCACTAGAGGGGCCTTGAGGGGCCTATCTTCCTCGACTCCGGCCACCTCCGTCCGCCTCGGGCTCTGGCATCGTGCTCTCCGGTGAGGGCTCCTCCGCCGCCCTACTTTCGCCCGTAGCCTCGTACCACCTCTAGTAGGATAATCCCCACCCCAATTTTGGCCCCGCAGCTCTCTCCGGCGAGATCCACGACCGTCCGAACCACCGTCCGCCGGAGTAAGGGCCGCCGTCGACGTGGTGCTCGCCGACGACCTCTGCCACCACCCACAGGCGTGGAAGGGTGCACTGATCTCGAAGGTAACCCCCGATCACCTTGCCTCGCCGTGGATCGCCGCCGGCGACCACCGCACCTCTCGGGCGCCGTCGCGCTCTGTTTTCTCCGTTTGAAATTTCAAACCCGACAGGTGGAGCCCGTCTGTCAGCCTCACAACCGTCTCTTTTAAACGAAACGTTATCTGGACTTTTCCGCAGAACCCCGTGGAAACTTTCTGTTTCATTACAGATGGGTCCTTGGACCAAAACTCTTATTACTTTTAATCAGAAAAGTATTTTTGATTGATTCTTTTTCTGTCCTCTTTATATTTTTGTCTAGTTTTTTATAAGATTATTTGAAAAATATTTGGTGTAATTTTTTTGCACCTCTCGGTATTTACGTTAGCGCGTGTGTCTTCTTTATACCGTAGATACCGAAGGAGGTGACAGGACCGCAAACTTTACCGAGCTAGGCTCCGACTACTCTGAACCAGGCAAGCAAAGTTTGAACTTTTGATATGATGAGTGTCTGGGCATGTTTGCATTATTTTTGTATCATGGCACGTTCATGAGCATTTTCAATGATAGTTTATCTCGTGAGCATTGAGGCAAATGAGCTCGGTAAATCCGTGAGTTGCTGGAAGTTTGTTGCATGGCCATGAGTTGGCATGAGTATGGGTAAGATGGCAGTATTGTAGCATGCCAAGCTTATGCCATATCGTTGACCCAGTGTCAACACAAATCGGTCAGTTTCCCGTCCGTCTTCCTTTCCATACTACCACCTGTTTCCCGCAAGGGATACGGTCTAGTAGGTTGCAAACCACTTCCTGGTACACACCAAATCGAGAGGCCGGGATGAAGGTTCCATGGCCCTGGATTAAAGCCTTTCATCCGGTCAGGGGGCATGGGTGTTTCCGGTTGGGACCGAGAGGGGGGCACCCTTAGAGCTGCAGATATAAATTTGATCCCATGCTATTCGAGATTGTGATCTCCCCGTCTCAAAGATTTTCTTAAACGCTGTCTAGGGTGATTCCTAGCAACGTGAGGTATGATGGGTGTGTACTAGCTAGTTGTGTTTCCTCTGAAATACCGTGAACGGAACTAGTCCATCGTCACTACGGAAATCCGTTGGCTGTGGACAATTTTGGTACAAACTCTGCAGAGTCAAAATTCTTGATTTCATCTTATTCATGACCAAGTACCGTGATCACCTCATCTTGTCAAGTGTCAGTCTCAAAGGATGTAAAACTCCCGAGAACCATCTGAGTATTAAATGTTTACTTTCCTGTGAACGGACTAACCCGCTTATTGTCTTGTGATGAATACTTTCCGTGAGCACTATATCTTGTCAGTTATAAATAATAAATTATAAGCCCTTTCTGCGATGTCGCTCAGACGTCCGACTGCGGCATTGTTGTTATTTACTTTGATTATAAGCCCTTTCTGCGATGTCGCTCAGACGTCCGACTGCGGCATTGTCGTTATTTATTTTCATTATAAGCCCTTTCTGCGATGTCGCTCAGACGTCCGACTGCGGCATTGTTGTTATTTATTTTCATTATAATCCCTTTCTGCGATGTCGCTCAGACGTCCGATCATGCATTGTTGTTATTTACTTTTATTGTAAGCCCTTTACGTGATGTCGCCCGACGTCCGATCGTGGGCACGCATGTATTTTTATTTCAATATAAGCCCTTTATGAGGTGTCGCCCAGACGCCCGACTGTGGCATGTTTTACTTATTTTCACCCTTCGAGGCGTCACTTCAGACACTCGATCAGTTTTGAGTTTATCCTTCTTTGGGTTTTCGAGCGGACTACCGCCGATTCCCTTGTCTTTTTATTTTTGCTATATTGATTTATTTGAGCATTGTTAAAATTAATCATGACTCGTTCATGCATTCATTTGTTATATCTTTTGTCCGAACTGTCTTGCGAGTACTTTCAAAGTACTCACCTGGCTTGTTGATTTGGCCAGATGTCGACGGCGATCTCATGGATGAAGAATTCGATAGCGAGTCCGACGCCTAGAGGAATCCCACAGTCTCGTCGACCCTGGATTAGTCATTGTGATATATATCCGCTCGCTACCCAAATAAAACTCATCGAGCCTCACCTCGACGCCGATGAGCCGCCAAAGGCTGAGACTTATTAACCACCCCATTGTGTTATTCCACCAACCACTCATATCTCGAGTCAGTAGTATTCCCACCCCACACCTTTGAGTCATATCCGCCACTATGTATAATTATCGGCGTGTTTGTAATAGTTGGTTGGGCATCTTCAGTCCGACCCCTGTAATATTGTAATGCTACTGGCTTATTGTATCAAAGTTTTGTCTACCGGTATGAAGGATTTTCCTCATATTGGACTTCATAGGTCGGTTGTTCAATAAATATTTTTATTGAAAAACCGGTCGTGACAAGCTTGGTACTAGAGCCAGGCTGACTGTAGGAAGCCACTAGGTGCGATCGCTAATCGGTTATTAGCATAATAGAGCTATTTTAATTTTTTCACAAATGTAGACAATTTCTGACAGTCAGCATAAATTTATGATTTGACTACTCAGAACTTTTGCCTACTTTTGTAGATGGTCGGCAACGATCATGAAGTCGCAGATGTTCGCCAACATGCCCGATGGGTTCGCTGCTTCTCTCCTTCATCGTCCAAGTCGCGATGGGGCCAGATGTGCGCCAGTCTTCTCTCTCTCTCAGCACATGGTCAACGACCGTCTGACCATGCACCAAGCCGCGGTGGAATTCAAGAGATGACGAGTTGAGCGCTACCGGTTCGTGGGGAGAGCCATGCCCACAGAGAAGAATGCACTGCAGATGGCAGCCCGTGAGGCGATAGCTCGTCTCAGGGATATCCTTCCTTCGATGAAGGCTCGTCGCTACCGCTACCTGCCATGTCACGTGCCATACACCTACCACTATGCGTTCTCTTGCCCCTGAGGAGAACGGGACGAAGCTTTTGAGATGCTCATCGAGTATCTCCGAGCTTTGGAGGCAGCCTTCGACAACCTGGTGGACGACTTTGTAGCTGCCCGCATTGACTTTCGATCCATGGTCTGTGCCGCCAACAGGAGGGAGCTCTGCGGCTGGCACCACCACCGACTTTCGCCTTGTCATCGCATCGTTTGCTCTTGCTGCTCGCACCGCTACTCGTCGCCCGCCTACCACGGAGGAGTTCAACCACGCCATTGCACCTACTCCGGTTCGTTCTGCACCACCCTCGTGCCTGGCCAGATTCGAGTTGTCCCACACAGGGCACCTACTCCACCAACTCCGCCAAGAGCGCCTGCGTCTAGAGCCTATCTCCGAAGAGGAGGTTGAGTCCCCAGCCTATTCACGCCTCACCCTTGGCAGGCCAAGGGAAATCCTTACCATCTCCGACTACACGCTTAGCCGCCTTGCGATGTACCGACTTGTTTGATATGTTTATATGTAAATAGGCTGTGAGAAGTAGTTTGTTTGCGCATCATGTAGGATCCGGAGAAGTGCACTAGACTAAATAACATGTCAGGATTTATGTACGCATATCCCGAGTGATGTATTGTATGATTACTTTGCTATGCGTGTAAGATATCTAATGAACAGTCCTTCTCCGTATGCAAAAACGTATTTTCTCTTGAAAATCTTGGAGCATTTGCAACTTTTTCCATCTTGAATTTGTTGATTTTGTGGCTCAATTTCTTTTCTTATGAGTGTTTCAAATATATCCCAGAGTGAACTATGTCTCGCCCTTGGACGCCAGCTCCATGCCAACTCCAACAGAGAGGAAAATTATGGCACACCCCAAGCAACATTTTCACACGAGGGACAGACAAGTCAAGAGACGGTTGAAGCGGCACTTTCCCAAATGTGTCGTCTTTATGAACAAAGTCAGCAGCAACATCAGGAAATCTTGAACCGACTCATCAATATGGGAAATCACCGTGGACGATATCAAGAACAATCAAAATTATCTCGAGCTCTGAAGAAATGTCCCCAAACATTTTCTCACACTGACAAACCTCTTGAAGCCGAGGACTGGCTTCGAGACATGGAGAGAAAATTAATTATCGCCCAGTGTTCAGACCTTGAGAAAGTGCTTTATGCTCCGCAATATCTCACTGGAGCAGCCGCATCATGGTGGGAAAATTTCCTACACATGCACCCCAACAAAAATAATATATCATGGGAGGAATTTAAAGAAGGTTTTCGTGGGGCACATATTCCTAAGAGTCTGATGAAGATCAAAAAGAGAGAATTTGATGACCTCAAGCAAAGGACAATGACAAAGGTCGAATACAACAGTCAGTTTACCTCATTGTCTTCGCCACGCCAACGAGGAGCGTATGTCGAAAAACAAAAAGATGGAGAAATTCCTAGACGGTCTCGACACCCACACTTAAATGCCAATTGGTCGCATACACATTTCCAGATTTTAAGACGCTGGTGGATAAGGCCATTACCCCGGAAAATGAGAGACGATCTTAGAAGATTTCCAAGCGGAAGAGGGACCAGATTAAACACACCCGCAGCCACCGCAGCAAGACAGATGTTCAGAAAAACTGGACACCCAAACCCACGACAAGCGTCTCACGCCCAATCAAGAATTTCCACGCAAGGGACAAGGAGTTCACATATCGCCTAGGCGTTACCTGTTATGCTTGTGGAGAAGAAGGGCACTATGTCAAGCAAAGGCCCCCAAGCCAAGAAACTTCGGCCCCAAAGCCGAACAACGGAGAGCAATAATTCGGCACCAAAGCGCAACAATTTCAACCAAAATAACAACCACAGGAAGGGTCATCTGAACCACGTGACCAAAGAGGAAGCAAAAATGCCCCGGATATCGTGACGCAGACGCTTCCTGTCAACACAATACCTGCCATGGTTTTGTTTGATTCTGGAGCTTCTCACTCTTTCGTTTGAAAAGTTTTGCTTTGCAAAATAATTTTTCGATGCTTCCTTGGGAAAATCTATGATCGTCAAGTCCCACGGAATCAAGCAAGTTACCCGTAATTATTGCCGGGATGTGGTTATCGAGCTTGAAGGGTTGAAGTTTCACGCAAATCTTATCGTGGTTGGAAAATAAAGGACCGGATGTCATCTTAGGGATGGATTGGTTAACTACCAACAAAGGTTTTATTGATCGCTTCAACAGGACCGTAATTCTCACCCATCACCACGGGAAGACCATAAAGGTTTCAGCCAAGGAAAGAAAAATATCCCGCAACCGAGATTGAATAAGGTGGATATTTCTGAATTGAGCAAGGTTCCAGAGTGTGTGAATTTCCAGATGTGTTTCGAAGAATTACCGTGCATGCCACCAGATCGAGAGATAGAATTCAGCATTGAGCTAGCACCGGAACCGCTCCCATATACAAGAAACCATACATAATGGCACCATCCGAATTGGTAGAACTGAAGAAGCAAATAAAGGAATTATTGGAAAAAGGGTACATACGAGCCAGTTCCTCACCTTGGGGTTCACCAATTTTGTTTGCCAAAAAGAAGGATGGAACACTGAGATTATGCATAGACTATCGAGCACTAAACATGGTCACAATCAAGAACAAATATCCGATGCCACGAATAAATGATTTATTCGATCAACTCGCTAAGGCCAAGGTGTTCTCAAAGATTGACTTGAGATCGGGATACCATCAACTGAAAGTGCGAACCGAAGATATTCCCAAGACCGCTTTCACCTCCAGATACGGGTTGTATGAGTTCACCGTAATGCCATTCGGACTAACAAACGCCCCCGCATATTTTGTTCACCTCATGAACAAAGTATTCATGAAGTTTATGGATAAGTTTGTTGTGGTATTTATCGATGATATTCTGGTATACTCCAAAACACCAGAAGAACACGCTGAACATCTCCGGATTGTACTAGGAGAACTCAGGAAACATCGGTTGTACGCTAAATTCAGCAAGTGTGAATTTTGGCTAAGGCAAGTAGGTTTTCTGGGCCACGTACTGACCCAAGAAGGTATCGCCGTAGACCCGGAAAAAGTCAAGGCCGTACTTGGCTGGAAGCCGCCAGCCAGCGTGACAGATGTACGAAGTTTCTTGGGTATGGCAGGATACTACCGAAGATTTATTGAAGGATTCTCCACCATAGCAAAGCCAATGACACAACTACTCAAGAAAGACAGGAAGTTTGAATGGACGGAAGCCTGCGAGAAAAGTTTCCAAGAACTAAAGGGGAAACCCATTTACACCAAAGATTAATTGTGCGGATATACACAAAAATTTTGAGGTATTTTGTGACGCATCTCGAAAGGGCCTCGGGTGCGTATTAATGCAAGAAGGCAAGGTTATGCATATGTTTCCAGACAGCTTCATAAGCATGAGGAAAATTACCCTACCCATGACCTGGAATTAGCAAAGCGATTATTCATGCACTCAAGGAATGGAGACACTTTTTACTTGGTAATCGTTAGAAATATACACGGACCACAAAAGCCTCAAGTATATTTTCACACAACCGTAACTAAATTCTGGCAATGAGGCTGGTTGGAATTAGTAAAGGATTATGATGTTGGGATCCACTACCACCCGGGCAAGGCAAATGTTGTAGCAGATGCTCTGAGTCGGAACCCAGTCCGGACAACGACGGCATGCCAAACTTAAGACCTGAATTCCAGCAGGAATTTGCAAAGCTCAACCTGATGGTGGTCACCGAAGGCAGTGTGTCAAACTTAGAAGTACAGCCTACCTGATAGAGAAGGTTAAAGAGGCTCAGCGTGGACACCCCAGCATTGAAGGCATAAAATATAAGATGAAGTTGGGCAAGGCCTCGGAATTCATTATTGATGAGCAAGGAATATTGTGGTACGGGAATAGGCTTTATGCATCAAATATCCATGACCTTAAACAAAGAAATCCTGGCTGAAGGCCACACCGCTCCATATTCAATCCATCCTGGAGGAACAAAAATGTACAAAGATCTTCAGGAAACATTTTGGTGGCACGGTATAAAAAGAGACATAGCCACGTTTATTGCATGTTGTGACTCTTGTCAACGCATCAAGGCCGAGCACCAGAAACCGGCCGGGCTGTTGCAACCAAATAAGATACCCGAGTGGAAATGGGACGAGACTGGAATGGATTTTATTGTTGGACTACCTCGGTCGCGACACGGACATGATGCTATATGGGTAATCACAGATAGACTGACTAAAGTAGCTCACTTCATCCCCGTGAAGACAAAACACACGACTCAGAAGCTTGCTAGGCTCTACCTCTCCCGTATCGTTTGCCTACATGGAGTCCCAAAGAAAATAATCTCGGACAGAGGCACTCAATTCGTCTCCCGATTTTGGGATCACTTACAACAAGCTCTGGGAACTCACCGGCATTTAGTACCGCATACCATCCCTGCAGAGATGGGCGGTGAGCAAGTAAACCAGATTCTAGAAGATATGCCGAGAGCATGTGTCCTCACCTATGGGACCAGTTGGGAGGAGAGCTTACCATACGCAGAATTCGCATATAACAACAGCTATCGATCCAGCCTGCAAATGGCACCATTTGAAGCTCAGACAGACGAAGATGTCGTACCCCGCTAAACTGGTCGGAAACCAGAGACAGTCATATCTTCGGCCCAGACCTGCTCAAAGAGGCTGAAGATAAAGTCAAGGTAATTAAGGACCGACTCAAAACAGCCCAAAGTCGACAAAAGAGTTATTACGATCAGAAGCATCGTGGAGTCCATTTTGAACCTGGTGAATTTGTGTACCTACGAGTATCACCCATGAGAGGCCTGCACCGATTCAAGATTAAAGGGAAGCTAGCACCAAGATTCATCGGACCATTCGACATAGTAGCACGAAGAGGCACGGTGGCCTACCAGCTAGACTTACCCGAAGAATTGTCCGACATCCACAACGTATTCCACGTCTCCCAATTGAGGAAGTGCGTAAGAAACCCAGAGAAACAAGTACCCCATAAAAACATTGACGTGCAACCAGACCTTACATATCGGGAGCATCCGATAAAAATCTTGGGAGAGTCAGAAAGGAGAACCCGACAGAAAACCACCAAGTTCTTCAAAGTTCAGTGGAGCAACCACACTGAAAGTGAAGCCACTTGGGAAAGAGAGGATTTCCTTCGATCAAAGCACCCACAATTATTTGAGGATCAACTGGAATCTCGGGGACGAGATTTTTCCTAAGGGGGTAGGTGTTGTGACACTCCAAAAATTTTCCTTTGGTTTTCTTCCAAATTTTGTTGGATTTGAAGGAGGTCACCAAAACCCTTCCAAAAAATCTCTCTCAAAGCTTTTTTTCCGTTAGCAAATATTTTATTTTTGCATCTCTTGCAACTCTAGTGTTTGGTTTTAAATTTTCTTCTGATTGCCCTCTTCTAAAAATATCAACGAAAAATCTTTGGAGTTTATTTTCTTTCAAAAGGAAACTCTAGGAGTTTTTCATCCTCTCCCATATTTGAAACCATTCATGATCCTTCCATGCACCACATGGTAAAACCTTCCCAAAAATCTCTCCTTCCACTTTGGTACAACTCAAACATTCTGTCCAAACTAATAAAATCCATTTTGGATTTTATTCCAATTATTTCTCCTCCCAAAATAATTACATCTTTTCTTTTGAGCTCGGGTGATTTGCAAAGCAAGTACCCTAATGCTTTTGATTTTTGACCTCAACTCCACACCTCTGGATAGTCCTTGGTATCCACAACCCGTAACCATCTTGATCCACTCTTCTTCTTTTCAAATATATCAAATTTCACTCATCGCAAGGTTGGACCAGATTTGCCAAATTTGGTGAAATTCATATCTACACTTCTCCAAAAATTCCACCAAAATTCAGGCAACCTCTAGTTGCAATGACAGACCACTCCACCAAAAATCAGCTCAAGGAAAAATCCCTGGATGCCAGAATCATTTTGTCGAACACCTGGCATGCACTGTTTGTTCATATTCAGTAAATTTAGAAGTTCAGTGTCGATCTACGCCAAGAACTTGATCCACGAGTCCACAGTGCCCTTGGCTCGATGCTCGCAGCCTGGCCTGCTTGTGCGGAGCTCCACACGCGCTTGGCGCCTTCCGGCGTCGGTGGCGCCCTAGCACCAAGGCCGGCGTGCTTTGCGGCGGCCGAAACACCATAACGGTGACAGGGGGCAAAACTGCGGCATAACGCCGTTCGGCGCCGCCCAAGCGTCCTGGTGGCTCCGCGTGGCCACCTCCTTGCCAGCACACGCATGCGGCACCGTCGCCGTGGCTTGGCACGCGCAGAGCGTGCTCTCTGCCGCCGACGGGCCGTGCGGCCGTTCCGTCGAGGGCAAGCCGTAAACCTTCCTCCCGTGCTGAGCTGGACCCTAAAATGGCACCACTACTCCATCTAGACGATGCTCAAGCTCCTAAGCTGACCGTCCAGCCACAGCGTCGCCGTAATCAACTCGCCGGACTTATCCGTTCACGGCAACCGACTCGGGCCGGCTATATATAGCACCCCGAGCTCGCTTCCGCCTCCGCACGACTCCACCACCTCACCAGACCCCGCCTAGACACTGGAGGGGCCTCGAGGGGCCTTTCTTCCTCGACTCCGGCCACCTCCGTCCGCCTCGGGTTCCGGCATCGTGCTCTCCGGTGAGGGCTCCTCCGCCGCCCTACTTTCGCCCGTAGCCTCGTACCACCTCTACTAGGATAACCCCCACCCCAATTTTGGCCCTGCAGCTCTCTCCGGCGAGATCCACGACCGTCCGAACCACCGTCCGCTAGAGTAAGGGCCGCCGTCGACGTGGTGCTCGCCGAGGACCTCTGCCACCACCCACAGGCGCGGAAGGGTGCACTGATCTCGAAGGTAACCCCTGACCACCTTGCCTCGCCGTGGATCGCCGCCGGCGACCACCGCACCTCTCGGGCGCCGTCGCGCTCTGTTTTCTTTGTTTGAAATTTCAAACCCGATAGGTGGAGCCCGCTTGTCAGCCTCACAGCCGTCTCTTTTAAACGAAACGTTATCTGGACTTTTCCGCAGAACCCCCTGGAAACTTTCTGTTTCATTACAGATGGGTCCTTGGACCAAAACTCTTATTACTTTTAATCAGAAAAGTATTTTTGATTGATTCTTTTTCTGTCCTCTTTATATTTTTGTCTAGTTTTTTATCAGGTTTATTTGGAAAATATTTGATGTAATTTTTTGGCACCTCTCGGTATTTACGTTAGCGCGTGTGTCTTCTTTATACTGTAGATACCGAAGGAGGTGACGGGACCGCAAACTTCACCGAGCTAGGCTCCGACTACTCTGAACCAGGCAAGCAAAGTTTGAACTTTTGATATGATGAGTGTCTGGGCATGTTTGCATTATTTTTGTATCATGGCACGTTCATGAGCATTTTCGATGATAGTTTATCTCGTGAGCATTGAGGAAAATGAGCTCGGTACATCCGTGAGTTGCTGGAAATTTGTTGCATGGCCATGAGTTGGCATGAGTATGGGTAAGATGGCAGTATTGTAGCATGCCAGGCTTATGCCATATCGTTGACCCAGTGTCAACATAAATCGGTCGATTTCCGTCCGTCTTCCTTTCCGTACTACCACCTGTTTCCCGCAAGGGATACGGCCTAGTAGGTTGCAAACCACTTCCTGGTACACACCAAATCGAGAGGCCGGGATGAAGGTTCCATGGGCCTGGATTAAAGCCTTTCATCCGGTCAGGGGGCATGAGTGTTTCCGGTTGGGACCGAGAGGGGGGCACCCCTTAGAGTGCGCGTATATAAATTTGATCCCATGCTATTCGAGATTGTGATCTCCCCGTCTCAAAGTGTTTCTTAAATGCTGTCTAGGGTGATTCTCGGCAACGTGAGGTATGATGGGTGTGTACTAGCTAGTTGTGTTTCCTCTGAAATACCGTAAACGGAACTAGTCCTTCGTGACTACGGAAATCCGTTGGCTGTGGACAATTTTGGTACAAACTCTGCAGAGTCAAAATTCTTGATTTCATCTTATTCATGACCAAGTACCGTGATCACCTCATCTTGTCAAGTGTCAGTCTCAGTGACAGAAACTCCCGAGAACCATCTGAGTATTAAATGTTTACTTTCCTGTGAACGGACTAACCCGCTTATTGTCTTGTGATGAATACTTTCCGTGAGCACTATATCTTGTCAGTTATAAATAATAAATTATAAGCCCTTTCTGCGATGTCGCTCAGACGTCCGATCATGCATTGTTGTTATTTACATTGATTATAAGCCCTTTCTGCGATGTCGCTCAGACGTCCGGATCGCGGCATTGTCGTTATTTATTTTCATTATAAGCCCTTTACTGCGATGTCGCTTAGGCGTCCATTGCGGCATTGTTGTTATTTATTTTCATTATAAGCCCTTTCTGCGATGTCGCTCGACGTCCGATCGCGGCATTGTTGTTATTTACTTTTATTGTAAGCCCTTTACGTGATGTCGCTCCGACATCCCATTGCACGCATGTATTTTTATTTCAATATAAGCCCTTTATGAGGTGTCGCCAGACGCCTCGATCGTGGGATGTTTTACTTATTTTCACCCTTCGAGACGTCACTTCAGACACTCGATCGGTTTTGAGTTTATCCTTCTTTGGGTTTTCGAGCGGACTACCGCCGATTCCCTTCTCTTTTTATTTTTGCTATATTGATTTATTTGAGCATTGTTAAAATTAATCATGACTCATTCATGCATTCATTTGTTATATCTTTTGTCCGAACTGTCTTGCGAGTACTTTCAAAGTACTCACCTGGCTTGTTGATTTGGCCAGATCTTGTGAAAGGCGATCTCATGGATGAAGAATTCGATAGCGAGTCCGACGCCTAGAGGAATCCCAGTCAGTCTCGTGCGACCCCTGGATTAGTCATTGTGATATATATCCGCTTCCGCTACCCAAATAAAACTCATCGAGCCTCACCTCGACGCTCGATGAGCCGCCAGTGCAGTAGACTTATTAACCACTCATATCTCGAGTCAGTAGTATTCCCACCCCACACCTTTGAGTCATATCCGCCACTATGTATAATTATCGGCGTGTTTGTAATAGTTGGTTGGGCATCTTCAGTCCGACCCTCGTAATATTGTAATGCTACTGGCTTATTGTATCGAGTTTTGTCTACGGTATGAAGGATTTTCCTCATATTGGACTTCATAGGTCGGTTGTTCAATAAATATTTTATTGAAAAACCGGTCGACAAGATACCGCTCCGCCCTTGAGCCGCCTCATGTATTGGCGGTACCGCATCTTGGCTGGCGGAGGTTGCGGCCACCTACAAAGAGGGCGATGAAGCGGGCGAGGCGCTGTTTGGCGAGACCAATGACGAGGCGAAGGACAATGCCGGCTCCACCGAGTCCCCGCTTTGCTGGCGTCGACGAGGCCCTGCTCTGCCGAGTCCCCGCCGAGCCAACAAAGAGGCAGAGGACACCGCCGGCTCCGCGGATGCCCCGCCGCGCCGGCAGCGAGAGGGAGGATTTCCCCCGCTCCACCGAGGCGCCGCCCTACCGGCAATGAGATAGAGGACATCACCGGCTCTGCCGAGGCCGCGCCCCGCTGCCAATGAGGCCGCACCACACAGAAAACAAGGAAGAGTAGAACACGGTAAGTCACCGCCGCTCGGGTCCAAGTATGGCCACTGCTGCTACCCTCGGATTGAAGACAAGCTAGGTGGGTTGACCATTGATGGCCGATTAGCTTCTTGGCGGCGACGTGGAGTCGGAGAGCTGTGTTGGAGAAGTACGCTTCTTCAGTTACTTAACTGCAGGTGCAGTTGGCTCACTGACACGTGGGCCTAACAGACATCTGGTCCACATGTCAGTTACGTAACTGCACCTGCAGTTAAGTCACTGAAGCTCAGTCCGCTGGAGAAGAAGCTTCTGTTCGGCTCTGCCGGACACGGGTGGGTAGCTTCGGTTAATTAGTTATACCTCTAGCGCACCCCTTTTTAGTTGAAGAATGTATGAAATGTAACGAAAACCGGCATGTTTATATGAAATCCGACCATGTATGAATGGATTTAGTTCGATTAGTTTGAATTCTTGTATCACTGGCATTGGATGAACATGCAAAACAATACGTACTAGCATTATTCCGAGAGTGATCACCTCATTTGCAGCAGTTTCACATGTACTCCCTCCGGTCCTTTTTAGTCTGCATATAAGTTTTGTCTGAAGTCAAAGTATCTCTACTTTGACCAATCTTATAGAAAAAAGTATGAACAATCACAATGTAAAATCAATTGACGTGAAAGGATCTAATATGCGAAGTAAAAAGGAACAAAGGGAGTACAAAGAGTTTGAGAAGCTTTTTAGCGTTCCTGTACATTGCAATCAAACACACAGGCCTGGCAATTCATAGAGAACATTCAAAACAATTGATGATTATGCATCTTAGCGATTCACATGTCAGAGCCAATATTTACTTCACAAATAAAGAATAAAGAAAAATCGATCGATGCTGCTGACAGCAAAGGGCGTCCCATTCGAAAATATCAAACGCATGTCTTCTTGCCTCAATGAGAAAAATTTGACAAGGTTGCCCCATTCCAAAATGTCAAATGTGTGTTGTTTTGCGTACATCAATGAGCAAACTTTGACAAGGTTTTCCCATTCCAAATATCAAATGCCTACGATTGTGGAATGGGTAGGGTTTGCCATCAGTTCGAACATTGACATGGCACCTCGTGCTAAATAAACCAACTATTCTTTTTGTGTTGTTCCACCAAAACCAACCAAATTCGCGCGTAGCATGTATTATTTTGCCTTTATATGTTGCAATGCCTTGAACTATCGGCACCTCCTTTCTTGTGGTGGAAATGAATGATTCGATGTATTCATGAACATTTTGTGCAGTTCCCATTGAAATCAAGCTGAGCACCCATGTTTGCACAAATACAAAAAAGTGATTAGTATAAAGCAAACTATACTATGAATTGACAGTTTAAACAGGCAGCCTACATGATCCATGCTGAGCACACATTTAAAAAAATGGAGCTCATCGGAAGGAATCCTAACACAACATTGTATTGGCCATCACAGCAACAAAGATGGAGATTCGTGAGTCCTTCTGAGCTGAAGTTAGTTTGTTCTTGTGGGCAGTAATGTAACCATCCTTCAACTGCTTCCTTCTGTTATGACATGGATGATCCTGTTGTGCAAAGGCAAGAGAACAACTAAATGTTGCATCCCTGTTTGCTCGAAAAAAAGGAAAGGAAATAATTAAAACATCACAGATGAAGCACTTCTCGAGGACAATACCACTTTCTCATGCCAGTATCTAAATAGTAGCACAACACCAATAGAGATGACAAATATCAATCATATGGATGAAATCCGTGGACCAATACCAACCTTTATCAGGAGGCTTATTGTGTAGAGCATACAGATGAAGCACTTCTCCGAAACCATCTATTGTTACCTACTGTAGTTGCCATGCTTACTATATACTCCTCGATTAGTTTAATGTTTCCAACATCTTCTTGTGCAGTTCCACTAAAATATATGTTATCTTCAAAGAAGATCCCTGTTTGCACAAGTAGAGATAACTACATATTACATTAAGAGTGGCATCAAATCAGTGGCAAAACTATTGCTCATTCCAGCCATAGCAAAAAAGTAAGATGCAAAACTATATCATTACTTTTGTCATCACAGTTCTAGAGCTTCATTACAGCACCGGGAGTTGATTTTTGTTTTTCTTCCGCTTGTTCTTCCCCTTCATCACTTGGTTCAATAACAGACAAGCTTCGACTTGAATGTAAGATTTGGCATGTCAATTAGGGAGCACAAGTATAGCACTCTACAACAACATTAATTTTTTGATGAAAGTGGCAGAATACAGGCCAACAGTTGCGAAATATCCTTATCTTACCTCAATGGGATATTACGTTGCACATACAGATTGGAAGTCTTGTCTCCATTTGTGCAGTTCACTAAAATCAAGCAACATTACCATAGAAGTAGCACAACATATGAAAGCACACTGCACAATCATGTGAAAGAAGGCTAGTACTGACCTCTCATGATGCTGAATTCAAACAACTCATAAGAGGAAGATCTGAAACAAATTTTCCAACACGGAAAGAAGTCAGATCTCCTCTTGTGCAATTCCACTAAGATCAAGCAATCAAGCAACGTTGTCGGTGTGACATTTTTGTTGAACTGCACAAAACACTCTTAAAACAAAAGTGTTTTGTGCAGTGCAACAAAAGGTCACAATAGCAACAAGGTGAAGTAGATAACCCTGTATACACAAAGGTGCAAAGGAAACAACTAGTGGTCAATAACGGTGGATGACACAGAAGCCAACAAAAAGAAGCATCTAACTTATCTAAATGGGAAAGAAAGCAAGACTGTAGCATTTCTCAAATGGTGGCATTGATTCATATTAACAGAGAGATTATATTAACAATAAAATTTGTTAAACATGTAATTTACTTTTAACTGTGGCATTGCTTCCATTTTCCAGCAGAATTATTAGAGGGTGTTTGTTTACAGGGACTTTTTGGTGTAGGGACTAAAAAAGTCCCTTTTAGTCCCATCTAAACCAAGAAGGAGGGACTTTTAGGGACTAAAAGTGGGCATTTGGGACAAAAGAAAGAAGACCCTGAGGGAGAGTCTTTTTGGGACTTTTTCCAATAGTTGCCCCTGCCCCGCATCGCACCTTATCTCTATTAGTTCATCACTAGGGGTAACATGGTATTCTAACATGTAATTTAATAACCTCTAGTCCATGTTTAGTCCCTGGAACCAAGCAAGTAGGGACTAGGGACTTTTTAGTTGGGACTAAAAAAATTCCTAGGACTTTTTAACCAAACAGGGCCTTAGATTAACAACAGCTAAAGAGTTGCACGGGATGCACTAGCACCATGTGCATCTACCGATGTATAAAGGGGTGATGCACAGTCTGTTGCAACAAAGAACAAACAACCAAGGAGCATATTTGTGTTGGTCCCAGTTTTGTTATCTTTAGACACCTTTCCCTATGTGAGGGCAGCAAATCTAGTCCTGCTGAAACTCTATAGCCTTGTCCCCCAAAACAAAAAGATAAGTTCATTACAGATGTGCGTACTACGTTTGTCATTGTTTTCCCTTTTCGACCAACGTAGGTGCTGGATAGCCAGTCTGTACTACTTTCCCTTTCCTTTCCTCTTTGAACCACGCCCTAGATTCATGCTATACAACTTTCCCCACTACTTCCCCCCTTCCTTTCCTCTTTGAACCACGTCCTAGATTCATGCTATACAACTTTCCCAACTACTTTCCTGTTTGATCCAACACCTAGATTTGAGTGCAGAAGCGGAAAAAGCCCACATGCAGCTAGAGCAATGCACGTGGAATAAGTAAATTATACCTTAAGGTTCTCGGGGTGTGGCTTAGTGGGCGGCCGGAGGCCGATCTTCCCACACTATGTACGATATTAAGGAATAAGGGGTCGAAGGCCCTCCCACGCCGCCGCTGGGTGAAAGAGAACATCTGCGCCGGTAGTGGATTCCCTCCCTCACCGACGGCGACAGCGTTAAGCCTCCTTCCCTACCCGGCGGATGGATCATGCCGGCTCTTTAACCAACATTGAGGGAAGAGAGAGAGAGAGGCCAACAAAGTCTTGTTTAGATCTGGAGAGGGTTAGACAGTGTGAAGAGAGCAACTACAAGTGCTAAGGCTCTAGGGTGTATATATATAGTGGAGAGAGAGTGTGAAGAGTGCAAACCCTAGAAAACAAGCGCCGAGGCTGCAGCCTATATAGATGGAGTGGTTTTATTTTTCTCTCCATAAAAATCATTTTAAATTGTGCATGAAACGGAACTCTTTATTTAACATAGTGAAGAAAAATACTAGGGGCAATGCTAATACGTGGAAAAAATTTATGCTCGAAGGAGTCAACTCGCAATTAACGCTGCACGCCTCCCGGTCGCGCTTACTAACGTTCACGTGTGGTACATGACCCTCCAAAGTGAACAACAACTAAACCACACATGGTCAAAATATCAAAAAGGTGGGCTGCACCATCCTCCAATTTTGAATATTTTGGGCACTTGTATTCGGCCTAAGTCAGTGTGCCACCGTATGTACTAAGGGTTACAGCGGGTGCTAAGAAACTAGGGCGCATTGAGAGTAATTGCCATGGCATTTATTTGTAGGGTCACTTGCAAATTGCGAAACTCTATTTTCCTCTTATTTAGTGGATGAGGCAAATCTTTTGCCTCCGTTTCGGAAAAGTAAATGAGAAACTCAAATTTAATTATTTAGTTTGTACACTTTGCTCTCTTCCAATAATTTTGGGCTCTTGTATTCGACCTAAGTCAGTGTGCCACCGTATCTCGTACTACTCCCTTCGTCTAGGTGTAAGTCACGTTAGAAGGTGCAGCGGGACCAAGGTGCAAGAAGATTGGAGGAGAAGGAGAAACTTGACCAGTCCTTCCTCCAATCAAAGCCTTGATTTCTGTCTCTAAACGCAACAATTAATCACAACAATTAAGAGTAGCTACCATGCAGGGCCACATATCTCGCATGCAAGCCGACTTTGATTTCTTGACTGATCAACGCGTAGTTGCGCTCCATGCATTGGGTTTTCGAGGGAGATAACAAGGCAGAGTAAGTAACAATGCTCGCTAGCAACGAGGCTAGGAGGGGATTGACATGCGAAGTTAATGGACGATGCCTAAACATTTTGGGAAGATCTGATTTTCGTAAGATGACTTAACACCTAGACGGAGGGAGTACTACTCCTTAGTCCAGGTTTGATGGAATATTCTTCACCTCTTCTCTTCTTGTACGTACTCCATTTGTATCTCACCTCCTATGGCTTCGCACTCGCACGATATTCCTATTCTATGAACATGTGTGTGCGTGTGCGTGCGTGCGTGTGTGTGTGTTTAACAGCGTGTGTGTGTTAGAGAAAGCGACACATCGATCTACTCCTACAAAGAGTTGGTGTGTAGTGTACGATTTAGCCGCGAGAGTCGGTGCATCCTCTCGTTTCCGGGTGTCCGGCCGAGACAGCTACCACGCCCGCTCCTGACCAGCCTGGCCCACCCAAAGCCCCTCCATCTCCCGCGCGTGCTTCCCTCCTGAAACGGTCAGCGCCGCTCCAAAGAATCGGTGCCGCATTCATGCTCGGGAAGAGTGGACGCGAGCTCTCACTGGCGCCTGTGTTGACGGGAGAAGCGGATTCAAGAGTGATGGTTGCTTTGTTCGTCCAACTTACTGCTGGGTCTATGTGATTTGACGGCTCATTGGTCATTATTACTGAGGTGGTACGACTGCTGGATATCCCACGCTTCGGCGAAAGGAGGTACTAGATTACAATTTTCTCCATTATTACAGCGGAGGAGTGTGAAAGCAGTGAAAACATGCAGCCTCAGTGATTACATGGCCCACCTTACACTATCACCATATTTTCTGGACACGTGCGACACCTAACTCTTTACATAGTAGTATAGTACGTAGTACGTACTATAATTTCTCAGCGAGATAAATTTGTACAATGATATGAAGCTTACAGCTTCTGTTTCATGTATCTTGCGTCCAAGGTTGCCCTGTTGCAACATTTCATCAAATACAAAGGAAATTATCATGCATGCTATTGCATCTCAATGATTGACAGATCATAGCCAATATGTACTCCCTCCGTTCCAAAATAAGTGTCTCAACTTTATGCAAACTTTATTACAAAGTTGTACTACTTCTAAAGTTGACACTTATTTTGGAACAAAGACAACTAAAGAAAAAAATGATCCATGCAGTCCCTAGCCCTTGAACCCTAAACCCTAACCAGGGTTTAATTTGCTGGAAATGTTGAAGCTTCTGAAGAAATGAAGTTTGCAAACCTTTGACCATCAGATCATTTTGTGCAGTTCCACTAAAATTGAGATGAGCATCCCTGTGGCAAAGAAATTGAAGATGCGTGATTAGAATAAGATTACTGGGACTAGTTGATGAGACATAAACTCATCACAAATACAGTAGAAGCCAGTAGAGGTATGTGCGGGGCAAAGAAGTAGAGAAATATCCACATGGAGTGATGTGGGTAGTTGGGGTAGTGGTGCAAGCCTGCTGTAAGGAAGTTGTACCTGAGGGATGTCGGGGCATAGCTCAACCTAGAGGAGGGCGGCGGAAGGCTGCAAGTTCCCACGTCGCGGTAGTGAGCAAGGGACGAAGGCAACCTCATCGGCTTTGGGAGAGAGAACGGCGGGGATCCCTGATCGGGACGTGCCGACAGTGGGTTTTCACCGTCGGCGGCGGCGACCGTATCTACACAAAGCATCCAACCCTTCCCCCGGTCGACGTGATCCGCCCGGATGTTAGAGATGTGGCCACAATCGTTTTGTGCGAGAGAGTGTGAAGAGAGCAACCCCAGCAAGCAACCGTGTAGGCTCGTCCTGGCTATGTATATAGTGGAGAGGTTTCCCTTTCTCTCCATATGAACCTATTTATATTGCGTACGTGCCACTAAAAAAATCTTTATTTATAAATGACGCGGCACCGTTCATGTGTGGTTCCCGACCCTCCATTATTTATAAGTGATTAACTACTACTAGCGCGTCAAATTATGACGTGGGATGCATCATCTCATAGAAATGAGCTCTACCGTGTCACATGTGTGGTTGGGGAAGACACAAAAGAGGCAAAGAGTACTACTAGTACTACGTGTGTGGGTGCGTGCACCTCTTCTCTTTGAGCATGGTTATTAAAAGTATAGCCCACAACTGTACCACGCGGTTATTATATATGGGCAAAGAGTATAGGCAGTAACAATGACTAATAAGCCCTCAAATCATGAGACCCACCTTTCTCTATGTTTGACCGAGGAAGCAGCCATCATTTCACTCCTCGTTGAATATCCATCCGCCGCTACCTCCGCAAATAAATAAAAATCCGCTTCTACCTCTGTAGCATGGTTAATAATACTAGCCATGTCAATCACGACATAGAAATTGAAGGAACTATGCCCTAGAGGCAATAATAAAGTTGTTATCTATATTTCCTTTTATCATGATAAATGTTTATTATTCATGCTAGAGTTGTATTAACCGGAAACTTAGTACATGTGTGAATACATAGACAAACAGAGTGCCCCTAGTATGCCCCTACTAGACAAAGATGGTTAAGTTTCCTAGCCATAGACATGTGTTTTCATTTGATGAACGGGATCACATCATTAGAGAATGATGTGATGGACAAGACCCATCCGTTAGCTTAGCACTATGATCGTTTAGTTTATTGCTATTGCTTTGTTCATGACTTATACATGTTCCTATGACTATGAGATTATGCAACTCCGAATACGGAGGAACACTTCATGTGTTATCAAACGTCGCAACGTAACTGGGTGATTATAAATATGCTCTACAGGTGTCTCCGATGGTGTTTGTTGAGTTGGCATATATCGAGATTAGGATTTGTCACTCCGATTGTCGGAGAGGTATCTCTGGGCCCTCTTGGTAATGCACGTCACTATAGCCTTGCAAGCAATGTGACTAATGAGTTAGTTGCGGGATGATGCATTATGGAATGAGTAAAGAGACTTGATAGTAACGAGATTGAACTAGGTATGATGATACCGACGATCGAATCTCGGGCAAGTAACATACTGATGACAAAGGGAACAACGTATGTTGTTGTGCGATTTGACCGATAAAGATCTTCGTAGAATATGTAGGAGCCAATATGAGCATCCAGGTTCCGCTATTGGTTATTGACCGTAGATGTGTCTCGGTCATGTCTACATAGTTCTCTGATAACCCACAAGTATAGGGGATCGCAACAGTTTTCGAGGGTAGAGTATTCAACCCAAATTTATTGATTCGACACAAGGGGAGCCAAAGAATATTCTCAAGTATTAGCAGTTGAGTTGTCAATTCAACCACACCTGGATAACTTAATATCTGCAGCAAAGTATTTAGTAGCAAAGCAGTATGGAAGTAACGATAACGGTGATAAAAGTAACAGTAGTAGTTTTGTAGTAATTGTAACAATGGCAACGGAAAAGTGACTAAGCAAAGAGCAATATGTGAAATGCTCGTAGGCATTGGATGGTGATGGAGAATTATGACGGATGCGATTCCTCATGCAATAGTTATAACATAGGGTGACACAGAACTAGCTCCAATTCATCAATGTAATGTAGGCATGTATTCCGAATATAGTCATACGTGCTTATGGAAAAGAACTTGCATGACATCTTTGTCCTACCCTCCCATGGCAGCGGGGTCCTATTGGAAACTAAGGGATATTAAGGCCTCCTTCTAATAAAGTACCAGACCAAAGCATTAACACTTAGTGAATACATGAACTCCTCAAACTACAGTCATCACCTGTAAGTATCCCGATTATTGTCACTTCGGGGTTAACGGATCATAACACATAATAGGTGACTATAGACTTGCAAGATAGGATCAAGAACTCACATATATTCATGAAAACATAATAGGTTCAGATCTGAAATCAACCCTAACAAAACTAACTTGATTACATGGTAAATCTCATCCAACCCATCACCGTCCAGCAAGCCTAGGATGGAATTACTCACGCACGGCGGTGAGCATCATGAAGTTGGTGATGGAGGAAGGTTGATGATGACGATGGCGACGGATTCCCCTCTCCGGAGCCCCTAACGGACTCCAGATCAACCCTCCCGAGAGATATTAGGGCTTGGCGGTGGCTCCGTATCGTAAAACGCGATGAATCCTTCTCTCTGATTTTTTCTCCCCGAACGTGAATATATGGAGTTGGAGTTGAGGTTGGTGGAGAACCAGGGGGCCCAGGAGGCAGGGGCCCGCCCAAGGGGGCAGGAGCGCCCCCCACCATCGTGGACAGGGTGTGGGGCCCCTGGCCTTGATTCTTTTGCCAGTATTTTTTATTAATTCCAAAAATATTCTTCGTGAAGTTTCAGGTCATTCTGAGAACTTTTATTTCTGCACATAAATAACACCATGGCAATTCTGCCGAAAATAGCGTCAGTCCGGGTTAGTTCCATTCAAATCATGCAAGTTAGAGTCCAAAACAAGGGCAAAAGTGTTTGGAAAAGTAGATACGATGGAGACGTATTAACTCCCCCAAGCTTAAACCTTTGCTTGTCCTCAAGCAGTTTAGTTGACAAACTAAAAGTGATAAAGAAAAACTTTTACGAACTCTGTTTGCTATTGTTGTTGCAAATATGTAAAGCCAGCATTCAATTTTTCAGCAAATATTATGAACTAACCATATTCACAATAACATTTAGGTCTCATATTTACTCATATCAACAACATAATCAACTAGCGAGCAATAATAATAAATCTCGGATGACAACACTTTCTCAGAACAATCATAATATGATATAACGAGATGGTATCTCACTAGCCCTTTTTGAGACCGCAAAACATAAATGCAGAGCACCCCTGAAGATCAAGGACTGACTAAACATTGTAATTCATGGTAAAAGAGATCCAGTCATAGTCATACCCAATATAAATTAATAGTAATGGATGCAAATGACAGCGGTGCTCTCCAATTTGGTGCTTTTTAATAAGAGGGCGATGACTCAACATAAAAGTAAATAGATAGGCCCTTCGCAGAGGGAAGCAGGGGATTTGTAGAGGTGCGAGCTCAATTTTAAAGCGAGAGATGAATAATATTGTGAGCGGCATACTTTCATTGTCAATATAACAACCGAGAGATCTCGATATCTTCCATGCTACACACATTATAGGCGGTTCCCAAACAGAATGGTAAAGTTTATACTCCCCCACCACCAACAAGCATCAATCCATGGCTGGCCTGAAACAACGGGTACCGTCCAACTAACAACAGCCCTGGGGGAGTTTTGTTTGAAATTATTTTGATTTGATTTGAGCATGGGACTGGGCATCCCGGTGACCAGCCATTTTCTCGTGAGTGAGGAGCGGAGTCCACTCCTCTTGAGAATAACCCGCCTAGCCTGGAAGATCTGAGACAGCCCTAGTTGATACCTGAGCTATTCGAGCATACAAAACAGAATTTCATTTGAAGGTTTAGAGCTTGGCACATACAAATTTACTTGGAACGGCAGGTAGATACCGTATATAGGAAGGTATAATGGACTCATATGGAATAACTTTGGGGTTTACGGAAGTGGATGCACAAGCAGTATTCCCGCATAGTACAAGTGAAGGCTAGAAAAAGACTGGGAAGCGACCAACTAGAGAGCGACAACAGTCATGAACATGCATTAAAATTAATAAACATTGAGTGCAAGCATGAGTAGGATATAATCCACCATGAACATAAATATCGTGGAGGCTATGTTGATTTTGTTTCAACTACATGTGAGAACATGTGCCAAGTCAAGTAACTCGAATCATTCAAAGGAGGATACCACCCTATCATACCACATCACAACCATTTTAATAGCATGTTGGCACGCAAGGTAAACCATTATAAACTCTTAGCTAATTGAGCATGGCATAAGCAACTATAATCTCGAATTGTCATTGCAAACATGGTTCATTCATAATAGGCTGAATCAGGAACGATGAACTAATCATATTTACAAAAACAAGAGAGGTCGAGTTCATACCAGCTTCTCTCATCTCAATCAGTCCATCATATATCGTCATTATTTCCTTTCACTTGCACGATCGAACAGTGTGATAATAATAATAGTGCACGTGCATTGGACTAAGCTGGAATCTGCAAGCATCTGATACAGAGGAGAAGACAAGGTAATACGGGCTCTTTGTTAAATCAACAATAATGCATATAAGAGCCACTTAACATTTCCATTATGGTCTTCTCCTCTCGACCCCCAAAGAAAAGAAAGGAAACTATTTACACTGGAAAGCTCCTGCCGGTGTCAAAACCGGCGGATCTCGGGTAGGGGGTCCCGAACTGTGCGTCTAGGCGGATGGTAACAGGAGACAAGGGACACGATGTTTTTACCCAGGTTCGGGCCCTCTTGATGGAGGTAAAACCCTACTCTGCTTGATTAATATTGATGATATGGGTAGTACAAGAGTAGATCTACCACGAGATCGAGAGGCTAAACCCTATAAGCTAGCCTATGGTATGATTGTTGTTAGTCCTCTGGGACTAAAACCCTCCGGTTTATATAGACACCGGAGAGGGTTAGGGTTACACATAGTCGGTTACAATGGGAGGAGATCTACATATCCGTATCGCCAAACTTGCCTTCCACGCCAAGGAAAGTCCCATCCGAACACGGGACGAAGTCTTCAATCTTGTATCTTCATAGTCCAGGAGTCCGCCGAAGGTTATAGTCCGCCATCCGGACACCCCTAATCCAGGACTCCTCGGTAGCCCTGAACCAGGCTTCAATGACGACGAGTTCGGGCGCGCAGATTGTCTTCGGCATTGCAAGGCGGGTTCCTCCTCGAATATTTCATAGAAGATTTTGAACACAAGGATAGTGTCCGGCTCGCAAAATAAGTTCCACATACCCTTTGTAGAGAATAATATTTACACAAATCCAATCTGTTGGCGTATTCCATGACATGACATCACACCACGGCCAAGCCTTTATTGAATCGTTTCTTTGTCCCACCTCGGTAGCGTTTAGCGAGGCGGTTTCCTTGGCACGTCTTGTCGAAGCAGAGATCATGTCCCCTTATTCCGGGATTCTCATCAATACGGGCGTGGGTATCCCAATCGTGCCCGTTGGTAGGTCTCCTCAATCGAAGGCGGGTCCCAAACGGTCACGGGGAGGGCTCTTGGTATTCAACCTCTTTATAAAGAGACCAAGGCTCGACTCCTTTCTTTCAATCTCAATCGAATCCGCCTCTCACCTTGAGTTCCAACATCCAAAGCTCCAGATTCAGGTGCTTCGGACCTTCGATGATGTCCGGTTCCGACCTTCAAGGCCGGTGGATGCCTTCCTACATTACGGAAGAAAGGCGTGCTAAAGCTAAGAGATGCGGTATCTAACCAAGCGAAATCTCGCATAGGCTTCCTGCTCAAGGGCAGGATATTCCCACTCCCAAGCCTAGTGAGGCGTGGTGTTCGCGTCTCACTTCTTCGGGGCTAGGCTTCCAGCAGACCCCTTCGTGAGGGGGCTCATGTTTTATTATTGGTTGGAATTTCACGACTTGGCTCAGTAGTCCATCCTCCACATCTCATCGTTCATTGTCGTGTGTGAAGCCTTCCTCCGTATTACTCCTCACTTCGGATTGTGGCTTAAGACCTTCAAAGTAGAGCCGAAGATGATCGAGGGGCAGCACGCAGAGTGCGGAGGTGCTGTCATAAGCAAGAATGCTGACGCCCCATGGCCCGAGGGCTCTTTTCAAGAGGAGTTCAGCTTACGGAAATGAGAGTGGTTTTATATCACAGCTCCCAGGGGCACCAAGTGGGTGGCGCCACCTACCTTTCGCTCGGGTCCCCCACCATAGCTAGTGTCATGGGTCAATAAAGGGTTTGACTGGGGGCCGTCCAAGGACATGCCCTTGTTGCAGGGCCGCATTCGACATCTCCTAAAAAGAGACAACAATCTGGTTGTAGTGACGCAGGTCATGTTGATTCGCCGCACCCTGCCTTGCAAACATCGCCCCCTCCTCCTGTGGGAGTTTAATCCGGAGGGACCACAAGCCCTCCAACATTTTACGGGCGCGACGCCCATGGAGATGTACAAATTGTTCTTCGGATCACAAGCAATGTGGCCGGACTCGACCGAGGACGCAGGTCTGAGCTGCACTCGCCTTGGGATACTCAAGTAAGTAGCCTGTGCCGGACCACGCTATCCGTATATTTATCATAAAATTGCCCTTAAAAGAGTTGTCCCTTAAACAGGAGTGGATAAGCGAAAGCAAAGCTAATCAGGTGTCGGCCCCCCTCCACGAGACCACGCGGATCCGTGTTAATCGAGGATCTTTGGCGGTTGCGCCTTTGGAAGAAGGCGAAGGGGGAACAAGGAAGCTACCGCCTCCCCGAAGGAGGCTGTCAGGAAAGGAGGAATGGAGAATTCCTCTATCCAGGGGAAGAAGAGGACCGCCTCTGAAGAACCGGAGACCATGGTCTCAAAGTAGGGGAAGAAATCTTCGTCAGAGAGTCTTGCGCCAGGGGATGCCTCGGCCGCACTGTTCCCCCAAGGGGATCAGCCCACCACCGAGCCGTAAGTAAAGAGGGGAGTTTTAAAATAAGAGACATCCCTGTTCTATTTTTGAGGAAGATAACCAACATTTTACCTTGTAGTTCGGATCTCAGCCCTTCTCAGCAGAGCTCATCTTCAGGGGATCTTCGTCCGGAGATGATGGAGAGCGGAACGCCTCCCCTGCTGTACCGCCTTGCGAGGCGGGCGACCCTGAGGTGTCGTCATGGAGGGTTTCTCCGAATCCGGCTGGGCCGGAAGGCAATCGTATGGACCCCAAGGTCCTCCGTGCCCGGCCTTCGAAAAAGGCCATCGGACGAGTCCGGCACCGTCCGGTGCACGGTCAGAGGAGCTGAAGGATCTGCTCGGGCGAGCGTCTATCTCAGAAGAACACCGTGTGTTGATGGGTACGGTGATTGAAAGGGTTTCATCCGTGGAGAGCGGGTTGTACGAGGCCGTCAGGAGTTTATTGACAGGTTTTGAGGTACGCGAAATGATGTACCTTTTGACAGTTCTGCATATATGAGATGCGCCCTATGTAGATAGTAGCCCCTGAGACTCGGTGCGTTGTCAAAAATGACGGTAGCGCCGAGGATCATAATCCAGAGTATAATATGTCGCCCTTCGTATGTAGGTGGCGAAGTGTTCGGTGGCTAGCCGGACTGATGAATTTGCCGAGCTAGAGCGGCAACTTGACGTGGCAGATGCCGACATCGCGCTTGACAACAAGCGGCTTGACGAGGCACAAGGTATGTAATTTCTCCGAAGACACCTGGTAAGAGGATCTTGATGCCCGTATCGTACAACATGTGTGCTTGATGCAGATGGTGCCACTGCCATGGAGAACCTTAGGGCGGAACTTGCCCGAGCCAAGGAGCAGGCCAGGAAGCGATCTGGCTGCCTTAAAGGCGGCTGAAGAGCTGAAAGCCGAACAGGCTGCTCACTGCCGAAGCAAGAAGGAAATGGCCGAGATGGCTGTGAAGTTGAAGAATGCCGCCGACCGCTGCAAGCTTCTTGAAAAAGAAGATCGGCTGGAACAAAAGGACCTGAAGAAGGCCACTACCGAGGCCAAGGATGCTCGCTCTGCGATGAGAGCTATGAAGGAGGAGCTAGGTCAGGCCGGAGATATCGCGGCTGGAAAGCCCTTTATGCTGCGGATGAAGTTCGGGGATCCTAAATATGCTCCGTTGGATCGGCTGTGGAGTGCGGCGGACACTTATCTGGACTTGGCGGCGAGTGTCGCGGACGCGGCCGAACACTTCCGAGATCAAAAGGATCACGAAGTGGAAAAGCTTTTTTGGTCGCAGTTCCACAATCCAGAGCACCCACTTCCATTAACCGACCGTTTGGCCGCATGGGCGGAGCTGCATAGGTTATCCGGACTCGCCATGAAGTATGTCGGGAGTCATCTGTGGCCGGAAAGGCCTGAGCCGGAGAGTTATTTTAGCTTGGTGCAGCAGTTCCTTGGTGCGGTGCCGCATATCAATGCAATGAAAAGGTCATCGTGCATAGAGGGTGCGCGGATGGCTCTTGCCCGTGTCAAGACATACTGGGCGGAGATGAAGGCCGTTGTTGTTGCATCCCAAGATTCGGACGGGAGCAGTACTGCCGAGCACTATTTTCGGGAAGTTCTGCAGGCGCTCGTTTAATAGAGACGCAGTGCTCGAAGGATATTATGTTGAATAACATGTATTATTGTAAAACAATGTTTCGGGGAATATAAAAAGCTTTTTATCGTGTGCCTTCAAGAATTAAAATTCCTCCTGTGCGGCCGTTAATGTATATGTATATATAACCTGAAAGATGGCAGTCTTCGGCTTTAGCCCCCACGCATATAATGCGGGGGTGTTCGCAAAAGGCGCATTTTTCACTCTTGATCCAACGTCTTGGTCCTATTAAGGAGGTGATAGTGCAGCAAACTAGGCAACCAGACTATAATGCTTTATCACTTTCACTTAGCCATAAGAGTTTGACAGTGGGGCTACTATATAGCCCCTAGGGGCACCGCGCTCACCCGAATTCGGGGCGCGTGTGTGTTTGGCGAAAGCGGCCCTTCGTTATCTTGAAGGAATCCTAAAGATTCGGCGGGTCATTGAGTGGTTGACCAGTCTCACGCTATATCATGATGATCAGTTTCGGCTTTCTCTCTTGAGGTGCTCGCTTTGGCGAACGAGGCACTGTCGCGATAGTTCTCCTGGTGCCGCCTTAGCCGATAGAGCGGGCGTAAGGCAGCAAAACACGAGGCAGGAAAACCCAACATTTGACCAAAGACATGATTCGGAGCTGATGCATATAAGGCCAAACTTCATGACGCCGAACACTCCCTAAGGTATTCGGTCTTTATGAAAGCGGGCTGAACAACACCCTTGGTAATAAGCCCACAATTGTCCAATGCAGCGCAAAAGAATTACAGCGTGGCCACATGCCAAGACGCCAGCCTCCTCCTCGGTTATATCATGAAACCGGGGGATGTGTATCAACAAGAGACAGTAAAAAAGGTTTACGCAAAGTCTTAATCTAAAAAGAATCCTTGGAACGGGTCCCTACTGCACGTCTGCGCCTGCGTCTCCGTTGTGCCGTATCCTGGACGGGTGTAGCACGGTGTTCATCTGTAAAAGAGAGGAACTTAGTTCAAAAAGATCATGCGAAAATGTACGTTATATTAAATAAACAAAGTATAATTCAAAAAATGAATAAATTGACCTTTATTGTCTCTTGTTGTACATGCGCGGAGCCCCTTGTACGGGGGTATGCGGCTAGTAAGCCCTTGTATGTTTACGCCGGACTTGTCTAGACATGTCCGGGGTCTGAACGACCTGTTTAGGTGCATTTATTAGTGAAGCCGGTTTACTGTGTGGCTGTCAAGGCAGCCGCACAATCTTTAGCGCTCGAGGAACACTCGATATTTCCCGTTAATGAGATGATGCCTCACGGACCGGGCATTTTAAGTGTAAGAGATGCATAATGCGGTATTGCGTTAAAGCGGGCAAAAGATTCAAGTCCCAGTAGTGCTTGATAGCTACTTGTAAATGGGGCGATGTGGAAGGTTAGCTTTTCGCGGCGGAAGTTGTCGGGGGAGCCGAACATGACTTCTAGCAGGATAGAGCCCGTACAATGGGCATCTGGGCCTGGCGTTACCCCTTGAAAGGAAGTGTTGCTATGGCGAATTTTTGTTGGGTCTAACCCCATTTTGCGGATTGTGTCCTGATATAGCAGGTTTAGATCACTGCCGCCGTCCATTAGGACTTGTGTAAAGTGGAGTCCGTCAGATATCGGATCTAATATCAAGGCAGTCCAGCCTGCATTCCGGATACTTCTAGAGTAATCCTGGTAGTCGAATGTGATTGGTTTTAACAACCAGTGGCGGGACTCCTCTGGGATAGGCCGTATGGCGCGTATCTCTATAGGCGCCACTCTGTTTTTCCCTTTTGTCACGTGAAGTGAGTTTACTGTTTTGACTTCTTGTGGGAAATTCTTTTGTTTTCGGATGCTCTGCTTGTGGGGTTCGTCATCGTCCTCGCTTGGTGTGTCGAGCCCTTGTGTTCGGGCGTTGAGTTTGCGGATTGCTTGAAGACCCAATAATCTCTGTGGGTATGGTTTGTAGGCTTCCGAGGAGTCTTGTGGATTTGGCATATCTTGTCCAAGATTTTGTTTAGGTTAGATAGCTCGTCCTGTTATCCTTGAGGGGCAGCCTTTTTCGATTCTGCCAAGAGCTTTTGAATCCGGCGTTATTTGCCGTGCTCTTTGGGCTGTTTCCCTTGGTCCGCTATTTGGTCTTTGCTGCGTCGCGGTTTCCGTTCCATCCCTAACCCGGATGTACTTGGAGTCGCTAATCTTGCATCTTGCCAACCAGCTATCCTCTCCTGCAAAAGCGGGTCATGAGGCTTGTTAATGCGGCCATTGTTCTTGGCTTTTCTTGGCCAAGGTGTCTGGCGAGCCATTCGTCTCGGGACTGTGTTTGAAAGCTGCTAAGGCTTGACATGGGACGATCGACTATCTGGTCCTTTTAGTAAGGAATCTGTTCCAGAATTTACAGGCTGACTCTCCGGGTTGTTGAGTTATGTGACTTAAATAAATGCATCCGGAGGTCGGACATAGGACCCTTGAAAATTTGCGAAAAGCATCCTCGAGCTCTTCCCAACTTCCAATGGTGTTTTCGGGAAGGCTTTTAAGCCAATGCCGGGCTGGCCCTTTGAGCTTGAGGGGTAAGTATTTTATGGCGTGGAGGTCATCTCCTCTAGCCATGTGTATGTGGAGGATGTAATCCTCAATCCAGACTCCAGGGTATGTTGTTCCGTCGTATGCCTCTATGTTTACGGGCTTGAACCCTGCTGGAAATTCATGATCCAGCACCTCATCGGTGAAACATAGGGGGTGTGCAGCACCCCTATATTTGGGTGTACCGTGATGTTCGGATACTTGATGTGTTGCATTGCTTACTAGAGCTTGCTTTCTTGGCCCGTAGATAGATTTGGCTGGGCCATCTTTTTGATCACGAATCCTTGTGCGGATCGCGTGCGGCTTGTGTCTGGCGCCCTTTGCCGCTCTATGTTGGCCATGGGGTTGTTCACCCGGGTGGCTTCCTTATTTTTGATTGCGGGGCTCTAAGGCCTCCTCATCAAATTCAGCGATAATTTTCGCCCGGATAGCTCTTTGTGTGGCGGTGTCGCCGTATTTGTCTGTGGTGTTGAGTACTTTGCTCCATCTAATTGAGTGCATCTTCCTATGTTTTGAGCTTCTGCTTCTTCTTTTTTCAGGCTACCTTGATGGCGGCGAAAGCCTTTGTGGAGGTTCTTACTGCTTGATAACTTGTCCGGCGTGAGGTCGTTTGGACTGTTATTTTCGCCGGGAACGGGTTGCTCAGTTTGTTCATCCAAGTTGCCCTGTTCGGACGGTTGCTCGATGGCATGTTCGTCGTCCGCCGGTTTGCCCTGCTTTGTGGCTGGGTCTGTATGGCTGTTGTCTCTGTCAAGGTGGGGTTTGGAGCGGCGCTTACGCTGCCGCTTTGACTGCTTTTCGAGGGAACGATCCCTCGTTGCGTCCCTTTGTTCCTCGTCGTCATTTCTTTTAGGTGTTTCCATCATGTATACATCGTGAGATGAGGTGGTTGTCCAGTGCCCTATAGGCGCTGGTTCTGATAAATCTCCTACATCGTCGTCCATACCGTCGATGTCTTGAGTCAAGTCGAGCATGTCGGTTAAATCATCGGCGATTAGCTCTGAAGTGGGTGGTGGGTGGGCTTTGAATTTCTTCGTCGTCCGCATCCCAACCTTGCCGACCATAGTCGGCCAGGCTCCCCGATAAAGAGAGAGACTTTAGTGAATTCAGAATGTTGCGAAGGGCGAGTCTTTGAAGGATGTCCGGCGGCGAACTCCATGATCGGGCGCCCAATCGGATTCGATCGGCAGGGGGCGGAAGGTTCGGAGTCCGGAGATGAGTCCGGCACCTTGGAATCACGAGCTTCGCAGAGGACAAGGCTGGTGTTCGGCTCGATCGCCGTAGAGATTGCAGCCCCCGAGGCGGTGTCCAGCCACCCGTCCTTGATTGGCGCAGTCGGCTCCGAGCTAAGGGTCGGAGTGGACACGGGTGCGCGACCTCGAGCCTTGTTCGTGGCGAGCTAGATCATGCCCATCGTAACAGTGCGGCGCGCTCGGCTGTGGCTCGAACCCGTCGAAGATCAAGTCTCCGCGGATGTCGGTGTCAAAACTGGCGGATCTCGGGTAGGGGGTCCCGAACTGTGCGTCTAGGCGGATGGTAACAGGAGACAAGGGACACGATGTTTTTACCCAGGTTCGGGCCCTCTCGATGGAGGTAAAACCCTACTCCTGCTTGATTAATATTATTGATATGGGTAGTACAAGAGTAGATCTACCACGAGATCAGAGAGGCTAAACCCTAGAAGCTAGCCTATGGTATGATTGTTGTTCGTCCTACGGACAAAAACCCTCCGGTTTATATAGACACCGAATAGGGTTAGGGTTACACAGAGTCGGTTACAATGGTGGGAGATCTACATATCCGTATCACCAAGCTTGCCTTCCACGCCAAGGAAAGTCCCATCCGGACACGGGACGAAGTCTTCAATCTTGTATCTTCAAAGTCCGAGAGTCGGCCGAAGGCTATAGTCCGGCTATCCGGACACCCCCTAATCCAGGACTCCCTCAGTAGCCCCCGAACCAGGCTTCAATGACGACGAGTCCGGCGCGTAGATTGTCTTCGGTATTGCAAGGCGGGTTCTTCTCCAAATCCTGTGTACTTGTTGAATAGTGTCCGGCTTCTTGTAAATATCGTGCTCCTTGGCTTCCACGCCCAATAATGGCCATCTTCCACGTGTTGAATGAATGCGAAAAGCCAGGGTATTTTTACATTTACCCCCCTAGCTGCGCAAATGAGCTGCCTATATAAGAGACGAGGATCTAGATCCGAATCACACCACCTTCCCTTTGCGAGCTTTCATCAGAGCGCATCTGACAGAAACCCATTCCATCATGGACAGTCGGCGTGGCACCTCCTCTCGCCCTCCTAGTCCTCAGCCTGGAGATTGGGAGAGATGCTCCGTCACTTGGCCGAGAGTTAGTGACGCTCCAAACCAAGGGGTTTCTTCCCCCAGCCTTCATGGTTCCGATTCGAGCCGGACTCTCCACCTATAAGGGCGGAAAACAAGCGGAGAGCGTCCCCATTCCCTCCCGAGGAGAGCGGGTATTCCTTGTCCCTTATTTGATAAGAGGGCTCAGATTTCCAATTCATCCGTTTCTCCGGGGCTCACAGAGTTCTATGGCCTCAGTTGCACAACCTTACGCTGCCTCCATTACGCATATTGCGGGCTTCGTGGCCCTTTGCGAGCTGTTTTTGGGCATCGAGGCTCATTTCGCTGTGGAAGAGGTTGTTACGCCTTGTACCCGTTCTCGGGGAGGGTTGATATATCAAGTGGGCGGAGCCGAACTATGGCGCATCGCCGGGACGGATATCTATCCGAAACCCCGAAGAAGGCGTCCAAGACTGGCCTTGAATGGTTTTATATAGAAGATGTCCCCTGGGACCCTATTCGGATCGGCCTCCGGAGTTGATAATGCTCCTTTGAAGAAAGCGCCTAAGTGGCGTCCATGGAGCCCTCAAAGGGAGAATAGCGAGGACATCCTGTACCTGATGAGCCGAATAAGGTTGTTGGCTCATTCCGGACTGACCATGATCGGGGTCATGGCCACATGCATTATGCGGGGAGTGCAGCCACTCCAGTATAGGGGCCAACCCATGTGGGATTTCAACGGGGAGGATGATGCCACCCGCCATGGCCGTAAGGGACCGGGAGCGGTTGCCGATCTGATGAGGATCTTGTCCGCATTGTACAAGGGAGAAGAGGAAGAATTTCTTCGCGTCAATCCTCAGGACGGGTTTTCTATGAACAACCCTCCAAGCTGCGTAAGCGGACATTTCTTTATGCCCATCCGTTCCATATTTCCATAGTTAAGTACCTTATCTTGTGATTTTGACGCAAGAATTGCACCGGGCCGTAAAGGATATAAACAGCCCACCTCCACAACCTGAGGATCCGGAACGGTCCCTCGATTCAGCCTCCTAAGAGGATCCGGACATATCTGTGGAGCTGATCGATGGGGTATTTTACCAACTGAGCATCGACAATGCCTTGGTTGCCATTACGGCCGATTACCCCGGAATATTTCCAGCCTCACAGGTAATTGAAACCGAAGTCCCAATACGTTAGAAATGATCCCTCCGTGCTTATCTTTGACCACCATATATCAATGGTATTTTGCAGGGGGAGCCCTTGAGGCGGAAGGCCGAGCCTGCGGCCGCTAGCCAACAAGGGGCAGCACGGCCCAGCAGGCTAAAAAGAAGTGTGGTCCGGACTGAAGCGTCGGCGCAACGGTATGGCGTGTCGCCTTATTCCCAGGTTTTATTCCGGAAGGCATACTAACGCTCATGCTCTCTTCAGGAAAAAGAGTGCTCGCCGGACTATATCCAGAGAGGTTGCCAATCGAGCCTCCGTCAGCCAGGCTTCAAAGCCAGGCCCAGAAGCGGAGGCGAACACTAGGCGTGCGTCGGATGCTCCTCCGACAGAGGATGCCGACAGTTATGCGCTACCAACTCCGAGGTGGAGAGTGCCATGAATCAAGGCCGCCCGGACAATTCTTCGTGACGCATGTTTCTCCCAAGAGGCATTGGATGCCTTCAATTCGAGAGATCGCGCATCTCCGTGCCGCTCAAAATGGTCTAGCGAGCCACGGAGGCGGTATGTGAAAGACATACGGGTGAGAAAATTTGATGGTTATATATACGGTAGCCCCGAGGGCGTAAAATAGTTAGAATAACTGATTTAAGGATCATTTATTGTGCAGAATCTTACAGAAAAGAATACCCAACTGTCCCAGGAGCTTGAAGAGTGCAAAGCACAACTTGAGGCCGCACAAGTCGCGACAGGGGAAACAAAAGAGACCCCTCTGGTAACATACGCTTTTAAAAGATAAGTATGTTCTGAAGTGCGTCGTGTGTATAGATCTGACAATGACATTGCAGATGGCGTCGGCGTAGATCCGGACAAGCAACAGCTCTTGCGCCAGTTAAAGGCCGGCGAGAACGTGCTTACGAGGGTGAGGCAGGAGAAAAATAATCTCCAAGATGCCAACACCCAGCTGGGTGAGGAACTAAAAGATGTTCGTGCCTAGGTATGCGACTCCGTTAAGGAGAACCGGCAACTTCGGCGGCATTTTTAGTAAGTGCTTAAATGAACTTTGAAAAAGAGTTGGCGAGGAAGTCGAATAACAGAGTTATGTCTGTAGGTATGCTCACAGGCCGCCTGCGGAGAAATGCCGGTTCTCACGGGTGACCTTCTTCGAGCTCTTACAACTGCACGAACGAGTTCGGCAGGTGATGAAAGGTGTCGCCCAGGCCTTGTGGACATCAGTCTCCCTGCCCGAAGGCCTTGGGGGGCTTGCAGAGAGGCTATAGGGAGCCCGGAGGCGCTTCCGATTATGGAAGATATCGGCCTGCCGTCAAGGCGCCAGGGAGGCCTGGGCCATGGTGAAGACGCGGTACATGAAGGCTGACCCAAACCACATGGCCGTGGTCGGACCTGTGGGGCCAGATGGGAAGGAGATCCCTGTGAGCTTAGTGTACGGCCATGTAGAATTGGCCGCTAAGTATTCCCAGCAGGACTGTAAACTAGACAGCCTGTTAGATGGCATTGAAGAGGAATACAATCAGTCAAATTGACTATGTAATTTAAGGTGACATATAAAATGCCTTCTAGCCAGATTGTAGATCGTTTGTCTTAGCGGACCTTTTCGCTTCAACCTCGGGACCCGATAGTCCGGAGTGTGTCCGAATATCCTCGCGGTTATATAAAAACCGGGGCATGCATGGAGACCAGGCATAGGGGTCATTAGTGCTTTATCAGACAACTTCCCAACTAGTTATGTTATATTACATGGTTAGTAAGAAACATCTTCCAGGGAGAATAGTTCTGTTAGGGGTTCCTTTCCCTGGGAGGCATGCCCTAAAGTGCATGTCCGGACTGCGAAAAAGCAGAAAAAACATCTGGGGCAGATAAATAAATAGGTAAGAAATCTTCTTTTAGTTCACCGACCGAATATTCTCTTAATAACGGTAGCTTCGGCTTCATCCAGTCTGAGGTACACATCCGGCTGACCAGCGATAACAATGTGAGAGGTGCTCCCTTTACCACCTAGCCGAAAAATCGGGAACATAGGGGTAAGCACAGGAGCCAGGCAACCCAGCTTGGCCAAAACTTAAGTCATATCGATGCATATAATGGTGAATAAAAGGTACATGCGGAAGTGTGACACATGTATTGGGCATGAAGCCCTTACAATTAAGTTCCTGTGAAAGAAGCCCCCAGGTACAATGAGCGCTGATAGCGCGTCAAATGTGTGTGAACAATGCGCTAATGAGCCTTCCAAGGCCTGAAAGAAAAAGGAGGGAGAAGGAGAAAAATAGAAGAAAGCTAAAATGTAAAATATGGACAAAGGAAGGAGATGAACTCAGAATCCGGTGCTAGGCGTAGAATCTTCGGAGACGTGCTGCGTTCCATGGGTTCGGCTCGAGTCGGTTATCCGATGCATCTCATGACGCAGTGCGCTCCACCGGTCAGGACTTGGTCGATGATAAAGGGACCTTCCCATTTGGGCTTTAGTTTGTTCTTTTTCTTGTCCGGCAGGCGTAGAACTAGCTCGCCAACATTGTTAGTTTTGGCCCGTACTTCTGTACTTTGATATATTCGAGCCTGCTGTTGATAGAATGCGGAACGGGCTTTTGCTACGTCACGCTCCTCCTCCATGGCGTCCAAACTGTCCTGCCAATCGAGCTCGGCTTCTCTTTCTTCGTACATGCGCATGCGAGGTGATTCATGAATTATGTCGCAGGGCAGAACTGCCTCTGCGCTGTATACCATAAAGAATGGTATGAATCCGGTCGTGCGATTTGGAGTGGTCCGCAGCCCCAGTCTGAGTCGAGCTCCTCTACCCGGTCGTGTTAGATTCCTTGAGGGACCACACTAATCTGGGTTTGATGCCGCTCATAAGTAGACCATTTGGTCGCTCAACTTGACCGTTAGTTTGAGGGTGATAGACTGAAGCGTAGTCGAGCTTAATGCCCATGTTTTTGCATCAGAGTTTGACCTCATCGACCGTGAAGTTCGTGCCGTTATCGGTGATGATGCTGTGGGGGACACCGTAATGGTGTACGACCCCTGAAAGGAAGTCTACAACCGGTCCGGATTCGGCCGTCTTGACAGGCTTGGCCTCTATCCATTTGGTGAATTTATCCACCATGACCAGTAGGTATTTTTGCTTGTGGGTTCCCCCTTTAAGGGGTCCGACCATGTCAAGCCCCCAGACCGCGAAGGGCCAGGTGATGGGTATAGTTTTGAGGGTAGTGGGTGGCATGTGGCTTTGATTAGCAAAGAGCTGGCATCCGACGCATCGTTGGACTAAGTCCTGAGCATCTGCCCGGGCCGTCGGCCAATAAAATCCTGTACGGAAGGCCTTGCCTACAAGGGCCCGGGCTGCGGCGTGGTGCCCGCCGAGTCCGGCATGTATTTCATCCAGAAGATTCCACCCTTCCTCTTCGGAGATACACCTTTGAAGGACTCTGGTTGTGCTTTTGTTATAAAGCTCTCCCTCATGGACTCTATAGGCTTTAGATCGCCGCACTATGCAGCGGGCCTCATTTTGTTCCTCGGGAAGTTCCTGCCTAGTTAGGTAGGCTAGGAATGGTTCTGTCCACGGGGCAATGACTGCCATTATTACGTGGGCTGAGGGTGTTATTTCGTTGGTAGAACCACCAACTGTGTCAGAATATTTGGTGTGGGGCAGTGCGGTTGGGTCCGGGTTGTTATTTCCGGACTCTCCCTCCCATAATATGGATTGCTTGAATAGCCTCTCTAGGAAGATGTTGGGGGGGGGGGGGACTGCATCGCGCTTTGCACCGATGCGTGCCAACACGTCTGATGCCTGGTTGTTATCCCGGGCTATATGGTGAAATTTGAGCCCCTCAAACCGAGCTGACATTTTTAGTACGGCATTGCGATAGGCTGCCATTTTCAGATCCTTGGCATCAAAGTCTCCATTTATTTGGGATATCGCGAGGTTCGAATCCCCGCGCACCTCTATGCGTTGAATGCCCATGGAGACTGCCATCCGGAGACCATGTAGAAGGGCCTCGTATTCGGCTGCATTGTTGGAGTCCGTATACATTATCTGGAGTACGTATTGAACTGTATCTCCGGTTGGGGACGTCAGAACGACGCCAGCTCCCAGGCCAACCAACATTTTGGAGCCGTCGAAGTGCATTATCCAGTTGGAATATGCGCCGCACTCTTTAGAGAGTTCAGCTTCGGTCCATTTGGCGATGAAGTCGGCCAAAACTTGCGACTTAATAGCTCTCCATGGCTTATAGGTTATGTCGAATGGGAGGAGCTCAATGGCCCATTTGGCAATCCGGTCCGTCGCGTCACGGTTGTTTATAATGTCGTTAAGGGGTACTACGGAGGCTATTGTTATTGAACACTCTTGAAAGTAGTGTTGCAGCTTCCGGGATGCCATAAACACTGCGTACACTATCTTTTGATAATGCGGGTACCGTGACTTGCATGGAGTTAGGACAGTGGACTCATAGTAAACTGGTTTTTCAAGAGGGAACTTGTGTCCGTCCGTTTCTCGTTCGACAACGAGCACCGCGCTTACAACGTGATGAGTTGCCGTGATGTATAATAGCATTGGTTTACCCATGTTGGGCGCGGCAAGGACCGGGTTTGTTGCCAATAAGGCTTTTATTTCTTCGAGTCCGGCCGTGGCGTATCGAATCCACTCGAAGTGTTCGGCAAGGCGTCGGAGGCGATAAAGGGTAATGCCTTTTCTCCCAAGCGGGAGATAAAGCGGCTTAGAGCCGCCACGCATCGATCAATTTTGCATTTGTTTGAGGTCTTTTGGGATATCCAATTGTGACAGAGCTCGGATCTTGGCTGGATTTGCTTCAATTCCTCTACCGGATACAATGAAGCCCAAGAGCTTTCCGTCTGCACGTAAAACGCATTTTTCGAGTTGAGCTTAATGTCATATGTTCGGAGATTATCGAATGTGAGCCTCAAGTCGTCTACTAGAGTTTCGACGTGCTTTCTTTTGATGACCACATCGTCTCGTATGCCTCCTTTGTTTGCCGATCTGGTTTGCGGACATGTCTGAATCATGCGCTGATATGTTGCGCCGGCGTTTTTGAGCCCAAAGGGCATTGTGTTGAAGCAGAATCGGCCGTATGGAGTGATGAATGCCGTTGCGGCTTGGTCAGGCTCTGCCATCTTAATTTGCTGGTAGCTGGAGTATGCGTCGAGGAAACACAATGAATCGTGTCCTGCGGTAGCGTCGATGATTTGATCGATGCGGGGGAGGGGGAAGGCATCCTTTGGGAAAGCCTTGTTGAGGTCCTTGAAATTGACGCATAGGCGCCAGGATTTGTCCTTCTTTGGTACCATCACCAGGTTTTCTAGCGATCCGGATGTTTTATATCTCACGATGAATCCGGCCTCCAATAGTTTGGCTAGCTCCTCTCCCATGGCTTGTCTCTTGGGTTGAGAAACGCCGAAGAGCCTGTTTGGTGGCTTGAACCCTTTTAGGATGTTTAGGCTGTGCTCGGCCCGGCGTGGGATTCTGGCATATCCCGAAGGGTGCCGGGCAAAAATGTCCCAATTTTTCGCGTCGAATTCTCTTAGTGCGGCGTCTACATCAGGATTTAATTGTGCCCCGATGGAGGCCGTTTTGTAGGGTCCGTTGGATGGACTTGGAATTTGACTATTTCGTCCGCTGGTTTGAAGGAAGTGGACTTGGATCTCTTATCGAGTATCACATCGTCCCTATTCACCGTGGAGCACTGCAGTTGAGTTCCTCGGCCGCTAGGGCTTCGGATAGTGCCTCAAGGGCGGTCGGCTGTCTTATTTTCGGCGCGGAGTGCTATGCCCAGATCACTAGCAAGAGTGATGATTCCGTTGGGCCCGGGCATTTTGACCTTCATGTACCCATAATGGGGTATAGCTTGAAAAATTGTGAATGCCTCTCGCCCGAATAGAGCGTGGTATCCGTTGCTAAACGGGGCCAGTTGGAACGTGACTTCCTCGGACCTGTAATTATCCGGCGTGCCGAACACCACATCCAGTGTGATTTTTCCTGTACAGCGTGCTTCCCGACTAGGGATTATTCCTCTAAAGGTTGTGCTGCTTCGCTCAATGCGGCTCCAGTCTATTTCCATTTTTCGGAGGGTTTCCTCGTAAATTAGGTTCAATCCGCTGCCGCCGTCCATGAGTACCTCGGCAAGGCGAAAGCCGTCCACTATAGGACTGAGGACCAATGCGGCTAGTGCTCGGGCTGTTCGGAATTTAGGTTCGTCACCAGCATTAAAGGTAATAGCCGTGTCACTCCATGGATTTATTGTTGCTACTTGGTAGACTTCGGCAAGGCTACGGAGTGTTCGTTTCCGCATATTATTTGATGCGAAAGTCTCGAAGACTGTTAATACCATACTGGTATCCTTGGGTTGGTGCTCTAGAGCTAGAAGCTCTTCGGCACTTTTGGCCACGTGCCGTAGTATCCAACATGCTCTAAGGCTATGAGTTGGAGTGGCGCCCTCTGTACTATGAATTTTACAGGTCCATTGAGCCATCCCTCGATGACGGTTCCATGCCATATAGAGGTTTTGCTTTTGGTATTTAACCCGGTGCTGGCGATGATGCACCCTTCTATTTCGGATGGGGTTGTATTCAAGGCGGATTGTCCCAAAATCTTGCTTCGGTTTTCCAGGCGCTTTCCATCGCACAGTACTTTCGTACTATGGATGCCAAGTCGGCAAAGCGTGTAATGTCACGGCGACTTATAGCATTGAGGATCCCGTTGTCCATGCAATTATTGCAGAATAATGAGATTGTCTCCTCCTCGCGGCAGTCCTTTATCCTGTCCATAACCAGGAGGAATCTGGCCCAGTAATGGTGTACTGTTTCTGCGGGCTCTTGCCGAATTTGAGATAGGTCGCTTATGTTTGGGTGGGCGGGTGGAATTAAATCCGGAACCGCGCCCAATCTGAGACTTAAGGGCCAAAGAGCTTCCGGACTTGGAAGCTTGGATTCTTGGATGTTGTCCAATGAATCTAGCCCGCTGCCTGACTTTAGGCTCATGGTTTGAGTGACGTCCTCTCCTCCGCGGGAATCCGGCATTTAGGGATTGGGAATCCGGACGTAGCTACTCCTTGAGATAGAAGAAGGGTCGTCGTATTGTTCCTCTACCACAGCAACGTGGTGGGTAACCTGGGGAGAGTTAATCTCTCTCAGATCGGGTTTAGGCCCAATCTGATCATAGTCATGCGAGCGACTCCCGAGCGTCTGATCCAAGAGCTCGTTTAAGGAAGAGAGCTCCATCGGATCTAATTGCTCGGCGAGCTCCGAGTTAACGTGAAGATTGCTTTCGATGACCCGAGAAGTCATCGTCGGCGCGGCGGCCGAACAGGCGGTCATAAGAAAACCGCCTAGCCGGAGAGTTTGGCCGACAGCCAAAGCTTTTTTAGCAACAGTGCCGTCTTTAAAGACGGGATGAGGCATCCTTCCTGACGGTGACGACACAGAGGAACTCTCAATGAAAGCACCAATGTCGGTGTCAAAACCGGCGGATCTCGGGTAGTGGGTCACGATCTATGCGTCTAGGCGGATGGTAACAGGAGACAAGGGACACGATGTTTTTACCCAAGTTCGGGCCCTCTTGATGGAGGTAAAACCCTACTCCTGCTTGATTAATATTGAAGATATGGGTAGTACAAGAGTAGATCTACCACGAGATCAGAGAGGCTAAACCCTAGAAGCTAGCCCATGGTATGATTGTTGTTCGTCCTACGGACTAAAACCCTCCAGTTTATATAGACGCCAAATAGGGTTAGGGTTACACAGAGTTGGTTACAATGGTAGGAGATCTACATATCCGTATCGCCAAGCTTGCCTTCCACGCCAAGGAAAGTCCCATCCGGACACGGGACGGAGTCTTCAATCTTGTATCTTCAAAGTCCAGGAGTCCGACCAAAGGCTATAGTCCGGCTATCCGGACACCCCCTAATCCAGGACTCCCTCAGCGGACGTCAGCCGTGTAGTTCAAACTTCCAAATCTGACCTGATGGCCAGGGGCGTAGCTTTCGATCTGCTCCAGATGGCCAAGAGAATTGGCCCGGAGTGCAAAGCAGCCGAATACGCAGATCTGTCCGGGGAGAAAAGTCTCACCCTGGACCGCATCATTGTTGATGATCGGAGGAGCCATCGGGCCTAAAGGTGACGACACAGAGGAACTCTCAATGAAAGCACCAATGTCGGTGTCAAAACCGGCGGATCTCGGGTAGGGGGTCCCGAACTGTTCGTCTAGGCGAATGGTAACAGGAGACAAGGGACATGATGTTTTACCCAGGTTCGGGCCCTCTCGATGGAGGTAAAACCCTACTCTTGCTTGATTAATATTGATGATATGGGTAGTACAAGAGTAGATCTACCACGAGATCGGAGGCTAAACCTAGAAGCTAGCCTATGGTATGATTGTTGTTCGTCCCACGGACTAAAACCCTCTGGTTTATATAGACACGGAGAGGGCTAGGGTTACCTGAGGCCAGTTACAATGGGAGGAGATCTACATATCCGTATCGCCAAGCTTGCCTTCCACGCCAAGGAAAGTCCCATCCGGACATGGGACGATGTCTTCAATCTTGTATCTTCATAGTCCAGGAGTCCGGCCGAAGGTTATAGTCCGGCCATCCGGACACCCCCTAATCCAGGACTCCCTCAGCTCCCAACAAGCAAAAGAAGAAGAAGAAATATTTTTGGGTTTTCTTTTAATTATTAATACTACATGCATGCAAAGTAAACTAACTAAAATCTACAACTAATTTTTTTTGGTTTTTCTTAAGGTTTTTCAAACACACAAGAAAAGACTAGAAAAGAAAAGGAAATAAACTAGCATGGATAGTACAATGAAAAAGGATGAGCACCGACAACTAGAATGAGTGTGTGAACCTGAATGTAATGTCGGTGAGAAATACATACTCCCCAAAGCTTAGGCTTTTGGCCTAAGTTGGTCTATGCCCAAGGATCAAAGCTACTCTCTCCGGTGTACTGAGAAGGATCCTCGGGGTGCCACTGGTTGGCGATCTCCTCCGGATCCCACTGATAAACAGACTGACAGTGAGGATCAAGTGGTGGCTCCGACTCGGGCTCTAGAGCTGGTGTTAGGCCCCGGAAGGCATGAATGGCCTCCGGAAGAACAAGGTACATGCCTGAAGATAAGTTGAACAAACAAGGAGCAGGCAAAGTAATAGTCTCAAAATTTGTCGGGAAGCTGATCTGGCCCACGAACACCTATGGAACTGGCGGACCGAGCCCCTTTCGGTTCGGCAGGGGGCGGAGGTCGCACGAAGAGCAGATCGAGGCGAAGCACACGAGCAGTTTACCCAGCTTCGGAGCTCTCCGGAGAGAACACTCCTACTGCTGCATGTCTGAGTGTATTGAGTTCTTGCTCGGAGGCGTTGAGTGCTACAAGACACACAAGCTTCTAACGAGACCGGCGTGAGTGTTCTCGGCTTCCAACCTTTTGAACCCCTCCCCACGTTGCATGGGCCTCCTTTTATATGCTAAAGGGGTCTCCGACAGGTGGCAACGTAGCCAAGGGTAAAAATGGAAAAGGAGTGGTTGGTACAGCTACTTGTACAGTGTCTCATTCCTAACCCTGACGGCAGGGGACAAAGGCATTAAATGCCCGTCTACGTCGCCCTAACAGTGCAGAAAGGGACCGTCAGGGGCGCCACCGCTTGCCACCGCGCTCCGCTGGCCGCACGGCCTCTTGCCACGCGCGCCTGGAAAGGTCCCAGGGCGACACGTTAGTGGATGTCTTTGAGCCTTGGTCTGAGTGGTGGTCTGCGGCAAGCGCCTTTGCCGCGGTTGTTGTCTTGTCGCGTCCGGAAGCTTGTCGCTCATCGGGCCTTCCCGGCAAGCTCCTCTTGCCGGGGCCTTGTCTCCTAGGTGCCTTGGGTGGCCTTCCCGGCAAGCTCCTCTTCTTGGGGGCCTTGTCTCCTTGGCTTGAATACTTTGTTCTTGAATGGCTCCAAAGGAACCACGGAGGACCTTGGCGGTCACTCGGTAAGCCTTGCCGCGGAGGGCTGCAACTGCCTGTGCACAAGTTCGGGATACTAGGGTACCCCTACTCTAGTACACCGACAGGAGCCCCCGGGCCTGGGCCACACACGGTGCCGAGCGCTGTTGGGCCAGGCCCAAAACAGGGCACGGGCACGTGCGGCCTGGGTTACGCCGTAACTCACTCTGGACCCACCACGCCCTCCACGAACGGCACACGTCGAATGCGGCATCGTGTGAGAGATCGTGGGTGGTTTGGAAGAAATCCCAAAGCAGCTGGCGGAGGAGTCGCGCCAGATCTGCGCAGGAGCTCTTCAGAAGGTGCTGATGAAAGTGGCCTTCCGCAACCCAGGTCTCAACCTCACCAACGTCCTCAAGTCCTTGCCGCCGGATGCTGATGTGGAAGCGCTCAAGACCCTTGTCGCACCCATCATGGATAGGGTGAGCGGGATCAAGAGGGTTGAGTGAGATCGCGTAGTTTAGGCCGCCCGCTTTCTCTTTTTCTTGCCGCTGCTGGTCATGTTATGAGTACAATCTATTAGAGCTGCGACAAGCTATCTTGTAATATAACTCTATTTCGGTAGCAATTGCTATGTTATTTCCTTTACTTGGTTCCTTCCTTTGTATGTTTTTGCCCTATGCTTTTAGGGAACTTGTCGTATGAGCACCAGACCCTGGCCACGAGTCGCCGAGACGTCGACAGCTTCTTTGGCGGTGCTACTACCGACAAGAAACCTTGTCGCAACTAGTCGCAGCTCACTTAAGTTGTTGAGCGGACTCGAAACAAAGTAAGGGCGCAACTAGCTACGAGTTGGTTCCTCCGCGCACAGGTTTTCCATACAAAGTACGATCGTTCGAGGAAGATAACTTAAAATTTTTAAAACTGATTGCTCAAACTTTAGCAACTTAGCTTTTCTGTCGTTTGCTTCCCGGTAAGGCTAGACTTCCTTGAGCGATGCTTGGTCCACACCATTATCTTCTCCTTTCCCCCGGCAAACTTGTGGGCGAGGGAACCTTCCTTTCTTTGAGAAAGAGAAAGAAGAGAAAATAAAGATATGGAGCCTTATGGCTCGTTATTGCTTATCGGGGGTAGGTGCTGCACAAAGTGTCAGATAACGCATGCAAAATAGAAGTGGAAAGCATGAAAGTGACAAGATGTGCGAAGCACATTAGCTTTACTTATGCACGGGGTCTGCGCCCGGCTTTGTACAAAGGATTACATGCAACATCGGCAAGACTTTGTACAAAAGGTTCCGGCAACCGCGCCCTACGGGTAAAACTTACGAAGATGCTCAATGTTCCAGGAGTTGCTCACCGGAATGCCATCTTCGGTCTCAAGGCGGACAGCGCCAGGCCTAGTGACTCGTTTCACCCGGTAAGGGCCTTCCCGCAAGGCGTCAACTTGTTGGAATTCTTGGCGGACTGAACGCGCGAAGAACAAGGTCGCCTTCCTCGAGACTTCGGCATTAACTTTGCGGCTATGGTAGCGGCGCAAAGCTTGCTTTGGTATCGAGCAGCTCGTCTGACAGCCGAAGACGATCCTCCTCAAGGAGCAGCGGCGTCATCTTGTCGCATAACTGCTCTTGCTCAAGCTCATCATAAGCGAGCACTTGAGGTGATCCGTATCTGAGTTCCGTGGGGAGAACTGCCTCGCTCCATAGACTAGAGCGAAAGGTGTACGGCGATGGCTCGATTTGGCGTCGTCTGATCGACCAAAGAACCACCGGCAGCTCCTCAATCCAGCTTCTTTCCGCACTTGTGCAGCCCGTCGAAAGTTCTGGTCTTGAGCCCGCAGCACTTCAAAGATTCGCCCTCTCCGCTTGACCGTTACTTCTCGGATGAGCAAGCGAAGCGAAGCAGAACCTTGGCGCCAAGATCTTGGAGCGTCTTTGCATGAAGGTGCGGCTCGTGAATTGCGTGCGTTGTCGGTGATGATCCTGTTAGGGATTAAAACGGCAAACAATCGACCTAAAGAACTTGACTTGTTGTCTTTGTCACCTTCCTCACTGCTTCCACTTCCGCCACTTTGTGAACTTGTCGATTGCAACGCATAAGTACTCAAAGCCCTCGACTGACTTCGGGAAAGGGGCCGAGGATGTCGAGCCCTGCACCGAAAAATGGCCAGGATAAAGGGATCGTCTGGAGAGCTTGAGCTGGCTGGTGTATCTGCTTGGAATGGAACTGGCACGCTTCACACTTGGTTACTTGTGCAGTTGCATCCTGGAGGGCTGTCGGCCAAAAGAAACCTTGCCGGCAAGTGCTCTGGCGCCAATGTGGTGACCACATATGCCTCCATGTATCTCTGCCAACAGCTTTTGTCCGTCTTCCCGGTGAATACACTTCAATTTCACACCGTTGAGTCTTCTTACATGCGATGTGTTGTCGACAAACTGGTACATACTTGACTGCCGGGCTACTCTTTCCGCTTCTTCTTGCTCTTGGGAAGTTCTCTGTCTGAAGGAAACGGACAATCTGATGTGCCCATGCTGGAGCTTGCGGCTCGACAACAAGGACTAAAGGCAGATCTGCTGCTGCGGGAACATCTGCTTCCATGGCGAGAACCTGCGGCTCAGCCGGAGCTTGACGTTCCCCAGCAAGCTTGCCGGAGCAAAACTTGTCGGGAGCGTCTGCTTCAACGGAACAAACCCTAGGGCTTGCCGGAGCAGACTGCTCCTCGGCACCCTTGGTGTTGATCTTGAGGACCTTCTTGTGGCGACTTGGGGAAGCTCTATGGGAAAATAGTCACCAGAGATCAACTTCCTCTTCTTGCTCTGTCCGGTTGATGGCGTTCTGACGGTTGAGTCAGCTTGAGCACAAAAATTCCTGGTTCCACAGGTAACTTAAGTGCAGCGCACTTCGACAGGCCATCGGCAATGTCGTTCTGAGCTCTTGGAACATGTTCCATTAGTAGGCCGTCAAAGTGCTCTTCTAGCTTTCTCACTTCATCAACATAAGTTTCCATCAACGGACTCTGATAACTCTTGTTCACTTGGCGGATGACAAGCTGTGAGTCACCCCTGACAATGAGCTTCTTGATCCCACTACTGTTTGTTGGAGCCGTCCTGCTTGAAGGCGACCGCCACAGCCTGGCAGTTGGTGCCAGCGGCAACCTCCTTGCCGGAGCTACCAGCTTTGGCTTTCTTGGCGCCACCTCCGTTCTTGGGACTGCTCAACAACTAGCACATCTTTGCCTTTCTTCTTCCTGTTGTTCCGCCGCCGGTTTTTCTTTGCCGGGGCGGTCTCCTCACTATCAGATCCTCCTGCTTCAGTATTCTCTCCGGGGAGTCTCCTCCCTTCCTCAGCACATGCACACTTGTCGGCCAGGGCATATAGCTCACTGACGTCTCTGATCTTGCACATCGCCATCTCCTCCCGCATCCTGCGGTTTCGCACGTTCTGATGGAACGCGCTGATTACCATGGCGGTGGACATCCGGGATGTTGTCTTTGACGTGGCTGAATCTCTGAATGTACTTGTGAGGCTCTCCTTCCTTCCGGGCGGCAGATGAAGGTCGCTTTCTTAGCCATGGGGCTTGTGGCCGCTGTAAAAGGCGCCGACAAACTAATGGCATAGATCTGCTTAATAGGATATGGAGTTGTCCGGCAAGTGCATGAGCGAGGATCGACATTGGGCTTGAGCACCCGGTGAAGTAGTTGGCGAGGATCTTGTCGTCTCGCCCCGGCAGCTTGCACCGCGATGGTGTAGATGCCGAGGAACTCCGACGGATGCGTCTTGCCGTCGTACTTCTCTGATACGTCGGCTTGAAATTCTTCTTCTTTGGGCCACTTGACTTGCCGCAGCTCACGAGTGAACGCAGGGCAACCTACAGCGTCTGACAAGTCGCTGGTTCCCTGGCGCATGCATGTCGACAGAGGGCCCGGTAGCTGGTCGGATTGACGCGGCGCTTCTCTTGGCGCTTCGATGCGAAGTTCGGCGTCTTTTGCTGTCATTCGTGAAGAACTTGGCGCTGATCGCGACGAGCTCGTGGATCCGATGATCTTTGTGGAGTCGCTGTCGAGGTGGATCTGGCGAGTCGGCGATCTTGGCCTTCGGGCGGAGAGTGCATGGTGGTTGCACCCCACGGTTTAAATCGCCACCGGCTCGTGTTTGGCAGTCCTGCCGCGGCAGCGATGCACTCGGCTGCCACGGAGCATCGTCGTTGGCAAGCCGATGAGACTCTGAATGGTGGCCCTCCATTCATCGACCTTGTCGGCTGTTGGAGGGTAATCCAGGAGCAGTTGAGCTCTCGCCAAAGCTTCTGCTGGAGTGGTGGGTGGCGATGGCGAGCGCGAGCGAGGCGGATATGCTCGGACTTCTAACTATGTTAGAAGGAGCGATATCCCGTCGGCGACCGATGCCTCGCTTCGCGCCAAGGCATGTTGGCGTGCATGCTGGTCTTGAGCATCCCGAGATCCACCGGCTCGATCTTGGTCCAACGAGCGTATGGCGTTGTGAATACCATGACACTGTCGGTCCCGCGCCTCCTGAGACGGGCGCGGTGCATGTACGGACGCCGAGGTCTGCGCAGCCTTGTCCTTGGACTTGGCAGCACCGTGGGCTCCCCCGTCGACGTCCATTCTTCCGCTGGCGTCTACCCCACCACCCGTTTGCTCCGGTGGTGGTGGGTTCGACGCAGACGGAACATTTGCCGCCGAAGCCTTCTTCTTCGGTGGCATGTCGATGAAGATGATGAAGATCTAGCTCAGGTTCACACAATCTCGACGCCCCCTACCTGGCTCGCCAAAGATGTCGGGGAAGCTGATCTGGCCCACGAACACCTATGGGACCGGCGGACCGAGCCCCTTTCGGTTCGGCGGGGGGCGGAAGTTGCACGAAGAGCAGATCGAGGCGAAGCACACGAGCAGTTTACCCAGCTTCGGAGCTCTCCGGAGAGATAACACCCCTACTGCTGCATGTGTGAGTGTATTGAGTTCTTGCTCAGGAGCGCTGAGTGCTACAGTACACACAAGCTGCTAACGAGACCGAGCGTGAGTGTTCTCTGGCTTCCAACCTTTTCGAACCCCCTCCCTACGTTGCGCATGGGCCTCCTTTTATATGCTAAAGGGGTCTCCGACAGGTGGCAACGTAGACAAGGATAAAAATGGAAAAGGAGTGGTTGGTACAGCTACTTGTACAGCGTATCATACCTAACCCTGACGGCAGGGGACAAAGGCATTAAATGCCCGTCTACGTCTCCCTAACAGTGCAGAAATGGACCGTCAGGGGCGCCACCGCTTGCCACGATGGCAATCTTGTCAAGACCGCTTGCCAGCGCTTTCTGCTGGCCGACGGCCTCTTGCCTGTGGCGCTGGAAAGGTCCGCAGGCGACACGTTAGTGGATGTCTTGGAGCGCAGTCTGAGTGGTGGTCTGCCGCGGCAAAGCGCCTTAGACGGTTGTTGTCTTGTCGCGTCCGGAAGCTTGTCGCTCACGGGCCTTCGGCAAGCTCCTCTTGCCGTGGCCTTGTCTCCTAGGTGCCTTGGGTGGCCTTCCCGTCAAGCTCCTCTTGCGGGGGCCTTGTCTCCTTGGTTTGAATACTTTGTTCTTGAATGGCTCCAAAGGAACCACGGAGGACCTTGGCGGTCACCCGGTAAGCCTTGCCGCGGAGGGCTGCAACTGCCCGTGCACAAGTTCGGGATACTAGGGTACCCCTACTCTAGTACACCGACAAAATTATTTTTATCAAATATCAGTCTATAGTTAAGCATCTTTTTCTTATTCTTAACAATAAAATCATGTGCTACCATACTCTTATAGTCTAGAAAAATAGGAGGCAACAACTTTTCTTCTTTCTTATAATGCCTAATAGGTATGTTAAAGTGTGTAGCTAGCAAGGCGCGAGGCGAAGATACCTCCCAAGATGGGACCCTTCGTACGGTTCAGATTTAACCGCTTGGCAACAATAGAGCCTAGACTAAAAGTGTTATCACGAAACAAGGCATGGCACAAAATAACAATATCAGGGGCACTAAGGTTTCCACAGTTCCCGCGACCAATTAAACATCTACTAGCAAATATTGCAAAGTAACATAGAATAGGAAAATGTATGCTAGTGATTCTTGCATCAGAAACTTTCCTCGTTTCCCCTACAGCAACAATATCAATAAAACCTTCCAAATCATTACGATATGGTTCCTCTATGCTGCCCGCAAAGGGTATCTTGCAAACCACACAAAAATAATAAAGGGTCAACTCCTTATACTCATCATATAAATAAAAATCCACCGAAGGTGGTGATCTCCTATCATGGAAATGAAAATTTTGCACAAAAATATTAGTGAGTAGGAGATACTGTTCGTGCTGGTCGCGGAGGAAGTCTGTGAGGCCCGCATTCTCAGCCAAATAATAAAAATCATCATGAATCTCGGCTGCTGTCAAGAACTCATCACAAGGACATTCACACGGATGAACTTCCGCAGTGCGAGGAAGATTATATTTGGGCTTCTTATCCTCTTCACTTTGCTTATCCTTCGAGCTTCGGCTCGAAGAGCCCCTCAATAATCTCTTCATCATTTTCTGAAATTTTTAGTAACTCAAAATAAAAGTGAACCAAACTCAACAAAATTGATAGCAACTACTCCTACAAGTGCCTAGATACTATATCATGCATTAGAACTACTTGGGACCATATAAATTTGACATGCAAGCCCAAAAACAAGGTCACCTCAGCAACAAAAATTTGCAATAAATAAAGCACTAGAACAAAAACTAAATGGACCATTGGAGGAGTCACAAAGCAAAGAGCAATCCCCCAAAGCAGTTTTGCGAGTGGAGATTTGAGCAAGGAGATCGAAAATGGCAGCAAGATGAGCTAGAGCTCGTGCTTGAGTTGGTTGGTGATTTTTTTGGGAGGAAGAAGGAGTGTGTGGGTGCTGGAATAAGTGGAGGGCCATCAGGGCCCACGAGGCAGGGGCGCGCCCAGGGGGTGGGCGGGCCCTGGACCCTCGTGGTCAGGTGCTTGCTCCCCTGATGTCTTCTCAGTGCCAGATATTCTCAAATATTCTAGAAAAAATCATATTTCAATTTCAGGGCATTTGGAGAACTTTTATTTTCGGGGTATTTTTTATTGCACGGATAATTCAGAAAACAGACAGAAAATACTATTTTTTCTTTATTTAATCTAAATAACAGAAATTGAAAGGAGGGTACAGAAGGTTATGCTTTCTAACTTCATCCATCTCATGCTCATCAAAATGAATCCACTAACAAGGTTGATCAAGTCTTGTTAACAAACTCTTTTCGAATAACATGGAACAGGAGAAATTTCGAATAACACTTGGTTACCTCAACGGGGATATGCACATCCCCAACAATAAGAATATCGTATTTCTTCTTGATAGTAGGAATAGGAAATTCAAAACCTCCAATAATAATCGATGAAATTTTTCCAACAGAATTGATACTGTGGACTTGAGGTTGTTTCCTCGGAAAGTGTACCGTATGCTCATTACCATTAACATGAAAAGTGACATTGCCTTTGTTGCAATCAATAACAGCCCCTGCAGTATTCAAAAAGGGTCTACCAAGGATAATTGACATACTATCGTCATCGGGAATATCGAGAATAACAAAGTCCGTTAAAATAGTAACGTTTGCAACCAGAACAGGCACATCCACACAAATACCGACAGGTATAGCAGTTGATTTATCGGCCATTTGCAAAGATATTTCAGTAGGTGTCAACTTATTCAAATCAAGTCTACGATATAAAGAGAGGCATAACACTAACACGGCTCCAAGATCACATAAAGCAGTTTTAACATAGTTTCTTGTAATGGAGCATGGTATAGTTGGTACTCTGGATCTCCTAGTTTCTTAGGTATTCCACCCTTAAAAGTATAATTAGCAAGCACGGTGGAAATTTCAGCTTCTGGTATCTTTCTTTTTATTTGTAACAATATCTTTCATATACTTAGCATAAGGATTCATTTTAAGCATATCAGTCAAACGCATACGCAAAAATATAGGTCCAATCATTTCAGCAAAGCGCTCAAAATCCTCATCATCCTTTTTCTTGGATAGTTTAGGAGGAAAGGGCATGAGTTTCTAAACCCATGGCTCTCTTTCTTTACCGTGCTTCCTAGCAACGAAGTCTCTCTTATCATAACGTTGATTCTTTGATTGTGGGTTATCAAGATCAATAGCAGGTTCAATCTCCACATCATTGTCATTACTAGGTTGAGCATCAACATGAACATCGTCATTAACATTATCACTAGGTTCATGTTCATCACCAAATTTTGTTTCAGCATCAGAAATAGAAATATCATTGGGATTCTTAGGTGTGTCTACAACAGGTTCACTAGAAGCATGCAAAGTCCTATCATATTTCTTTTTCTTCTTTTTAAAAGGACTAGATGTATCCACATTAGTTCTCTGAGAATCTTGCTCAACTCTCTTAGGGTGGCCCTCAGGATACAAAGGTTCCTGAGTCATTCTACCCCCTCTAGTCATAACTCTAACAGCGTCACCATTCTTCTTATTATTTAATTCATTGAGAAAATCATTTTGAGCTTTAAGCACTTGTTCCACTTGAGTGGTAACCATAGAAGCATGTTTACTAATGATTTTAAGTTCACCCTTAACTCTAGAGATATAGTCACTCAAGTGTTCAATCATATAAGCTTCACGTTTCAATTGTCTACCAACATAAGCATTGAAGTTTTCTCGTTTAACAATAAAATTATCAAACTCATCTAAGCATTGGCTAGCAGACTTATAACAATAAATATCACCTTCATCAACTCTATCGATAGAATTTACCTTTACTGCCTGTGTCGGGTTATCAAGACCATGTATTTCTTCAATAGGAGGTAAATTCTTAACATCTTAAGCTTTAATACCTTTTTCTTTCATAGATTTCTTTGCCTCTTGCATATCTTCGTGATCGAGAAATAGAATACCCCTTTTCTTGAGTTGGCTTAGGAGTTGGTTCAGGAAGTGTCCAATTATTTTCATTAGTCAACATATTATTCAGTAGCAATTCAGCTTGATCAACTGTTCTTTCCCTGAAAACACAACCAGCACAACTATCCAGGTGGTCAACATAAAAGATGTCAAGTATTTCATTTTTCTTGAGAGGATGATCAGGCAAAGCATTAAGTAATTGGAGAAGCCTCCCCCAATCTTATGGGAGACTCTCTTCTTCAATTTGCACAAAATTGTATATTTCCCTTAAGGAAGTCTGTTTCTTATGAGCGGGGAAATATTTAGCAGAGAAGTAATAAATCATATCCTGGGGACTACGCACACAACCAGGATCAAGAGAATTAAACCATGTTCGAGCATCACCCTTTAGTGAGAACGGAAATAATTTAAGGATATAGTAGTAATGAGTTTTCTCATCATTAGTGAATAGGGTGGCTATATCATTTAATTTAGTAAGATGTGCCACAACAGTTTCAGATTCATAGCCATAAAAAGGATCAGATTCAACCAAAGTAACTATCTCAGGGTCAGCAGAGAAATCATAATCCTTATCAAGAATACGATAGGTGAAGCGACAAAAGCGAGGTCATATTTCATTCTAGCATTCAAAGATTTTTCTTTCAGCTTAGCTAATAATTTCTTAAGATCATATCTGTCATTGCAATCAAGAAAGTCTCTACCAGTTTCTTCATCCATAACATAACCCTCAGGCACGACAGGCAATTCATATCTAGGGGGAGAATCTTCATCATCACTTTCATCAATATTATCAGTTTCAATAATTTCATTCTCTCTAGACCTAGCAAGTTGTTCATCAAGAAATTCACCTAATGGCACAGTAGTATCAAGCATAGAAGTAGTTTCATCATAAGTATCATGCATAGCAGAAGTGGCATCATCAATAACATGCGACATATCAGAATTAATAGCAGAAGCAGGTTTAGGTGTCACAAGCTTACTCAAAACAGAAGGTGAATCAAGTGCAGAGCTAGATGGCAGTTCCTTACCTCCCCTCGTAGTTGAGGAAAAAATCTTAGTTCTTTCGTCTTTCAAGTTCCTCATAGTGACCAGCAAATATAAATCCCAAGTGACTCAAAGAACATAGCTATGCTCCCCGGCAACAGCGCCAGAAAATAGTCTTGATAACCCACAAGTATAGGGGATCGCAACAGTTTTCGAGGGTAGGGTATTCAACCCAAATTTATTGATTCAACACAAGGGGAGCCAAAGAATATTATCAATTATTAGCAGTTGAGTTGTCAATTCAACCACACCTGGATAACTTAATATCTGCAGCAAAGTATTTAGTAGCAAAGTAGTATGGAAGTAACGGTAACAGTAATAAAAGTAACAGTAGTAGTTTTGTACTAATTGTAACAATGGCAACGGAAAAGTAACTAAGAAAAGAGAAATATGTGAAAAGCTCATAGGCATTGGATCGGTGATGGAGAATTATGTCGGATGTGATTCCTCATGCAATAGTTATAACATAGGGTGACACATAACTAGCTCCAATTCATCAATGTAATGTAGGCATGTATTCCGAATATAGTCATACGTGCTTATGGAAAAGAACTTGCATGACACCTTTTGTCCTACCCTCCCGTGGCAGCGGGGTCCTATTGGAAACCAAGGGATATTAAGGCCTCCTTTTAATAGAGTACCAGGCCAAAGCATTAACACTTAGTGAATACATGAACTCCTCAAACTACGGTCATCACCGGTAAGTATCCCGATTATTGTCACTTTGGGGTTAACGGATCATAACACATAATAGGTGACTATAGACTTGCAAGATATGATCAAGAACTCACATATATTCATGAAAACATAATAGGTTCAGATTAGAAATCATGGCAGTCGGGCCCTAGTGACAAGCATTAAGCATAGCAAAGTCATAGCAACATCAATCTCAGAACATAGTGGATACTAGGGATCAAACCCTAACAAAACTAACTCGATTACATGGTAAATCTCATCCAACCCATCACCGTCCAGCAAGCCTACAATGGAATTACTCATGCATGGCCGTGAGCATCATGAAATTGGTGATGGGGGAAGGTTGATGATGACGATGGCGACGGATTCCCCTCTCCGAATCCCTGAAAGGACTCCAGATCAGCTCTCCCGAGAGAGATTAGGGCTTGGCCGCGGCTCCGTATCGTAAAACCTATGAATCCTTCTCACTGATTTTTTCTGCCCGAATGTGAATATATGGAGTTGGAGTTGAGGTCGGTGGAGCACCAGGGGCCCACGAGGCAGGGGGCGTGGCCAGGGGGTAGGCGCGCCCCCACCCTCGTGGACAGGGTGTGGGCCACCTGGCCTTGATTCTTTTGCCAGTATTTTTTATTAATTCCAAAAATATTCTCCGTGATGTTTCAGGTCATTCCGAGAACTTTTATTTCTGCACAAAAATAACACCATGGCAATTCTGCTAGAAACAGCGTCAGTCCGGGTTAGTTCCATTCAAATCATGCAAGTTAGAGTCCAAAACAAGGGCAAAAGTGTTTGGAAAAGTAGATACGATGGAGACGTATCATTCTCGAACCCGTAAGGTCAGCACGCTTAACGTCCGATGATGATTCGTATTATGAGTTTATGTGATTTGATGTACCGAAGGTTGTTCGGAGTCTCGGATGAGATCATGGACATGACGAGGAGTCTCGAAATGGTCGAGAAATAAAGATTTATATATTGGACCATGTTATTCAGACACCGAAAGTGTTTGGGTTGGTTTCTGATAAAACCGGAGTGCTAGAGGGGTTAACGGAACCCCTCGGGGAAGTAATGGGCCTTAGTGGGCCTTAGAGGAGAGAGAGGGCAGCAGCCAGGAGGTGCCCCCCTAAGGGGAGTCTGAATAGGACTAGGGGAGGGGAGCACGGCCCCGCTTTCCCTCTCCCTCTCCCTCTCCCTCTCCTTCCCTCTTCTCCTAGTTGGACTAGGAAAGGGGGGAACCTACTCCTACTAGGAGTAGGATCCCCCCCTTGGGCGCGCCCCTAGTGGCCGGCCGGACTCCTCCACCCCTCCTTTATATACGGGGGCAGGGGGCACCCCATAGACACACAAGTTGATCTTTAGCCGTGTGCGGTGCCCCCCTCCACAGTTTTCCACCTCGGTCATATTGTCGTAGTGCTTAGGCGAAGCCCTGCGTTGGTAACTTCATCATCACTGTCACCACGCTGTCGTGCTGACGAAACTCTCCCCCAGCCTTAGCTGGATAAAGAGTACGAGGGACGTCACCGAGTTGAACGTGTGCAGATCGCGGAGGTGCCGTGTGTTCGGTACTTGGATAGGTTGGATCGCGAAGACGTTCGACTACATCAACCGCGTTACTAAATGCTTCCGCTTTCGGTCTACGAGGGTACGTGGACACACTCTCCCCGCTCGTTGCTATGCTTCTCCTAGATAGATCTTGCGTGATCGTAGGAAATTTTTTGAAATACACTACAAAAAAATACACTTCCGTGATGATACGTGTTTGTCACAGTAGGTCGTGTTTTTTGTCATGCATGTACATCCATGACAAATTTATGACAGAATCAAGATAGTCATACCTGTCTTTGTCGTAGAAGTATTCCATGACACTACCAAAATTATCATCACGGAAGTGTCCACTTCCATGACGATAAATCGTAGCGTCACGTAAATGCTTTCGTCAAGGGTGACCGACACGTGGCATCCACCGTAGCAGGAACGCCGTTAAGCTATTGGGACGGGTTTTGGATCCGATAACCCGTTAACAGCCCCGACCAATGGGGATTTTCCACGTGTAAAATCATCATTGGCTGGAGGAAACACGTGTCGGCTCATCGTTGGGACAGATGTCATCCACTCATTGGACAGAAGGCGCCTATGATACGTCGACACGTGGCACGACCAATCAAGTTTAAATGGGCCGGCCCAACTAAAGGCCCACAAGATTTGGCGGCCCATAATGGGCCGGCCCAGTTAAAGGCCCACGAGATTTTGCGGACTATAATATGCTGGCCCAGCTAAAGGCCCACAAGATTTCGCGGGCCATAATAAACGCCCGGTAAAGGCCCATAAGATTTTGTGTGCCATAATGGGCGGCCTGTGTAAAGGCCCACAAAATTCTTGCGAATCATAATGGGCGGCCCAGCTAAAGTCCCACGAGATTTCGCCGACATTAATGGGCGGCCCATCAGAGGCCCACAAGATTTTGAGGACCCTAGTAGGCCGCCCATTAGCGGCTGCCATGTTTTGGGCCAAATGCCGGCCCATAAATGATCTGGTCCATTAATGGCCTGCCACGTTCCGGGCCTAGTAATGGCCCATATAAGATCCGGCCCGTTAAATGCCTCCCACTTTCTGGGCCAAATCACAGCCCAGATCAGGTCCGGCCCTTTAAGAGGCTTTGGGCTCAATTATGGCCCATCTCAGATTCGGCCCGTTGACTGGACACTATGCTTTTGGGCCCACTTGCAAAAGGCTCATTTAGTAATTCGGCCTGATATTAATTTCGGCCTGTTAAGGGCCCATTTAACATTTCGGCCCTATATTAATTTCGGCCTGTTAAAAGCCCGTCATATAGTTGGGCCTAACTACGGCCCGGTTTGCATCCGCCTTTCATGACCGATATCTAATTGGGCCAAACAAGGAACGAGACAACTTTGGCCTGTTAAAAGCCCGTGAATTGATTCGCGCAATCATGGGTCGGGGTCCATTTCGGGCTGCCGCCGGCCCGTGAGCTATTCGGCACGCGTTCGTGCCCAATGACCTACTTCTCGACCTCCTAAAAGCCCATTGAGTTTTCTTGCGAAAAGAGGTCGGGGTTACTCGGCCTATTAAAGGCCGAATCTACTAGTGGGCGGTTTGGTGGGCCCATGATGCGGACCATACATCGTGATTGCATGATGGGCCGATTATGTACCGTAATTTTACGGTTTGGCCGGTTTACTGCGAAGACAGGATATATACAGTAAAATAACTGCAGCATCATGAATAAGAATAAACCTAGACTATACAATAAATAAATTATGGCATATTACATCCACTGGGCATCAAAGTTCGCCACTATGATAATAAAGCACAAGCAGACAAATGATTACATACTTTGGGCATCAAAGATCGCCACCGATTGCAAATAAACACGCCGACAAAATAATATACAAAACCGACATCACTTCAATAGAATTCAAGAAAGGTTAGCCCTCATTGGGAGTCAGCATAAGTACCGAAAGCAAGATGACGAGATCAAGGCTTGTTCAACACTTATATCTTCCTCACTCGAACGATAAACAAGCGGACAAATGACAGGTTTTGCACATAAAAGTATCGTCTTGACAATTCATCACATTTCTTACTGGCGAATAAAGTGACACAGTTTAAAATTGCATTAACACAATATGGTATTGTTCAGGTCAAGACATGGCAGGAATTGACATTGTGAAGGAGTTGGCAGCTTCACGACACCACTGGATTACAGATCAAGAACTCATAAGTATCAATGGTTAGTGTGCTGTCAATTTAACCCATTTCAGATTTGCAAATAAAGAGGCGGTTTAAATAATAGTAGAATGATATGACATTGTTCATAGTTAAGACATTGCAGAATATGACATTGTCTTTGTAGTGGGTAGGTTCACCACACCTTGGATTACGGATGAAGAACGAAGCATACATGCAAAGGCAAAAGAAGATCACTTGCTCTGTATATTTTAATTTACATGGTATGAAGAAGGAACTTGGTTGTACAACTGAAAACTTAAATTGAGAAGGACAAACTTTTGTTTATGAACTACATAATAAACTTTAAACATGCAATTTGATGCAAACACCAAAAATAAACAGCTATTGCTGGTCATGCCTAACCAAATATACACAACAAAGTTTGAAGGCTTGAGAAGGACAAACTTACATTACTGGTGAAGACAGGCTCTATAAAGCCCTTGTCCATGCTGATGGGGGGGGGCGCAATTCAAGAAGTTTAGCACATAATGTTCTTCATAAGCATTGCTTTTATTCTACATTTTGTTAAGAGTAAATGTGATAATATACGAAAAAATGGAGAATATTCAAGATAAGATGAAGAGTGATGCTACATAACCAAGTAGCTATAAATGTATGTGCAGCGATACAGGCAAAAGGCACAGCCAAGAGCAATGCAACTAAACTTCTTGATTACCAACCTTATGGTAAGAGTAAATATAGATCCGATGTGTAGAAAATGGAGGGCAAAGAAAAATAAGCTGCAGAGTGATGGTACATGAACAACTACTGTCAATATAAGTACACCGATAAAGGACAACATGTACTTACAAGAACAATGCGAGCTAAAAAATTCATTGGCATTGGATATATTCTACACTAATGTAACCATTCATACAGATCGAGATAATTTGGAGTGAACAATTGATAAGCAAGCTATCATGCATACCGCTGTCACATAATGAACCGGTATGTATGCAAATGCAGTGGATACAGACAACAGTACTAACAAGAGCAAAGCAGCGGGCAGCATATTTGCGATATCCTGTCGTTCTTTTCAAACCGAATTCTTCTTCGAGCTGATTTCTGCAAAAAAGATCTGTAAGGCACATGCGGAAGAGTAGAAGTTCAAATTGTCATGTGATTTCATAGACAAGACCTCATCACAGGAACGAGACCAAGGTGCATAACAAGGTTTTTCCATTCAATGTCTTCTAAATTTAGCACAGGAGACTTCACCGGAAATTCGTTTATAGACTTGCCATCAAAGTGTGATTTCCTTAGGTAACACCGATACTGCTGCAATGCTTCCTTGAAAAGCACAAGCAAGCTTTGCTCGTCATGACTATCCATATTGACCCTCACCTAGCTACAACAATGTAATGTAAATCATTGATGTGTTCGATCGTGAAAACAGGAAAATAATAACAATGAATAATAGCACTTACACGTAAGTTGGACAGGAAGATGTGAAAATGGTGTTTGTCTTCACTATAATATTCCCATGATGGGAATATATGCACGTAGTCCCTAACAACATTGAAAGCATCGTCTTTTAAACTGGGAATACATGGAATGGGGTTCCAATCTGCAGGAATTGGCCGTCTCTGCAGTTGGATAGGTCTTCGGCCGGTGGACTTGCTGTACTTTTTGCTGGAGTGGGATTTTTCTGTGGTACGGCTGGTGCTATAGCAAATGAAACCGGTACAAATTTTGCTGGAGTGCAGGTCCTGTGTGGTGTGGCCAGTGAAGTATGGGTACAGTCTGCTGGAGTCAGTCCTATGTTTTGTGTCACTGGTTGTACAACCAATATAAGTGGGGCGCTGTCTGATTTCTCCGGCACCATCATGTTTTTCAAGGACTTTGCTGGTGCTCCTTCAGGTTCGGCAATCACCCTTTTCCTTTTTGATGTCTGATGCACAAGAACAACATTTGAGTGGAAAGCATGGTATGACGACAGATGGAATATGTATTGATAATGGATGGACATAGCATCTCGAGTTATATGATGAGTAAACTAAGCATATGGTGGTGCAACAAAGTAGAAGAAATGCAAGACAACATATGCAAGATACGCGCAATCAATAAAACCTTGCCAAATTAGAACAGGCACCTTGATGGGTGAATAGGACAGGCCATCTGCCTTTGACTCCTTGAGGTTAGAATAGTCATTAGAATGATATTCTGAACAAGAATCTATAGGTGGGGAGCGTACGAGTTTCATTGCTTCCAAAATGGCACTCAACGCCTTGGTGCCAATTTTGTAAGTCATTGCAGTGTTCCACAATATTCTACTGATGCACGGTTTCTGATATTCACTGTAATTGCGTATAATATATGAGAACCATGAAAACATAAATAGTTGTGAGATTATCTTTGTAAGGCAGATGATATTCTAATATAGGGGCGCCCCTATAAACACTCATGTGCTATCACTGGATTCTGATGAGAGAGCTCATGTGTGCTGTAATATCGTGCGTGCATTTATATAATCACAAAAATAGGCTCCAGAAGTAAGGATAGCTGGCAGATGATAGGTTCATAATATACTGTATAGATAGTTTATTGCCAAACCATGATAACAGTAGCACACAGCAACTAGGCAGATCATATTGTACATAACAGGGGTACACCATAACCACGATATATAAATTGGGAAAGTGGAACTGGCTTGAAAACACGGTGTTGTATTGCCGCTAGTAATTGAAAGCCTATCGATCGCGTACAGGCCAGCACTATCGACCATGGTAAAGAAGAGCAAGCAGATTTTGGATAATAAAATGTTGGTTGCGCAGTGCCCACACATGATGAACCAGAGCACATTAAGAATGCAACTCCCAGCTATCTCTCGACCATTTCAGGCGGTTGGATGAAGATCCTACGTCTCCTAACCCTTCTTCTTCCTCGTCTATGATTCTTCCCATACAGAACACCGCACGGGCCGCCGGACGGACCACCGGCCCCCACCGCCTGTGTTCCTCCGCCACCCCCACCCCCCGCCCACGTTGACTTTTCTTCGTTCGGCGAGGCCCCACAACCACCCGAGCCCCTTGGATCGCACCGGCGAACTCCGACGAGCTCTGAAAAATCGACTGACCCAATTTTGAAATTTAGTCTACTGTGATTTAACTAGTGTGGAATATAAAAGGGGAAAACCATAAGCATTGGGAGTATAGTGTTGAGCGTGCCATGGCGGATCTAAAGGTGCAAACCGGACAAAGGCAACTTCGCAACTAAGACAAGAAATCAGAGTAAAGCAGTGGATCTATTTTCTTGCTACGATAAATAAGTTGAGCAGATACGAAAGAGTACCGCCTCTGGTGCGGCGCCATGTACGCATCTGGTGAGAATTTGACGGTGCTGCGGTAGCGATGGCTGTCGGCGGCGTGGAAGCAGATTTAGGAGGGTAGAGGTTGCGGCGGGGCATGGTGGACGAGATGGTCGCAGGAGCGGCGCCGGCAAGGTGGACGACGGCGGGGATGAAGCGAGAGGACGGGATGCAAGGATCCCGGTCCGAAGGCATGGATGAGAGCGGTCGATCTCTTGTAATGGACGGCGGCGTCGGGGTATCAGCTCCGGCATGGTGGAGGAGGACGGCGGTGGATGGAGTGGCGGACGGCGGCGGACGGAGGAGGGTGGGGGTGGAGAGGGTGTTTTGGCACCCACGGAGTACGAATGGGGAAAACGGAGGTAGAGAGGAAGCGGGGAACCATGTAGTCAGGGCGCGCTTGTCTCAAATGCGAGGAAATTTACAAACTTAGCCCCCGTTTCAAATTTCTACTACATCACAGCAACATTAGTCGGTTGGGGGGATAGGACGGTAATCTCGCATACACCGAATATTTGCCGATGAGAGTTTGTTTTTGGCGCCCACCGTGTATGAATATGAATCGGGGAGGGAGTCGATTTCGGCCGAGGGCACACTGTGTTTTGGCGCCCACGTCATGTTTGGGTGAAATTACAAACCTACCCCTATCGAAACCTATAGAAATCCAACAGATAGGCTTTGCGCGGCAGGGATAGGCAGTAGTGATTTCCATCTCACAGATTTTGGTTTCGGTGATTCTGCGACTTTTCCCCGCTTCGTTCAAATTTTGCACAGTGCATGTTTACCGTGCCAACTCAATTCGAATCCCGTTTGTATTCTACTATTTTTTTTCGGGCGGGATCCATTTTCAATTGGAATTACATTCTATATACATCATTTTTTTTACATATATACACCATTTATACATAAATATGGTTTACAAATGGCATGATCTCAGATTCATAAGGTTGTATCCATCAATTTGGATTTTCAAATATTTGAAACCACTTTATGTTGAAATCCAATGTATGCATTCCTCGCTAACTATCTCCAATTAATGTGTGTTTCATGCGGTTTTTTAACTTCTCAAACATGTATAATGTGTTTCACACACGCAACATATAGTGTAATCCCGTTTAGACACTAATTGCATATAAACCATGCATTGTTTGTAATTGAAGAATCTATGGATCACCAATATTGATAAACTATATAACATTACACGTGTGCCCAAATTCAAATGAATATGCATGTTTGATACACCAATTTGCGTTATGATATTATCGATGTCGTGATCTCTAGTTTAAATATTTGAATCCTCTTTAATCCAGATATTCGTCTCAGATAGCTATCACTCATGCTTATATAGGACTATCTCTCTGGACCTATACGCGTTCATCGTCTCTCAGGCATCTCTCGTGCTACCTGTATGTCGACAATGATCTTTTATCTTCGTAACACACTGACGGTACTCTCTCCATCGACCTTCATCACTCTATCTCTCTCTAAGTATATCTCGCTCCCTGTTATGTGTGTCTAGCTCTGATTCTCCATGTGGAATCTCTTTCTCTCACACAAACACAAAACTTTGTCTCCCGGGGTCTCATTTCTCTCAACTATTCCCATGTGTGCCACTCGCACACCCCTCATACAGAGATGTCTTTCGCTCCTTAGATATGAAAACCTACGACTCTTCCTCTTCAATATCTCTTTCTCACACACAATCACTAACTCTGTCTCCTATGGTCTCATATTTCTCCATTGTTTTCTTGTATGTCGCTCAAACACACCCTCTCTCCCTAGAGATATCTTGCGTTCCCTCATATGTCTCTCTAGCTATCACTCTCGTTAGAAATATCTTTCTCTCTCCCGGACACAAAACTCCGTCTCTCTGGATCTCATTTCTCTCGATATATGTTTGTATGTGACTCACATGCACCCTCTCTCTATCTCTCTCACACCCACACATAACCCAGCCTTGATCCACTCGACTCCTATCTCTAGCGCACACTAGCTAGCATCTTTATCTTTCTATTTATCTGTTTCTCCATCAACTTTCTTTCTCGCCCTCACTCTTGATTCCTATCACGCACACTACATATGTTTCTCTCTACATGCATGCAGTCAAGTGCCCTGAGGGAGTCCTGGATTAGGGGGTGTCCGGATAGCCGGACTATAGCCTTTGGCCGGACTCCTGGACTTTGAAGATACAAGATTCAAGACTTCGTCCCGTGTCCGAATGGGACTTTCCTTGGCGTGGAAGGCAAGCTTGGCGATACGGATATGTAGATCTCCTACCATTGTAACCGACTCTGTGTAACCCTAACCCTATTCGGTGTCTATATAAACCAGAGGGTTTTAGTCCGTAGGACGAACAACAATCATACCATAGGCTAGCTTCTAGGGTTTAGCCTCTCTGATCTCATGGTGGATCTACTCTTGTACTACCCATATCATCAATATTAATCAAGCAGGAGTAGGGTTTTACCTCCATCGAGAGGGCCCGAACCTGGGTAAAAACATCGTGTCCCTTGTCTCCTGTTACCATCCGCCTAGAGGCACAGTTCGGGACCCCCTACCGAGATCCGCGGTTTGACACCGACATTGGTGCTTTCATTGAGAGTTCCTCTGTGTCGTCATCTTTAGGCCCGATGGCTCCTCCGATCATTGACAACGATGCGCTCCAGGGTGAGACTTTTTTCCCCGGACAGATCTTCGTATTCGGCGGCTTTGCACTACGGGCCAATTCGCTTGGCCATCTGGAGCAGATTGAAAGCTACGCCCCTGGCCATCAGGTCAGATTTGGAAGTTTGAACTACACAGCTGACGTCCGCGGAGACTTGATGTTCGACGGGTTTGAGCCACAGCCAAGCGTGCCGCACTGTCACGACGGGCATGATCTTGCTCTATCGCCGAACAGTGTCCTGGAGGCCGCACCAGAGTCCGCTCCAACCTTTAGCTCGGAGCCGACCACGCCGATCGAGGACGGGTGGCTGGACACCGCCTCAGGGGCTGCGATCTCTACGGCGATTGAGCCGTACACCTACCCCGTCCTTTGCGAAGCTCGTGACTCCAAGGTGCCGGACTCCTCTCCGGACTCCGAGCCTTCCGCGCCCCTGCCAATCGAATCCGATTGGGCGTCGATCATGGAATTCACTGCCGCGGACATCTTTCAACACTCGCCCTTTGGCGACATCCTGAATTCACTAAAGTCTCTCTCTTTATCAGGAGAGCCCTGACCGGATTATGGTCAGGAAGGTTGGGATGCGTACGACGAAGAAATTCAAAGCCCACCCACCACCCACTTCGTAGCCACTATCGATGATTTAACCGACATGCTCGACTTGACTCAAGACATCGACGGTATGGACGACGATGTAGGGAGGAACATGAACCAGCGCCCTACGAGGCCTTTGTAGAGAACCACCTCATCTCACGATGTATACATGGTGGACACTCCTAAAGGAAGCGATGATGAGGAACAACGGGACGCTACGAAGGATCATTCCCTCGAAAAGCAGTCAAAACGGCGACGTAAGCGCCGCTCAAAGTCCCACCTCGACAAAGACAACAGCCATACAGACCCAGGCATAGAGCAAGGCGAACCGGTGGACGACGAACATGCTATCGAGCAACCGTCCGATCAGGACAATCTGGATAAACAACCCGTCCCCGGCGAAGATAACGGTTCGGACGATCTCACGCCGGACAAGTTGCTGGAGCAGAAGAACCTCCACAAAAGGCTCGTCGCCACTGCACGAAGCCTGAAAAAGCAGAAGCGGAAGCTCAAAACAGCGGAAGATGCGCTCAGAATTAGATGGAGCAAAGTACTCAACACCGCAGACAAATACAGCGACAGTCGCCGAACAAAGAGCTACCCAAAGTGAAAACTACTGCCCGAATTTGATGAGGAGGCCGTAGAGCCCCCGCAATCAAAAAACAATGAGGCCACCCGGTCGGATGAACGACCCCATGGCAAACAAAGAGCGGCAAACGGCACCACACACAAGCCGGCACGCGATCCGCACAAGGATTCGCATCAAAAAGATGGCCCAGTTAGATCTATCTACGGGCCAAGAAAGCAAACTCCAGTAAGCAATGCAACACATCAAGTATCCGAACATCACGGTACATCTAGATATAGGGGTGCCGCACACCCCCTATGTTTCGGTCTTTGGATCATGAATTTCCAAAGGATTCAAGCCCGTAAACATAGAGGCATCTGACGGAACAACAGACCACGGAGTGCGGATTGAGGATTACATCCTCCATATACACATGGCTAGAGGAGATGATCTCCATGCCATAAAATAGTTACCCCTCAAGCTCAAAGGGCCAGCCCGGCATTGGCTTAAAAGCCTTCCGAAAACACCATTGGAAGTTGGGAGGAGCTCGAGGATGCCTTTCGGGCAAATTTTCAAGGGACCTATGTCCGACCTCCGGATGCCGACGATTTAAGTCACATATCTCAACAACCCGGAGAGTCAGCCCAGAAATTTTGGAACAGATTCCTTACTAAAAAGAACCAAATAGTCGACTGGCCAGACGCCGAAGCCTTAGCAGCTTTCAAACACAACGTCCGAGACGAATGGCTCGCCACACACCTCGGCCAAGAAAAGCCAAGAACAATGGCTGCATTAACAAGCCTCATGACCCGCTTTTGCGCGGGAGAAGATAGCTGGCTAGCAAGATGCAGCACCAGCGACCCAAGTACATCCGAAGTCAGGGATGGAAATGGGAAAACACGACGCAGCAAGGACCAGCGTCGGACCAAGGGAAACAGCCCGAAGAGCACGACAGTCAACGCCGGATTCAAAAGCCCTCAGCAGAATCAAAAAAAGGTACCCCCTAAGGATAACATGGACGAGCTATCTAATTTAAAAAAAATCTTGGACAAGATATGCCAAATCCACAGTACGCCGGGGAAGCCTGCAAACCATACCCACAGAGATTGCTGGGTCTTCAAGCAGTCCGGCAAACTCAACGTCGAACACAAGGGGCTCGACACACCAAGCGAGGACGATGACGAACCCCAAAAGTAGAGCACCGAAAAACAAAAGAATTTCCCACAAGAAATCAAAACAGTGAACTCACTTCATGTGACAAAAGGGAAAAATAGAGCGGTGCCCATAGAGGTACGCGCCATACGGCCTATCCCGGAGGAGTCCCGCCACTGGTTGTTAAAACCAATCACCTTCGACCATCGGGATTACTCTAGAAGTATACGGAATGCAGGTTGGACTGCATTGATATTAGATCTGATAATTGGCGGACTCCAATTTACACAAGTCCTAATGGACGGCGGCGGTGATCTAAACCTGCGATATCAGGACACAATCCGCGAAATGGGGACAGACCCAACCAAATTTACCATAGCAACACTCCCTTTCAAGGGGTAATGCCATGCCGATATGCCCATTGTACGGGCTCTCTACTGCTAGAAGTTGTTTTCGGCTCGCCCAACAACTTCCGTCGCGAAAAGTTAACCTTCCACCTCGCCCCATTTACAAGTAGCTATCAAGCACTATTGGGACGCGAAGCTTTTGCCCGCTTTAATGCAATACCGCATTATGCATCTCTTACACTTAAAATGCCCGGTCCACGCGGCATCATCTCATTAAAGGGAAACATCGAGGGTCCCTCGAGTCTGGAAAATTGAGCGGATGCCTTGACAGCCCCACAATAAACCGGCTTCACCAATACAAGCACTTAGACAGGTCGTCCAGACCCCGGACACGGTTGGACGAGTCCGGCTTAAACATACAAGGTCTCACTACACGCATACCCCCGTACAAGGGGCTCCGCGCATCCACAACAAGAGACAATAAATCTCAATTTTATTCATTTTTTTAATTGTACTTTGTTTATTTAATAGAACGTACATTTTTGCACGATCTTTTTCAACTAAGTTCCTCTCTTTTACAGATGAACACCGTGCTACACCCGTGCATGATACGGCACAACAGAGACACGGGCGCAGACGTGCAGTAGGGACCCGTCGCAAGGATTCTTTTCAGATTAAGACCCTGCGTAAACCTTTCTCACTGTCTCTTGTTGATACACATCCCCCGGTTTCTTGCTATAACCGAGGAGGAGGCTGGCGTTTTGGCATGGGCCACGTCAGAATTTCGCGCGTACCTGGACACCAGGGGCTTATTACCAAGGGCGATTGTTCGACCCGTTTTCCTAAAGGCCGAATACCTTAGTGAGTGTTCGGCGTCTCGAGTTAGGCCTTATATGCATCAGCTCTGAATCATGTCTTTGATCAAATGTTGGGTTTGCCCGGCTCCTGTGTTTTGCTGCCTTACGTTCCGTTCAATCGGCTAACGCGGCACCAGGAGAACTACTGCGATTGTGCCCCGGTTTGGCCAGGCGAGCACCTTAGTAGAGAAAGCCGAAAACTGACTGTCATGATATAGTGTGAGACTGGTCAACCACTTGATGACCCACTAGAATCTTTAGAATTCCTCTGCATTGACGAAGGGCCGTTTCCCGGCCTGGCACATACGCACCCCGAATTCGGGTGAGCGCGGTGCCCCTAGGGGCTATATAGTAGCCCCACTTTCGAACTCCTATGGCTAAGTGAAAGTGATAAAGCATTATAGTCCGGTTGCCTAGTTTGCTGCGCTATCACCTCCTTTGTAGGACCAAGACGTTGGATCAAGTGTGAAAATGCGTTTTCTGCAAACACCCCCGCATTATATGCGTGGGGGCTGAAGCCAAAGACTGCCATCTTTCAGGTTATATACACATATACATTAACGGCCGCACATGAGGTATTTTTAATTCTTGAAGGCACAAGTATAAAAAGCTTTTATATTCCATCGAAACATTGTTTCACAATAATACATGTTATTGAACATAATATCCTTCGAGCATCGCTGCGTCTCTATTAAACGAAAGCGCCTGCAGAACTTCCTGAAAATAGTGCTCGACAGGTACTCGGCTTCCGTCCGAATCTTGGGATGCAACATCGGTGGCCTTCATCTCTGCCCAGTATGTCTTGACATGGGCAAGAGCCATCCGCGCACCCTCTATGCATGATGACCGCCTCATTGCTTTGATATGCGGCACCGCACCAAGGAACTGCTGCACCAAGCCAAAATAACTCTTCGGCTCGGGCCTTTTCGGCCACAAATGAGTCACGACATTCTTCATGGCACGTACGGACAACCCATTCAGCTCCGCCCATTCGGCCAAACGATCGGTTAATGGAAGTGGACGCACTGGACTACGGAACTGTGACCAAAAAAGCTCCTCCATCTCGTGATCCTTTTGATCTCTGAAGTGTTCGGCCGCGTCCGCGACACTCGCCGCCAAGTCCAGATAAGCATCCTCACTACTCCACAGCCGGTCCAACTGAGCATATTTCGGATCCGTGAACTTCCTCCGCAGCAGAAAGGGCTTTCCAGCCGCGATATCTCCGGCCTGACGTAGCTCCTCCTTCATAGCTCTCATCGCAGAGCGAACATCCTTGGCCTCGGTGGTGGCCTTATTCAGGTCCTCTTGCTCCGCTCGACCTTCTTTTTCAAGAAGCTCGCAGCGGTCGGTAGCATTCTTCAACTTCATGGCCATTTCCTTTTTGCTTCGGCAGTGAGCAGCCTCTTTGGCTTTTAACTCTTTGGCCGCCTTCAAGGCAGTCGCGTCACTTTTTCTGGCCTGCTCCTTGGCTCAGGCAAGCTCTACACGAAGGTTCTCCATGGCAGCGGCACCATCTGCATCAAGCATACGTGTTGTAAGGCACGGGCATCAAGCTCCCTTACCAGGTGTCCGCGCAGAAACCGCATACCTTGTGACTCGTCAAGCCGCTTATTGACAAGCGCGATGTCGGCATCTGCCACGTCAAGTTGCCGCTTTAGTTCGGCAAAATCATCAGTCCGGCCAGCCACCGGATGCTCCGCCACCTACATATGAAGGGCGACATATTATAACCTGGGATTATGATCCTCGACACGCTGTCATTTTTTACAAACGCACCGAGTCTCAGGGGCTACCATCTACACAGGGCGCATCTTATATATGCGGAACCGTCAAAAGGTACATCATTTTACGTACCTCAAAAGCCGTTAGTAAACTCCTGGCGGCCTCATACAACCCGCTTTCCGCGGACGAATTTTTTTCAATCACCGTACCCATCAACGCACGATGATCCTCTGAGATAGACACTCGCCCGAGCAGATCCTTCAACTCCTTCGACCGTGCACCAGGAGGTGCCGGACTCGTCTGATTGCCTTTTTCGAAGGACGGACACGGAGGGATTTGGGGGGCTCTGATCGCCCTCCGCCCTGCCGGATTCGGAGAAGCCCTCGCGACGACACCTCAGGATCGTCCGCCTCGCTAAGCGATGCAGCGATGGGGCGTTCCGCTCTCCATCATCTCGGGACGAAGATCCCCGAATCTGAGCTCTGCTGAGAAGGGCTGAGATCCGAACTACAAGGTAAAATTTCGGTCATCTTCAGAGATAAAACAGGGATGTATCTTATTTTAGAAAAAACTCCCCTCTCTACTTACGGCTCGCTGGAGGGCTGATCTCCTTGGGGAAATAATGCGGTCGGGGCATCTTCCGGCGCAGGACCCTCTGGCGAAGATTTCTTCCCGCGCTTTGAGGCCTTGCTCTCCGGATCTTCAGAGGCGGTCCTCTTCTCCCCCTGGATGGAGGGATTCTCGATCCCTCCTTTCTTGATAGCCTCCTTCATGGAGGCAATAGCTTCCTTGTTCCCCCTTCGCCTTCTTCTAAAGGCGCAGCCTCCAGCATCTTGGTTAACACGGGATCCAGCGTGGTCTCAGGGAGGGGGGGCGGACACCTGATCAGTTTCGCTTTCGCTATCCACTCCTATTTAGGGGACAGCTCTTTTAAGGGCAAGTTTATGATAAATATACGGATAGTGTGTCCGGGTACAGGACTACTTACTTGAGCATCCGGGGGCTTGCAGCTCAGACCCGCATCCTCGGTCAAGTCCGGACACATTGCTTGTGATCCGAAGAACAGTTTGTACATCTCCATGGGCGTTGCGCCCATAAAATGTTGGAGAGCTTGTGGTCCCTCCGGATTGAACTCCCACAGGTGGAGGGGGCGACGTTTGCAGGGCAGGACGCGACGAATCAGCATGACCTGCGTTACTACGACCAGATTGATCTCTCTCTCTCTCTAGGAGGTCTCGAATACGGCCCTTCAACAAGGGCACGTCCTTGGACGGCCCCCAGTCAAGCCCTTTATTGACACACGACGCCAGTCGTGGTGGAGGACCCGAGCGAAAGGCAGGTGGCGCCACCCATTTGGTGCCCCTGGGAGCTGTGATATAAAACCACTCTTGTTGCCATAGGCTGAGCTCCTCTTGAAAAGAGCCCTCGGGTCATGGAGCATCAGCATTCTTGCTTATAACAGCCCCTCCGCACTCTGCTTGTTGCCCCTTGATCATCTTAGGCTCCACCTTGAAGGTCTTGAGCCACAATCCAAAGTGAGGGGTAATGCGGAGGAAGGCTTCACACACGATGATGAATGATGAGATGTGGAGGATGGACTCCGGATCCAAGTCGTGAAATTCCAGCCCGTAATAAAACATGAGCCCCCTCACGAAGGGGTCCGTCGGGATGCCTAGCCCCCGAAGGAAGTGAGACGCGAACACCATGCTTTCACTGGGCTTGGGAGTGGGAATAACCTGCCCTTGAGCAGGCAGCCTATGCGGGATTTCGCCGGTTAGATACATGGCATCTCTTAGCTTTAGGACGTCTTCTTCCGTGACGGAGGAAGGCATCCACCGGCCTTGGAGATCGGAGCGGGACATCATCGAAGGTCCGAAGCGCCTGAATCTAGAGCTTTGGTGTTGGAACTCGAAGCGAGGGGCGGATTCGATGGAGATTGAGAAAAAGGAGCAGGGCCTTGGTCTCTTTATAAAGAGGTTGAATACCAGGAGCCCTCCCCGTGACCGTTCGGGACTCGCCTTCGATAGAGGAGGCGTGCCAATGGGCGCGATTGGGTTACCCACGCCCGTATTGATGAGAATCCCGGAATAAGGGGACACGATCTCTGCTTTGACAAGACGTGCCAAGGGAACCGCCTCGCTAAACGCGCTGAGGTGGGACAGTAAAAATGATTCGAATAAAGGCTTGGTTGTGGTGTGATGTCACGCCACGGAATATGTCAGCAGACTGAACTTGTGTAAATATTATTCTCTCTACGGTGGTATGTGGAACTTATTTTGCAGAGCCGGACACTATCCTTGTGTTCAAAATCTTCTATGAAGTATTCGGAGGAGGAACCCGCCTTGCAATGCCGAAGACAATATGCGCCGGACTCTTCGTCATTGAAGCCTGGTTCGAGGCTCTTGAGGGAGTCTGGATTAGGGGTGTCCGGATAGCGGACTATAGCCTTTGGCGGACTCCTGGACTTTGAAGATACAAGATTGAAGACTTCGTCCCGTGTCCGGATGGGACTTTCCTTGGCGTGGAAGGCAAGCTTGGCGATACGGATATGTAGATCTCCTACCATTGTAACCGACTTTGTGTAACCCTAACCCTATTCGGTGTCTATAACCAGAGGGTTTTAGTCCGTAGGACGAACAACAATCATACCATAGGCTAGCTTCTAGGGTTTAGCCTCTCTGATCTCGTGGTTGATCTACTCTTGTACTACCGATATCATCAATATTAATCAAGCAGGAGTAGGGTTTTACCTCCATCGAGAGGGCCCGAACCTGGGTAAAAACATCGTGTCCCTTGTCTCCTGTTACCATCCACCTAGACGCATAGTTCGGGAACCCCTACCCGAGATCCGCCGGTTTTGACACCGACATGCGCTCTCACACACATATATAACTTCACCCTTTGAACCACCCGACGGTCATCTCCGACACCCAAACTAACGGATGTCTCTCTATCTAGCATCTCCATCTCTGTATCTATCTGTAGTTTCTCCGTCAACATTTCTTTCTCGCATGGAGTCTTGCTTCCTATCACCCACACTATATATGTCTATCCATACATATGCATTTATAGGTTGATCTCTTTTGCACAATCGTTGCGCCTCACCCCCTCCGTTCGCCATAGATGCATGCTCCAACCCACGCCACTATCTCTTAGACAAAAACACATGCTCAATTGTCGGGCCTTCTTCCCTGCATTCTCACATGCATGCATATTGTCATACCAATCCGTGTCTCCCATGTCGTTGATCTTAGGACTTATGTCTTCTTTCTTTTATCTCGATCATGCGCGCGCACACACACACACATCCCACGTATACATGTATACCTCTCACACATGCACGTTCAAGGTCTCTATGTCTCCATACGTAGTTAATTACCCTCAATCCTAACGCCACACCAAATCGTTCTCCTCTTTTGTGCACATAACTTCCACTTTGGATGGGCAAAACACACACTCACACTTAACAATCTCCTTCTATCTACCCCCTCCCCCCCCCCCCCCCGCCCCACGTGCCTCTCACTCTTCCCCTATCTTCCCGAAGCCAATAAGACCATCCCTTTGTTTAATTCCCGCCTACATGCACCATCGATATATAGTAGTCTTCCGTGGTGTCTCTCGAACAAACACGTTCTCTCGATGTTGTCTCCTCTCACGTGCATGCACCTTCTCTTCCCTCCTACGGGCATTTTCTCTCTCGCACCCCATCGTTGGTGGCCTCTGCCATACACATCGCCTCTCTATGATGAAGCCATGCACACTTAAATTACATCCGCCACAGAGGACCCCGGGAAACACACACACACACACACACACACGCGCGCGCGCGTGCACACACACACACACGCACGCACCCCCCCCACACACACTAAGACTCCATCTCACACACACACACACACACACACACACACACACACCCCCCCACACACACACACACTTAGACTCCATCTCTCTCTCTCTCTCACACACACACACACAAACTAAGACTCCATCTCTCTCTCCTCTCTCTCTCACTCACTCTCTCTCTCTCTCTCTCTCTCTCACACACACACACCACACACTAAGACTCCATCTCACACACACATGCTCTAGGCGGAGCATTTGTTCCTACCACCCTTCATCCAACCTTACCCGTATGATAAACAATCACCTTTATTTACCTGCATAACATGGACAGATTCCACTTTACTTTAGTAGTCAGCAAACTTATCATATGTATACCCTTATAAAAAAAAATGAGTTGGCGATGATGGTGTGCCTGCCATCTTATGTCTGAGACCGTATGATCTATATCTGACGGATAGGAAGCAAACTATGATAATTTTACAAAAGATACCCGCACCTCTTTCCACATAATTATCTCCCACAACCTCATTGCTCAGCAATTAAAAAAGGAATAAGTCTCTGGAACAATCTAGCATGCATGGTGGCCGCTGCCTTTGCCGGTGCAAATCCATCCCCATGCCTCTGCCCATTCCGACCACCAGTCACCACCACGCTCCACTCCTCCTCGCCTTATCTCTCATCTTTCATTTTTTCAATGACATTCTCGAGATACCAGTTTTCCGATAAAATTCTCGAGATATCATTAGTTTTTATACATGAGATTACTCCTGCATGGGTCAATCACAACAGGTGTTTTGTAAGAAAATGCATATTGATGTTCCGTGCAATGCACGAGAATCTTGATTGTAATTATATAACGCAAATCACGAGCAGGAAGTGACATTTTTTTGACACAACCACGTTAACATGGCCACGTAAATCACGAGAAGTAAGGAGAAGGGAAGCGGGCTATGGAGTAACGTTTTTTACCACAATTTCTTAGGAAACTGAGTGCAATAATTGAGTAGTTTTGCAAACTACCATTACTACTACACCTGAAACGGTTCAAAACCTATACTCCCTTGCCGGTAGCGCTTCCGCGTGAAACGGTCGATGTCGCTGGGCGTCAATGCCGCATTAATGCCCGACCAGAGCGGAGGCGACCTCTCACTGGCACCTGCTTTGAAGTGGCACGACGGCCGAGAGAGCGCCGCTTCCCGGTGCACGCGACTGCTCTGCGTCGAGATTGGCCATAGGCCCTGTTTGGATCCATGGGTTAGAGTTAGTTTGAGCTAGTTGGGGTTCAAATAGCCCTAAAGTATCCAAGCATGAGGGTTTAAATTGGAGCAAGTTGCACCGTACCCACCAAAAAAAACTATCCCACCCAAGAGGTGCTAACTGGAGATAGTTCTCATTGGGACCACTGAAAAATCACTTTTCTCTCTCCATGAAGTGAATTTATTGTCAATCTAACCCTGTCACCCAAACACCTCGTTGGCTAAAGTTAGTTCAGGGTTAGTCATGAGTTAGTCTAACCTCTAGCTAAGTTAGAGTATCAAACAGGAGTAGTATAGGACATGCAAGTTGCTCAAAGCATACGAGCAAATTAAATGCGTGAAAGGATTTTTTATTTTTGAAAGCGGAGCGTGAAAGGAATTTTTTAGAATGCTCTTGGCATGTCGCTAACATGTGATAGTTAACCGACCTCAATAGAGCGCGTAAACGCCAGCCCGCCGCACTTTCATAGAGACGAGGAGGGAGAAGCGATATAGGCTGCTGGATTACTAGAGATAGGTGTCATACGGAAGCCAAGAAATATGGTGATAGCGTGGGTTAGCCATGTACTAGTATGATGTAACTACACCGGGCTGCCGTGTTTACGTACTCTTCGATCCCTTTGTGGAGATGATTGGTTAATTTTATATCGCTGAATAATATTAAATATTATGAGTGCAGACGCTCCACCACGAGGTTCCTTGCACCACCACGAAATATGTAATGAATTTCGTCCAGTTTGTAGGAAAAGTTTTTGAAATGTAATGAATTTCATCCGGTTAATTTCATCCGGTTAATTTGAAATTTTCTTTGTTTGCATGAATTTCGTCCGGTTAGTTCATATAGTTGTCAAAAGGTATGCGGGCAGCATCGGATGGCATCCATCAGTGTCCTCGGACAGATGCCAGTGTAAATTTGAGGGCCAGCGCTGGAGATGCCCTAACTATCATGCTATAATTGCTAACAATCCTCCATTATCTGGCAGGGAACAATTATCCCTCGATCAAAATCAGATCCGCGGTGTTTCGCACTCCTCCCGTGTACGAGTGTAAACTCTTTCTTACATAAACATGGAGCAAGTGGACGGCACTGTAGCACGTCATATCACTCGAACTAGCCCGCCTAACGAGCGGGAAAGCACTGCCCTCGTCATTTTGTTCTGGATTTCTATCGATTGATCGCGCGAAAATGTTACGCTTCGCAAGTTCTAAAGGAAAATGCGGCACACTTACGACTCGTACGCGTCGCAACCCCGACAGTCCGGCTCGCACGCCTCTCACCAAAGGGGACACGCGTTGTCTTGCAATTTCACTGACATGTGGGACCCTAATTGAATAAACCGTCGATAGCCGAATCTAATCGCTCGGCGGGCGTCGGCTGAGAAGAGAGAAAAAAGGGAGGGAGAAGAGATCGCCCGCCCGCCGCGCACGGACTCCAAGAAATATGGTGATAATGTGAGGTGGGCCATGCTGGAGTCTGGACCGCTTCCGGAGCCCGCACTCACCGGCTTGGCCCCTCAAGACGCCAGCTGCCCGCTGCATGCATAGCAAGTAGTCCCCGCTTATGTGGAGGAGAGAGAGGAATTGACAAAGTCAAGGAGTATGATGGAGACAATAGCTTTCATCAAAAATAAACAATGAATACTCGTTGCTCGTCCTCTATATCGGAAAGAATACTTTCATTCGCCGACATGTGGGACGTCGACCATCCCGGTCCACACGCCATGCACAAAATTATCCTGGTCTACCCCGGTCGTATCGCAGGCCCATCCTTTCCCACCGTAAGTTGTTCGGATGAAGGAACCATCATGACTTCGTTGAATTCTGCTTCTTCAAGAAAACTTACTGTACCCGCAATACTGCTACCACACGCGAAGACTGGACGGCACTGTACCACGTCATATCACTGAAACCCACTAGGCCAAACTAGCCCGCCTAGGTCATCTATTTTGGAACGGAGGGAGTACGTCTCTGCATTGCTATGATTTTGTGTTGCACGTTCTCTGTACTTTTGCTACGATTTTCCTACCCTATGAACCAAATGAGGCCTGAATGTATGTCGACTATTGTCTGATTGATCGCTAAGCCTACAATTTTAGGAGCTAGGGCTATTGGTCGATCGACGAGGGATAAGTATAAGCGTACCACGAGCTCATCAGCCCCAACGTTTCTCTTTGGTGAGTGTTTCACAAGTACTATAGCTCGCACAGTAGCTAGCCTACTAACACCAAGAATCATCAAACAAGCCCTGCTGATATGATAAACAGTTCAAACTTATATCTAAGCATGCCATATATTACATCAAAAGCTGGTGAGGATACATCTATTTCCATAACTCGGAGAGGGTTCGCATGATTCTGTTGGAAATATGCCCTAGAGGCAATAATAGAAGGATTATTATTATATTTCTTTGTTCGTGATAATTGTCTTTTATTCATGCTATAATTGTATTATCCGGAAATCGTAATACACGTGTGAATACATAGACCACAACATGTCCCTAGTGAGCCTCTAGTTGACTAGCTCGTTGATCAGCAGAGATAGTCATGGTTTCCTGACTATGGACATTGGATGTCATTGATAACGGGATCACATCATTAGGAGAATGATGTGATGGACAAGACCCAATCCTAAGCATAGCACAAGATCGTGTAGTTCGTTTTGCTAGAGCTTTTCCAATGTCAAGTATCTTTTCCTTAGACCATGAGATCATGTAACTCCGGATACCGTAGGAGTGCTTTGGGTGTACCAAACGTCACAACGTAACTGGGTGACTATAAAGGTGCACTACAGGTATCTCTGAAAGTGTGCATTGGGTTGACATGGATCGAGGCGGGATTTGTCACTCCGTATTACGGAGAGGTATCACTGGGCCCACTCGGTAATGCATCATCATAATGAGCTCAAAGTGACCAAGTGTTTGGTCACGGGATCATGCATTACGGTACGAGTAAAGTGACTTGCCGGTAACGAGATTGAACGAGGTATTGGGATACCTACGATCGAATCTCGGGCAAGTAACATACCAATTGACAAAGGGAATTGAATACGGGGTTGCTTGAATCCTCGACATCGTGGTTATCCCGATGAGATCATCGAGGATCATGTGGGAGCCAACATGGGTATCCAGATCCCTCTGTTGGTTATTGACCGGAGATCCGTCTCAGTCATGTCTACATGTCTCTCGAACCCGTAGGGTCTACACACTTAAGGTTCGGTGACGCTAGGGTTGTATGAATATGAGTTTGCAGCAAACCGAATGTTGTTCGGAGTCCCGGATGAGATCCCGGACGTCACGAGGAGTTCGGAATGGTCCGGAGGTAAAGAATTATATATGGGAAGTCGAGTTTGACCATCGGGAAAGTTTCGGGGTTCACCGGTATTGTCTTTGGGACCATCGGAAGGGTCCCGGGGTCCACCGGTGGGGCCACCTATCCGGAGGGCCCCATGGGCTGAAGTGGGAGGGGAACCAGCCCCTGGTGGGCTGGTGCGCCCCCCCTTGGGCCCCCCTCTGCGCCTAGGTTTGGGAACCCTAGGGGAGGGGGCGCCCCACTTGCCTTGGGGGGCGCCCCACTTGCCTTGGGGGGCACTCCACCCCCTTCGCCGCCGCCCCGCCTAGGAGATCCTATCTCCTAGGGTCGGCGCCCCCCTGGGGACCCTATATATAGAGGGGGGAGGGAGGATAGCCGCACCCTTGCACTTGGCACCTCCCTTCCCCCTTTGCTACACCTCCTCCTCCCGTAGTCGCTTGGCGAAGCCCTGCCGGAACTCTGCTGCATCCACCACCACGCCGTCGTGCTGCTGGATCTTCATCAACCTCGCCCTCCTCCTTGCTGGATCAAGGCGTGGGAGACGTCATCCGCTCCGTACGTGTGTTGAACACGGAGGTGCTGTCCGTTCGGCACTTGGTCATCGGTGATTTGGATCACGACGAGTACGACTCCCTCAACCCCGTTCACTTGAACGCTTCCGCTCACGATCTAAAAAGGTATGTAGATGCACTCCTATCACTCATTGCTAGATGAACTCATAGATGGATCTTGGTGAAACCGTAGGAAATTTTTTATTTTCTGCAACGTTCCCCAACAGTGGTATTAGAGCCTGGTTTATGCGTAGTTCTCTATTGCACGAGTAGAACACAATTTGTTGTGGGCGTAGATGTTGTCAACTTTCTTGCTGCTACTAGTCTTATTTTGCTTCAGCGGTATTGTGGGATGAAGCAGCCCGGACCGACCTTACACGTACGCTTACGTGAGACAGGTTCCACCGACTGACATGCACTAGTTGCATAAGGTGGCTAGCGGGTGTCTGTCTCTCCCACTTTAGTTGGAGCGGATTCGACGAAATGGGTCCTTATGAAGGGTAAATAGAAGTTGACAAATCACGTTGTGGTTTTTCGTAGGTAAGAAAACGTTCTTGCTAGAACCCTATTGCAGCCACGTAAAAGATGCAACAACAATTAGAGGACGTCTAACTTGTTTTTGCAGCAATTGCCTTGTGATGTGATATGGCCAAAAGTTGTGATGAATGATGAATGATATATTGTGATGTATGAGATCATGTTCTTGTAATAGGAATCATGACTTGCATGTCGATGAGTATGACAACCAGCAGGAGCCATAGGAGTTGTCTTAATTATTGTATGACCTGCGTGTCATTGATTCAACGCCATGTAATTACTTTGCTTTATTGCTAAACCGTTAGCTTAATAGTTGGCGAGCAACTTCATGGAGACACGATGATGGAGATCATGATGATGGAGATCATGGTGTCATGCCGGCGACAAGATGATCATGGAGCCCCAAAGATGGAGATCAAAGGAGCTATATGATATTGGCCATATCATGTCACTACTATATAACTGCATGTGATGTTTATTATGTTTATGCATCTTGTTTACTTAGAACGACGATAGTAAATAAGATGATCCCTTATAATAATTTCAAGAAAGTGTTCTCCTAAGCTAATGCGCCGTTGCTAAAGTTAAATGCGTTTCGAAGCACCACATGATGATCGGGTGTGATAGATTCCTACGTTCACATACAACGGGTGTAAGACAGTTTTACACATGCAAAACACTTAGGTTAACTTGACGAGCCTAGCATGTACAGACATGGCCTCGGAACACAAGAGACCAAAAGGTCGAACATGAGTCGTATGGAAGATACGATCAACATGGAGAAGTTCACCGAAGATGACTAGTCCGCCTCACGTGATGATCGGACACGGCCTAGTCGACTCGGATCATGTAACACTTAGATGACTAGAGGGATGTCAAATCTGAGTGGGAGTTCATTAAATAATTTGATTAGATGAACTTAATTATCATGAACATTAGTCTAAAATCTTTGCAAAATGTCTTGTAGATCAAATGGCCAACGCTCATGTCACCATGAACTTCAACGCGTTACTAGAGAAAACCAAGCTGAAAGATGATGGCAGCAACCATTCGGACTGGGTCCGGAACCTGAGGATCATCCTCATAGCTGCCAAGAAACAATATGTCCTGGAAGCACCGCTAGGTGAAGCACCCATCCCAGAGAACCAAGACGTTATGAACGCTTGGCAGTCTCGTGCTGATGATTACTCCCTCGTTCAGTGCAGCATGCTTTACACCTTAGAACCGGGGCTCCAAAAGCGTTTTGAGCAACACGGAGCATATGAGATGTTCGAGGAGCTGAAAATGGTTTTCCAAGCTCATGCCCGGTCGAGAGATATGAAGTCTCCGACAAGTTCTATAGTTGTAAGATGGAGGAAAATAGTTACATCGGTGAGCACATACTCAAAATGTCTGGGTTGCACAACCGCCTGTCCCAAATGGACATTAACCTCCCGGACGAGGCGGTCATTGATAGAATCCTTGATCGCTCCCACCGAGCTACAAGAGCTTTGTGATGAACTACAATATGCAGGGGATGGTGAAAACTATTCCTGAAGTATTTTCAATGCTTTGAAGTCAGCAGAGGTAGAAATCAAGAAAGAACATCAAGTGTTGATGGTCAATAAAACCACTAAGTTCAAGAAGGGCAAGGGTAAGAAGAACTTCAAGAAGGACGGCAAGGATGTTGCCGCTACCAAAGAAGCTAGTTGCCAGGAAGAAGTCAAAGATTGGACCCAAGCCTGAGACTGAGTGCTTTTATTGCAAAGGGAAGGGTCACTGGAAGCGGAACTGCCCCAAATACTTAGCAGACAAGAAGGCCGGCAACACAAAAGGTATATTTGATATACATGTAATTGATGTGTACCTTACCAGTACTCGTAGTAACTCCTGGGTATTTGATACCGGTGCCGTTGCTCATATATGTAACTCACAGCAGGAGCTGCGGAATAAGCGGAGACTAGCGAAGGACGAGGTGACAATGCGTGTCGGGAATGGTTCCAAGGTCGATGTGATCGCTGTCGGCACGCTACCTCTACATTTACCTACGGGATTAGTTTTAAACCTCAATAATTGTTATTTAGTGCCAAGTTTGAGCATGAACATTGTATCAGGATCTAGTTTAATACGAGATGGATACTCATTTAAATCCGAGAATAATGGTTGTTCTATTTATATGAGAGATATGTTTTATGGTCATGCTCCGATGGTCAATGGTTTATTCTTAATGAATCTCGAACATAATATTACACATATTCATAGTGTGAATACCAAAATATGTAAAGTTGATAACGATAGTCCCACATACTTGTGGCACTGCCGCCTTGGTCACATTGGTGTCAAGCGCATGAAGAAGCTCCATGCTGATGGACTTTTAGAGTCTCTCGATTATGAATCATTTGACACATGCAAACCATGCCTTATGGGCAAAATGACCAAGACTCCGTTCTCCGGAATAATGGAGCGAGCAACCAACTTATTGGAAATCATACATACTGATGTGTGAGGTCCAATGAGTGTTGAGGCTCGCGGAGGATATCGTTATGTTCTCACTCTCATTGATGACTTGAGTAGATATGGGTATGTCTACTTGATGAAACACAAGTCTGAGACCTTTGAAAAGTTCAAGGAATTTCAGAATGAGGTAGAGAATCAACGTGACCGAAAAATAAAGTTCTTACGATCAGATCGCGGAGGAGAATATTTAAGTCACGAATTTGGTACACACTTAAGGAAATGTGGAATCGTTTCACAACTCACGCCGCCTGGAACACCTCAGCGTAACGGTGTGTCCGAACGTCGTAATCGCACTCTATTGGATATGGTGCGATCTATGATGTCTCTTATGAATTTACCTCTATCATTTTGGGGATACGCTCTAGAGACAGCTACATTCACTTTAAATAGGGCACCGTCTAAATCCGTTGAGATGACACCTTATGAATTATGGTTTGGGAAGAAACCTAAGCTGTCGTTTCTAAAAGTTTGGGGATGAGATGCTTATGTCAAGAAACTTCAACCTGAAAAGCTCGAACCCAAGTCAGAAAAATGTGTCTTCATAGGATACCCTAAGGAAACCATTGGGTATACCTTCTACCTTAGATCCGAAGGCAAGATCTTTGTTGCCAAGAACGGATCCTTTCTGGAAAAAGAGTTTCTCTCGAAAGGAGTAAGTGGGAGGAAAGTAGAACTCAATGAAGTACTACCTCTTGAACAGGAAAGTATTGCAGCTCAGGAAAATGTTCCTGTGGTGCCTACACCAACTAGAGAGGAAATTAATGATGATGATCAAGGTACTTCGGATCAAGTTGCTACTGAACTTCGTAGGTCCACAAGGACACGTTCCACACCAGAGTGGTATGGCAACCCTGTCCTGGAAATCATGTTGTTGGACAACGGTGAACCTTGAACTATGAAGAAGAAGCGATGGCGGGCGAGATTCCAACAAATGGCTTGAAGCCATGCAATCCGAGATAGGATCCATGTATGAAAACAAAGTATGGACTTTGACAGACTTGCCCGATGATCGGCGACGATAGAAAACAAATGGATCTTTAAGAAGAAGATTTGACGCAGATGGTAATGTTACCATCTATAAAGATCGACTTGTCGCTAAAGGTTATCGGCAAGTTCAAGGGGTTGACTACGATGAGACTTTCTCTCCCGTAGCGAAGCTGAAGTCCGTCCGAATCATGTTAGCAATTGTTGCATACTATGATTACGAGATATGGCAAATGGACGTCAAAACAGCATTCCTTAACGGCTATCTTAAGGAAGAACTGTATATGATGCAGCTGGAAGGTTTTGTCGACCCTAAGAATGCTAACAAGGTATGCAAGCTCCAAATGATCCATTTATGGGCTGGTTCAAGCATCTCGGAGTTGGAACATTCGCTTTGATGAGATGATCAAAGTGTTTGGGTTTAAGCAGACTTATGGAGAAGCCTGCGTTTACAAGAAAGTGAGTGGGAGCTCTGTAGCACTTCTCATATTATATGTAGATGACATACTTTTGATGGGAAATGATATAGAACTTTTGGACAGCATTAAGGTCTACTTGAATAAGAGTTTTTCAATGAAGGACCTTGGAGAAGCTGCTTATATATTAGGCATCAAGATCTATAGAGATAGATCGAGACGCCTCATAGGTCTTTCACAAAGCACATACCTTGATAAGATATTGAAGAAGTTCAAAATGGATCATTCCAAGAAAGGGTTCTTGCCTGTATTACAAGGTGTGAAATTGAGCTCGGCTCAATGTCCGACCACGACAGAAGATATAGAAGAGATGAGTGTCATCCCCTATGCATCAGCCATAGGGTCTATTATGTATGCCATGCTGTGTACTGCACTGATGTAAACCTTGCCATAAGGTTGGTAGGAAGGTACCAAAGTAATCCCGGCAAGGAACACCGGACAGCGGTCAAGAATATCCTGAAGTACACGAAAAGGACTAAGGACATGTTTCGTTTATGGAGGTGACGAAGAGCTCGTCGTAAAGGGTTACGACGACGCTTAGCTTCGACACAGATCTGGATGACTCTAAGTCACAAACCGGATACGTGTATATGTTGAATGGTGGAAGCGATGGTAGTGCATTTTACCAAGCGAGGGTCGTGGCGGGATCTACATGTGAAGCGGAGTACATGGCAGCCTCGGAGGCAGCGCATTAAGAAATTTGGGTGAAGGAGTTCATCACCGACCTAGGAGTCATACCCAATGCGTCGGGGCCGATCAAACTCTTCCGTGACAACACTGGAGCTATTGCACTTGCCAAGGAGCCCAGGTTTCACAAGAAGACCAGGCACATCAAGCGTCGCTTCAACTCCATTCGTGAAAATGTTCAAGATGGAGACATAGAAATTTGCAAAGTGCATACGGATCTGAATGTCGCAGGTCCTCTTCCGCGAGCAAAACATGATCAACACCAGAACTCTATGGGTGTTCGATTCATCACAATGTAACTAGATTATTAACTCTAGTGCAAGTGGGAGACTATTGGAAATATGCCCTAGAGGCAATAATAAAAGGATTATTATTATATTTCCTTGTTCGTGATAATTGTCTTTTATTCATGCTATAATTGTATTATCCGGAAATCGTAATACACGTGTAAATACATAGACCACAACATGTCCCTAGTGAGCCTCTAGTTAACTAGCTCGTTGATTAACAGATAGTCATGGTTTCCTGAATATGGACATTGGATGTCATTGATAACGGGATCACATCATTAGGAGAATGATGTGATGGACAAGACCCAATCCTAAGCATAGCACAAGATCGTGTAGTTCGTTTGCTAGAGCTTTTCCAATGTCAAGTATCTTTTCCTTAGACCATGAGATCGTGTAACTCCCGGATACCGTAGGACTGCTTTGGGTGTACCAAACGTCACAACGTAACTGGGTGACTATAAAGGTGCACTAGAGGTATCTCCGAAAGTGTCTGTTGGGTTGACATGGATCGAGACTGGGATTTGTCACTCCGTATTACGGAGAGGTATCACTGGGCCCACTCGGTAATGCATCATCATAATGAGCTCAACGTGACCAAGTGTTTGGTCATGGGATGATGCATTACGGCATGAGTAAAGTGACTTGCCGGTAACGAGATTGAACGAGGTATTGGGATACCAAGGATCGAATCTCGGGCAAGTAACATACCGATTGACAAAGGGAATTGAATACGGGGTTGCTTGAATCCTCGACATCGTGGTTCATCCGATGAGATCATCGAGGAGCATGTGGGAGCCAACATGGGTATCCATATCCCGTTGTTGGTTATTGACCGGAGAGCCGTCTCGGTCATGTCTACATGTCTCCCGAACCCGTAGGGTCTACACACTTAAGGTTCGGTGACACTAGGGTTGTATGAATATGAGTTTGCAGCAAACCGAATGTTGTTCGGAGTCCCGTATGAGATCCCGGACGTCACGAGGAGTTCCGGAATGGGCGGAGGTAGAGAATTATATATGGGAAGTCGAGTTTCGCCATCGGGAAAGTTTCGGGGTCCACCGGTATTGTACCGGGACCATCTAAGGGTCGAGGTCCACCGGGTGAGGCCACCTATCCAGGAGGGCCCCATGGGCTGAAGTGGGAGGGGAACCAGCCCCTGGTGGGCTGGTGCGCCCCCCCTTGGGCCCCCTTCTGCGCCTAGGGTTGGGAACCCTAGGGGAGGGGGCGCCCCACTTGCCTTGGGGGGCACTCCACCCCCCTTGGACGCCCCCCCCATAGGAGATCCTATCTCTTAGGGCCGGCGCCCCCCTGGGGACCCTATATATAGAGGGGGGGAGGGAGGGCAGCCGCACCCTTGCACTTGGCGCCTCCCTTCCCCCTTTGCTACACCTCCTCCTCCCGTAGTCGCTTGGCGAAGCCTTGCCGGAACTCTGCTACATCCACCACCACACCGTCGTGCTGCTGGATCTTCATCAACCTCTCCCTCCTCCTTGCTGGATCAAGGCGTGGGAGACGTCATCCGCTCCGTACGTGTGTTGAACGCGGAGGTGCTGTCCGTTCGGCACTTGGTCATCGGTGATTTGGATCACGATGAGTACGACTCCCTCAACCCCGTTCACTTGAACGCTTCCGCTCGCGATCTACAAAGGTATGTAGATGCACTCCTATCACTCGTTGCGAGATGAACTCATAGATGGATCTTGGTGAAACCGTTGGAAAATTTTTATTTTCTGCAACGTTCCCCAACAGATTCATCGCATGATTCACTATCAAACAAAAGTAGCAAGATCCGCCCACACAAGATAGTGCACTAGCCCTAAGATGGTTTGATAACACGCATTGTTCTGGTAATTAAACACAGGGCAATGCAAACTACCCTGAAGGATTAGCGCGACCAACTATTTCTTGTCATCGATCTCTCGGGCAATGACCACAGCACGGACATCGGCATGGGAATCGATTTCTGGGGCGATGTCCACAGGACTGACCGCGACATCGGAATCAATCTCTGGGGCGATGTCCACAGGATGGACAGCGGTATCAGAATCGATCTCCGGGGCGATGCCAACAGGACGGGCCACAACATCGGAATCATCAAGGACAACCACCGGCACCTGCACAACACTAACATATTAGCAAGCACATTGCAAATAATCAAAAAGCAAGCACATTGCAAATAATCAAAAACCACAACTATGGTAATAGGCCATTATTTTTTACCTTGTGCAGCTCACCGGGGGATCTCATCCCTCTGGGGGTCATCTCCTCGTCCTCGATGGGGGCCATCACCTTGCCAGGGGAATACTGCTTCTCAATGGAGACTATCTCCTCAAACTCGGTCTTGAGCCTCACATAGGTGGCAATCAGAGCTCCTGGGGTAGGCACGGTGGGGCCCTTGCTGTTCTTCCAACTTTCTTTGAGGAGTTTGTCCGCCAACGTCCTCAACTCTTTGGCCAGTGCTTGTTTCTTGGAGTTCTTCGTCTCCATGGGTTGGCCCGCCAACATGGTCAACTCGTTGGTCGGTGCTCGCTTCCTGGAGATCGATGTCTCCAGTTGGTTGTCCGCCGGCAACTCTTTGCCTAGTGCTCCAGGATACATCAATGAACTGAAAAACAAAAAGCAATCGAAAGGAAACCACAATCGCAATGAAAACGGGAAAAGAATAGGATGTGAGAATCGATCGGTTAGCCATAAAAAGAAGATTATTGGAATGAAAATATAGCAACATAACTGATTCGCCCACCTTTCCTTCGTCGGTAGAGAAGAAAAATGGCAGAAGTGAGTAGCACAGGTGAGGTTTTCTTCAAGAAAGGGGAGAAAGGGCTTGAACGAAGCGTTCCAATGAAATGATGGTTGCTTCGCCCGGTCAACTTGGAAGCCACCTTACCACCGCTGGTAAAGGTGTGGGTTTTGTGATATGACGGTCATGACGGCCACACCGGGGTGACAGTGAGTCTCGAGTGTAGCACCTCGCTGTGATTTGGTGGATGGCACGCGGGCCGGATGCTTTGAAATGTCATTAACTTGATTTTAGTCTCTTTAGTATTTGGATCCAAGCATGGATGAGGCTAACAAGTTTTAGTCCCACTACTTTTAGTCATGAGACTAAAACGTATCAAAGCACTCTCTCAGGCTGGTCATAGTGGGGAGTAACTTAGACTAGTGTCATGCATATGACACTAACGTAATTTACTACTCACTCCTTTCCGGTTTATAAAGATCAATTCAAAAATCTCATCAACCAAGGTAGATGGTGAGTGGTGGAATACTTTTTGTAGTTTGCAAAAGCACCCAATTAATGCTCTTGTTTTCCTAAAAAAAGTATGATTACCAATGCATTAATTGCAATGCATGCATGCATAAATTACATGCATTGGTCAATTTTCTCTTAATACTTGCATGCAATGATTTAATGCACCTTGAAATTTGAACATGTGATTGGGAACAACCAAATTGAGCCTTATAAAATGGAAAAACGAAAATTTTAAGATAAGCCCTATAAATCGCAAAGGAGGGAGTACCTCCATAGTGCAAAGTAACATAGTAGTAGTATCATAGATTGCTTCATTTATTATCTCATAGACTCATTTTGCCTCGGAAAGCGCTATGTTACAGTAACACATTATGTTACCACAAGCACCTCTTTCCTCATTAAATACTTGCCACATAAGCAAAATTGTCTTGGGATGTGTTAAGTTACTACCTAAGTTACTCCCACTATGGCTAGCCTCAATATTGTGCACCGCGACCAAGGCGGAGAGGAAAACGAGAGAACTACATGATTAATGCATGAGTTTAATTAGGGTAGTTTTGTAAAGTACGAGATACATTCCTCCAATCTCAAAATGCCTTGGTTCATGAGATTTGAGATTTGAGCCCTATAAACCGAAGGGGAGGGGTCTTGCACACGGTGTAGTCTAGTCACTTGTTTTTTTTAGCCGAAGTCTAGTCACTTGTTGAAATCTCTAAAAAGGCAAATACTCCTTTCCGGTTTACAGGTCTATACTACTCCCTCCATCTAGGTGTGTAAGTCATCTTACAAAAACCAAATATTCCCAAAACACTTAGGCGCGGTGCATTAACTTCTACCTTGTTTCTTGTTTCTTGACATACGTATCAACCAATAAGAGATGAGAGGTGTGCATGCTTTTAATGACTTACAATGGCTAGTTCATTGCATGGAATGCTATTAATTAGCAAATAAACATTGGTGACCCCAGGAGGAAACGATGCTAGGCGCGTGGACCTATGCAGAATGAGTATCAACCAATGGATAATGGAGTTTAATTGTTAAACAATAGCAATTTTGTCTCATGCAAGAGCCTGGCTAGTACTCCAAGGAACCGCACCACGCGGCGTTCAAGAATCGCCACGTTAGGTTTGCACTTGGCTCTTCGCCTCTTCGAGAAGACGAACAATGATGTTACCCCTACTTCTACAGTATCGAATCCACTGCTGCATGTCCGTCCACCTCGTGCGGGAGGGATAGCGTGTCGCGAAAGCTTCTACTTACTGCTCCTGACTTTGCGTCCATGACAGGTGGGCCCAACAGGTGGTTGGCCCACCTGTTATGCAGCCAAAGGCAGGTGTAGTTAAGGCACTGGAGCTCAGTCCGCGAGGGAGAGGGCGTCGTAGTAATCAAATATCTCAGGCGTGTACGAGTTGAAGCGACACATCAAAGCACTGCATTCGATAAAACTCTTTTTACACATTTCCAATGGGCTACTTCGTATGTAGGAGTAGACATATTCTGCTTCGTATGTACTCCCTCCGTTCCAAAATATTAGTCTTTTTAGAGATTTCACTATGAACTGGAGTACATACGAAACAAAATGAGTGAATCTACACTCTAAAATATGTCTATATACATCCGTATGTAGTTTGTAGTGGAATCCCTAAAAAGACTTACATTTAGGAACGGAGGGAGTAGTCACTTGTTGCAATATCTAAAAAGACTTATATTTGGAAACGGAGGGAGTACAACGCATGCATGCATGCCGTGACTTTCCTTTTGATACTTGCATGTGTTGATTTGATGCACCTTGCCAAATTTTGACTATAAATTTAACTAACCAAATTTTCATGCATGTCACAAAAAACCACGGGTTGTTTGGATTGTGACTATGTTTGTCTTATGTTGCCACATTATTTTTCCCACACTTGACACACTTGCCTAACCTGAGTTGCTCAAATTGTTAGACACACTTTGGCTTGCCTAAGGGAATCTTGCCACAATTTCTGTGTCTATGACATGTGGGGTTCACTGCTAATAGAAAAATTCTTGTCTTAGGTGTGGCTAATAAAAAAGACTTATATTTAGGAACTGAGGGAGTAGAAAGTATAAATAACAATGCATGTTGGGGCAACCCACGTTTCCGCTAATTTTAGCCGTGGGCTTGTTCACAATTTTTACAAGGGGGTGGTTGTTCATTTAATGGAGGGACTTGTAGTACTACCAGACTTGAACGATACAAAGTGCGACCTGGCACACCGTAACACCACTTGGAACAAGCGGGTAGCTATCTCAAAAAACAATCAACAACTAATAAAACCGCGACCTGGCATGTAAGTATAGTACACAATTTTAAATGATTGTTTTGATGGAGTGAAAAAGGAAAACTACCCCACTACTTATATATAGTCCGGAGCCTCCGCGCTTGCTTGCTAGGGCTGCTCTATTCACACACTCTCATCCTCTCGAGATATAAACAAGATAGGGGTAGTAACCCTGTCTTTCTCCCTTCAAAAAACACTGGCTTTCTATCCTAACCGCTAGTTACAGATCCGGACGTATCCCCCTCCGCAGGTGAAGGGGAGGAGGGGCAGCATTTGGACCATCGTCGACAGCTAGGGAGGAGACCCACTGCCGGCCGCACCGTTATCTCTGGCCGAGCGCCGGCACGGGAGGTCCTCCGATCCCTTCGTCATTGCCTATGGGCGGATCCGTCCTCCCGCCGCCCACCTATCCACATCCCGACAACCTTTAGGTATATCTTCGTTCGAAACCGCCTTAGCTCTACTTCCCCAGCTCGCTACGTCGCTGCAAGTGCATCATTTTCTACCTCTCAGCCCCTCTCGATCGGATGGTCCAATGTCACCTTTTTTTTCTATTGTTAGAGGTAAAGCTACTTCATGGAGTCGAATCTTGTACTCCCTCAGTCTGAAATTACTTGTCATTGAAATAAAGTGGGTGAGGGAGTCCCGGACTAGGGGGTGTCCGGATAGCCGGACTATCGTCACGGCTGGACTCCAAGACAATGAAGATACAAGATTGAAGACTTCGTCCCGTGTCCGGATGGGACTTTCCTTGGCGTGGATGGCAAGCTTGGCGATACGGATATGTAGATCTCCAACCATTGTAACCGACTCTATGTAACCCTAATCTATCCCGTGTCTATATAAACCGGAGGGTTTTAGTCCGTAGGACGAACAACAATCATACCATAGGCTAGCTTCTAGGGTTTAGCCTCCTTGATCTCGTGGTAGATCTACTCTTGTACTACCCATATCATCAATATTAATCAAGCAGGAGTAGGGTATTACCTCCATCGAGAGGGCCCGAACCTGGGTAAAAACATCGTGTCCCTTGTCTCCTGTTACCATCCGCCTAGACGCACAGTTCGGGACCCCCTACCCGAGATCTGCTGGTTTTGACACCGACATTGGTGCTTTCATTGAGAGTTCCTCTGTGCCGTCGCCATCAGGTAGGATGCCTCATCTCGTCTTTAAAGACGATACCATCGCCAAACAAGCCTTGGCCACGGGTCAGACTCTTCGGCTAGGCGGCTTTCTCATGACCGCTAGTTCGGCCGTCGCGCCGACGATGACCTCTCGAGTCATCGAAACCAATCCCCATGTTAGTTCGGAACTTGCCGAACAGTTAGATCCGATCGACCTCTCCTCCATAAACGAGCTCTTGGATCGCATCGCCTCAGGAGTCGCCACAGACACGACCGGATCGGGCCTGAAACCGATCTGAGAGATCAACTCTCCCGGGCTACCCATCATGTTGCTGTGATAGAGGAGCAATGCGGCGACTCTTCTCCTATCTTAAGGACTAGCTACGTCAGATTCCCGATCCCTCCATGCCGGATTCTGCGGAGGGACGGATGTCGATCAAGCCCTGAACTTAAAGTCGAGGCGGGTCGGACTCATTGGATAGCACTCAAAAATCCAAACTTCCGAAGTTCGAAACTTCCCGCCCTTGAGTCCTAAATTGGACGGGGTTCCGGATTTAGTGCCACCCGCCCACCCAAACATTAGCAATCTCTCTCGAATTCGGCAAGAGCCCGCCGAAACAGTACATCATTACTGGGCCAGATTCCTCCTGGTTATGAACAGGATAAAGGACTGCCGAGAGGAGGACGCAATACCAATCTTCTGCAATAATTGCATGGACAAGAGAATCCTAAACGCCATAAGTCGTCACGAAATTACACGCTTTGCTGACTTGGTGACCATCGTACAACTGTGCGATGGAGAGCGCCTGGAAAACCAAAAGGAAATTTTGGGATAATCCGGCCCCGAATACATCCCTAGTCCGGAACAAAAGGGTGCATCATTATCAAGCACCTAGGGTGAATACCAAAAAACCAAAACCCCCTAAAGGGTACAGAACCGTACTGGAGGGTTGGCTAAACGGATTCATAGCACAGAGGGCGCCACTCCAACTCATAGCCTTCGAGCATGTTGGATACTATGGCAGGTGGCCAAAAGTGGCGAAGAGCTTCTAGCTTCAGAATCCCAGCCCAAAGAACACCAAAGACGGTGTCAACGATCTTCGAGACTTTCGCATCAAATAACATGCGAAAACGACAACTCCGCAACCTTGCGAAATCTACCAAGTAGCAACAATAAATCCATGGAGTGACACAACTATTACCTTCAATGCCGCGATTTAACCTAAATTTCGAACTGCCCGGGCACCAGCCGCATTGGTCCTCAGCCCGATAGTAGACGGCTTTCGCCTTACTAAGGTACTCATGGATGGCGGCAACGGACTAAACCTCATCTATGAGGAAACCCTACGAAAAATGGAAATAGACTGGAACCGCATTGAGCGAAGCAACACAACCTTAAGAGGAATAATCCCCAGCTGGGAAGCATGATGCACATGAAAAATCACGCTGGACGTAGTGTTCGGCTCGCCGGACAATTACAGGTCCGAGGAGGTCACATTTCAAGTGGCCCCGTTCAACAGCGGATACCATGCTTTATTAGGACGAGAGGCATTCACAATTTTTCAAGCTATACCCCATTATGGGTACATGAAGCTTAAAATGCCTGGTCCCAACGGAATCATCACTCTCGCTAGTGATCCGAACATAGCACTCCACGCCGAAAATAAGACGGCCGCACTAGCCGTCGAGGCACTATCGAAGCCCTAGCGACCGAGGAACTCACCGCGATGCGCTCCACGGTGAACAGGGACGATGTGATACTTGATAAAAGATCCAAGTCCACCTCTTTTAAACCAGCGGATGAAATAGTCAAATTCCAAGTCCACCCAATGGACCCTGCAAAAACGGCCTCCATCGGGGCACAATTAAACCCTGATGTAGACGCCGCACTACGAGAATTTCTACAAGAAAACTGGGACATCTTTGCCTGGCACCCTTCAGACATGCCAGGAATCCCATCGCCACCTGGTCAAGTACAGCCTAAACATCCTAAAAGGATTCAAGCCGGTCAAATAGGCTCTTTGGCGCTTTTCCGAACCCAAGAGACAAGCCATGGGAGAGGAGCTAGCCAAACTTTTGGAGGCCGGATTCATCAGAGATATAAAACATCCGGACTGGCTAGCAAACCTGGTGATGGTACCAAAGAAGGATAAATCCTGGCGCCTATGTGTCGATTTCAAAGACCTTAATAAGGCTTGCCCAAAGGATCCCTTCCCCCTCCCTCGAATTGATCAAATCATTGACGCTATAGCAGGACACGACTCATTGTGCTTCCTCGACGCGTACTCCGGCTACCACCAAATCAAGATGGTGGAGCCAGACCAAGCTGCAACAGCATTCATCACTCCATACGGCCCGTTCTGCTTCAACACAATGCCCTTTGGGCTCAAAAACGCCGGCGCAACATATCAGCGCATGATTCAGACATGTCCGCAAACCCGGATCGGCAAAATAGTGGAAGCATATGTAGATGACGTGGTCGTCAAAACCAAGCACGCCGAAACTCTAGTAGGCGACTTGAGGCTCACATTCGACAATCTTCAAAATATGACATCAAGCTCAATCCGGAAAAATGCGTCTTGGCGTTCCGGTAGGAAAAGCTCTGGGCTTCATTGTGTCCGGTAGAGGAATTGAAGCAAACCCAGCCAAGATTCGAGCTCGACACAATTGGATATTCCAAAAGACCTCAAAAATACAAAAATTGACGGGATGCATAGCGGCTCTAAGCCGCTTTATCTCCCGCTTAGGAGAAAAAGGCATTACCTCTTTACCGCCTCCTCCGCCGCACCGAACACTTCGAGTGGGCCGGATGCCGCCATGGCCGGACTCGAATAAATAAAGGACATTTTGGCAACAAATCCGGTCCTGGCCGCATAACGATGGGCGAACCAATGCTATTATACATCGCCGCAACACATCAAGTTGTCGGTAGCGGTGCTCGTTGTCGAACGAGAACGGACGGACACCGGTTCCCTATTCAAAACCGGTTTATTATGTGTCCACTGTCCTAACTCCATGCAAGTCCCGGTACCCACACTATAAAAGATAGCATACACGGTGTTCATGGCATCCGGAAGCTGCGACACTACTTTCAAGAGTGTTCGATAACGGTAGCCTCCGAAGTACCTCTTAATGACATTATAAACAACCGCATGACGCGACGGGCCGGATTGCTAAATGGGCCATAGAGCTCCTCCCATTCGACATAACTTATAAGCCATGACGAGCTATTAAGTCACAGGTTTTGGCCGACTTCGCGGCCGAATGGACTGAAGCCGAACTCCCTAAAGAGTACAGCGCATACTCCAATTGGATCATGCACTTTGACGGCTCCAAAATGTGGCTGGCGTCGTCCTGACGTCCCCAACCGGGGACACAGTCCAATACGTCCTTCAGATAATGTATACGGATTCCAACAACGCAGCCGAATACGAGGCCCTCCTGCACGGCCTCCGGATGGCAGTCTCCATGGGCATTAAATGCCTAGAGGTGCGCGGGGATTCAAACCTTGCAATATCCCAAATAAACGGAGACTTTGACGCCAAAGATCCGAAAATGGCAGCATACCGCAATGCGGTCCTAAAAATGTCAAGACGGTTCAAGGGCTCGAATTTCATCATATAGCCCGGGATAACAACCAGGCGGCGGATATATTGGCGCGCGTCGGTGTAAAACGCGATGCGGTCCCACCCAATATCTTTTTGGAACGGCTGTTCAAGCCATCCGTACTATGGGAAGTGGAGTCCGACAATAACAATCCGGACCCAACCGCACCGCTACCGACGCCAACACTTCGATGCAACGGAGGCTCCGCCCCGAGATAACACCCTCTGCTCACGAAATAATGGCGGTTATCGCCCCATGGACGGAACCATTCCTAGCCTACCTAACTAGGCAGGAACTCCCCGAAGACCAAAATGAGGCTCGCTGCATAGTACGGCGCTCTAAAGCCTATAAAGTCCATGAGGGAGAGCTTTATAAGAAAAGCACTACCGAGTCCTTCAAAGGTGCATCTCCGAAGAGGAAGGGCGAAACCTCGTGGCTGAAATTCATGCCGGACTGGGTGGGCACCATGCCGCAGCCCGAGCCCTTGTAGGCAAGGCCTTCCGTACAGGATTTTATTGGCCGACGGCCCGGGCAGATGCGCAGGACTTAGTCCAACGATGCGTCGGTTGCCAGCTTTTTGCTAACCAAAGCCACATGACACCCACCGCCCTTAAAACTATATCCATCACCTGGCCGTTCGCGGTCTGGGGGCTTGACATGGTTGGACCCCTCAAGGGAGGAACCCACAAGCAAAAATACCTATTGGTCATGGTGGATAAATTCACCAAATGGATAGAGGCCAAACCTGTTAAAACGGCCGAATCCGGACCCGATGATAGACTTCATATCGTGGGTAGTGCACCGTTACGGTGTCCCCACAGTATCATCACCGATAATGGCACCAACTTCACGGCCGATGAGGTCAAATCATGGTGCAAAAACAAGGGCATCAAGATCGACACGCCTCGGTCTATCACCCTCAAACCAACGGCCAAGTCGAACGGGCAAATGGTCTAATAATGAGCGGCATTAAACCCAGACTAGTGCGGTCCCTCAAGGAATCTAACACGCACTGGGTTGAGGAGCTCGACTCCGTACTCTGGGGGCTGCGGACCACGCCGAATCGTACTACCGGATTCACACCATTCTTCATGGTGTACGGCGCAGAGGCAGTCTTGCCCTGCGACATAATACATGACTCACCTCGAGTGCACATGTACGAAGAAAGAGAAGCCGAGCTTGATCGGCAGGACAGTTTGGACGCATTGGAGGAGGAGCGCGGCGTGGCAAAAGCTCGTTCCGCATTCTATCAACAGCAGGCTCGAAGATATCAAAGCAGGGAAATGCGGGCCAAAGCTTATAACGTTGGCTAACTAGTTCTACGCTGCCGGACAAGAAAAAGGACAAACTCAAGCCCAAATGGGAAGGTCCCTTCATCATCGACCAGGTCGACCAGCGGAGCATACCGTCTGCGAAACGCATCGGATAACCGACTCGAGCCGAACCCATGGAACGCAGCCCGTCTACGAAGATTCTACGCCTGAGTGCCGGACTCCAAGTTCGTCTCCTTCCTCCGTCCGCATTCTTTATTTTTTGCTTTTTGCTGTCCTCTATTTCTCTCTTTCCCCCTTCTTCTTCTTGTAGCCTCTAGAGGCTCGTTTGCGCTTTTTTCGCACAAACTTGACGCACTGTCCGCGCTCATTATACCTGGGTGCTTCTTTAACAGAAGCTTATTTATACGGGCTTTCATGCCCAACACATGCGTTAAACTTCCGCATGTGCTTTTTATTCACCATTATATGCATCGATATGACTTAAGTTTTGGCCAAGCTGGGTTGCCTGGCTCCTATGCTTACCCCTACGTTCCTGATTGTTCGGCTAGGAGGTAAAGGGAGCACCTCTGCGATTGTTACTACCGGGTCAGCCAGATGTGTACCTCAGACTGGGTGAAGCCGAAAGCTAGCGTTCTTAAGGGAATATTCGGTCGGTGAACTGAAAGATGATTTTAACTATTTACACATCTGCCCCGGATGATTTTCTGCTTTATAGCAGCTTTGACATGCACTTTAGGGCATGCATCCCAAATGAAAGGAACCCTTAACGGAACTATTCTCCTGAAGATGTTTCTTACTACCCATGTAATATAACATAACTAGTTGGGCACTTGTCCGATACAGCAACAATGACCCCTACGCCTGGTCTCCATGCATACCACGATTCTTATATAACCACGAAGGTATTGGACACACTCCGGACTATTAGGTCCGGAGGTCGAGCTTAAAAGGTCCGCTACGACAAAACGATCTACAATCCGGCTAGAAGACATTCTTTCATGTCATATTTTACATAGTCAACTCGACTCATTGTATTCCTCCTCAATGCCATCTAATAGGCTATCTAATTTACAATCTTCTTGGGAATACTTGGCGGCCAATTCTACTTGGCCGTACACTAAGCTTCTGAGGATCTCCATCCCATCCTGCCCTTGAGTCCGACCTCGGCCATGTGGTTTGGGTCAGCCTTTGTGTACCGCGTCTTCACCATGGCCCGAGCCTCCTGGCGCCTTGGCTGACAGGCCGATATCTTCCATAGCGGAAGCGCCGCCGTGCTCCTTCAAGCCGCTCCGCTTGACTCCCCAATGCCTTGAGGCGGGGAGATAGATGGCCACAAGGCTTGGCCGATGCCTTTCATCACCTGCCGGACTCGTTCGTGTAGCTGACGCAATTCGGGAAGAAGATCACCCCAAGAACTGGGCATCTCCTCCTCAGTACGACCTGTGAGCAAACCTACAAATATGTTTATGTTAGTGGCCTTCCTCGCCGAACTCTTTTCAAAGTTCGCTCAAGCACTTACTGAAAATGCCGCGACGAAGCCGCCGATTCTCCTTTACGGAGTCAGCTAACTGGGCACGAACGTCCTTAGTTCCTCACCCAGCTTGGTGTTGGCATCTTGGAGGTTATTCTTCTCCTGCCGCACCCTCGTAAGCATGCTCTCGCCGGCCTTTAACCAGCGTAAGAGCTGTTTCTTGTCCGGATCTAGTCCGGCGCCATCTGCAATGTTTTTTTTTTCAGATTTACACACCCGCCGCACTTCATAAATTATTTATCTTCTGAAGCGTATATTACCAGAGGGGGTCTTTGTGGCTCCCCCCGTAGCGGCTAGTGCGGCCTCAAGTTGGGCCCTGCACTCTTCCAGCTCCTGGGACAGTCGGGTATTCTTTTCTGTAAGATCCTGCATAACAAAATGATCCTTAAATCAGTTATCCTAACTATTTTAAGTCTCGGGGGCTACTGGCATATATAACTGTCAAATTTCCTTACCCGTATGTCCTTCACATACTGCTCCGTGGCTCTGGCTAGACCATCTTGAGCGGCACAGAGGTGTGCATCTCCCGAATCAAAGGCATTCAAGACCTCTTGGGAGAAACACGCGTCACGAATAACTGTCCGGCGGCGCCTATGATTCAAGGCGCTCTCCACCTCGGAGTTGGTGGCGGACAACCTGTCGGTATCCTCTGTCGGAGGACATTCCGACGCACGTCTCGTGCTCGCCTCAGCCTCCGGACCTGGCTTTGAAGCTTGTCCGGTGAGCGCTCTTTTTCCTGAAAAGAGCATCAGCGTTAGTACGCCTTCCAGGAACCAATCTTGGGAGTATGGTGACATGCCATACCGTTGCGGTGGAGTTTCGATCCGGACCGCACTTCTTTTTAACCTGCAGGGCCATGCTGCCCCTTGTTGGCCAGCCACCGCAGGCTCGACTTCCCGCCTCGAAGGTACCCCCTGCGAAACACCATTGGTATACGGTGATCAAAAATAAGCACGGATGGGTCATTATCAGGGTTTTGGGATCTTGGTCTCGATTACACTGTAATGGAAGTATTCGGTAATCGTCGGCCGTAATGGCTACCAAAGCATTATCGATGCTAAGTTGGTAGAACACCCCGTCGATCAACTCCACCGTTATATCCAGATCCTCTTCGGAGGTCGGATCGAGGGATCGCTCCGGATCCTCGGGTTGTGGGGGCGGGCTGTGTATCTTCTCCACAGTACGGCGCAGTTCCTGTGCAAAAACCATGAAATGAGATATTAAACTCCTTCAGTGGGTTGACACGGAGGAAATCCTCCTCCTCTCCTTTGTACATGGCAGACAAGATCTTCACCAGTTCGGTGACCAATCCTGGCCCTTTGCGGCCATGGGGGGTGGCATCGTCCTCCCGCTGAAGTCACACATGGGGTGGCCTCTCAGATTGGAGCAGCTGCACTCCTCATAATGCAGATTTCCATGACTCCTGTCATGGTCGGTCCGGCATGAGCCAAGAACCTTATTCTGCTCATCAAATAACGGACATCCCGGTCATCTTCTCTCCGGGGGCTCCGAGGGCGCCAGCTTAGGCGCTTCTTCAGAGGAGCATTGCTGAACTCCGGAAGGCCGATCCTGACAGGATCCGGCACCGGGACGTCCTCCATGTAAAACCATTCCGAAGGCCAGTCTTCGGACGCCTTCTTTGGGGTTTCGGACAGGTATCCGGTCCCGGCGATGCGCCATAGCTCGGCTCCGCCCACTTGATATATTGACCCCTCATAAGAACGGGGAACTAGGCAGAATATTCTCTTCCACAGCCCGAAATGAGCCTTGACGCCCAGGAACAGTTCGCAAAGGGCCACGAAGCCCGCGATGTGCAAGATGGAGGCAGGAGTAAGATGGTGCAGTTGGAGGCCGTAGAACTCCAAGAGCCCCCGGAGAAACGGATGGATTGGAAATCCGAGTCCTCTTACTAGATAAGAGATGAAGCACACCCGCTCTCCTTTAGAGGGATCGGGACGCTCTCCGCTTGCTTTCCGCCCTTGTAGGTGGCAAGTCCGGCTCGAACCGGAACCATGAAGGCCGGAGGAGAAATCCCTTGGCTTGGAGTATAACTAGCTCGCTATGCGGGACTGAGCATCTCTCCCAATTTCCTGGTGAAATTTGGGAGCGCGAGAGGAGGAGCCGCGTCGACCGTCCATGATGGAATGGGCTTTGGTCGAGGCGCTCCGATGAAAGCTTCATAAAGGGGGATGGTGTGACTCAGATCTAGATCCTTGCCCTTTATAAGCGGCTCCTTTGCGCGGCTAGGGGAATATTGTAAAAATACCACGGCTTTTGCATTCATTCAAACATGTGGAAGATGGCCATTATTGGGCGCGAAGCCGAGGAGCGCATCATTTATCGAAGCGGACACTATTCGACAAGTATATGGAATTTGGAGAAGAACCCGCCTCGCAATGTCAAGACAATCAACGCTACCGGACTCATCGTCATTGAAGCCTGGTTCGGGGCTACCGAGGAGTCCCGGACTAGGGGTGTCTGGATAGCGGACTATCATCACGCCAGACTCCAAGACTATGAAGATACAAGATTGAAGACTTCGTCCCGTGTCCGGATGGGACTTTCCTTGGCGTGGAAGGCAAGCTTGGCAATACGGATATGTAGATCTCCTACCATTGTAACCGACTGTGTAACCCTAACCTATCCAGTGTCTATATAAACCGGAGGGTTTTAGTCCGTAGGACGAACAACAATCATACCATAGGCTAGCTTCTAGGGTTTACCTCCTTGATCTCGTGGTAGATCTACTCTTGTACTACCCATATCATCAATATTAATAAGCAGGAGTTGGGTATTACCTCCATCGAGAGGGCCTGAACCTGGGTAAAAACATCGTGTCCCTTGTCTCCTGTTACCATCCGCCTAGACGCACAGTTCGGGACCCCCTACCCGAGATCCGCCGATTTTGACACTGACAGTGGGGATGGAGGAATTTAGTATGTACATCGGACTTGGTACAAACAGGAAGGAAAGGGGAAGAAAGTAGTACAGACTGGTCATCCAATCGGTCTCTTGGTCGAAAAGGGAAATATAGGGGTAACCCTGTACACAGTAGTATGACCAGGACTAGATTTGCTATCCACACATAGGAGTAGGTGGCTAGAGTGAACAAAAATGGGACCAACCCAGATATGTTTCTTGGATGTTTGTTTCTCGGGGCAACAAACTATGAATCACCACTTTGTGCCCTAGTTTACGTACATGGTGTTGTCTTCTTTGGTGCACCTTGTCCCATGCCCTTATACCAAATATTTAGGCTCCGGTCGGAATGAAGGGGCAGAAAACATAGGTCTTGATGAAAATAGAGGAATAGGAAAGGAATGTAGGTATAAAACTATGGAACAGCGAACCGGAGGAAACTCTCAAGAGAATGTGTTCGGATGGACTACGAAATGTACAGATTTGTTTTTTTAGAGTAGCATGCTTGGCAGTATGAGATGCTATTTGTTTATTCAGCTGCACAGTGACTACTCTTGTCCTCACCGCACGTACCACACATAGGTTGATTTTTTATTCGGCAAACACAACACGACAACTTTGTCTAACGCATGGCAGTGGCGCCGCCACGGGCTTCCGCCCAAAACATGAGCAACACGTGGATGTTTCTAATCCAATGGAATCAGTACTACCAGACCAGCTTTCCTATGAAACACTATTCACCTTTCCCGTGTTCCGAACGGTTGGAAGGGGAAGAATACGGTAGGAATTGTGTTCCTACGAAAATCCTGCACCGGACACATGAACCGAACGCAGCCTTAGATGTTCTTAATATAATGTCCCTGGTAAAAATGAAGCCATGCCACTTTGTTTTTGCCTGTAATTGTTTGAGACTCGACAAGTTTAGCCAAATGTTTTTACTGTAATTGTTTGAGACTCATTTGTTTCCTCTGTGCCTTTTTGTGCAAACAGAGATATCCAATTCACACAGTTCTTTGTTGTGACCTTTTGGTGCACTGCACAAAACTCTTCTTAAAATAAGTGACTTTTGTGATGTTTAACTGGAATGTCAGATGGAACAGTTGGTTCATTTTGGTGGAACTGCACAAAGAGAGATCTGTGTTCCAATCCTCATCATCCATATTGGCGCAATAACCTTCCTTTAGGTAAGAATGATATTTAATGCATGTCTTCATCTCTATTTTCCGACTGCCATTAGAAAATAATGCTGTTTTTTACTAGTACACTTGTACTCCCTCACTGAAAAAACCAATTCTAAATTAGAAGGCCAATCATGTACTTGGTTTCACCAACTGGTGAGGAGAAAGAGAAACATAGCATGAAGAGGAAGAAGAAGAAGAATAAGCAGTGCCAAGGCGATTTTCTTTGAAGCCAGAGGCCTCGATCGAGGCTATTCAAGGGCTCGGCAGCGACTACCTTACATGTGAGACGCATCCTCCAGGGAGCCCTTCCACTTCTGCTGTCTCACTTAATTAATTAGGAGCACTTAAGTACCACTAATTTATTACTGCCTAATTTTCCTGTTGGAGTTAAACAAATCTTTAGTAGGACCCTATGCTGAATCATGTATGTGTGAATGTTTGTCTATGGAGGTGAATCATGTGGTGGAGCAGGGAGGGAATATTATTAGTGTCATGACATAATAGTGCTATTGTTTTGCATGTCAATTTATTGCCATTGGTTCAATGAGGCAATGTTTTGCGTGTGTCCATCATGAATTTGATGCTCTTGTTTGAGTAATATGCTAATGTCTTCCTATCCTTTCTCACTAAGCTAATGAAGGTTTCACGTTGTTCCTACTTGTGCAAACAGGGATCATGTTGTGCCAATCATACATTTTAGTGGAACTACACAAGACAATACAATGAATCGTATCCCAGCCCGATTGCTTTAACTCTGCTGGAAGTTCTTGATAATCTTTCGATATAATCTCAAAGACCTTTGGTAAACAAGAGTGATTTCAACCATACATTTGAAGTGCACAAAAATATATACTATTGTGTGATTCGGTGAGTGCTTTATCATCTCTTATGGGACTACATGAATAAGCTTTTTTCTCAGGTTGGTACGGGCCTAAGGCCTTCATCCATATTAGTTTGCTGTCATCTCTATTTGTATCGTGCTACTGTCATGAGAAACTCCTTTATCTTCGCACTTTTAAGTTTTGCAACCTATGATAAATGGCAATGATTTGGGTGTTGAGTTGAGCTAATTGGCACTGATTAAATAAACTAATACCTCTCTTTAAGCAAGATACTATGTTGCTAACCTCAACCTCCCACCGCTCTTTAAGCGTACGTACGAGAGAAACGCGCATCGCTCCGCCCCCAACCTCCCACCGTAACCGGCAACTCCCCGCAATTTTCCTCCCCCTCGCTTCTACCACGGTTTTTTCCGTCATGGACGGCCCAAAGAATGTCATGCAGCTGCGTCTCCGGCCCGCCTGTGACGAAAAGCCCATTTTCTGTCATGATTTTTGTCATAGAAGTAGGAGCCCACCACATCTATGATGATACCGGGTTTTGTCACAATTATCGTCATAGAAGTGTCATATGTATGACAGAAAAAATTTCGTTCGGCCCAAAATGTCACGGATGTGTCTTTTTTTGTAGTGATACTACGTTCCCCAACAGTGGCATCCGAGCCAGGTTTATGCGTAGATGTTATATGCACGAGTAGAACACAAAGAGTTGTGGGCGATAATAGTCATACTGCTTACCAGCATGTCATACTGCTTACCAGCATGTCATACTTTGATTCGGCGGTATTGTTGGATGAAGCGGCCCAAACCGACATTACATGACCGTGTTCATGAGACTGGTTCCACCGTCGTGCTTTGCACACAGGTGGCTAGTGGGTGTCCGTTTCTCCAAGCTTTAGTTGAATCGAGTGTGACTACGCCCGATCCTTGTTGGAGGTTAAAACAGCACGCTTGACGAAAAATCGTTGTGGTTTTGAGGCATAGGTAAGAATGGTTCTTGCTAAGCCCGTAGCAGCCACGTAAAATTTGCAACAACAAAGTAGAGGACGTCTAACTTGTTTTTGCAGGGCTTGTTGTGATGTGATATGGTCAAGACGTGATGACATATAAATTTTTGTATGAGATGATCATGTTTTGTACAGTTATCGGCAACTGGCAGGAGCCATATGGTTGTCGCTTTATTGTATGAAATGCAATCGCCATGTAATTGCTTTACTTTATCACTAAGCGGTAGCGATAGTCGTAGTAGCAATGTTGGCGAGACGACAACGATGCTTCGATGGAGATCAGGTGTCAAGCCGGTGACGATGGTGATCATGACGGTGCTTTGGAGATGGAGATCAAAGGCACAAGATGATGATGGCCATATCATATCAGTTATATTGATTGCATGTGATGCTTATCATGTATGCATCTTATTTTGCTTAGTACGGCGGTAGCATTATAAGATGATCTCTCACTAAATTTCAAGGTACATGTGTTCTCCCTGAGTATGCACCATTGCCACAGTTCATGAAAGGATCGAGAAGAGGTGTCTAGAGGGGGGTGTCGGTGTCAAAACCGGCGGATCTCGGGTAGGGGGTCCCGATCTGTGTGTCAAGGCTGATGGTAACAGGAAGCAAGGGACACAGATGTTTACCCAAATTCGGGCCCTCTCGATGGAGGTAAAACCCTACTTCCTGCTTGATTAATATTGATGATATGGGTAGTACAAGAGTAGATCTACCACGAGATCGTAGAGGCTAAACCCTAAGAGCTAGCCTATGATGGTATGATTGTAATTGTGATCGGCCTTCTAAGGACCAACCTCTCCGGTTTATATAGGCACCAGAGAGGGCTAGGGTTTACATGGAGTCGGTTATAAGGAAGGAAATATAATATCCGGATCACCAAGCTTGCCTTCCACGCCAAGGAAAGTCCCATCTGGACACGGGCCGAAGTCTTGAGTCTTGTATCTTCCGCTTCAATAGTACGGACGATGTACACAATTCGGCTATCTGGATACCCCCTAATCCAGGACTCCCTCAATAGCCCCTGAACCAGGCTTCAATGACGATGAGTCCGGTGCGCAGTATTGTCTTTGGCAGTGCAAGGCAGGTTCCTTCTCCGAAAACTCCAAGGTAATTATCGAACACATGAATCGTGTCCGGATCCACAAGATGGTCTTCACATGGCACCGTAGAGAGAATGATGTTTCACAAATGCAATCTGCTGACAACTTTTTAAGCGACGTGACGTGTCATTACGGTCGGGTTATTATTCGAACCGTCTTTCCACAACCAGCCACAACGCATATTGCGAGGCGGTTTCCTTGACACGCGTCTTGTCAAAGCAGATATCGTGCCCCCTTATCACGGGATTCTCATCAATACGGGTACGGGTAATACCACCACATCATTAATCGTGGCGCTTGGGAAGCAAGGGATTCCCAACGGGCAAGTGGGGAGGCGCACCGCTTTCGTCGCCTCTATAAAGGGATAAGATTTCCTCACTTTTACCCACGCCTTCTTCCTTCTTTGCCCATTCTTGCCCCCTCGAGCTCCAGCACCCAAGCCCAAGTCTCCTCCGCACAGCTAGATATGTCCGGAGTAGGAGGCAAGTGGGTGGCTTCCACCGCCAAGGAGAAGCACATGACAAATCTTCGGGCGGCCGGATACTTGGTCGCAGACATAGCGCACCGGCTACCGGACGCTAGGCAGGTCATTCCGACCCCGGGACCCCACGAGAGAGTCGTGTTCGTCGCCCACTTCATCCGTAGACTGGGGTTTCCACTTCACCCCTTCGTCCGCAGGCTCATGTTCTACTACGGGCTAGATTTCCATGATCTAGCCCCGAATTTCGTCCTCAACATCTCGGCGTTCATCATCGTATGCGAGGCCTTCCTCCGCATCCGACCTCATATCAGCCTATGGCTACAAACCTTCTGCGTGAAGCCAAAGATCGTAAGCGGCCAGAAAGCAGAGTGCGGAGGAGCCATGGTGGGCAAGATGCCTAATGTCACCTGGCTGGACAGCTCCTTTGCGGAGACCGTAAAAGGATGGCAATCGGGGTGGTTCTACATCACCGAGCCACTTGGCGCCTTGATTAGGCGTGGCCCCAGTTCCGACCCGGAACCCCCATGCGGCTCACCTCCTGGGAAAAGAAGGGCCTGTCCTGGGGCGATTCCACAGAGCTGGACAGACTCCAGACATGCATCAAAAGCATGAGGGACATGAACATCAAGCTTGTCAACATGATCCAGGTCATGCTCGTTCGCCAGATCCTGCCCTGCCAAAGGTGGGCAGTTAATCTGTGGGAGTTCGTCCCGGCTGAACACCAGACGCTCTAGAAGCTCTACAACATGACGCACAAAGGTGCATGGAAGGTGCTGTTCAAGGCCTCCGAAGTACCTCCTCCCACATCCGAGGACCACGGGCTTCACGCCGCGCGGGCTCCTAGTCAGGTGAGTTCTCAGAACGCCACCGGACCAAGTTTTTCCCAATATATTCATGGAAGTCCCTTAAGTAATCATGCATATTTGCCTCAGGACTACGTGGAGACAGCAGAGCAGGTCTACTGTCCGGCTCCGCTGCCAGAAGGCCCAGCGGATGCTCTCCTGACGGAGATGTTGGTCCCGACACCGTACAAGGTGCCGGAGAAGAAGGCCCCGGGGACCCGAAAGGGTCTCCGTCCTAAGGTTGTGCCAGAAGCCTCGTCCGAAGACGACAAGGCGCACTCCTCTCCCGAAGAGGAGGAAGAAGAAGAAGAAGAAGAAGAAGAAGAAGCCGCCCCATCCAGAAAGGATGAAAGGCTTGAGGGGACGGGCCGTGGGGCCGGGAGAGGCCCTCGACGCAAGGCCATCATACCCACGTCGTCCGACGCATTTAAACAGATTCTTCCAGCGAGGCGGGAAGCAAGAAGAAACTCCACCTCCCGTCTTTGGGGAGGAGAAAAAGAGGAAAACCGCCCCGGAAGGGGAGGATGGGACGTCCAAGAAGGGAAAGACGTCCCTTCCAGACTACTCCACCACGGCCGCTCATAGCGAGGAAGGGTGGCTGCCCAGGGGGAAGCCCCTGGCGCGATCGTAAGTATCCGCACTCTACCGTGATTTTTACTTCATAATTGTTTAATAACGCCGAACATTGATGCAGTCCGGCCCGGGCTCATCCAGAGGTGTCGTCTTCGGATGGGTCTCTGAGCGCTTCAGAGATGAACTCGCTCACGACGGCCACCACTCCTCAGCCTGCGGATGACATGGAGGTGTTGTCCCGAAGGTTCGCCGAACAGGGGGAGGTGACCCTGGAGATGCCCCAAGGCGGACCTCCAAATGTCGGACACGCGGGGTTCAAAATCCCCGCGGATCGCGTCGACGGGAGCCGCAACGAGGCGGACTGTCGACCAAACACTGCTCCGGAACCTCTGATGGTTCCGGACTTAGGCGGGCAGCCCCTCGTTAGGGAGGGTGAGCCGCCCGTGCCGTGGACTTCCGTCGCATCAACGGCGCCGAATAGTCTGATGGAAGCGCTCCGAGGCGCTTCCATAGAAGAAGAGCACCGTACTCTTATGAGTGCGGTGATTCAACAGGTTATGTCCGCCAAAAACGGACTAACCGAAGCCTGCACAAGCCTCCTGACGGGCTTTGAGGTAAGTAATAAAAATGTATGAAATTACCACCCGATAGGTAGTAGCCCCTAATACTCTGGTTGGTGTTCAGAAAGAAAAGCCAAACGGAGGGTCAATTACAATCCGTAGGAGTCTAAAAAGTGTTTATGTCCATAAGCAGGCCGTGCTGCTTGCCGCTGCTGCCCGTACTGCCGAAGTTGCCGAACTAAAGCGGGATCTGGAGCAGGCGCAGGGAGAGCTCGGCCTCACGAAGAGGCAGCTCGAGGAGAATAAAGGTAAGCAATTCCCCTATTGTATGTATTTAAAGATAGGCAAAATTTGTCAGTCTAACGCCAAAGCGTCGTGACTGTGTAACAGGGGCCACCGCCGAAGTGGCGTCCCTGAAGAAAGCGCTGTCTGAGGCCGAAGAAAAAGCGGCCTTGGAACGCAAGGAGCGAAAAAAGCAAACTGCTAGAGTGGGCGAGGTACAGCAAGAGCTCCAGGACCTCGGCAAGAAGTGCGAGTCCGTGGAGCATAATCTGAAGATGAAGGAGGCCGAGCTTTTGAAGACCCTTGTAAGTTTGAAGGATGCCAAGGCCGAAGTCGAGAAAGCACAGAAGGAGATCTAGGAGGCCGAAAAGATAGCAGCGGGTAAGAAATTCTTTATGCAAAGCAAACATGTGGAGGAGGCGTTTCTTTTACTTACTTGAATACGGAGCTCTCCAGGGGCGTTTGCAGATCTGCCACGCAGTGTCTCAGACGCTGCGGAGTTCTACCGTGCCCAGGATGGGAGCTCAATGGAGAAGCTGTTCTGGTCCAAGTATGCTGGGGCCGTTCATCCGATGCCTCTGAGCGACCAACTGAAGCAGTTGATCGAACTCCACAGAGCGGCCGAACTGGCTATGAAGGACTTCATAGTCAGGATGTGGCCTGGTGAGCTTACCTTGAAAGAGCTACTTTGGCCTGATCCAGAGGATGGTGGATGCCTGCCCGCGGCTTGAAGTGATCAAGTGATCCGTTTGCATCGAAGGTGCCCGTCGAGCCTTTGCCCGCGTCAAGGTGCATTGGGGCAAGCTGGATGCGGAAAAGCTGGTCAAGGACGGGCCGCCGGAGGGCAAGGCGCATCGCCATCCCGAGATGTACTACGATGGCGTGATGAAGGGTGCTCGTCTCGTCGCGGATGAGTGTACCAAGGACGCCATTTTGGAATGAGTTCACTTCTGTCATGTTGTAATTTAAAGACGAAGTTACTTGCGCTATGTAGCGCTTTTGTTATTTAAAATACTACCTTCTGTGCGGCTGTTTATAAAATTATGAAAGTAGGCCAGTCGTCGGCTTCCTCCCCCACATAACTAGTACTGGGGTGTTCGTGGAAAACCCGGACACTCTTTATCCAAATGTTTGGTCCCTTAAGGAGGTGTCCGGCGCAGAAAACAAGGCAATCGGACTATGTGGCTTTATAACTTTCACTTAGCCATAGAAGTCTACAATTTTAAATTTCGGCGAAGCCCCTAGAATCCGGAAGGCCGAATCGGGGCGCTATACACGCCTAGATCGGACGAAGCCGATTTATCGCCTAAAGCGGAAAATCTTTAAGGATTTTAAAACCTCTCGAACAGCGACCAGCTCTCGCCACATCATGCAGGTCAGTTTTCGGCTTTCTCTACAGAGGTGCTCGTCCGGAAAAACCGGGACACAATCGCGGTAGTTCTCCCTACGCTACCTTAGCCGATATAATGGAACATAAGGCACCAAAACAAGGGAGCCGGGCTATCCCAACTGTAGACCCAAGACATGATTCAGAGCTGATGCATATAGTGTTATAAGTTCGGGGTGCCGCACTGTTGAAAGTGATCGGACTTTATTTGCCATATTACGGGGCGCCATGGGAAGCCCCTAGCAAACCGACCGCACCAAGGTGTATGGATGCAATATCAAATAAACATTTATAAGAGAAAAAATGCTCAGATAAGAACAATAAGCTCCCATTGACGAAAAATACGTTTAAGCGTACATTTGCAATGGATGCATTAAGCAGAGAAAAAAATAGGACTATTTGACATGTCCTATCTAGGGGCAGGCTGTGTTCAGATAGATAAAGCAGGTATAATGATCGTAAATAGATTCCACCTGGGTATTTCCTTCTGTGCACAACGTATGTTGCCTCCTTGGATGTCTCTCCCCTATAGGTCCGGCAATTCGGCTCTTTTGAGGATGTTGCGCCAACGCGGTGTCCTGAAAGGTAAGAGGGAAAGAGAATGAAAGTATTTGGCGGTTACCCGCACTATTGACTGAGGCGTTGATGCGCCTCCGCCTATGCCCATGGTATTGTAAGTGCGTAATTGTGTGCGCGTGGCACGAATGCTGCTTTGATGGGGCTTAAGTGGAGGCCGGACTGCTAGTCGCGCTCTTGGCGTGCCTGATGATCGTGTTGCAGGGTGATCCGGACTCGCTTGACTCTGCGCGAAGTTGTTGTCGCCGGATTGGTTTGTCGGAGAAGTCCGCATTGTAGTTCCGCCGCAAGGGCTGCGGTATGTTCTTTTGTTCGTAGAGAGCGGTCCATATTTCCGTTCACCGTTATGACCCGGCGTGGTCCTGGCATCTTGAGCTTGAGGTATGCGTAATGTGGTACCGCATTGAATCTAGCGAATGCGGTTCATCCGAGCAGTGCATGGTAACCACTGCGGAAAGGGACGATGTCGAAGATTAAATCTTCGCTTTGGAAGTTATCCGGAGATCCGAAGACCACTTCCAATGTTATGGAGCCTGTACAGCGGGCCTCTACTCCAGGAATTACACCTTTAAAGGTGGTTTTAGTGAGCTTGATCCTTGAAGGGTCAATGCCCATTTTGCGCACTGTGTCCTGATAAAGCAGGTTCAGGCTGCTGCCACCGTCCATAAGGACGCGTGTGAGGTGGAATCCATCAATGATAGGGTCTAGGACCAATGCGGCTGAGCCGCCGTGACGGATGCTAGTAGGGTGATCCCTGCGATCAAAGGTGATCGGACAAGCTGACCATGGGTTGAATTTGGGGGCGACTGGCTCCATCGCATAGACGTCCCTCAGTGCCCGCTTCCGTTCCTGCTTGGGGATGTGCGTGGCATAGATCATGTTGACCGTTTTCACATGGGGGGGGGGGGATTTCTTCTGTCCCCTCGTCATCGTTGCTGTGCAGCCCCTTGTCCTTGTCCTCGGTGTTTATCTTGCCGGCCTGTTTGAATACCCAGCAATCTCTATTGGTGTGGTTGGCTGGCTTGTCCGGGGTGCCATGAATTTGGCACGAGCGCTCCAGTATGCGGTCCAGACTGGACGGTCCCTGATTATTTCTTTTGAACGGCTTCTTCCGCTGACCGGGCTTGGATCCGCTGAATCCGGCGTTGACTGCCGTGTCTTCAGTGCTGTCGCCGTTGTTCCGTCTCTTATGTCTGTTACGCCGTGGCTTGCCGTTATTGTCGCGGCCATCCGAATTGCCAGAATGTGGCGTAGTGCTACTGCGAGCCAACCAACTGTCCTCGCCCGCGCAAAAGCGGGTCATTAGTGTTGTGAGAGCTGCCATGAACTTGCGCTTTTCCTGGCCGAGGTGTCGAGCGAGCCACTCGTCACGGATATTATGCTTAAAATCCGCCAGGGCTTCGACGTCCGAACAATCGACTATTTGGTTCTTTTTAGTTAGGAACCGAGTCCAGAATTTCCTGGCTGACTCTCTGGGCTGTTGAGTAATGTGGCTCAAGTCATCAACGTCAGGTGGTCGCACGTATGTGCCCTGGAAGTTGTCGAGGAATGCATCTTCCAGGTTTTCCCAGCTGCCAATGGAATTTGCTGGCAGGCTGTTTAACCAGTGTCGGGCTGGTCCTTTGAGCTTAAGGGGAAGATACTTGATGGCGTGCAGATCGTCTCCGCGGGCCATGTGGATATGGAGAAGAAAATCTTCGATCCATGCTGCGGGGTCTGTTGTGCCATCGTATGATTCGATGTTTACGGGTTTGAACCCTTCTGGGAATTCATGATCCATTACTTCGTTAGTGAAGCAGAGGGTCTTGTGGCGCCTACATGCGGGCTATGTGGCTACGCAGGTCGAATTGCTCTGGGTGGCTATGTTCGGCCCGGCCGGACTTGTTGAAGGTGTATCCGGCGTGACGGTCCTCGTCGCGTGCCGAGGCGCGCCCCCGCGATCCGTAGATCGATCTTGGCTGTCCTGCTTTGTTGCCCCGGGCCATAGTATGTTGGCGCGGGGGTGTTGGCTGGTATGCGGACTGGTATATCGTTTTATCCCGACCACGAGGTGGCCGGTAAGCCGTGTGGTGCTCGAGTTCGTATTCCTCGGCTGCCAGGACTTCAGTCCATCTGTCTGTGAGCAGGTCTTGATCAGCTTGGAGCTGCTGCTGCTTCTTTTGAGCTCCTCCCAAAGGGCTATAAGCCGATGCTTGAAGCGCTCTGCTCTCACGGGATCCTCGAGCACGCCCGAACTTCGTCGTCGCGAAGGCTAATCTCGTCTTCGGAGGGGTATGTAGTTGTCCTCCTCCGGGTATTCGTCATCGCTTTGTTCTTACAGGCTGACCTGCTCATCCTCCTGCTCGGCCTGCTTCAAGGCGGGCTGATCAGGGTTGTATTCTTCTTCGGCACCATTCGGATTGTTTTCGCTCCTGGGCCGGTATTGCTGTGGCGGGGCTTGGAGTGGCGCCGACGACGCCCATTCTTTGCTTTTTTTCCTGAGGTTTTATCCTCCGTTGCCTCATCGCCATTTGTTTCCTTCGGAGTATCCACCATATATATATATATCATAAGAAGAGGTGGCTGTCCATCGCCAAGTGAGCGGTGGTTCACGTTCTGCTCCTGCATCATTGTCTATACCGTCGATGTCTTCAGAGTCGAAGTTCAGTACCTCGGTTAAATCATCAACCATGGTGATGAAGTGGGTGGTGGGTGGGCAACGAATTCCTTCGTCGCCTGCCTCCCACTCGAGCCGGACATAGTTCGGCTAAGAGCCTCCGACAAAGAGAGAGACTTTAATGAGTCCAGCATGTCGCCAAAGGGCGAGTGCTGGAAGATATCCGCAGCGGCGAACTCCATTACCGGAGCCCATCCTGGCCCGACGGGCTCGGGAGTGCGCGGACTGGAACCAACGTCCGGATACGAATCCGGGGGTTCAGAGTCACAAGCCATCGCAGAGGTAAGGCCCGTGTTCGGCTCCACCACCGATGGGTGTGCGACCTGGGGGCGGGGTCCATCCCTCCGTCCTTAGGCAGCGCAGCCTGCTCCGGATCTAGGTCCGGGGATACTACGGGGGCGATACCCTGAGCATCGTCCGACGGCAGGTCTAAGCCGTGCTCGTCGTGACTGTCCGGTGCTCCTGGCATAGGCCGAAATCCATCGAAGATCAAGTCCCTGTGGATGTCCGCCGTGTAGTTCAGGTTTCCGAACCTGACCTGGTGGCCAGGGGCGTAGCTGTCGATCTGCTCCATACGGCCAAGCGAGTTGGGCCGCAGTGCGAAGCCGCCGAACACGAAGATCTGTTCGTGGAGGAAAGTCTCGCCCTGGACAGCGTCGTTGATGATGATTGAAGGGACCATCGAGCCTGACAGCGACGGCACAGAGGAACTCTCAATGAAAGCATCAATGTCGGTGTCAAAACCGGCGGATCACGGGTAGGGGGTCCTGATCTTTGCGTCAAGGCTGATGGTAACAGGAAGCAAGGGACACAGATGTTTACCCAGGTTAGGGCCCTCTCGATGGAGGTAAAACCCTACTTCCTACTTGATTAATATTGATGATATGGGTAGTACAAGAGTAGATCTACCACGAGATCGTAGAGGCTAAACCCTAAGAGCTAGCCTATGATGGTATGATTTTAATTGTGATCGGCCTTGTAAGGACCAACCTCTCCGGTTTATATAGGCACCGGAGAGGGCTAGGGTGTACATGGAGTCGGCTACAAGGAAGGAAATATAATATCCAGATCGCCAAGCTTGCCTTCCACGCCAAGGAAAGACCCATCCGGACACGGGCCGAAGTCTTGAGTCTTGTATCTTCACGCTTCAATAGTCCGGACGATGTACACAGTCCGGCTGTCCGGATACCCCCTAATCCAGGACTCCCTCAGGGGGTGAATAGACTCTAAATAAGAAAAGTTGCAGTTTTTAAATTCTTTAAGTTGAAGTGGAGTTTTGGCACAAGTTTAAGCATCCACAATACATATCAAGCAAGCATGACAAGAGTATATGAGCAGCGGAAAGTAAAGCATGCAAGTTGCAAGAATGTAAAGGGATGGGATTGGAGTGTGCAAACGCAATTTGGAGACACGGAGATTTTTTATCCGTGGTTCCGATAGGTGGTGCTATCGTACATCCATGTCAATGGAGACTTCAACCCATGAAGGGTAATGGTTGCGCGAGTCCACGGAGGGCTCCACCCACAAAGGGTCCACGAAGAAGCAACCTTGTCTATCCCACCATGGTAAATGCAGCACACGAAGACTTGCCTCACTCGGGTAGATCTTCACGGAGTAGGCGATCTCCTTGCCCTTACAAACTCCTTGGTTCAACTCCACAATCTTGACGGAGGCTCCCAAGTGACACCTAGCCAATCTGGGAGACACCACTCTCCAAGAGGTAACAAATGGTGTGTTGATGATGAACTCCTTGCTCTTGTGCTTCAAATGATAGACTCGCCAACACTCAACTCTCTCTCATAGGATTGTATTTGGTGGAAAGATGATTTGAGTGGAAAGATGATTTGAGTGGAAAGAAACTTGGGGAAGGCTAGAGATCAAGATTTATGTGGTTGGAATGGAATATCTTGCCATCAGGGTTAGGGCATAACGTAATCTCGGTGAGACTGATTTTGGTAATAGACTAACCAGAGAGTTGGTCAGGCAAACTCGGTGGGACCGATTCGCTCATCTCGGTTGGACCGAAACATTACAAAAGGGTGACAGAGAGTTTGCATTGCAATCTCGATGGGACCGATTGCATATTTCGGTGAGACCAAAATTATTGCAATAGGCAACAGAGAGTTTGCAATCCCATCTCGGTGATACCGAGATCCCTATCGGTGAGACCGAGTTGATTAGGGTTTCTGGCAGTGTCTATGTCAAGTGAACTCGGTGGCGCCGGATAGAAAGTTTCGGTGGGGCCGGATTTGACTTTTGGTTTGGGACATATGTGGATGTGAGAAAGTGGTTGAGGGCTTTGGAGCATATCACTAAGCACTTTGAGCAAGTAAGCCATTAAGCAACACCTCATCCCCTCTTAATAGTATTGGCTTTCCTGTGGACTCAATGTAATCTTGGATCACTAAAATAGAAAATGTAGAGTCCTGAGCTTTGAGCTTGAGCCAATCCTTTGTCCTCAGCATCTTCAAGGGGTTCCACATCCTCTAGTCCATGCCACTCCATTGTTGAACTTATCTGAAACATACTAGGTAGAAGCATTAGTCCAACAAGAGATATGTTGACATTAATTACCAAAATCACCCAGGGAGCACTTGTTCTTTCAATCTCCCCCTTTTTTGTAATTGATGACAACATACATCAAAGCTTTAGATAAAGATATAGAGAATAACAAGTAAAGCTTTGGAAAGACATGTAACATGCATAGGCTCCACTTACATGTATGCAATCATGTAAATACGGAATATAGGAGCATGTGAATGCATAAGCATGACAGAGTAAGCAATGTGTTACATGTATCTTGGCTATATGCATCACAGCAAATGATGTGAATATAGGAAATGTACCTTCATGCTCATGAGTCCTTCTTGCAAACAGTATGTACATCAGCCAGTGCCATAGCTGTAGGGGGGCCAGGGTGGTCCATGGACCACCGTGGAATTTGGCCCATTAGTTTAGTACTTCTTTGAAAAAAAGTAAACATACCCAGGCCCAAATTAGGTCTTAGCCCATGTACGCGTGTATGTACGCTGATTCCCAACACCCCGTCGTCTCCTTTTCCTCTGGTGATCTGGTCTCTAGAAGTCTGAAAGACTGAAACCAAGCGCCATCGCCCAGTATAAGGCCGGCACTCCGGCAGGGCACAAATGACGGCAGACAGCGGCCAGCAAAGGACGCCAGCGTCCAGCGGCCGATGAAGGAAGCGCGCACGCACACATAGGTACAGCCCCGTGCAGTGCGCACTAGTTGTTTTCTTTTCTACTTCAATTCAGAGTAAGGTTTTTGTTCTTCTCTAATTCAAAGCACAATTTCCTTTTGCTATGAAGCACGCACACGAATGTAGGCTTGAACATGAATTTTAACATTGTTTGATAGACCTTATTGATATGTGCTTTGGATATATTCTATGTGTATATGTTAGATTTGATAAATTTGTGGTGTAATTTTTTTGGTGCCAATTGGACCACCCTGACATAAAATCTTGGCTACGCCACTGACATCAGCAAGAGATCCTCATACACATGACTGTGATGCATATACTTACCTTGTGGTCTTGAGTTGGCTTAGAAAGGAATGAACCTGAGTAAACAAGGTTAGATAACACAGATACACCTACTAGCCAGAGCAAACAAAAGAAACCACAAGAGTACCAAGGCGGGATGACATGTAGAGTGAGTCTTGAGTACCCCAATGGATATAAACATGTCCCCAAAGGTAAAGATGTGCAATAAATTCAAGGATTTCCTTCCCTTAGATGTCTTGCTCCCCACAGATGTAGCATGGGATCTTTGGGAGAAGATAGGGAACAGAAAATCAGAGCGAAGAAAAGAGCCAGAGCTAAATGCAAACAATCAAATATGAACATGTCTTTCCCCTCTTAAAGACATGTGACTTCTCTCCTCTTGAACACCAAGCATCTGGGGTCTTTGATGTGATACTTCTTTCTCATTGAAGAACTCTCTCCCCCTGAGTATTCTCTCTCCCCCTATAGAACTATAGAAATGATCAAGCTTTGATGTGCTCTCTCCCCCTTTGACATCAATTTCCAAGAAGGGCTCTTCTGGATGTTTGTTGCAAATGGGTTTGTTCCTTGAGTCATAAAGCAAAGCAGCAAGTCGAATGTGATGCTGGTAGAGGACAAGAATCATTGAGTGGAGCTAGAGCAAAAAGAATGTAGGAACAAGTGGCAAGTTGTCTTTCCTGTAGTGCAATCGGTGGCACCGAGTTGTGTGCTTCAGTTGCACCGAAAAGGGTTCGGTTGGACCGAAAACAACAAACTTTTGTGATCGAGTTCATCGCAGATAAAACACTTGTCACCTCAGCTCACTAGGCAAATAAAATCTCACAAGGATTTGCAAGGAATTAGCTGAAAGATTTGCAATGAATTGGATGCAGGGAATGCAGAACGGAACAAAGAAAATCTAGATGAAGTTTTCTTTTTTTTTTTGATAAAGAAGAGGGAATAAATATGCAAAGGACAATATGCAAAAACTCAAAGAAACACTAGAGAACTTCATCTAGAATTGGGCGGTGACAAAGTCACCTATGTTAGAGTATATTGACTTAGAAGTCAAGTGAGATCACTTGATCATAGGTCATACTCATCGTTTAAGCTCAAAATGGGGTTACCATTTTTCGATTAAGCATCTTGATGTATTCACATCTTGTTGAGTTGCTTTGACCCATGACTTGGAGCAGAGCTTCTCTAAGATGGAATAACATACCTTGGGTGGTGGTGTTGATCTTGATCATGTAGTTGAACTTGTGTGGGTTGCTCAAGGTTGATGTAGCTCATCAAGAGTTGGGAGCACCACTTGGAATTTGAGTTCATCTACCTACATGGGTTAGTCTTGCAAGGAAGAGCACTTGTGTATCCAAAATGACAATCATAAGACTTAATATAGAATTGTCAAAGGATATGTTTGAAGGGTTTCGTGCTTCCTTGTCTTCAACCACCATTGTGTAGAGACTTGATGATGTAGAAATTGCTCAAGATGTGAGTGGGTTGCAATCTCATAGATTTAGATTCATCCAAGTACCTACAAGGGTTAGATAGCATGCAAGGGTGCAAATATATCCAAGACATATAAGTAGCAACATGAAAGAAATATCAAGGATTAGTCAAAGGGACATGCCTTGCATGTATCCAAATGGAGTTCCTACTCCAAGTTTGAAGCATCAATTATGTTCAATTCACCTCTCAAACGGCAAAAGATTTTCTCATCAAGCGGTTTGGTGAATATATCCGCCAATTGCTTATCGGTATGAACATGCTTAAGATCACTGTCTCCTTTAGCAACATGATCTCGAATGAAATGATGACGAACTTCAATATGCTTAGTTCGAGAATGTTGCACGGGATTGTGAGCAATCTTAATAGCACTCTCATTGTCACAAAGCAATGGAACATGTTTCACATATATCCCATAATCCTTAAGAGTTTGGGTCATCCAAAGTAATTGAGCACAACATGAACCGGCGGCAATGTATTACCTTGGCGGTGGATAAGGATACTGAGCTTTGTTTCTTGGAGGACCAAGACACAAGAGATCTACCAAGAAATTGACATGTACCGAAGTGGACTTTCTATCAACCTTGTCTACGGCATAGTCCGAAGTCGGAATAGCCAATAAGATCAAAAGACGACCTCTTAGGATACCAAATGCCAAAATTTGGTGTGTGTATTAAGTATCTCACTATCCTTTTCACAGCCTTAAGATGACATTCTTTGGGGGCCGCTTGATATTGTGCACACATGCACACACTTAGCATAATATCGGGACGAGAGGCACATAGATATAACAATGAACCGATCATAGAGCGGTAAACCTTTTGATCAACCGGTTCACCATCTTTGGTCAAATTGAGATGTCCACTAGTAGGCATGGGTGTAGTCATACCTTTGCATTCTTGCATATTGAACTTCTTGAATAAGTCCTTGGTGTACTTTGTTTGAGAAACAAAGGTACCTTCCTTAGTTTTCTTTATTTGGAAAGCAAGAAAGAATTTGAGTTCACTCATCATAGACATCTCAAACTTTTCCGACATTAGCTTTCCAAACTTCTCACTGAAATGAGGGTTAGTCTAACCAAATATAATATCATCAACATAAATTTGGCACACAAATAGTTCTCCATTAATCCTTTTAGTAAAAAAGAGTAGAATCTATTTTTCCAATTTCAAAGCCTTTTTCATTAAGGAACTTGGTCAAGCATTTATGCCATGCTCTAGGAGCTTGTTTAAGACCATAAAGAGCTTTGTGAAGTTTGTAAACATGATTAGGTTTCTTAGGATTGACAAAGCCGGGAGGTTTCTTAACATAAACTTCCTCCTCTATTTCACCATTTAGAAAAGCACTTTTAATGTCCATTTGGTACAAGGTGATATCATGGTGATTAGCATAAGCAAGTAGGATGCGAATGGACTCAAGTCTAGCAACGAGGGCATATGTCTCACCATAGTCCATACCGTCGACTTGAGTGTAGCCTTGGGCGACTAGACGAGCTTTGTTGCGGATAACTTGACCATCTTCATCTTGCTTATTGCGGAACACCCATTTGGTACCGATGATGTTGTGGTTGTTGTCGGGCTTCTCGACCAATGTCCACACTTGATTTCCCTCAAAGTTGTGTAGCTCTTCATGCATGGATTTTATCCAATCCGGATCTTCCAATGCTTCTTCAACCTTCATAGGTTCAATGCTAGAGATGAATGAATAATGTTCACAAAAATTAGCCAAACGAGTTTTAGAGCGAGTGATTCTCCCGGTTTGGATATCATTGTATATTTGCTCGACGGGATGGTCTTTGGCGACTCTTGCTCAAACTCGTGGGAGCTTTTGCTTGGTTCGGGGTGGAACATCCTCTTCATCTTGCTCTTCTCCTTGGCCTTCTTCATTGTTGACGTTGTCGTACTCTTGTCATGGTGGAGAAGGAGGTTGTTGGTGTTCATCTTGGTGTACTTCCTCGTTTTCTTTGTCTTGGTGTGTCCCACTTTTCGATGCTTCCGTATCAACTCTTGGTTCACCTTGTCGTGAGGTGGAAGCTTCCACTTGGAAAAACGAGGTACTCTCCTTCACCTCCGTTGGACGAATTTTGCCAATAGACAAGTCTTGGATTGCTTCTGAAGGGTCTTTGTCTCCTACATGAATTGGCAATTGCTCTACTTGCGAGCCGTTAGATTCATCAAACTTCACATCTACCGTCTCTTCAACCTTTCGGGTGAAATTGTTGTAGACACGGTAAGTGTGAGAGTTTGAGCCATAACCAAGTAGGAAACCTTCATGAGATTTAGGAGCAAATTTAGAATGATGATGCTTATCAAGAATGTATCACTTTGAGCCGAATACTCGAAAGTATCCAACTTGGGGTTTGTTACCGGTGAGGAGCTCGTATGCCGTCTTGCCGAGTAGCTTGTGAAGATACAAGCAATTTGTTGCATGGCAAGCTGTCTCAAACGCTTCCGCCCAAAAGTGTTTTGGGGTCTTGTACTCATCAAGCATCGTTCTTGCCATCTCAATAAGAGTCCGGTTCTTCCTATCAACAACTCCATTTTGTTGAGGTGTGTACATGGCCGAGAACTCGTGTGAAATCCCCTCTTCGTCAAGAAAATTATCCACATTTGCGTTCTTGAACTCCGTTCTGTTGTCGCTCCGAACCTTCTTGATTTTCACTTCAAATTGATTTTGGGCCTTCCTAGCGAAGTTTTTGAAGATCTTTTGGACCTGCATTTATCATCTAGAAAGAACACCCACGTAAATCTTGAAAAATCATCGACTATGACTAGACAAAATGAGTTACCACCGAGACTCTTGTAGGCATTGGGACCAAAGAGATCCAAGTGAAGTAGCTCGAGCAGTCTTCTCGTGGTCATGATGTTCTTCATGGGGTGACTCCCTCCAACTTGTTTTCCTGCTTGACAAGCACTACAAAGTCTACCCTTGTCAAATATAACATCTTTTACTCCAAGGATATGATCACCTTTAATAAGCTTATCAAGATTTCGCATGCCCACATGACCTAGCCTTCTATGCCACAACCAGCCTTTAGAGGATTTAGCAATTAAGCAAGTTCTAGGTTGAGCCTTTTTAGTGAAATCAACAATATAAAGATCACCTCTCATTATCTTTGGTAAAGACCATTTTATGATTGTCTCTCTGAAACACTTGGCAATCTACTTGATAAATAGGACACTGAAACCGAAATCAGCAAGTCTAGATACTGAAAGTAAATTGTACCCAAGAGATTCAACGAGCATGACGTTTTGTATGGAGCTATCATGTGAGATGGCCACCTTACCGAGGCCAACCACCTTATCCTTTGAGTTATCACCAAAAGTGACATACTTTCGAGGGTCGTCGTTTTCAGCAAGCTCATGAAACATATCTCTGTCTCCGGCCATATGATCAGTACATCCACTATCAAGGACCCATTCCTTTTGTCCAGCCATGTAGCCGCGAATATTAGCCATAAGACCAAAGTGTCTCATTGCATCATCAAGATCATAGTCACTAGCATCATCCTCATCATAGTATCCATGTTCAGCATCGTCTTGTATTTGATCAATTCCTTGAGAGGGTAATTCATTAGATAAATGATCATCACAATAGTCATCTTTATGAATTCTAATAGCTTCGGATATGATATTGCTAATGATTCCAACATCTCCTTTGGCACGCATGAGATCACGAAGCTCAAATAGACAATCATCAAACTTAGGATCACTAGTACTCATCTTACTCAAGGCAATAGACTTATGGATAATTACGTCTAGATTTTTCAAGGAATAATTTGGGAATCATTCCTCAAGAAATCTCCATATAGTGTAGGCACAATCAAGAGTAGGCAAACATCCAATCAAGTTTCTAGGCAAGCCTCTAGTGATAAGATTAATAGTTCTAAGGTTGCGGATCATGTCAATAGACTCATCAAGGGTAGGATGCAAAAGATCAACATGAGGTGCAAAAGGGCTAGTAATGTACTTGTTCAAATGATATTCATTGAAAATCTCAAGCATCTCATTTTTCCACTCATGAAAGAACTCTCCATCAAGAATAGGCACTCTACGTCTAAGACTCCCCAACGTAGACTCATCCATCTTCCTCCAATGGTGATTAAACCAAAGCAATGGAGACCAAAGCTCTGATACCAATTGAAAGGATCGAGAAGAGGTGTCTATAGGGGGGTGAGTAGACTATAAATAAGAAAAGTTGCAGTTTTTAAATTATTTAAGTTGAAGTGGAGTTTTGGCACAAGTTTAAGCATCCAAAATACATATCAAGCAAGCATGACAAGAGTATATGAGCAGCGGAAAGTAAAGCATGCAGGTTGCAAGAATGTAAAGGGATGGGATTGGAGTGTGCAAAAGCAATTTGGAGAAACGGAGATTTTTTATCCGTGGTTCCGATAGGTGGTGCTATCGTACATCCACGTTGATGGAGACTTCAACCCACAAAGGGTAACGGTTGCGCCAGTCCATGGAGGGCTCCACCCACGAAGGGTCCACGAAGAAGCAACCTTGTCTATCCCACCATGGCCGTCGCCCATGAAGGACTTGCCTCACTCGGGTAGATCTTCACGAAGTAGGCGATCTCCTTGCCCTTACAAACTCCTTGGTTCAACTCCACAATCTTGTCGGAGGCTCCCAAGTGACACCTAGCCAATCTAGGAGACACAACTCTCCAAGAGGTAACAAATGGTGTGTTGATGATGAACTCCTTGCTCTTGTGCTTCAAATGATAGTCTCCCCAATACTCAACTATCTCTCATAGGATTGGATTTGGTGGAAAGATGATTTGAGTGGAAAGCAACTTGGGGAACGCTCGAGATCAAGATTTATGTGGTTCGAATGGAATATCTTGACCTCAACACAAGTTTAGGTGGTTCTCTCTCAGAAAATATAGGTTGGAAGTGTAGGCATGTTCTAATGGCTCTCTCCACGAATGAAGAGCGGGTGGAGGGGTATATATAGCCTCCACACAAAATCTAACCGTTACACACAAATCATCAAACTCGGTGGGACCGATTCAGAGAACTCAGTCGGACCGATTTGGTTCATAATGTGACCATTAGGGTTTTCGGTGGGACCGATTTGTCAACTCGGTGGGTGTCGGTGTCAAAACCGGCGGATCTCGGGTAGGGGGTCCCGAACTGTGCGTCTAGGCGGATGGTAACAAGAGACAAGGGACACGATGTTTTTACCCAGGTTCGGGCCCTCTCGATGGAGGTAATACCCTACTCCTGCTTGATTAATATTGATGATATGGTTAGTACAAGAGTAGATCTACCACGAGATCAATGAGGCTAAACCCTAGAAGGTAGCCTATGGTATGATTGTTGTTAGATCTCTGGACTAAAACCCTCCGGTTTATATAGACACCGGATAGGTTAGGGTTACGAGAGTCGGGTATAATGGTAGGAGATCTACATATCCGTATCGCCAAGCTTGCCTTCCACGCCAAGGAAAGTCCCATCCGGACACGGGACGAAGTCTTCAATCTTGTATCTTCATAGTCTTGGAGTCCGGCCGTCATGATAGTTCGGCTATCCGGACACCCCCTAGTCCGGGACTCCCTCAGTAGCCCCTGAACCAGGCTTCAATGACGACGAGTCCGGCGCGCATATTGTCTTCGGCATTGCAAGGTGGGTTCCTCCTCCGAATACTTCATAGAAGGTTTTGAACACCAGGATAGTGTCCGGCTCTGGAAAACAAGTTCCACATACCACCGTATAGAGAATATTTTTTGCACAAATCTGCTGACGTACTCCGCGGCGTGACTGTAACGCCCTCGATGCGGCTATATCTCCCACGTGTCGAAGCACGACTTAGAGGCATAACCGCATTGAAAGCAATGTCGCAAGTGAGGTAATCTTCACACAACCCATGTAATACATAAGGGAAAGAGATATATAGTTGGCTTACGAATGCCACTTCACACAATACATAAATAAACATTCGTCATCCAGAATACACTCAAGGTCCGACTACGGAACCAAAATAAAAGAAGATACCCCAAATTCTACACGGATCCCCGATCGTCCCAAGCTGGGCTCCACTCATCGATCATCGAGGAAAAGACACATAGTAACGACCACGTTCCTCGTCGAACTCCCACTTGAGCTCGGTTGCGTCACTGACCTGCATCGTCGGCACTGCAACTGTTTTGGTAGAATCTGTGAGTCACGAGGACTCGGCAATCTCACACCATGAGATCAAGACTATTTAAGCTTATAGGAAGGACAGAGTTGTGAGGTGGAGCTGCGACAGCGACTAGCATATATGGTGGCTACATTACGCAAAAGAGAGCGAGAAGAGAAGCAAAGCACGGTCGTGAAGCTAGTAGCGATCAAGAAGTGATCTGAACTACTTACGTCAAACATAACTCCAACACCGTGTTCACTTCCCGGACTCCGAGAAGAGACCATCACAGTTACACACGCTTGATTGATGTGTATCTTAATTAAGGTCAACTTAGGGTTTTCTACAACCGGACATTAACAAATTCCCATCTGCCTCATAACCGCGGTGCGGCTTTGAAAGATAATACCACAGGGGTGTCCCAACTTAGCCCATTATAAGCTCTCACGGTCAACGAAGGATATTCCTTCTCTGGAAGACCCGATCGATCTCGGAATCCCGGACTACAAGACATTTCGACAGCAATAAAACAAGACCGACAAAAGCCGCCCGATTGTGCCGACAAATCCCGATAGGAGCTGCACATATCTCGTTCTCGAGGCACATCCGGATAAGTCAAGCTACAAGTAAAACCAAGCCCGAGTTTCACCGTGGTGGCCCATGATTGCTCGGTTCGGGCCCGACACTTTCGAAGAACCTTTGGTCGGGGGTTAAAATAAAGATGACCCTCGGGCTCATGAAAACCGGGGAAAAAGGCTTAGGTGGCAAATGGTAAAACCAATGTTGGGCCTTGCTGGAGGAGTCTTATTCAAAGCGAACTGTCAAGGGGGTCCCATAAATCACCAAACCGTGTAAGGAACGCGAAATCAAGGAACATAACACCGGTATGACGGAAACAAGGGTGGCAAGAGTGGAACAAAACACCAGGCATAAGGCCGAGTCTTCCACCCTTTACCAAGTATGTAGATGCATTAATTATAGCAGATATATTGTGATATCCCCAACAAGTAAACATGTTCCAATAAGGAACAACATCTCCATGTTCCGACAAGGAACAAACTTCATCTTCACCTGCAACTAGCAACGCTATAAGAGAAATTTGAGCAAAGCGGTAACATAGCCAATCAACGGTTTGCTAGGAAAGGATGGTTAGAGGTTTGACATGGCAATATGGGTGGCATGATATAGCAAGTGATAGGCATCGTAGCATAGGCATAGCAAAAGCGAGCAACTAACATAGCAAAGATAGAAGTGATTTCGAGGTGCGGTCATCTTGCGCAAAGTTCTCGAGTTGTCGAAAGCTTGATCCTCGTAAGCGTTCTCAACAGGTTCCTCGTTCACGTACTTTCGTCTCCGGCTCTACCCAAAGCAAGAACACAAACAAAGGAACCACAATAAATCACGGTGCAATGCACAAGCAACATGATGCAATACATGGCATGATATGCGAGATGTGATATGCAATGCGTATGCGTGCTCCGGAAGGAAAATGATCAACCAGGCATCAACTTGGCAAACCAAGTATGCCGCTGGAAATATGAGATGACTTCGGTTGAAATCGATATAAAGATCACTGAATCGGATGCACGGTTTGCAAATGACAAGCAAAACAAGAATGGCACAAATCTGCCATTAACAGCATGATACCACTTAGCAAGCAACAAGAAAATAAGCTACTGCACCCAAATGTACCAGAAAAGCATATGGCAGTGATCTACTCAAGATGCTTGACAAAAGATGAACACTAAGCTGCGGCTAAATCACAGCATAACAGGTCCAAACAAGCGTGGCAAAAGTGCAAAATATATCAGCTTCACAGACTTAGGAAAAATTACTGAACATGGCAGAATCAGCATCAGGAAGCAATGTTCAGAGCAAGCAAACAGCATGCTACAGGGACTTATAATAGCAAAACAAGGCATCGCATGAATCTACTCAAAGCATAGAACAAAAGTCCCTTACTGACCATAAGCCAAAAGGGATCAGAAAATATAATAACACCCATGTCAACATAGCAAGTTTCGTTAACAGATTCAGCAACAGGGCATGACAAAAACAGATAACAAGTAGGCATGTTTAAGAGCTCGATGCACTCACTATAGAGAATTTCATGATAAACTAAGCATACATACATCAAGAAGACAGGGCATAGAAGATATACATGGCAAGAACAACATCATAGCATACACGGATCAACTACAACAACCTTGGCAAAATTGAATAACATGTAAACAATCTGCCAGGAAACATTTTATAGCAAAAGTAGAGCTCGATTGACTCAAGCTTTGGCACTCCATAATTGCAAAAAAAGGTATGGATGGATAGAGCATAACCATATATTAAAAACATCCTTACTGAAGTATCTCAAAATATGCACGGATCTCTCGGTAGCATCAAGTTAACATGGCATAAAAATATCAGCAAAACAGGGGCTGAAATCAGCAACATCATGAAGCCTAGTTTGCATGCTTGTGCTAGTCACCACAGAGATCACAAAAATACATGGCATACATCCTTGGAAAGATGGTATGGCATATTACAAAACACATGTAGGACTCAAATTCATAGGATGCACACATCAATCATGGAAAAAATGACAAAAGTGCATGTTCTGTTAAGAAACAGAAACTAACATCACATAGCCCTCTTCTAACAGCATTTCGGAAATCAAGATGAGTTCAAATGAAAATGATGCAATGAGACGAAATGATCTACTCTTTGAGGCGAACTTTTTGAAATATTACACGCACGAAACAGAGTCACAGGTGCAAAGTTATGGCACGATGAAAATGCAACAAATTACTGCAGAATAATGACTTAGAGGGAATCGGGGGGAGGAGAAAGTCAACCCTTCGGCTGGATCTCAGATCCGGGCGCGGATCGAGCGGCAGCTGCTCGCCGAGCAGCGGCCGAGGACGGGCGACGGAGGAGGGGACCGCCGGAGGAGGCGCGTGGCCAAGGCGGCAGTGGCGGGCGCGGGCGGGCGGCGTGAGGCGGCCGGGCGCGGCGCCATGACGGCGAGGCGACGCCGAGGCGGCGTGGCGGGCGATGACAAGGGCGGCGGGGCGGCGGCGGTATGGCGCTGGCGGCCGGGCGCGGCCCGAGGGCCCGCTCCCCATGGCCGGGCGGCGGCGGCGATGTGGGCACGGGCCGTGGCGGCTCGATTGGCGCGGCGGGTTTCGTCCGGCGCGCGGAGGGAGCGAGGCTAGGGTTTGGGAATCCGGATTTCGGGGAAGGGACCTATATTTATAGGTAGAAGGAGCTAGGAAGCTCCAAATGAGGTGTAGTTTTCGCCCACACGATCGTGATCGAACGACGGAGAGCATGGAAGTGACTTAGATGGGTTATTGGGCTGTTTTGGAGGGTGTTGGGCTGCAACTTAAAGAGGACTTTGCGAGAGTGCGGTTAACTGTTGGAGTACCAAACGAGCTCCAAATGACCCGAAACTTGACAGGTGGTCTACCGGTGGTGTACCAAGGCCACTTGGCAAGGCTCGGTCAATCCGAGAAAGTTTAGTACCCGCTCACGGAAAAACGTAAAAGGGGACGCTGGGGGACATAGGAGTGCCGGATTGCAAAACGGACAACGGGGAAAATGCTCGGAATCATGAGACGAACACGTATGCAAATGAGATGCACATGATGACATGATATGAAATGCATGGCATGGACAAAATGCAAAAATGAAGAAAAACCCAACCACGGAGGGAATATCATATCACAATGCCGAAAATGGCAAGAGTTGGAGTTAAAAATATGGAAAGTTACATCCGGGGTGTTACAGTGACATCACACCACGGCCAGGCCTTTATATGAATCGTTTTTTACCGTTCCACCTTAGCGCGTTTAGCGAGGCGGTTTCCTGGGCACGTCTTATCAAGGCATAGATCGTGCCCCCTTATTCCGGGATTCTCATCAATATGGACGTGGGTAACCCATCCGCGCCATTGATTACGGCGCTTGGGAGATAAGCGAGTTTTACCAGGCTGGTGGGGGACGCATAACTTCGTCCGTCCATATAAGGGGATAAGGATCCACCTTTTCACCTACGCCTTCTTCCTCCTTTGCTCATCCATTTTCACAAGACTTTCGAGCTCCAGCGCCCAAGTCCGCACATCCCAACTCAACCTTCTCCAACCATGTCAGGAGCGGGAGGCAGGTGGATGGCCTCCTCCGTCACGGAGGGGCACATCACAAGACTGCGGGAGGCCGGATATTTGTCAAGCGACATCGCGCACAGGCGGCCCGATGCGGGGCAGCTTATTCCAACCCCCAGGCCCCATGAGAGGGTGGTGTTTCTCCCCCACTTCCTCAGCGGACTAGGTTTTCCACTTCACCCATTTGTCCGGGGGCTCATGTTCTACTACGGCCTGAACTTCCACGACCTGGCCCCGAATTTTATCCTCAACATCTCGGCGTTCATCGTCGTGTGCGAGGCCTTCCTCTGCATCCAGCCCCACTTCTGCTTATGGCTGAAGATCTTCAATGTCAGGCCGAAGGTAGTGGGAGGCCGTCAAGCGGAATCTTGGGCGCCATGGTTGGCAAGATGGCCAAAGTCCTATGGCTCGAGGGCTCCTTTGTGGAGACAATAAAGGGGTGGCAATCGGGGTGGTTCTACATCACCGAGCCACGCGACCCCAAATGGGCGGCGGCCCCCGAATTCAGATCTGGCTTCCCCACACGGCTCTCATCATGGAAAGAGACGGGCCTGACGTGGGGGAATTCGGACAAGACATCCGGACTCCAAACATGCGTCCGAAACCTGGTGGACAAGAATCTCAGGCTTGTCAACGTAATCCAGGTGATGCTCATCCGTCGGATTCGCCCATGCCAACAACGGGCCTTCAAATTGTGGGAGTTCGATCCGGCACAGCACTAAACTCTAGAAAGGCTCTTCGACACTACGTACGAAGATGCCTGGAAGGTGATGTTCAAGGGCGCCGAGGCTCCCTCATCCGCTACTGAAGATCGCGGATACATCTCCCAACGTCAAGCCGGCGAGGTAAGTTATTTTACCCTTTACGGGACTCTTTTTTCATAGATTGACTCTATGCAGGATCTAAAACTCCCTAATCTTTGACAGGACTGGCTGAAGACGTCCGGACAGATTAACTGTCCGGCTCCTTTCCCGGAAGACCCAGCGGACGCCCGATTAACGGGGCTGCTGGCTCCGGTACCCCATGTGGTGCGGAGAAGAAGGCCAGAAGGAGGCCACGGGAACTCGAAGGAGCTCCGGCGCTAGGTGCCGTCAGATTCAGGCAGAATCTTCTCCCGAGGACGAGGAGGAGGAAAAGCCTCTCCCGGCGAAGGAGAGGAAAAGGAAGGCCGCCCCAACTGGGGAGGCCGGAGGGTCCAAGAAAGGAAGAACCCTTCCTCCGGACTTCTCCACCAACGTCGACAACGATGAGGAGGATTGGCCAACAAGGGCCAAGCCCCTGGCGAGATCTTCTAACCAACTGAGCTATGAAAGCACCAATGTCGGTGTCAAAACCGGCGGAACTCGGGTAGGGGGTCCCGAACTGTGCGTCTAGGCGGATGGTAACAGGAGACAAGGGACACGATGTTTTTACCCAGGTTCGGGCCCTCTCGATGGAGGTAATACCCTACTCCTGCTTGATTAATATTGATGATATGGGTAGTACAAGAGTAGATCTACCACGAGATCAAGGAGGCTAAACCTAGAAGCTAGCCTATGGTATGATTGTTGTTAGATCCTCTGGGACTAAAACCCTCCGGTTTATATAGACACGGATAGGTTAGGGTTACACAGAGTCGGTTACAATGGTAGGAGATCTACATAGCAGTATCGCCAAGCTTGCCTTCCACGCCAAGGAAAGTCCCATCCGGACACGGGATGAAGTCTTCAATCTTGTATCTTTGTAGTCTTGGAGTCCGGCCGTGATGATAGTTCGGCTATCCGGACACCCCCTAGTCCTGGACTCCCTCAATGGGACCGATGCCATCAGGGTTAGGGCATAACGTAATCTCGGTGAGACCGATTTTGGTAATAGACTAACCAGAGAGTTGGTCAGGCAAACTCGGTGGGACCGATTCGCTCATCTCGGTTGGACCGAAACATTACAAAAGGGTGACAGAGAGTTTGCATTGCAATCTCGGTGGGACCGATTGCATATTTCGGTGAGACCAAAATTATTGCAATAGGCAACAGAGAGTTTGCAATCCCATCTCGGTGATACTGAGATCCCTATCGGTGAGACCGAATTAATTAGGGTTTTTGGCAGTGGCTATGTCAAGTGAACTCGGTGGCGCTAGATAGAAAGTTTCGGTGGGGCCGAGTTTGACTTTTGGTTTGGGACATATGTGGATGTGAGAAAGTGGTTGAGGGCTTTGGAGCATATCACTAAGCACTTTGTGCAAGCAAGCCATTAAGCAACACCTCATCCCCTCTTAATAGTATTGGCTTTCCTATGGACTCAATGTGATCTTGGATCACTAAAATAGAAAATGTAGAGTCCTGAGCTTTGAGCTTGAGCCAATCCTTTGTCCTCAGCATCTTCAAGAGGTTCCACACCCTCTAGTCCATGCCACTTCATTGTTGAGCTTATCTGAAACATACTAGGTAGAAGCATTTGTCCAACAAGAGATATGTTGACATTAATTACCAAAATCACCCAGGTAGCACTTGTGCTTTTAGTTCGTCATGCCGAGACACCACGTGATGATCGGGTGTGATAATCTCTACGTTCACATACAGTGGATGCAAGCCAGTTTTGCACACACAGAATACTCGGGTTAAACTTGACGAGCCTAGCGTATGCAGATATGGCCTCGGAACACTGAGACCGAAAGGTCGAGCGTGAATCATATAGTAGATATGATCAACATAGTGATGTTCACCATTGAAAACTACTCCATCTCACGTGATGATTGGACATGGTTTAGTTGATATGGATCACGTGATCACTTAGATGATTAGAGGGATGTCTATCTAAGTGGGAGTTCTTAAGTAATATGATTAATTGACCTTTAATTTATCATGAACTTAGTACTTGATAGTATTTTGCATGTCTATGTTGTTGTAGATAAATGGCCTGTGGTACTGTTCCGTTGAATTTTAATGTGTTCCTAGAGAAAGCTAAGTTGAAAGATGATGGTAGCAACTACATGGACTCGGTCCGTAACTTGAGGATTATCCTCATTGCTGCACAGAAGAATTACGTCATGGAAGCACTGCTAGGTGTACCACCCGCGCCAGTAACTGCAGACATTGTGAATGCATGGCAGTCGCGTGTTGATGACTACTCGATAGTTCAGTGTGCCATGCTTTACGGCTTAGAACCGGGACTTCAATGATGTTTTGAACGTCATGGAGCATATGAGACGTTCCAAGAGTTAAAGTTAATATTTCAAGCAAATGCCCGGATTGAGAGATATGAAGTCTCCAATAAGTTCTACATCTGCAAAATGGAGGAGAATAGTTCTGTCAGTGAACACATACTCAGAATATCTGGGTACCACAACCACTTGACTCAGCTGGGAGTTAATCTTCCTAATGATAGTGTCATTGACAGAGTTCTTCAATTACTGTCATCCAGCTATAAAGGCTTCGTGATGAACTATAATATGCAAGGGTTGAACAAGACAATTCCCGAGCTCTTCGTAATGCTAAAGGTTGCGAAGGTAGAAATCAAAAAGGAGCATCAAGTGTTGATGGTTAACAAGACCACTAGTTTCAAGAAAAAGGGCAAAGGGAAGAAGGGAAACTTCAAGAAGAACGGAAAGCAAGTTGTTGCTCAAGTGAAGAAGCCCAAGTCTGGACCTAAGCCTTAAACTAAGTGCTTCTACAGCAAAGGGACTGGTCGCTGGAAGCAGAACTGCCCCAAGTATTTGGCGGATAAGAAGAATGGCGAAGTGAAAGGTATATTTGATATACATGTTATTGATGTGTACCTTACTAATTCTCGTAGTAGCACCTGGGTATTTGATACTGGTTCTGTTGCTCACATTTGCAACTCGAAATAGGGGGTACGGATTAAACGAAGATTGGCTAAGGACGAGGTGACGATGCGCGTGGGAAATGGTTCCAAAGTCGATGTGATCGCCGTCGGCACGCTACCTCTACATCTACCTTCGGGATTAGTTTTAGACCTGAATAATTGTTATTTGGTGCCAACGTTAAGCATGAACATTATATTTGGATCGTGTTTGATGCAAGAGTTTATTCATTTAAATCAGAGAATAATGGTTGTTCAATTTATATGAGTAATATCTTGTATGGTCATGCACCCTTGATGAGTGGTCTATTTTTGTTGAATCTCGATAGTAGTAATACACATATTCATAGTATTGAAGCCAAATGATATACGTTTAATAATGATAGTGCAACTTATTTGTGTACTTGCCGTTTTCGTCATATGGGTGTAAAGCGCATGAAGAAACTCCATGCTGATGGGCTTTTGGAATCACTTGATTATGAATCACTTGATGCTTGCGAACCATGCCCCATGGGCAAGATGACTAAGACTCCGTTCTCTGGAACAATGGTCGAGCAACAGACTTGTTGGAAATAATACATACTGATGTATGCGGTCCGATGAGTGTTCATGCTCGCGGCGGGTATCATTATTTTCTGACCTTCACAGATGATTTGAGCAGATATGGGTATATCTACTTAATGAAACATAAGTCTGAAACTTTTGAAAAGTTCAAAGAATTTCAGAGTGAAGTGGAAAATCATTGTAACAAGGAAATAAAGTTTCTACAATTTGATCGTGGAGGAGAATATTTGAGTTACGAGTTTGGTCTTCATTTGAAACAAAGCGGAATAGTTTCGCAACTCACGCCACCCGGAACACCACAGCGTAATGGTGTGTCCGAACGTCGTAACCGCACTTTATTAGATATGGTGCAATCTATGATGTCTCTTACTGATTTACCACTATCGTTTTGGGGTTATGCTTTAGAGACGGCTGCATTAACGTTAAATAGGGCACCATCTAAATCCGGTGAGACGACGCCATATGAACCATGGTTTGGCAAGAAACCCAAGTTGTCGTTTCTTAAATTTTGGGCTGCGATGCTTATGTGAAAAAATCCTCAACCTGATAAGCTCGAACCCAAATCGGAGAAATGTGTCTTCATAGGATACCCAAAGGAGACTGTTGGGTACACCTTCTATCACAGATCCGAAGGCAAGATATTTGTTGCTAAGAATGGATCCTTTCTAGAGAAGAAGTTTCTCTCGAAAGAAGTGAGTGGGAGGAAAGTAGAAATTGATGAGGTAATTGTACATGCTCCCTTATTGGAAAGTAGTTCATCACAGAAATCAGTTCTAGTGATTCCTACACCAATTAGTGAGGAAGATAATGATGATGATCATGAAACTTCTGATCAAGTTACTACCAAACCTTGTAGGTCAACCAGAGTAAGATCCGCACCAGAGTGGTACGGTAATCCTGTTCTGGAAGTCATGTCACTTGACCATGGAGAACCTACGAACTATGAGGAAGCGATGATGAGCCTAGATTCCGCAAAATGGCATGAGGCCATGAAATCTGAGATGGGATCCATGTATGAGAACAAAGTGTGGACATTGGTTGACTTGCCCGATGATCGGCAAGCCATAGAGAATAAATGGATCTTCAAGAAGAAGACTGACGCTGACGGTAATGTTACTGTCTTCAAAGCTTGACTTGTTGCGAAAGGTTTTCGACAAGTTCAAGGAGTTGACTACGATGAGACCATCTCACCTGTAGCGATGCTTAAGTCCGTCCGAATCATGTTAGCAATTGCCGCATTTTATGATTATGAAATTTGGCAAATGTATGTCAAAACTGCGTTACTTAATGGATATCTTAAAGAAGATTTGTATATGATGCAACTAGAAGGTTTTGTCAATCCAAAAGGTGCTAACAAAGTCTGCAAGCTCCAGCGATCCATTTATGGACTGGTGCAAGCATCTCGGAGTTGGAATATACGCTTTGATAGTGTGATCAAAGCATATGGTTTTATACAGACTATTGGAGAAGCCTGTATTTACAAGAAATTGAGTGGGAGCTCTGTAGCATTTCTGATATTATATGCGGATGACATATTGTTCATCAGAAATGATACTGAATTTCTGAATGGCATAAAATGATACCTGAATAAGAATTTTTCAATGAAAGACCTCAGTGAAGCTACTTATATATTGGGCATCAAGATATATAGAGATAGATCAATACGATTAATTGGACTTTCACAAAGCACATACCTTGATAAAGTTTTGAAGATGTTCAAAATGGATCAAGCAAAGAAAGGGTTCTTGCCTGTGTTACAAAGTGTGAGGTTGAGTCAGACTCAATGCCCGACCACTGCAGAAGATAGAGAGAAAATGAAAGTCATTCCCTATGCTTCAGCCATAGGTTCTATCATGTATGCAATGTTGTGTACCAGACCTGATGTGTGCCTTGCTATTAGTTTAGCAGGGAGGTACCAAAGTAATCCAGGAGTGGATCACTGGACAACGGTCAAGAACATCCTGAAATACCTGAAAAGGACTAAGGATATGTTTATCGTTTATGGAGGTGAAAAAGAGCTCGTCGTAAATGGTTACGTTGATGCAAGCTTTGACATTGATCTGGATGACTCTAAGTCACCAACCGGATACGTATTTATATTAAATGGAGGAGCTTTAAGTTGGTGCAGTTCCAAGCAGAGCGTCGTGGCGGGATCTACGTGTGAAGCGGAGTACATAGCTGCTTTGGAAGCAGCAAATGAAGGAGTTCATATCTGATCTAGGTGTCATACCTAGTGCATCGGGTCCAATGAAAATCTTTTGTGACAATACTGGTGCAATTGCCTTCGCAAAGGAATCCAGATTTCACAAGAGAACCAAGCACATCAAGAGACGCTTCAATTCTATCCATGATCAAGTCAAGGAGGGAGACATAGAGATTTGCAAGATACATACGGATCTGAATGTTACAGACCTGTTCACTAAGCCTCTCTCACGAGCAAAACATGATCAGCACCAAGACTCCATGGGTGTTAGAATCATCACTATGTAATCTAGATTATTGACTCTAGTGCAAGTGGGAGACTAAAGGAAATATGCCCTAGAGGCAATAATAAAGTTGTTATTTATATTTCCTTTTATCATGATAAATGATTTTTATTCATGCTAGATTTGTATTAACCGGAAACTTAGTACATGTGTGAATACATAGACAAACAGAGTGTCCCTAGTATGCCTCTACTAGAATAGCTCGTTAATCAAAGATGGTTAAGTTTCCTATAGACATGTGTTGTCATTTAATGAATGGGATCACATCATTAGAGAATATTGTGATAGACAAGTGCTACCTCTTGAGCATGTGTTGGTTTTCCCTTGAAGAGGAAAGAGTGATGCAACAAAGTAGCATAAGTATTTCCCTCAGCTTTTGAGAACCAAGATATCAACCAGTAGGAGACAACGCACAAGTCACCTAGTACCTGCACAAACAATCAAGAACCTTGCAACCAACGCGATAAAGGGGTTGTCAATCCCTTCATGGTCACTCGCAAAAGTGAGATCTAATAGAGATAGTAAAGTAAATATTTTTTGATATTTTGTTGTATAGATTGGAAAGTAAAGATTGCAAAATAGTAAACGAGATGCGATATAAATAAAAGAGGTGCAATGTAATAAGAAAGAGACCCCGGGGCCATAGGTTTCACTAGTGGCTTCTCTCAAGATAGCATGTATTACGGTGGGTGAACAAATTACTGTCGAGGAATTAATAGAAAAGCGCATAATTATGAAGATATCTAAGGCAATGATCATGAATATAGGCATCACGTCCGTGTCAGGTAGACCAAAACGATTCTGCATCTACTACTATTACTCCACACATCGACCGCTATCCAGCATGCATCTAGAGTATTAAGTTCATAAGAACAGAGTAACGCATTAAGCAAGATGACATGATGTAGAGGGATAAACTCAAGCAATATGATATAAACCCCAACTTTTTATCCTCGATGGCAACAATACAATACATGCCTTGCTGCCCCTACTGTCACTGGGAAATGACACCGCAAGATTGAACCTAAAGCTAAGAACTTCTCCCATTGCAAGAAAGATCAATCTAGTAGGCCAAACTAAACCAATAATTCGAAGAGACTTGCAAAGATATCAAATCATGCATATAAGAATTCAGAGAAGAACCAAATAATATTCATAGATAATCTTGTTCATAAATCCACAATTCATCGGATCTCGGCAAACACACCGCAAAAGAGTATTACATTGAATAGATCTCCAAGAACATCAAGGAGAACTTTGTATTGAGAATCAAAGAGAGATAAAAGGCCATCTAGCTAATAACTATGGACCCGAAGGTCTATGGTAAACTACTCACGCTTCATCGAAGAGGCTATGGTGTTGATGTAGAAGCCCTCCGTGATCGATTCCCCCTCCGGCAGATCGCCGGAAAAGGCCCCAAGATGGGATCTCACGGGTACAGAAGGTTGCGGCGGTGGAAAAGTGGTTTCATGGCTCCCCCTGATGTTTCTAGGGTATAAGAGTATATATAGGCGAAAGAAGTACGTCGGTGGAGCTACGAGGGGCCCACGAGGGTGGGGGTACGCCTACCACCTGGGCACGCCCTCCTGCCTCATGGCCGCCTCGTGGAGTTCCAGACTTCAACTCCAAGTCTTCTGGATTGCTTTTGGTCCAATGATAACCCACAAGTATAGGGGATCGCAACAGTTTTCGAGGGTAGAGTATTCAACCCAAATTTATTGATTCGACACAAGGGGAGCCAAAGAATATTCTCAAGTATTAGCAGTTGATTTGTCAATTCAACCACACCTGGATAACTTGGTATCTGCAGCAAAGTATTTAGTAGCAAAGTAATATGGAAGTAACGGTAACGGTAGCAAAAGTAATATTTTTGGGTTTTGCAGGGATTGTAACAGTAGCAACATAAAAGTAAATAAGCGGAGAACAATATGTGAAAAGCTCGTTGGGATTGGATCAGTGATGGAGAATTATGCCGGATGCGATTATTCATGCAACAGTTATAACATAGGGTGACACGGAACTAGCTCCAATTCATCAATGTAATGTAGGCATGTATTCCGAATATAGTCATACGTGCTTATGGAAAAGAACTTGCATGACATCTTTTGTCCCACCCTCCCGTGGCAGCGGGTCCTAACGAAACTAAGGGATATTAAGGCCTCCTTTTAATAGAGTACGGACCAAAGCATTAACACATAGTGAATACATGAACTCCTCAAACTACGGTCATCACCGAGAGCGGTCCCGATTATTGTCACCGGGGTTGCGGATCATAACACATAGTAAGTGACTATAGACTTGCAAGATAGGATCACGAACTCACATATATTCATGAAAACATAATAGGTTCAGATCTGAAATCATGGCACTCGGGCCCTAGTGACAAGCATTAAGCATAGCAAAGTCATAGCAACATCAATCTCAGAACATAGTGGATACTAGGGATCAGACCCTAACAAAACTAACTCGATTACATGATAAATCTCATCCAACCCATCACCGTCCTGCAAGCCTACGATGGAATTACTCATGTACGGCGGTGAGCATCATGAAATTGGTGATGGAGGATGGTTGATGATGACGACCGCGACGGATTCCCCTCTCCGGAGCCCCGAACGGACTCCAGATCTGCCCTCCCGAGAGAGTTTAGGGCTTGGCGGCGGCTCCGTATCGTAAAACGCGATGAATCTTTCTCTTTGATTTTTTTCTCCCCGAACACAAATATATGGAGTTGGAGTAGAGGTCGGTGGAGCTTCAGGGGGCCCACGAGGCAGGGGGCGCGGCCCCCACCCTCGTGGAAAGGGTGTGGGCCCCCTGGCCTTGATTCTTTTGCCAGTATTTTTATTATTTCCAAAAATAATCTCCGTGAAGTTTCAGTCATTCCGAGAACTTCTGTTTCTGCACATAAATAACACCATGGCAATTCTGCTGAAAACAGCGTCAGTCCGGGTTAGTTCCATTCAAATCATGCAAGTTAGAGTCCAAAACAAGGGCAAAAGTGGTTGGAAAAGTAGATACGACGGAGACGTATCATCCATAAAAGATCATCATTAAGTTTTCATTCCGTTTGGACTCCATTTGGTATTCCTTTTCTGCGAAACTCTAAAATAGGCAATAAAACAGAAATTGGCACTGGGCCTCCGGTTAATAGGTTAGTCCCAAAAATAATATAAAGAGCATATTAAAGCCCATTAAACATCCAAAACAGATAATATAATAGCATGGAACAATCAAATATTATAGATAAGTTGGAGATGTATCAACAAGACCCATCCGTTAGATTAGCACTATGATCGTTTAGTTTATTGCTATTGCTTTCTTTATGATTTATACATGTTCCTATGACTATGAGATTATGCAACTCCCCGTAGGAACACTTAGTGTGCTATTAAATGTCACAACATAACTGGATGATTATAAAGATGCTCTACAGGTGTCTCCAATGGTGTTTGTTGAGTTGGCATATATCGAGATTAGGATTTGTCACTCCGATTGTCAGAGAGGTATCTCTGGGCCCTCTCGGTAATGCACATCACTATAAACCTTGCAAGCAATGTGACTAATGAGTTAGTTGCAGGATGATGCATTACAGAATGAGTAAAGAGACTTGCCGGTAACGAGATTGAACTAGGTATGATGATACCGACGATCGATTCTCGGGCAAGTAACATACCGATGACAAAGGGAACAACTTATGTTGTTGTGCGGTTTGATCGATAAAGATCTTCGTAGAATATGTCGGAGCCAATATGAGCATCCAGGTTCCGCTATTGGTTATTGACCGGAGATGTGTCTTGGTCATGTCTACATAGTTCTCGAACCCGTAGGGTCCGCACGCTTAACATTTGATGACGATTCGTATTATGAGTTTATGTGATTTGATGTACTGAAGGTTGTTCGGATTCCTGGATGAGATCACGGACATGACAAGGAGTCTCTAAATAGTCGAGACATAAAGATTGATATATTGGACCATGTTATCCGGACACCGGAAGTGTTCGGGTTGGTTTCTGATAAAACCGGAGTGCCGGAGGGGTTACCGGAACCCCCCGGGGAAGTAATGGGCCTTAGTGGGCCTTAGGGGAGAGAGAGGGTAGCGGCCAGGAGGTGGCGCCCCCCCCCCCCAAGGGGAGTCTGAATAGGACTAGCGGAGGGGGCGCGGCCCCTCTTTCCCTCTCCCTCTCCCTCTCCTTCCTTCTTCTCCTAGTTGGACTAGGAAAGGGGGGAACCTACTCCTACTAGGAGTAGGATTCCCCCCCCCCCTTGGGCGTGCACCTTGTGGCCTGCCGGCCTCCTCCTCCCCTCCTTTATATACGGGGGAGGGGGCACCCCATAGACACACAAGTTGATCTTTAGCCGTGTGCGGTTCCCCCCTCCACAGTTTTCCAGCTCGGTCATATTGTCGTAGAGCTTAGGCGAAGCCCTGCGTCGGTAACTTCATCATCACCGTCACCATGCCATTGTGCTGACGGAACTCTCCCTTGGCCTCAGCTGGATCAAGAATACAAGGGACGTCACCGAGCTGAATGTGTGCAGATCGCGGAGGTGCCGTGCGTTCGGTACTTTGATCGGTTGGATCGCGAAGACGTTCGACTACATCAACCGCGTTACTAAACGCTTCCTCTTTCGGTCTATGAGGGTACGTGGACACTCTCTCCCCGCTCGTTGCTATGCTTCTCCTAGATAGATCTTGCGTGATCGTAGGAATTTTTTTGAAATACTAAGTTCCCCAACAGAAATATCATTCACTGATACAATAGGGCTGGATCTAAGGCCGGTGATTTTTTCTACTTTGTCTTTTCTCTTTTTGTCTCATTTACTCATTTTACATAGGAGCACGCGTAGAGGATGGCTATTCCTTTCGATGGGACTTCTTCATGGGGTTTAAGTCTAAGCAGCTCCGAATTATGCCCGCTGCCCACCACTCTGAATCGTGTCATCTATTATAGGGAGTACTCCCATTGCAATAATGAGGTCCACTAGGTCTAGCACGTCCTGTAAGAAGAGAATGACACGCAAAACATACATCTTGTTGCCTTCTTCCTCATACAGTACGTACCACTGGTACATACTACTAGTACTACTACTACTACTACTACTACTACTACTCGTTCTCCTATAAATCTTGCGCTTGGCATCTCCAAAATACTAACCTTGCGCTTGGCTCTTTGCCTCTTCGGGAAGTCAAGCAATAATGGTACTGCAGTATATATCATTCTAGCTATCTGAGACCGAATGAATTGCTGCACGTCCACCACGTGGACGAGGGTCGAGGGGAGAGGGGCGAGGGAGAGTGCGTACTATTATGTCCGTTTCAATATGGACTACATACGGAGCAAAATGAGTAAATCTACACTCTAAAATACGTCTATATACATCAGTGTTTCGAGTATGTGCTAGTAGTTCATATTCAAATCTACTAAAAGACATATATTTCAAACAATATGACAATCTCTCTAACCAAGGTAGGGACGAGGAGTAAATGGAGGGAGTAGTAAAATTTTCTCCTCGTCCTGCGAGCCACCCGCGCGTGGGTGAGGAAGCGGGCGAAAGGCGTAGTAAGCAATCTTCACCTTGCCCTGCGAGCCACGGTGCCCGTGGGCGGTGGAGACGGCATACTAAGCAAGCTTCTCCTCGTTCTGCAAGTTGACGGGACACATCAAAAGTAATACGTACAGAGCATCTCAAGTGTATAGAGCCTATCCTCTAAGGTAGGCCCCACATTGTTTGCCTCTTTTTTAACATAACGCACCAAGTCACAATTTGTTTGTTCACCCGTGGTACACGATCCTCCATCAAGTGGACAACCAGTACACATGTCAAATTACCACGTGGGCTGCCTTTTCGTACAGAAATGAGCTCCACCGTGTACCCGCACGGGTGTAGTTGGGAAACAGACGGGAGTATGTGCGCCATGCATGCACCTCTTCTCTTCGTGCATGTCCCCCACCTACGTGGGTGTGTGTGAGAGAGATACAAACCTAGACAGATGGCGTGTGTGTTCGTGAGTGTTTTTCGTTGGGGGGTGTGATTTCGTGAATGTATTTGTGGGAATATGTGTCGATGATATCTCAAACAAAAATTTGACACATGAATGTGTGTGAAATAGAGGCCTGTCTATATCATATATAGAGGGGGCGGTCCATGAGAAGAGAGGGAGGGCTCATAGATACCGATAGAGTCAAAGAGAGGTTCAAGTGGGTGGGTGCGAGATCGATGAAGGGAGCCATCGAAATTGTGTGTGTGCAAGTCAAAGATATAGGGCGACTGACCTACCGGAACGTCAGAGGGCACATGGCAAGTTTGTGTGTGGCAGGGAGACATGACTAGAGCGCTCGATGTATCAGTGTGTGTGTGGGGGGGGGGAGGCAGTGACCTAACTAGAGAGGTAGATCGACTCGTATATGTGTTGAGAAGGAGAGACCCAGCTATATCTTGAGGGAGATCGGTCGACATCCATACATAAGTGAAGGGCGGGAAATAGGTTGGGACAGAGAGAGAGGGAGAGAGAGGAGAGAGAGAGAGATAGATACATAGATAGATAGAGAGAGAGAGAGGGAGGGAGAGGGGTAGAGTGTTGGATGGGTGATGGAGTTGCTTATCGAAGATGGTGGGAGAGGCCTACTAGACAAACTGAGGGTAGAACTGCAATATTATCAATAAGAGTGGGGATGTGTTTTTGTGTGTGCGTGTGCATGATAGATGTGTTGGGACGCATGCATGGATGATGAAGGGGGGCCATGTGTTTGGTAAGCAGACCTAACTACATCGGTAGATCAATTTTTGTTTGCCGGAGGAAGGGAGAGACGTAACTAATGAGGTAGATCGATTGACGCATGGCGAAAACGAGTTTTAACGACCTAGCTAGCTATATGTATAGCGGGAGATCGGTCGGTGTACATCCATTTGTTAGAGGCAAATAAGGCCCAGCGAGACGGATAGACAGAGAGAATGGAGCTAGGAGGTGGTGCAAGAGGCCTACTAGCCAGATGGGAGGAGGAGTGTGCGATTGTGAGATCGATGAAAAGAGGGGCGAGAGTTTACATGTGTGTGGGGCCGTGTGAGAGACACGAGGCATGGACGCAAAAAGGAGGATATGGAAGGTGCATGTGTATGTTGTAGGCAGACATTGCTGGAGAGGTTTATTGATCGGTGTGTGTGTGTCGGAAAGGAGTTGTGGAGACCGTGGGGGAACGAACTAAAGAAAAAAATGAATGTGCACGATGGATAGAATGTTGAGGGAGGGAGAGGGCGAGGAGGGCGTGTGCATGCACGAGAGAAAGTTAGTGCTAGCTACAAAGGTTAGAGGACTGTGTGGGTGTAAGAGACTAACAAAGATCATAATTCGATATGAAAGTGGATTCATATATTTGAATAGGAGATCATAGTGTTATAAACATATGCATGCATGGATATAGCGGTCATACGGTGTGGTTTTGGACATGTTATACCATAGTGTGATAATGCGTGGTGTTTGAAACTCATAGCTAAAATATCAAACAATCTAAACCATACTATACATCGAACAATCTCACATTTTATTTGAATTTGTGATAATGTGTGGCGTTTGCAGCTCACAACTAAATATCAAACAATCTAAACCATACTATATATCGAACAATCTCACATTTTATTTGAATTTGTGGTAATGTGTGGCGTTTGCAACTCACATCTAAATACTTGTAGGCGTGGGGGCGGGCACCATACATTATGTGATAAACACATTATACATATGAGACATGGTTTAGATTATGAAGATCTAGCTAGAGCTTGAAATGTACTATGATTTGAAATCAACATAAAGTGGATTCAAAAAATCGAGTTTGAGTTCATATAGTACACATAGTTCATATCTGACTCAGCAGTAATCATGTGGTGTGTTGTGAAGATAATACACAAATGATGGTTTAACTTGATAATAATGATGATTGTAGATCTTATTAAAATAGAGAAACAAATTCAAATGGTTTAACTTCACAACAATCATGATTGTAGATCTTATTCAAATAGAGAAACGAATTCAAATTTAGTTCATATTGAAGCGGTAGTATATATGTTTGGAATGCACTAAAACATTCATTTGAGTAGCAGGTTGCATGCATTATACACGTAGCAAAATATTTTAATTGAACATAACATGAATTCAAAGTTTTGAATGGCATTTGTAGTGCGAATTGATTTGGTACACTACACGGACTAGCCTCTCTTGTGTGGTGCAAATTGATTTATTTTTGTTTTTTCGTCGACGGAAGTGCAGATTGATTTGGTACAGTACATGTTAGGCTTGTCCGGAAATTTCAACCCACGCTTTGTTACCCCGAAATATTTAAGATATATCTTTATCTCGTTGTGCTCCGAAAACTCCCTCCATCTCAACTCGCGCCTTGCTATCCCAAAATTACAACGCGTGCAAAAACTCCCACCTCCTGCGAAATCCTGACAAGAGAAATGCCCGTGATACCCCTGAACCAAAAGAACCGCCTAGCTCAAATCGGTGGGGGTACTTTCGTAACTTACCCCACACTTCAGACAAGCGCGTCCCTATGCCATGGTTCCCCCTCCCATCCCATCCGCCCACCCATTCGTACATCGAGGCCGCGAAAACCCGCGAAGCCCCACACCCTCGTCCGTCCGCCACCCAGCCGGAGCCTCTTCCCCGACGACATTGTCCACAGCAACACCTCAACGTCCCTCATCCACCGTACCGGATGAGGATCCGTCGTCGATCTCGTCGTCCCACCAGTTCAGCCACCCCGTCCTCCACCTCCAAGGAGCTTCCCCGATGTTCCCCTCGTCTTTCGCGCCACCTCCATTCCCACACCACCTTCTTCACCTGCACCACCGGAAGAGCAGCATCATCACTCTTTCCTCGGATGAAGTTGAGGCCTAATCGGCACCACCAAAGAGGTTCTACACTAATCGCCGCATTTTCTTCTTGATTCGATCTCACGGTGCTGCCGGCGCTTGGTCCCGAGCCGACATGGCGCGGCTCCATCCACGGCGGCGTCGACGGCCACTTCCTCCACGGCGTCGCTCCCTCGGCGGCGACGTCCACATCAGTAGGACCTGCTGTTGCTTTGGCTCTCACTCGCGTTGCTACTCTGCTCTTGCTCTCGGTCCCTTGCCTAGTCTGCTCTTGCTCTTGCTCGCGCTGCTGGTCTCGCTCTTGCTCTTGCTTGTGCTGCTGCTCTACTCTTGCGCACGCTACTGCTGCACGAGCAGTAGATCCTTCTTGTCGGTGTCAAAATGATGGATCTCGGGTAGGGGGTCCCGAACTATGCGTCTAAGGCGGATAGTAACAGGAGGTGGGGGACACAATGTTTACCAGGTTTGGGCCCTCTCGATGGAGGTAATACCCTACTTCATGCTTGATTGATCTTGATGATATGAGTATTACAAGAGTTGATCTACCACGAGATCGGAGAGGCTAAATCCTAGAAGCTAGCCTATGATTATGATTGTTGTTGTCCAACGGACTAAACCCTCCGGTTTATATAGACACCAAAGGGGGCTAGGGTTACACAGAGTTGGTTACAAGGGAGGAGATATACATATCCGAATTTCCAAGCTTGCCTTCCACGCAAAGGAGAGTCCCACCCGGACACGGGACAAAGTCTTCAATCTTGTATCTTCATAGTCCAACAGTCCGGCTGTTTGAGGACCCCCTAATCCAGGACTCCCTCGGTAGCCCCTGAACCAGGCTTCAAGGACGATGAGTCCGGCGCGCAGATTGTCTTCGGCATTGCAAGATGGGTTCTTCCTCCGAATACTCCATAGAAGATTTCGAACACAAGGATAGTGTCCAGCTCTACGAAACAAAATCCAAATACCACCGTAGAGAGTATAATATTTCCACAAATCTAATCTGCTGACAACTTTTCATAACGTGACATCACACCATGGCCCGGTCATTATTCGAACCGTTTTTCTCAACCAGCTATTGCACATATTGCGAGGCGGTTTTCTTGGCACGTCTTGTCGAAGCAGAGATCGTGTCCCCTTATCATGGGATTTTCATCAATATGGGTGTGGGTAACCCAACCGCGCCATGAATCACGGCGCTTCGGGAATAAGCGAGTTTACCAGGCAGGTGGGGAGGCGCACAGTTCCTTCCGCCCTTATAAAGGGACAAGGACTCCTCCTTTTCACCCACGCCTTCTTCTTCCCTGCCCATCCATTCTCGCGCACTCGAGCTCCAGCGCCCAAGTTCGCATTTTCTCCGCAAAACCACTCCAAACATGTCCGGAGCGGGAGGCAAGTGGATGGTCTCCTCCGTTACGGAGGAGAACATTACGAAGCTCCGGGAAGCCGGATACCTGGCCGCAGATATCGCGCACCGGCTCCCAGACACGGGGCAGATCGACCATACTCCAGAACCCCACGAGAGGGTTGTATTCCTCACCCACTTCGCCCGCGGGCTGGGATTTCCCCTCCACCAATTTGTCCGCGGGCTCATCTTCTACTATGGGCTGGATTTCCATGATCTGGCCCCTAATTTCATCCTCAACATCTCGGCGTTTATCGTCATGTGCGAGGCCTTCCTCCGCATCAAGCCCCACTTCAGCTTGTGGCTAAAGACCTTCAATGTTAAACCGAAGGTGGTGGTCGGCCAGCAAGCGGCGTGCGGAGGCGCCATGGTGGGAAAAATGCCCAACGTCACCTGGCTCAAAGGCTCCTATGTGGAGACCGTGCATCACGGCATCACCATGCGGCTCACCTCCTGGAAAGAGAAGGGCCTATCCTGGGGTTCATCGATGGAGCTGACCGGACTCCAGAACTGTGTTAAAAACATGATAAGCAAGAAAATCAAGATTGTCAACATGGTCCAGGTCATGCTCTTCCGCCGGATCCTCCCGTGTCAAAGACGGGCATTCAATATATTCAATATGTGGGAGTTCGACCCGGCTAAGCACCAGATGCTGCGAGAGCTCTTCGACACGACGCACCAGGACATCTGGAAGGTGATGTTCAAGTCCGCCGAGGTACCTCCTCCCCTTACCGAGGATCACAGACTCGGCGCAAAGCGCCCTGCCAATCCGGTAAGCTCCTTATATCTCATAAGATGTTTCTTTCCCCAGTATAATCACGTGGGGAATCTAAGCGTCCACGCCTTTTAACAGATCGAGTCACGACAATGGAGCGGATCGATTGTCCGCCCCACTGCTCAAGATCCGAAGGGCTCTCTTAACAGAGATGCTGGTTCGGAGAAGAAAGCCAAGAAGAAGGCCACGGGGACCAGGAAAGGTCTCCGGCGCAAGGTCGTGTCGGACTCATCGTCCGATAACACTGAGGTGCCCTCCTCACACGAAAATGAGGAGGAGGAAGAAGAAAGTTCTCCCCCCCCCAGCTGGGGGAGACAAGAAAAGGAAGGCCGAAGGGTCCAAGAAGGGAAGGACTCCTTCCGGACTGCTCCACGGTGGCCGCTTTTAGCGAAGAGGAGTGGTTACCCAGGGACAAGCCCCTGGCGCAGTCGTAAGTATCCAGATATCATAATAGTTCTTGATATGTTTTACTTTATTGCTTCTTATCATGCCAAACATGATCATATGGCCCATCCAAAGCCCATATCGACGTATCCTCTTCGGATGAGTCTTTGGGCCCGTCGGAGATGAACAACGATTCACTCCCGACCTCCTCCTCCCCCTGCCCTACAAATGACGTCGAGGTGTTGTCTCAAAGGGCACTGAACCATGGGGAGACAGTTCTGGAGGCGCCCCAAGGCGACATTCCAGACGCTGGGCGCACGAGGGGCGAGACTCCCATGGGCTCTAATGCCGGGGGCAGCAAGTTTAGCCCCCAGCTGAATACTGCGTCGGAACCTCCAGTGGTTCCGGATTCTGTCAGGTGACCCCTCGCCAAGGGGGGCAAGCCGTCTGTGCCGATGGCCTCTGTCCATCCAGAGGCATTGGACAATTTGCTAGAAGCGCTTCGCGGCGCTTCCATTAATGAAGAGCATTGCATTATCATGAGTGTGGTGGTCAAGAAGGTCCGGTCCGCCAAAAGCGGACTGACTGAAGCCTGTGCCAGCCTCCTAACAGGCTTTGAGGTAAGTAATCAAATTATGATAAAATGTTACAGCATAGACAGTAGCCCCTGATGCTCTGTTTGGTGTTCGCAAAGAAAGGCCGAACAAAGGATCAAATAATAATCACAGGAGTCTAATCAGAATATGTCTATGTGAATAAGCAGGCTTCGCTGCTGGCCGCTGCCGCTCGTACTGCGGAGGTCTCCGGACTGAAGCGGGACCTTGAGCGGTCCGAGGAAGAGCTCGGCCTTACCAAGAGGCAGCTCGAAGAGAACAAAGGTAAGTAATACCTTGTCTGTTTGTTGATAAAGAAATAGGAAAGTGGTTGTTAGATCACAGTATCGTCATGAATTTTGCTAGGGGCCACGACCGAAGTGGCGGCCCTGAAGAAGGCGCTGTCCGAGGCCGAAGGCAAAGCGGCAAAGGAGCGCGCCGAGCGCGAGAAGCAAGAGGCCCGAGTCGGCGAGGTTCAGCAAGAGCTCCAGGAATTTGTCAAGAAGTACGAGTCCTTGGAGCGTGACTCTAAGACGCAAGGGTCCGAGCTTGCGAAGGCCCTCCAGAATGCACAAAATGCCAAGGCCGAAGCCCAAAAGGCCCTCCAGGAAATTGAGGCGGTCAAGAAGATAGCGGCGGGTAAGGCATTCGTTATGCAAAGCAAGCATGTGAAGGAAACTTTCCTTTTACTTATCCGAATTCGGAGCTCTCCAGGAGCGTTCGCAGATCTACCCAGTAGTGTGTCGGATGCCGCGAAGTTCTACCGGGCCGAGGAAGGGAGCTCGACGGAGAAGTTGTTCTGGTCTCGGTATACTGGGACCGAACATCTGATGCCCTTGAGCGACCAGTTGAAGCAACTGGTCGAGTTTCACAAGGCGGACGAACTGGCCATGAAGGGCCTCATAGCCCGGATGTGGCCTAGCGAGCCCCTGCCTGGCAGCTATTTTGGCCTGGTAAGGCGGCTTGTGAACGCCTGCCCATGGTTTAAAGTCATAAAGCGGTCCGTCTGCATTGAGGGTGCACGCAGGGCTTTTGCCCGGGCAAAAGTGCATTGGGCGAAGATGGACGCCGAAAAGCTGGTGAAGGAGGGGCCGCCGGAGGGCATGGAGCATCGCCACCCCGAAAAGTATTATGACAGTGTCCTGAAGGGTGCTCGCCTTGTGGCAGAGGAATGTGCTAAGGATGTAATATTTGAATGAATGTACTCATGTGACCCTGTAATGTGAAACGAGTTCATGTGCGTTATGTAACGCTTGTTAATTTAAAATATTACCTTCTGTGCGGCCGTTTATAAAATTTCAGAGTTGGCCAGTCATTGGCTTCTGCCCCCATGTAACTAGTACTAAGGTGTTCGGGATAAACCTGATCACTCTTTATCCCGGTTTTGGGTCCTTCGAAGGAGGTGTTCAGCACAACGAACCAGGCAATCGCACTATAAAGCTTTATCACTCTCACTTAGCCATAGAAGTCTACAATTTTAAATTTTGGCGAAGCCCCTAGTATTCGGAAGGCCGAACTTGGGGCGCTATGTACGCTTCATCGGACAAGGCCGATTCCTCGCAAGCGGAAAAAAATCTTTAAGGATTTGAGACCTCTCGAACAGCGACCAGCTCTCGCCGCATCATGATCAGTTTTGGCTTTCTCTACTAAGGCGCTCGTCCGGAAGAACCGGGACACAATAGCGATAGTTCTCCAGTGCTACCTTAGCCGATATAAGCGGAACGTAAGGTACCAAAAGATGGGAGCCGGGCAAACCCAACTATTGACCCAAGACATGATTCGGAGCTGATGCATATAATGCTATAAGTTCGGGGTGCCGCACTGTCGAAAGTGTTCGGACTTTTCATGCCGTGTTATGGGGTACATTAAGCCCCTAGCGCACTAGACGTATCAGAATGTACGGGTGCGATTTGTCGTAAATAAGCAGACAGGGAAAAAAGATAAAGGAATGCAATAATGAGCTAATGGTGTATATTGTTATTTAAATGATACGCCAAAGCGTAGGTATACATGTAGTGCAATAAGTAAAAAATAGGACTATTTGACATGTCCTATCAAAGGGCAAGCTGCGTGTGGGTATGCAAAACAGGTATATCGATCGTTATCAGAGACCACCTGAGGATTCCCTTGTATGTCAAAGCTTCTTGCTTCCTTGGTGTCTCCTTCCCGTGACCGATCCGATAATCAGACGATCGGAGAGGGCCTTCAGAGAATAGGGGCATGAAAGGAAGAAAATGTTAAAGGTATACGGGTCCTAAAGCGGTTGAGCCGCATTGTGGGCCGTGCCATGGCCGTGCCTCCGCCTATGCCCATGGTATCTTGAGTGCGTAATTATGTACATGCGGCGCAAATTACGCCGCTTGACTGGGACTAGGACGGAGGCCGAATTGCTAGGCGAGCTCTAAACGCGTGCTGGCGATCCTCTTGCAGGTACTCCGGACTCGCTTGAAGGTGTCCGGGGTCTTTTCACCGAATTGGCGGTTTGCCTCATAAGGCTGCTGGCGCTGCTGCGAGGCGCGATGTGCTCCTCTCCGTGCGGAGCGGCGTTCTGTGTTTCCATTAACTGTTATAACCCCGCGAGGTCACGGCATTTTGAGCTTGAGGTATGCATAATGCGGCATGCATTGAATGCAAATGCGGTTCGGTTCGGCAGTCGTGATAGCCACCGTGGAAGGGACGATATCGAAGATTAACTCCTTGCTTCGGAAGTTGTCCGGAGATCCGAAGACCACTTCGGTGTGATTGAGCCCGTGCAATGAGCCTCTACACCTGGGATGACACCTTTAAAGGTGGTTTTGGTGGGTTTGATCCTCGAGGGGTCTATCCCCATTTTGCGCACTGTATCCTGATAGAGCAGGTTCAGGCTGCTGCCACCGTCCATAAGGACTCAAGCGAGGTGAAATCCGTCAATGATGGGGTCAAGGACCAATGCGGCAGAACCGCCATGACAGATACTGGTGGGATTGTCCGTGCGATCGAAGGTGATCGGACAAGAAGACCATGGGTTGAACTTTGGGGCGACTGGCTCCATCGCGTAGACGTCCCTCAGTGCACGCTTCCGTTCTCGCTTGGGAATATGGGTTGCGTATATCATGTTTACCGTTTTCACTCGGGGAGGAAATTTCTTCTGTCCTCCTATGTTCGGCGGTCGGGGCTCCTCCTCGTCGTCGCTATGCAGCCCCTTTTCCTTGTTTTCGGCATTCAACTTGCCGACCTGTTTGGACACCCAGCATTCTATGTTGGTGTGGTTGGCTGGTTTATCGGGGATGCCATGAATTTGACACGAACGATCGAGTATGCGGTCGAAGCTGGACGGGCCCGGATTGCTTCTTTTGAACGCCTTTTTCCGCTGACCGGATTTAGAGCCACTGAATCTGGCATTAACTACCGTGTCTTCGGCGTTGTCGCCGTTGTTGCGGCGCTTGTGTTTGTTGCGACGTGGCCTGTTGTTGCTATCTTTGGCATCTGAATTGCCAGGGTTTCTTGACGTGTTGCTGCTGCGAGCCAGCCAGCTATCCTCGCCCGCACAAAAGCGGGTCATGAGTTTCGTGAGGGCTGTCATGGACTTCGGCTTTTCTTGGCCGACGTGTCGGGCGAGCCACTCGTCGCGGATGTTTTGCTTAAATGCCGCTAAGGCCTCGGCATCCGGACAGTCGACAATTTGGTTCTTTTTAGTTAGGAACCGAGTCCAGAATTTCCTGGCTGATTCCCCAGGCTGTTGGGTTATGTGGCTCAAGTCATCAGCATCTGGTGGTCGCACATAAGTGCCACGGAAGTTGTCAAGGAATGCGTCCTCCAAATTCTCCCAACTGCCAATGGAGTTTGCCGGCAGGCTATTGAGCCAATGTCGAGCAGGTCCTTTGAGTTTTAATGGGAGGTACTTGATGGCATGTAGATCATCACCGCGGGCCATGTGGATGTGGAGGAGGAAATCTTCAATCCATACCGCGGGGTCTGTTGTACCATCATATGTTTCAATGTTCACGGGTTTAAAACCTTCTGGGAATTCATGATCCATTACCTCATCAGTGAAGCATAGGGGGCGTGCGGTGCCTCTGTGCCGGGCTATATCACGACACAGTTCATACGAGTCTTGTCTGCTGTATTCGGCCTGGCCGGATTTGCTTTTAGTATATCTGGCGTGACGGTCGTCGTCACGCTTTGGGGCGCGCCCCCGTGATCCGTAGATCGATCTTGCATGTCCTGCTTTGTTTTCCAATACGTCTCGCAGGTCCTGCGTGTTCCCCGGGCCTTGGTATTTTTGTTTAACTGGCGACGGGGTGCGGGCTGGACTTCGGCCTGACATGCCGCTTTGTCTCGGCCATGAGGTGGCCGGTCAGTCGCATCATACGCTGGAAGTGTAGTCTTTAATGCTTCTTCCTCGAGTTGGGGTAGCAACCTGCGCTTTGGGTAACTTTTGGTTGGGCGCTCGAGTTCATATTCCTCGGCCGCCAGGACCTCAGTCCATCTATCCACTAGCAGATCTTGGTCAGCTTCAAGCTGCTGTTGCTTTTTCTTCAGGCTTTTTGTTATGGCTATAAGCCAGCGCTTGAAACGCTCCTGCTCGACGGGATCCTCAGGCATGATAAATTCTTTGTCGCCGAGGCTCACCTCGTCTTCGGAGAGAGGCATGTAATTGTCATCCTTTGATTCTCCATCTGCTGCCTGTTCCTTAGGGCTAGCTTGCCCATCCTCCCGCTCGAAGCCTGGCTGAAGGGGATTGTCTTCATCTTCGACACTATCTCTTGTGCCGGTATCGCTGCTTTTGCTATGGCGGGGCTTAGAGCGGCGCCGTTGACGCCAGTGCTTAGATTGCTTCTCGAGGGGATTATCCTCTGTTACCTTATTTCCATCGCTTTCTTTGGGGGTGTCCACCATGTATATATCATATGATGAGGTGGCAGTCCAGCGCCCTGTGGGTGGTGGTTCCTGTTCTTCTCCTACATCGTCGTCCATACCGTCTATGTCTTCGGAGCCAAAATCAAGCATGTCGGTTAAGTCGTCGACTGTGGCTATTAAGTGGGTGGTGGGTGGGGAACGAATTTCTTTGTCGTCCGCTTCCCACTCAAGCTAGACATAGTTCGGCCAAGGGCCTTCCGACAAGGAGAGAGACCTTAATGAATTCAGCACGTCGCCCAGGGGCGAGTGCTGAAAGATATCCGCGGAGGAAAACTCCATAATCGGCGCCCAATCAGATTCGATAGGCACGCGGCCAAGCGGTTCGGAGCCCATGGCCGGGGACGAATCCAAGGGTCCGGCAACACAGGTCTCGTAGGAGGTGAAGTCAGTATTCGGCTCTATCGCCGCTGAGTGTGCGGCCTCCGTGGCGGGGTCCATCCACCCGTCCTCGGACGAAGCGATCTGCTCCGGATCGAGGGCCGGAGTTTCCATGGGGGTGATCTCCCGAACACTGTCCGACGGCGGAGCTAAGTCATGCTCGTCGTGACTGTGCGGTGCACCTTACATGGGCTCGAATCCGTCGAAGATCAAGTCTCCGCGGATGTCGGCAGTATAGTTTAAACTTCGAAACCTGACCTGACGGCCAGGGGCGTAGCTCTCGATCTGCTCCAGATGGCCAAGCAAGTTGGCCTACAGTGTGAAGCCACCGAATACGAAGCTCTATCCGGGGAGAAAAACCTCACCCTAGATCGCATCGTTGCCGATGATCGAAGGAGCCATCAAGCCTTATGGTGACGACACAGTGGAACTCTCAATGAAAGCACCAATGTCGGTGTCAAAACCGGCGGATCTCGGGTAGGGGGTCCCGAACTGTGCGTCTAAGGCGGATGGTAACAGGAGGCGGGGGACACAATGTTTACCCAGGTTCGGGCCCTCTCAATGGAGGTAATACCCTACTTCCTGCTTAATTGATCTTGATGATATGAGTATTACAAGAGTTAATCTACCATGAGATCAGAGAGGCTAAACCCTAGAAGCTAGCCTATGATTATAATTGATGTTGTCCTACGGACTAAACCCTCCGGTTTATATAGACGTCGGAGGGGGCTAGGGTTACACAGAGTCGATTACAAGGGAGGAGATCTACATATCTGAATTGCCAAGCTTGCCTTCCACGCAAAGGAGAGTCCCACCCGGACACGGGATGAAGTCTTCAATCTTGTATCTTCATAGTCCAACAGTCCGGCCAAAGTACATAGTCCGGTTGTCAGAGGACCCCCTAATCCAGGACTCCCTCACTGCTCTCGCACGAGCCCTACAGCTACTACCCGAGATGTTGCGACATTACCAGCTGCCCCAGCTCTTGCACGCGTTGCTGCTCCCGGTGTTTCCATAGTAAAATTCAGTTTCGACAGCAAAATTCAGTTTCGACAGTTAAATTCAGTACCGACTATTGAATTCAGTTTCGACAGTTAAGTTCAGAGATGAGCGGCTAATGTATTTTACATCTAGCACTTTCTGGTTATATATTTACGTCACCTATTGGAGATGCTATTAGAATTCCACTCAGGTTAACACTGTCTCTCTTGTCCAGCTTCAGCCTTGCCGTCGTACAACTCACCGGAGCTGCTCCAACGACGAAACCCTGCATCACAGCGGAGCGGTACCCCGGGCTCTATCTCCTGACACCTAAGATCTTCTTCCCCTCCTCCGACAGCCAAATCAGCCAGAGCATCCTCACGGACCAACCCAATCATGATGAGATGGACATGGCTTCGCCAAAGAGGTTGTAGACATGTTATATATATATATATATATATATATATATATATATATATATATATATATATATATATATATAGTCCACTTGAGTACACGTAGTAACGTGAAATACGATTAGTTTCTCCTACTATATGACAAGCAGTGAGGTACCAGGCAACTTAGCTATTCGTGATGGACTCTCTTGAACGCCATCATTATTTATCTCTGCGTGTTTGAGCTGTGCAATTGTAGATGGGCCTCGGAGTTGAGCTAGTAGGGCAGCGGCCTGGGTCCAAAGTAGTAGAAGTAGCACAGAAACATTTTTTAGTGTAGGCTTTTCCCTGCTCATGCCTGCCTACTAGAATCGCCAGTGCTTGAAAGGAAAACTGAAGGAGAAACATAGGAATTGGAGAGTTTCCTATGGTACTACTATTCATGCATTTGGTGCAAAGGAATGGAGCAAAGGAAAACTGTATGATTTGTTCCTTTAGTGTCTCCTTGAAAGAAAAACCGTAGGAATTTTAATATCCACTTGTCCTCCTTTTCAAATTCCTATTCATGAGGCACACAAGACTAAGAGATAGTAGCATAATATCATTATAACCGTACATTTTCTTGTGGTTTGACTTAATCTCACCATGCTTCTTTGCATCCTGTGATCTCCAATTCTTGTGAACCAAACACCCAGATTGGCAGAAATCCAGTGTTTTTAAATTCTCTGTTTTGCACGCGCATTCCTATTCTATTACTTTGTATTTCCTATCCCTGCGTTGTTAGAATCCTCCAATTCAAATGAGCCCTTACAGAATTACTTCTCTTACAGATAGTTGTCAAAGAAAACCTTGTGTGGTTTGTGAGGGAGTCTGGATTAGGGGAGTCCTCGGACAGCCGGACTATATACTTTAGCCGGACTGTTGGACTATGAAGATACAAGATTGAAGAATTTGTCCCGTGTCCGGATGGGACTCTCCTTGGCGTGGAAGGCAACCTTCGCAATACGGATATGTAGATCTCCTCCCTTGTAACCGACTCGGTGTAACCCTAGCCCCCTCCGGTGTCTATATAAACCGGAGGGTTTAGTCCGTAGGACGGCAACAATCATACCATAGGCTAGCTTCTAGGGTTTAGCCTCCTCGATCTCGTGGTAGATCAACTCTTGTAATACTCATATCATCAAGATCAATCAAGCAGGAAGTAGGGTATTACCTCCATCGAGAGGGCCCGAACCTGGGTAAACATCGTGTCCCCCGCCTCCTCTTACCATCCTCCTTAGATGTAGAGTTCAGGACCCCCTACCCGAGATCCGCCGGTTTTGACACCGACATTGGTGCTTTCATTCAGAGTTCCACTGTGCCGTCGCGATAAAGGCTTGATGGCTCCTTCGATCATCGCCAACGATGCGATCCAGGGTGAGGTTTTCCTCCCCGGATAGATCTTCGTCTTCGGCGGCTTCGTACTGCGGGCCAACTTGCTTGGCCATGTGGAGCAGATCGAGAGCTACGCCCCTGGCCGTTAGGTCAGGTTTGAAAATTTAAACTACACTACCGACATCCGCGGAGACTTGATCTTTGACGGATTCGAGCCCATGTCAGGTGCGCCGCACAGTGCCGACGAGCACAACTTAGCTGTACTGTCGGACGGTGCTCGGGAGATCACACCTATGGCTACTCCGTCCCTAGATCCGGAGTCGATTGCGACATCCGAGGACGGGCGGATGGACCCCGCCTCGGAGGCCACACACTCAGTGGCGATAGAGCCGAATACTGACTTCACCTCCTATGAGACCTGTGTCGCCGGATCCTCGGATTCGTCACCGGCCACAGGCCGCGAACCGCCTACGTCCATGCCCATCGAATTTGATTGGGCGCCGATCATGGAGTTTACCTCCGCGGATATCTTTCAGCACTCGCGCCTTTGGCGATGTGCAAAATTCATTAAAGTCTCTCTCCTTGTCAGGAGGCCCTTGGCCAAACTATATCCGGCCCGAGTGGGAGGCGGACGACGAAGAAATTCGTTCCCCACCCACCACCCACTTAATAGGCACTGTCGATGACTTAACCGACATGCTCAATTTCGACTCTGAAGACATCGACGGTAGGGACGACGATGCAGGAGAAGAACAGGAACCACCGCCCACAGGGCGCTGGACAGCCACTTCATCACACGTTATATATATACGGTGGATACACCCAAAGAAAACAATGAAGAGGAACGGAAGGATGCAGCGAGGGATAGTTCCGTCAAGAAGCAACCAAAGCGACGGCGTAGGCGCCGCTCCAAATCCCGCCTCGGCAAAAACAGCGATAACAGCGCAAGAAAAAATATTACCCCAGTCGACTCCAGAGGAAACAACGACCAAACGGACCCAGCGACAGAGCAGGATGAACCAGTGGACGGCGAACATAGTACGGAGCCGCTGTCCGATCACGGCGACACCGAGGATAAAGCTCATCAACCTCTCTTCGGAGAGGAAAACAGTCCGGACAACGATGCACACATCATTCCGGAAAGGCATTTGGAACAAGAGAACCTCCATAGAATGCTTATTGCCACCACGAGGAGTCTGAAGAAGCAGAAGCAAAGGCTTAAGGCCGCGCAGAATACGCTAAACAGTAGATGGAACAAAGTGCTCGACACTAAAGAAAAGTATGGTGGCAGTCGCCACACAAAGAGCTATCCAAAGCGCAAGTTGTTGCCTGAATTCGATGATGAGGCCTTAGAGCCTACACAGCCGAAAAATAAAACGGCCAACCGTCGGATCGACCACCTCGTGGCCGCGATAGGGCGGCTAACGAGGCCGCACATAAGTCAGCACACGACTCACGCGAGGACTTGCCTCAAAAAGCCGACATGACTAGATCCATCTACGGATCTATGAAGCGCGCTCCAGTGCAGAATCAAAACTGAACACTACAACCGTCAGAACACCACATCCAAATACAGGGGTGACGTGCACCCCCTATGCTTCACCGATGAGGTGCTGGATCACGAATTTCCAGAGGGATTCAAACCCGTGAACATAGAGGCGTACGACGGAATGATAGACCCTGGGTCTGGATTGAGGACTTCATCCTCCATATCCATATTGCTCGCGGAGATGATCTCCACGCCATCAAATACTTGCCCCTCAAGTTGAAAGGACCAGCTCGGCACTGGCTGAAGAGCCTCCCCGAAAATTCAATTGGAAGTTGGGAGGAGCTTGAGGATGCTTTTAGGGCTAACTTTCAACGGACCTATGTCCGACCTCTGGATGCAGACGATTTAAGTCATATAATTCAACAGCCCGGCGAGTCAGCCCGAAAGCTTTGGAACAGATTTCTCACTAAGAAAAATCAAATCGTCGACTGCCCGGACGCCGAAGCCTTAGCAGCTTTCAAACACAGCATTCGAGACGAATGGCTCACCAGACACCTCGACCAAGAAAAACCGAGGACAATGGCAGCCCTAACAAGCCTTATGAACCGCTTTTGCGCGGGCGAAGATAGCTGGCTAGCCCGTTGTAGCACCAGCGACCCAGGCATATCTGAAGTCAGGGATGGCAACGGAAAACCACGACGCAGTAAAAGCAAGCGTCGAAATAACAAAGACAGCCCAGACAACACGGCGTTAAACGTCGGATTTAGGGGCTCTCTACCCAGTCAACGGAAAAAGCCTTTCAAAGGCAACAGAGATGGACCGTCCAGCCTAAACAAGATTCTAGACAAATTATGTCAGAACGATGGCACCTCCGATAAACCTGCAAATCACACCCATAGAGAATGTTGGGTCTTCAAGCAGGCCGGCAAGCTAAACGCCGAACACAAGGGGAGGGTGTCGGTTTCAAAACCGGCGGATCTCGGGTAGGGGGTCCCGATCTGTGCGTCAAGGCTGATGGTAACAGGAAGCAAGGGACACAGATGTTTACCCAGGTTCGGGCCCTCTCGATGGAGGTAAAACCCTACTTCCTGCTTGATTAATGTTGATGATATGGGTAGTACAAGAGTAGATCTACCATGAGATCGTAGAGCTTAAACCCTAAGAGCTAGCCTATGATGGTATGATTGTAATTGCGATCGGCCTTCTAAGGACCAACCTCTCCGGTTTATATAGACACCAGAGAGGGCTAGGGTTTACATGGAGTCGGTTACAAGGAAGGAAATATAATATCCGGATCGCCAAGCTTGCCTTCCACGCCAAGGAAAGTCCCATCCGGACACGGGCGAAGTCTTGAGTCTTGTATCTTCACGCTTCAATAGTCCGGACGTCGTACAGTCCGGCTGTCCGGATACCACCTAATCCAGGACTCCCTCGGTAGCCCACGAACCAGGCTTCAATGACGATGAGTCCGCACATGATCTTGTCTTCGGCATTGCAGGGCGAGTTCCTCCTCCGAATACTCCAAGGTAATTATCGAACACTCAAACCGTGTCCGGATCCATAGGATGATCTTCGTATGGCATCGTAGAGAGAATGATGTATCGCAAACGCGATCTGCTGACAACTTTTTGGGTAACGCGACGTGTCACTTCGGTCAGGTCATTATTTGAACCGTCTTTCCATGACCATCCACATCGCGTATTGCGAGGTGGTTTCCTTGACACGTCTTGTCAAAGCAGAGATCGTGCCCTCTTATTACGGGATTCTCATCAATACGGGCACGGGTAATCCCACCGCACCGCTAATTGCGGCGAGCGGGAGGCAAACGGGCTCAACCAGGCAAGTGGGGAGACGCGAAAAGCACTTACCGCCCCTATAAAGAGACAAGGCCTCCTTCTCTTTACCCACGCCTTTCTCCTTCCGCTCGCTCATTCCCCCTTTTTTCGAGCCCTAACGCCCAAGCATTCTTCCTTTCCACCAAGGAGAAGCTTTTCAATGATGTCCGGATCCGGAGAAGGAGGCAGATGGATGACCTCTACTGTCCGGGAGAAGGATATTAAGAGGCTCCGGGATGCCGGGTATCTGGCACAGAAGATCAGCCACCGTCTCCCTCCGGCGGGACAGGTCGTCCCCACTCCAGAACCTCACGAAAGAGTCATGTTCCTTCCCCATTTTGTCCATGGGCTCGGGTTTCCCCTGCACCCATTTGTTCACGGAATCATGTATTACTACGGGATCGATTTTCATGATCTTTCCCCCAACTCCTTCCTCAATATTTCGACGTTCATCGTCGTGTGCGAGGCTTTTCTTCATATCTCACCTCACTTCAGCTTGTGGCTTAAGATTTTTAATGTAAAGCCCAAGGTGGTGAGCGGCGAACACGCCGAGTGCAGCGGCGCCATGGTGAGCAAGATGCCCAAGGCCGTTTGGCCGAAGGGCGCTTTCAACGACTCCGTTAAGGAGTGGCAGCAGCAGTGGTTCTACATCACCGAACCACGCGGCAAAAAGTGGGCGGAGGCTCCAGGGTTCAGATCCGGGGCTCCTCTGCGGCTCACGTCCTGGCCCGAGAAGGGTCCGAACTGGTGTTCGTCCGATGAGCTGTTACTGCTCCAGACGCGCCTTCAGGGCGTGGTTGATAGGGACGTCAAACTCATCGATGCAGTCCAGGTGATGCTAGCTCGCCTGGTCCTCCCCTGTCAGCGCCGGGCTTGCACTCTGTGGGAGTTCCATCCAGCCGAGCACCAAATCCTTCGGGAGCTTTATGATTCCTCCCACGAGGATATCTGGAAGGTGCTCTTTAAGTCTGGCAAATCATTGCCGGGGTCCGCCGAGGACCGTGGGTATCAATCATCCCACTCTCCAAGCTTGCTAAGTTACGGCCACACCCTGTCTGTTCATGCTCTAGCTGGCATGTCGTGACGGATACATTTTAATCGTGTTTCGTTGTGACCTCAGGGATGGATAAAGAAGGTGGAGAGGATTCGCTGTCCAGCCCCACTGCTGGAGGAACCGGCCGGACCTCTTCTGACGAAGATGTTGGTCCCTGCGCCTTACAAGGCGCCAAAGAAGGAGGCCTCCAAGAAGGTCAAGAAGACCCGGAGTGGCCCCCGTCACCGCGAGCCTTCGGACGCAAATTCCGAGGACTCAAGCGACGATCCTCCTTTAGAAGACAAAGAGGAAGAAGCAGAGGAGGACGAGCCTCACTCTGAAGGTGGGAAGAAGCTTGTAGCTCCCTCGTCCCCGGAGGCCGAATCGCCCAAGAGGAGAAAAGGTTCCCTCCCAGAGGCATCCACCACGGCTGCCGATAGCAGCCCGGCATGGGATCCCAGGGCCCAGCCCCTGGAGAAGTCGTAAGTACACGAAATCCGAACACACATATGCGTCCGGGATTATTTTCGGGTATAGTAGTATTAATTGTTGCTATGTTTTGCACAGTCCGGCAAGGTCTCGCGCCGGACAGCCCTCATCCGAGGACTCGCTGAGTTCGGACGCCCTGGCGAGCGAGACGCCTCCAGAGGCCCCTTCTCCAAAGTCCCGGCACGACACTGAGGTGTCGTCTCAACGGGGCTCGGACCAGGGGGGCATATCACTGGAGCCGGACACACGGGAGCGATGGCCCCTGAGTGTGCCGTCAGCGGGGGCGATCTCGGGTTCGGCCCTCAGCCGGACAAGGTCCAGGAGACCTCTAAGGCTCCTAGATCGGGCGAGCAACCACCTTCAACGGTGGGAGCCCTGCCCACTCCGCCGGCAACCTCTGTTCAAGCGGAGTTGCCAAGCGGTCTATCGACAGCGTTAAAGAATGCGTTAATCGTCGATGAACATCGGTCCCTTATGGGTGCGGTGGTTGAAAAGTTCAGTCCGCCGAGAGCGGGCTGAACGAGTCCTGCCTTGGCCTTATAAAGGCCTTTGAGGTATGTTTCCTGAGAAACCTTTGAGGAGTCGTCATAGTATGAGTAGTAGCCCCTGATACACTATCCAGCAAAGGAGAGGGAGCCGGGCAGGGGATCAAATCCTCCCTTATCGTGGGAACTTATGTTAATGACATGGTACCTCTTTGTTTGAATATAGGCGTCTGCGGAGAGGACGACCGCTCATAATGCGGAAATGTCCGAACTGAAGCTGAGCCTGGAACGGGCCGAGGAAGAACTTGGCCGCATGAGGAAGCAATTATAAGATAAACAAGGTATGATAAAACATTATTGAGGGAGTTCCGGACTAGGGGGTGTCCGGATAGCCGAACTATCATCATCGGTCGGACTCCAAGACTATGAAGATAGAAGATTGAAGACTTCGTCCCGTGCCCGGATGGGACTTTCCTTGGCGTGGAAGGCAAGCTTGGCGATCCGTATATGTAGATCTCCTACCATTGTAACCGACTCTGTGTAACCCTAACCCTATCCGGTGTCTATATAAACCGGAGGGTTTTAGTCCGTGGGGACGAACAACAATCATACCATAGGCTAGCTTCTAGGGTTTAGCCTCTTTGATCTCGTGGTAGATCCACTCTTGTAACACACATCATCAATATTAATCTAGCAGGACGTAGGGTTTTACCTCCATCAAGAGGGCCCTAACCTGGGTAAAGCATCGTGTCCCTTGTCTCATGTTACCATCCGCCTAGACGCACAGTTCGGGACCCCCTACCCGAGATCCGCCGGTTTTGACACCGCCATTGGTGCTTTCATTGAGAGTTCCTCTGTGTCGTCACCGATAGGCTCGATGGCTCCTTTGATCATCAACAACGACGGTCCAGTGGTGAGACTTTTCTCACCGGACAGATCTTTGTGTTCGGCGGCTTTTGCATCGGGCCAATTCGCTGCAGCCATCTGGAGCAGATCGAAAGCTACGCCCCTGGCCGTCAGGTCAGATTTGGAAGTTTAAACTATACGGTCGATATCCACAGAGACTTGATCTTCGACGGATTCGAGCCGCAGCCAAGCGCGCCGCATTGTCTCGATGGGCGTGATCTAGCTCTGCAGATGAACAGTGCTCTGGAGGCCGCACCAGAATCCGTTCCGACCCTTAATCCGGAGCCGGATTCCCCGATCGAGGACGAGTGGTTGGACACCGCCTCGGGGGCTTTAATCTCTACGGCGATCGAGCCGAACTCTATCCCTGTCCTTTGTGAAGACCTCGACTCCAGGGTGCCGGACTCCTCTCCGGACTCCGAACCCTCCGCGCCCTTGCCAATCAAATCCGATTGGGCGCCCATCATGGAGTTCACTGCCGTGGACATCTTTCAGCACTCGCCCTTTGGCGACATCCTGAATTCACTAAAGTCTCTCTCTTTATCCGGAGAGCCCTGGCCGGATTACGGTCAGGAAGGATGGGATGCGGACGACGAAGAAATTCAACGCCCACCCACCACCCAATTGGTAGCCGCTGTCGACGATCTAACCGACATGCTAGACTACGACTCCGAAGACATCGACGGTATGGACGACGAGGCTGGAGACGACCACGACCCCGCGCCGACAGGGCATTGGAAGGCCACCTCGTCATACGACATATACATGGTGGACATCCCAAAAGATGGGAACGACGATGGAACAAATCGGAGGATGACCCTCCAAGAAACAACGAAGCGCCCGGCGTCGTGGCGCCGCTCTAAATCCCGCCACAGCAAGAATGAAGATTCCGGCACCGGAGATAACAATACACCGGACAAAGGTGAAGACAATCCACTCCGGCAAGATCCAGCGCGGGAGGATGGAGACGCCAGCCCTCACGAGAGGCGGCGAGAAGAAGAGGTAGAGGATTATATGCCTCCCTCCGAGAGGCAAGCAAGCCTCGACGATGATGAATTCGTTGTGCTCGAGGATCCCGTCGAACAAGAGCGTTTTAGACGCAGGCTTATAGCCACGGCGAACAGCCTCAAGAAAAGCAGCAACAGCTTAGAGCTGATCAGGATCTGCTAGCCGGCGGATGGACTGAAGTCCTCGCGGCGAAGAGCATGAGCTCGAACGCCCCTCCAAAGCTACCCTAAACGCAAGCTGCTCCCCGATTAGAGGAGGAGGCTTACGAACCCGCATCACCAGGAGACAATACGGCTGACCGACCACCCGTGGTCGGGACAGAGGCCTCTAGGCCCTTCACTAGAACCGTGCACTCGGCATCACTCAAAAAGCACACGGCCAAAGGGGAATACTCGGACTGCGAGATATATTGGAGGACAAGGCAAGACAATCAAGATCGATCTATGGATCGGCGTGGCGCCACGATGCGTGGCGACAACCGTCGCGCGGACCTGATAAGTCCGACCGGGCCGAACAAAACAGACAAAGCTCTTTTGAGCTCCGTCGTGATATCGCCCAGTACAGAGGCGCCGCACACCCGCTATGCTTCACAGACGAAGTAATGGATCATCAAATCCCCGAAGAGTTTAAACCCGTCAATATTGAATCCTATGATGGCACAACAGACCCCGCGGTTTGGATCGAAGACTATCTCCTTCACAACCACATGGCCATCGGTGACGATCATCACGCCATCAAATACCTCCACCTCAAGCTTAAAGTACCAGCTCGGCATTGGCTCAACAGCTTGCGGCCAGAGTCAATTGGGAGCTGGGAGGACACGGAGGCTGCAATCCTCGATAACTTCCTGTGGCACTTATGTGCGACCACCGAGGCCGATGACCTAAGCCACATAATTCAGCAGCCAGACGAATCGGCCAGACAATTCTGGACACGGTTCTTAACCAAGAAAAACCAAATCGTTGACTGTCCGGATGCGTAGGCCCTCGCGGCCTTCAAGCATAACATCCGTGACGAGTGGCTTTCCCGGCACCTAGGACAGGAAAAGCCGAAATCCATGGCAGCCCTCACATCACTCATGACCCGCTTCTGCGCGGGCGAGGACAGCTGGCTAGCACGAAGCAACAACCTCAGCAAACATTCTGGCAGTCCGGACTTCAAGGACCGAAGTGGCAGGCCGCGTCGTAAGAAAAACAAACGCCGCATTAACAGCGACAATATTGAGGATACGGCAGTAAATGCCGGATTCAGAGGCTCTAAACCCGGTCAGCAGAAAAAGCCATTCAAAAGAACTACTCCGGGTCCGTCCAATTTGGACCGAATACTCGACCGCTTGTGCGGATACACGGCACCCCGAAAAGCTAGTTAACCACACCAACAGGACTGTTGGGTATTCAAGCAGCAGGCAAGTTAATTGCGAAAACAATGACAAGGGGCTGCATAGCGATGACGAGGACGAGACCCAACCACCGAACAATAAAGGATGAAGGGTTTCCCCCACAAAAGCGGACGGTGAACATGATATACGCAACGCACATACCCAAAAGGGAGCGGAAGCGTGCACTCAGGGATGTCTACGCGATGGAGCCAGTTGCCCCGAAGTTCAATCCATGGTCCTCCTGCCCGATCACTTTTGACCGAAGGGACCATCCCACCAGCATCCGCCACGGCGGATTCGCCGCACTGGTCTTAGACCCAATCGTCGATGGATTTCACCTAACCAGAGTCCTGATGGACGGCGGCAGCTTGAACCTGCTTTACCGGGATACAGTGTGCAAAATGGGCATAGACCCCTCAAGGATTAAACCTACCAAAACGACCTTTAAAGGCGTCATACCAGGTGTAGAAGCCAATTGTACAGGCTAAATTACACTGGAAGTGGTCTTCGGATCCCCGGATAACTTCCGGGCGAGGAGTTAATCTTCGACATAGTCCCGTTCCGCAGCGGCTATCATGCCTTGCTCGGACGTACCGCGTTTGCAAAGTTCAACGCGGTGCCGCACTACGCATACCTCAAGCTCAAGATGCTAGGCCCTCGAGGAGTCATTACGGTCAACGGAAACAGTGGCGTTCTCTCCGCGACGGAAAAAACATCTGGCGGCTCTCGCGCAGAAGTGCAATGCAGCCTCTTAAGGCAATTCTCGAGTCAGGCCGTTAAGCTGCGGACACAGCTAAGCGGCGCCGGAGTAACTTACAACAAGACCACCTGGCACGCCCAGAGCACGCGTAGTGATGCGGCCCCAACCCCAGCCCCTGCGAAACGTCAAAGCAGGTCCTTCGCGTACACCATTACGCTCTGAAGATACCATGGGCATGGGGAGAGGGGCACGACCACGATAAACCCAGACTGCGGCTCGACCGCACCAGGGGCTCTCCAGTGTGTCGTTCCTTTTTATTTTATTTTTACCTTTTACTTTTTACCCACAGGACTCCGTTTGTCAGAAGCCCTGTCCGGCAGCAGACCTGCCGAACTCACGATGCAACCGCCAGGGAAGGATAAAGGCTATAACGAATATACAGGTGGTCTCCATTACGAGCATTTTCATACACCAATCTGCAGCCTACCCTCGGAGGGGACATGTTTAACAGTCTCATACCTTGCTTATCGCACTATTTGTATCGCTCGCATTCATAGCAGCACTTATTGAATAAAACAATGCAGCACCTTTTTGTTTATAATTGCATTTCTTCTTCATACATATGTTCATTCACGACATGTTGCATCCGTACACTTTGGTACGGCTAATATACACTAGGGGCTTATGTTTCCCGCATTATGGTATAATGAGTCCGAACACTTTCACAAGTGCGGCACCCCGAACTTATAGCACTATATGCATCAGCTCCGAATCATGTCTTGGGTCAATAGTTGGGTTTGCCCGGCTCCCGTGTTTTGGTACCTTACGTTCCGTTATATCGGCTAAGGTAGCACCGAGAGAACCACTGCGATTCCGCCCCAGTTCGGCTGGGTTAACGCCTCAGTGGAGAAAGCTAAAACTGACCGTCGTGATGAGGCAAGAGCCGGTCGCTGTTCGAGAGGTTTTTTGCGAGTCCTTAAAGACTTATGCCGCTTAGAGCGAGGAGCCGGATACTGTCCGGCCAAGGCGTGGATAGCTCCCCAAATTCGGCCTTCCGAAGACTAGGGGCTTCGCCGAAATTTAAAATTATAGAATTCTATGGCTAAGTGAGAGTGTTCAAGCATTATAAGTCCGGTTGCCTTGTTCGTTGTGTTGAGCGCCTCCCTAGATGGACCCAAAAATGGGAACAAGAGCGCTCAAGTTTATCCCAAACACCCCAGCACTTCGTGGCATGGGGCTTGAAGCCGACGACTTGCCATCTCTCAGATTTGATAAACAGCCGCATGTAAGGTAATATTTTAAATTAACAAGCGTTGCTTAGCGCATATGAACTAAGTTTTCAGCGCACAGGATAACAAAATGCGAGTCTACTCAAATATTACATCTTTGAAGCACTCACCCGCAATAGTGCGGGCGCCCTTCAGCACACTCTTATAATACATCTCGGGCGTGCCATGCTCCTTGCCCTCTGGTGGCGGGTCCGTCGCAAGCTTCTGGGCATCCATCTTGCCCCAAAGGCACCTTCTTGTGAGGCAAGGCCCAGCAGGCACCCTCAATACAAGCGGAATGCTTGATCACTTCAACCCACGGGCACGCATCCATCAGCCGTCGCACCAGGGCGAAGTAGCTCCCAGGCATGGCCTCCTTAGGCTGGCCCGAACTATGAGGCCCTTCATGGCCTGTTCGGCCGCCTTGTGGAGCTCGACCAGCTGCTTCAGCTGGTCGCTAAGGGGCACCGGATGTCCGGCCTCAGCATACTGAGACCAGAAGACCTTCTCCGTTGAGCTCCCCTCCTCGGCCCGGTAGAATGCGGCAGCATCGGACACGCTGCGAGGAAGCTCTGCGAACGCCCCTGGAGAGCTCCGAATTCGGGTAAGCAACAGGTAATTAACACTCACATGCTTACTCTACATGAAAAATGCCTTACCCACTTCTATTTTCTTCATCGCCTCAATCTCCTAGAGGGCCTTGTAGGCTTCGGCCTTAGCGGCTTTGGCACTCTCAAGAGCCGTTGCAAGCTCGGACTCTCGAGTCTTCGAGTCACGCTCCAAGCTCTCATGCTTTTTTACGAGATCCTGGAGCTCTTGTTGTACCTCCGCCACCCGTGCCTCCTGCTTCTCTCGCTCGGTGCGCTCACGTGATTATGCGTTCGGCCGCATGCCACCGCCTCCTTCAGTCGCCACCTCGTTAGTGGCCCCTACAATACCCACGTTATCCTTGTCATTTTTCTTGCAACCAAATCCTTTTACAGAAGGTACAATTTTCATAAGGTATTACTCACCTTCTTTTTCCTCGAGCTGCTTCTTGGCATGGTCGAGCTTGTTCTCGGACCGCCGAGGTTTTCCTTCAAAGCATTGACCTCCTTGATCGGTCTGGCGGAGGTCAGCAGCACAGCCTGCAATCCCATATTGACATGTTTTTATGACTCCTGCGTTTATCTTTCAAAAGATCCTCAGTCCGGCTTTTCTTTCCGAACACTGAACCGAGCATAAGGGGCTACTGTCTATGCAGTACCATTTTACATATATTGAAATTCTTACCTCAAAGCCTGTTAGAAGGCTCTGCGAGCCGGTCAGCCCGCTCTTGGCGAGCTGAACCTACGAATCACCGCACTCATAACGGGCGGTGTTCCTCTTCGATGGAGGCGCCGTTGAGCGCCTCCGGCAAATCATCCGGCACCTCCGGTTGGGCCGGAGGCAGCCGGGCGTCTTGGTCTTGCCCTTCTTACGAAGGGGTCGCCCGCCGGACTCCGGAGCCACTGCGGCCTCCGGGCTGAGTCCGTGCACTGATCCGGGAGGGTGTCTGTGACACCTCCGGGGCCTCCCCTCTGGTGGGTCCTTTGCAGGATCCCACCTCGGCGTCGTCCGTGGCACGGGGGTGGAGGCAGTCGGAAGGGAATCCATATCCGGCGCACCCAAGGACCCTTCGGCAAACGGGAAGATCATCCTTGGGCGGACTGCAGGGTTGTATGCGGCATTAGAAAGACATTATGTGGCGAAAATAAAACCTTGAAGTTATTCGAGTCTGGATACTTACGATCTCGCCGAGGCTTGGCCCTTGGATGCGATCGTCAATCCTTTGGCGTTGGCGGAGCAGTCCGGAGGAAGAGTTTTTCCTTCTTGGACCCTTGGCCTCCCTTGTTGGGGAGGCCTTCCTTTCTTCCTCCCCGGGGAGAGGCTTTCTTCTCCTCCTCACCTTGGTGGGAGAAGTCAGCCTCGGATTCATCATCCGATAGCACCTGAAAACGGGAACTCTTCCGAGTCCCGTGGCCGTCTTCTTGGCCTTCTTCTCCGGCACCACGTGGTGCCGGAGCCAACTTCCGTTAGGCGGGCGTCCATTGGGTCCTGGGCAATGGGGCCAACAGTAATCTGCTCGCCTTCGCCAGCCATTCCTGTCAAAGGTAAAGGGAGTTTAGATCCCGCATAGAGCCAAACTATGGAAAACAAGTGGTGCAATCACTTACCTCGTCAGCTGGATGCTACGAGCAGAATCCGCGATCTTCGGTAGCGGATGCGGGAGCTTCGGCGCCCTTGAACAGCACCTTCCAGACATCTTCGTACGTAGTGTCGAAGGGCCCGCTCAAGGTCTGGTGCTGCGCCGGATTATACTCCCACATATTAAAGCCCCGTCGCTGGCACGGGAGAATCCGGCGGATGAGCATGACCTGGACTACATTGACAAGCTTGAGCTTCTTGTCCACCAGCTTCTGGATACAGGCTTGGAGTCCGGTCAGCTCCTCCGAATCCCCCCAAATTCGGCCACTCTCTTTCCAGGAGGTGAGCCGTGTGGGGATGCCAGATCTGAATTCGGGGCCGCTGCCCAATCAGTCACGCTGCGGCTCGGTGATGTAGAACCACCCGATTGCCACCCCTTGATGGTTTCCACGAAAGTGCCCTCCACCACGTAGCGTGGGACATCACGCCCACCATGGCGCCTCCGCGACTCCGCTTGGCTGCCCTTCACAACCTTCGCTTGACATCAAGGTCTTGTGCCATGTCAAGTGGGGCTGGATGCGAGAGGAATTCTCGCACCTGACGATAAACGCCGAGATGTTGAGGATGAAATTGAGGGCGGATCATGGAAATCTAGGCCGTAGTAGAACATGAGCCCCGGACAAAGGGATGAAGGGAAGCCCAGTCCATGGAGGAAATGGGGAAGAAATACTACCCTCTCATGGGGCACAGGGTTGGGGACGAGCTCTCCCTCGTCGGGGAGCCGATCTGCTGATGTTGCTGGACAGATATCCGGCGTCGCGCAGCTTCTGGATCTGCCCCTCCGTGACGGAGGAGGCCATCCACTTGCCTCCCGCTCGGACATAGTTGGAGAAGGTTGAGGTGAGAAGTGCGGACTTGGTATTTGGAGCTCGAGTTCGCGGAGATGGATAAGCCAAGGAGGAAGAAGGCGCAGGTAAAAAAGGTTGGATCTTTATCCCCTTATATAGGCGGACAATAACATGTGTCCCCACCGGCCTGGTAAAACTCGCTTATCTCCTAAGCGCCACAATCAATGGCGCGGTTGGGTTACCCACGTCCGTATTTACGGGAATCCCGGAATAAGGGGAACACAATCTCTACTTCAACAAGACGTGCCAAGGAAACCGCTTCGCAAAACGCCCTGAGGTGGAACAATAAAAACAATTTGAGTAAAGGCTTGGTAGTGGTGCGACGTCATGTCACAAAATACGTCAGCAGATTGATCTTGTGTAATATTATTCTCTCTACGGTGGTATGTGGAATTTATTTTTGCAGAGCCGGACACTATCCTGGTGTTCATGATCTTCTATGAATTATTCGGAGGAAGAACCCGCCTTGCAATGCCGAAGACAACATGCGCGCCGGACTCATCGTCATTGAAGCCTGGTTCAGGGGCTACTGAGGGAGTTCCGGACTAGGGGCTGTCCGGATAGCCGAACTATCATCATCGGCCGGACTCCAAGACTATGAAGATACAAGATTGAAGACTTCGTCCCGTGTCCGAATGGGACTTTCCTTGGCGTGGAAGGCAAGCTTGGCGATCTGGATATGTAGATCTCCTACCATTGTAACCGACTCTGTGTAACCCTAACCCTATCTCGGTGTCTATATAAACCAGAGGGTTTTAGTCCGTGGGACGAACAACAATCATACCATAGGCTAGCTTCTAGGGTTTAGCCTCTTTGATCTCGTGGTAGATCCACTCTTGTAACACACATCATCAATATTAATCTAGCAGGACGTAGGGTTTTACCTCCATCAAGAGGGCCCGAACCTGGGTAAAACATCGTGTCCCTTGTCTCCTGTTACCATCCGCCTAGACGCACAGTTCGGGACCCCCTACCCGAGATCCGCCGGTTTTGACACCGACAATTATCTTGCATTTAGGCACAAATAAGTAAGTGTGCTTATTGAAAGGTATTTGTGTCGTACGCCCTGTGAGCAAGTGCCGAATATGAGGCACTAAAGAAGGCTGTGGATGATGCCAACAAGAAGGCTACCGCCGAATAGGCACTCCGTGAAGAACACGAGGTTGTGGTTGTCACTGGTGGAAAGGGAGCTCCGGGAGGCTGTGAAGAAAAGCGAGGGCTTGGAGCAAAGTGTAATAGAAAAAGAAGCCGCACTCGCCCAAGCGCTCCAAGCTGCGGAAGATGCCCGGGAAGAAGCCCGAGGTGCTGTACGGGACATTCAAGATGCCCGGAAAGTTGCGGTTGGTAAGGCCTTCTATATTCTTAGCCATTTATTCATGATGATGGAAGAATTCTAAGCGGCAGGCTGAATTCACATTTTTCCAGGGGCGTTTGCGGATCTTCCTTGCAGCATATCCGATGCCGCCCAATTCTACCGAACCAAGGAAAAGAAGTCTGTGGAGAGGGATTTCTGGTCACAGTATTTGGCACTGAACTATCCGGTGCCATTTATCGATCAGCTGAAGCATCTGGTCGAACTGCACCAGGAGGCCGAACTAGCCATGAAGGACTTGATTGTCCGGCTGTGGCCGGCGGAGCCAATTCGGCGATTGCCGGGCTCGTGAAGCGGATTGCGGGTGCTTGTCCTTGGCTTGATGCTATTAAGCGATCGGTCTGCATAGAGGGTGCACATATGGCATTCGCCTGTGCAAAAGTGCATTGGGGGAAGCTTGGCGCGGAGAAGCTGATGACTGAGGGGCCGCCCGAGGGTAAGGAGCATTGCAAGCCCGAACTGTACTATGAAGGTGTATTGAAGGGAGCCCGCCTTGCGGCGGATAAATGTACAAAAGACATTATATTTCCCTGAGGGCATTCGTGCCGCTTTTTGTAATATGGGATTATGGCGTTTATATATTGCCTATTTGGTTTGAACATATGTTCTTCCTGTGCGGCTGTTTAGTGTATGTCAATCCTGAAAGGTGGCCAGTCGTCGGCTTCTGCCCCCACATAAAAGAAATACTGGGGTGTTCGGGATATATCTGAACGCTCTTTATCCCATAGTTGGGTCCATTTGCGGAGGCGTTTCGCACCACGAACCAGGCAATCAGACTATAAGGTTTTATTACTCTCACTTAGCCATAGGGATTCGAGTATGGTCGATGCAGCCCCTAGTGTTCGAAAGGCCGAACTAGGGGCTCTATTGGCACCTGATCGGAAGACCGACCGTCGCACTCTGCATTGATAATGGCGTTATGCGGAATAAATCTTTAAGGATTTTACAACCTCTCGAACAGCTGGCCAGCTCTTGCTGTATCACGACAGTCGGTTTTCGGCTTTCTCTACTGAGATGCTCGTCCGGCAGATTCAGGACACAATCGCAGTAGTTCTCCCTGCGCTACCTTAGCCGATATGACGGAACGTAAGGTACCAGAACAAGGGAGCTGGGCAAACCCAACCAATGACCCAAGACATGATTCAGAGCTGGTGCATATAGTGCTATAAGTTCGGGGTGCCGGACGACCGAGAAAGTGGTCAGACTTTATTGTCGTATTTATGAAGCCCCTGGCATAATCGGGCGTAACACGACGTGTTGATAAAAGCGACGGTCGGTGAGTGTTACCTCAGTCTACGCATTGTAGCAAAATGATATGTCTATGCATATTAGTACGATGGATGAATATAAAAAGAGGTCTTATTTGGCGGAACTGTGATGGCCGGACTGGAGGGGTTGTCGGTGGATCAATAGTTAATCCGGACTGCCTTCTTCTAGGGGGGGTTTCTCCTTGTGTGTCCTGGCCGATTCCACGTCACCAATCCTGTTCTGCGTCAAAGTTAGTTTGTAAGGTGAATACTCGGAGGTAGTCGAGTGTCCTCTTGTGGTTGGTCCGAGGGTTCCTGATCGGGCCCTGGTAAACCCAGCCGTTATACCGTTGGGTAGCGCGGACTCCTCAATTGGTGTCCGGATAGTTGTCTGTCATATCAAAATTTTGATAGTCATGCGTGACTCGCTACTTCGGCGGCTGTATGATTTCCGCCCTGAGGGCGGGGTTCGGCCGTGTGATTGTATCACATGGTGTTGGCCTGAGTGATTGACCACGTGGAATTTAGTCAACGTGGTACGTCCCGTTGCTGGAAGATATCCGCAGCAGTGTAATCCATTATCAGAGCCCATCCTTGCCCGACGGGCAAGGGAGTGTGTGGACTGGAACCAACGTCCGGATACGAATCCGGGGGTTCGGAGTCACGGGCCACCGCAGGAGTGAGACCCGTGTTCGGCTCCACCGCCGATGAGCATGCGAACTGTGGGGCGGGGTCCATCCCTCCGTCCTTAGGTAGCGCAGCCTGCTCCGGATCTAGGTCCGGGGATACTACGGGGATGAAACCCCGAGCTTCATCCGACGGCAGGTCTAAGCCGTGCTCGTCCTGACTGTCCGGTGCTCCTGGCATAGGCCCAAATCCATCGAAGATCAAGTCTTCGCGGATGTCCGCCGTGTAGTTCAGGTTTCCGGACCTGACCTGGTGGCCAGGGGCGTAGCTATCGATCTGCTCCAGGTGGCCAAGCGAGTTGACCCACAGTGCGAAGCCGCCGAACACGAAGATCTGTCCGGGGAGGAAAGTCTCACCCTGGACAGCATCGTTGATGATGATTGAAGGAGCCATCGAGCCTGACCGCGACGGCACAGAGGAACTCTCAATGAAAGCACCAATGTCGGTGTCAAAACCGGCGGATCTCGGGTAGGGGGTCCCGATCTGTGCGTCAAAGGTCGATGGTAACAGGGAAGCAAGGGACACAGATGTTTACCCAGGTTCGGGCCCTCTCGATGGAGGTCAAACCCTACTTCCTGCTTGATTAATATTGATGATATGGGTAGTACAAGAGTAGATCTACCACGAGATCGTAGAGGCTAAACCCTAAGATCTAGCCTATGATGTTATGATTGTAATTGCGATCGGCCTTCTAAGGACCAACCTGTAACGCCCCCGATGCGGCTATATCTCCCATGTGTCGAAGCACGACTTAGAGGCATAACCGCATTGAAAGCAATGTCGCAAGTGAGGTAATCTTCACACAACCCATGTAATACATAAGGGAAAGAGATACATAGTTGGCTTACAGTCGCCACTTCACTCAATACATAAATAAACATCCATCATCCAGAATACACTCAAGGTCCGACTACGGAACCAAAATAAAAGAAGATACCCCAAAAGCTACACAGATCCCCGATCGTCCCAACTGGGCTCCACCATCGATCATCGGGAAAAAGACACATAGTAACGACCACGTTCCTCATCGAACTCCCACTTGAGCTCGGTTGCGTCACCTGACCGCATCGTCGGCACCTGCAACTGTTTTGGTAGAATCTATGAGTCACGGGGACTCAGCAATCTCACACCCGCGAGATCAAGACTATTTAAGCTTAAAGGAAGGACAGAGTTGTGAGATGGGGCTGCAGCAAGCGACTAGCATATATGGTGGCTACATTCGCAAAGAGAGCGAGAAGAGAAGCAAGGCACGGACGTGAAGCTAGTAGCGATCAAGAAGTGATCCTGAACTACTTACGTCAAGCATAACTCCAACACCATGTTCACTTCCCGGACTCCGTCGAGAAGAGACCATCACGGTTACACGCGCGGTTGATGTGTATTTTAATTAAGGTCAACTTCGGGTTTTCTACAACCGGACATTAACAAATTCCCATCTGCCTCATAAATCATGGGCACGGCTTTCGAAAGATAATACCCTGCGGTGTCCCAACTTAGCCCATTATAAGCTCTCACGGTCAACGAAGGATATTCCTTCTACCGGGAAGACCCGATCAATCTCGGAATCCCGGACTACAAGACATTTCGACAAAGAATAAAACAAGACCAGCAAAGCCGCCCGATTGTGCCGACAAATCCCGATAGGAGCTGCACATATCTCGTTCTCAGGACACATCCGGATGAGACTAGCTACGAGTAAAACCAAGCCTCGAGTTTCCTCGTGGTAGCCCCTTGAGCAGCTTTCGATTCGGGCCGGCACTCGAAGGAGCACCGGTCCGGGGTTAAAATAAAGATGACCCTCGGGCTCGCGAAAACCCGGGAAAAGTCTTAGGTGGCAAATGGTAAAACCAAAGTTGGGCCTTCTTTGGACGAGTCTTATTCAAAGCGAACTGTCAAGGGGGTCCCATAAATCACCCAACTGTAAGGAACGCGAAATCAAGGAACATAACACGGTATGACGGAAACTAGGGTGGCAAGAGTGGAACAAAACACTGGGCATAAGGCCGAGCCTTCCACCCTTTACCAAGTATATAGATGCATTAATTATAGCAGATATATATTGTGATATCCCCAACAAGTAAACATGTCCCAACAAGGAACAACATCTCCATGTTCCAAAAGGAACAAACTTCATCTGCACCTGCAACTAGCAACGCTATAAGAGGGGCCGAAAGCAAAGCGGTCACATAGCCAAACAACGGTTAGCTAGGAAAGGATGGTTAGGGGCTGACATGGCAATATGGGAGGCATGATAAGCAAGTGATAGGCATCGCAGCATAGGCATAGCAAAAGAGCGAGCATCTAGCATAGCAAAGATAGAAGTGATTTCGAGGGTATGGTCATCTTGCCTGCAATGTTCTCAGAGTTGTCGAAAGCTTGATCCTCGTGGCGTTCTCAACAGGTTCCTCGTTCACGTACTCGTCTCCGGCTCTACCCAAAGCAAGAACACAAACAAATGAACCACAATAAATCACGATTGCAATGCACAAGCAACATGATGCAAAACATGACATGATATGCGAGATGTGATATGCAATGCGTATGCGTGCTCCGGAAGGAAAATGATGAACCAGGCATCAACTTAGCAAACCAAGTATGCCGCTGGAAAGATGAGATGATTTCGGTTGAAATCGATATAAAGATCACCGGAATCGGATGCACGGTTTGCAAATGACAAGCAAAACAAGAATGGCACAAATCTACCATTAACAGCATGATACCACTTAGCAAGCAACAAGAAATTAAGCTACTGCACCCAAGCGTACCAACAAAGCACATGGCAGTGATCTACTCGAGATGCTTGACAAAAGAGGAACACTGAGCTACGGCTAAATCACATCATAACAGGCTCAAAAGAGCATGGCAAAAGTGCAAAACATATCAGCTTCACAGACATGGCAAAACAGCATCAGGTAGCAATGTTCAGAGCATGAAAACTACATGCTACAGGAACTTATAATAGCAAAACAAGGCATGGAATGAATCTACTCAAATCATAGAACAAAAGTCCCTTACTGACCATAAGCCAAAAAGAATAAGAAAATATAGTAACATCCACGTCAATATCGCAAGTTTCGTTAACAGATTCAGCAACATGGCATGTCAAAACAGATAACAAGTAGGCATGTTTAAGAGCTCAAAGCACTCACTACAGAGCCTTTCATGATAAACTAAGCATCCATACATAAAGACGACATGGCATAGAAGACATATATGGCAAGAACAATATCATAGCATACAAGGATCAACCACAACAACCTTGGCAAAATTGAATAACATGTAAGCAATCTGCCAGGAAACATTTTATAGCAAAAGTAGAGCTCGATTGACTCAAGCTAGGGCACTCTATAATTGCAAACAAAGGCATGGATGGATAGAGCATAACCATATGCTCAAAACATCCTTACTGAAGTATCTCAAAATATGCATGGATCTCTCGGTAGCATCAAGTTAACATGGCATAAAAATATCAGCAAAACAGGGGCTGAAATCAGCAACATCATGAAGCCTACTTTGTATGCTTGTGCTAGTCACCACGTAGATCACAAAAATACATGGCATACACCCCTGGAGAGATGGCATGGCATATTACAAAACACATGTAGGACTCAAATTCATAGGATGCACACATCAATCATGGCAAAAATGACAAAAGTGCATGTTCTACTACGAAACAGAAACTAACATCACATAGCCCTCTTCCAACAGCATTTCGTGCATCAAGATGAGCTCAAATGAACATGGTGCAATGCGATGAAATGATCTACTCTTCGGGTGAACATTCTGACATATTACACACACGAAACGGAGCTACAGGTGCGAAGTTATGATGCGTTGAAAATGCCACAAATTAATCACCGAGACAAAAACTTAGACGAAAATAAGGGTGGAAAAAGTCAACCGATCGGATCTGAGATCCGGATCCGAGGCGGATCGAGGCGGCGGTGGTGCGGCTCGCCGGAGCTCGCCCGGGGCGAGGAGGAGGAGGGAGAGGCCGAGGTGGCCGACCGGTGGTGGGGGCGGCGACGGCGCCGGCCGGGTGCGGAAGGCGACGGGCCGGGCCGGCGGGCGGCGACGGGCGGGCCGCCGGGCGGCGAGGCGGCGGAGCGGGACGCTGGCATGGCGCGGGTCGGGCCGCGCTGGGCCCTGGCCATGGGGCGGCGGCAAGTGGGACCCGCCACGTGGCGCTGGCTGTCACGGGCGCGGGCGTGACGCGTCCGTGCGGAGATGAGCGGGGCTAGGGTTTGGACCCGGATTTGGACGGGGGAGGTATATAAATAGGCATAGAGGGAGCTAGGAGAGTCCAAATGAGGTGTAGTTTTCGCCCACACGATCGTGATCGAACGACGGAGAGCATGGAAGTGACTTAGATGAGTTATTGGACTATTTTGGAGGGGTGTTGGGCTGCAACTTAAAAGAGGCCTTTGCGAGAGTGCGGTTAACCGTTGGAGTACCAAACGAGCTCCAAATGACCCGAAACTTGACCGTGGTCTACTGGTGGTATACCAAGGCCACTTGACAAACCTCGGTCCATTCCGAGAAAGTTTAGTACTTGCTCACGGAAAACGTAAAGGGACGCCGAGGACATAGGAGTGTCGGATTGCAAAAGCGGACAACGGGAAAAATGCTCGGAATCATGAGGCGAACACGTATGCAAATGCGATGCACATGATGACATGATATGAAATGCATGACATGGACAAAATGCAAAATGAAGAAAAACCCAACCACGGAGGGAATAACATATCACAATGCCGAAAATGGCAAGAGTTGGAGTTACAAATATGGAAAGTTACATCCGGGGTGTTACACAACCTCTCCGGTTTATATAGACACCGGAGAGGGCTAGGGTTTACATGGAGTCGGTTACAAGGAAGGAAATATAATATCCGGATCACCAAGCTTGCCTTCCACGCCAAGGAAAGTCCCATCCGGACACGGGCCGAAGTATTGAGTCTTGTATCTTCACGCTTCAATAGCCCGGACGTCGTACATAACCCGGCTGTCCGGATACGCCCTAATCCAGGACTCCCTCAAAGGGAGACACCAAGTGAAGACGAGGATGAGCCTCACCAGCAAAACACTGGGGGAGAGAAAAAATTCCCACCAGAGGTCAAAACAGTGAGCATGATTCACGTAACAAAAAGGAGGAGCAAACACGCACTCCGAGACATATGCGTCGTAGAGCCCGTCACCCCTAAGTTCAACCCTTGGTCGGCCTGCCCGGTCACTTTTGATCGCGGGGATCACCTGACTAGTATCCGGCACGGAGGATTGGCTGCCTTGGTGCTAGACCCAATAATCGACGGATACCATCTCACCTAAGTCCTCATGGACGGCCGCAGTAGTGTTAATTTGATATATCAGGACACAGTCCGCAAAATGGGGATAGACCCGACAAGAATCAGCCAAAGCAATACTACCTTTAAAGGAGTAATACCAGGCCCAGAGGCCCGCTGTACGGGCTCTCTAGTACTAGAGGTTGTATTCGGTTCTCCCGACAACTTCCGAAGTGAAAAGTTAACCTTCGACATCGCTCCATTCCGAAGCGGCTATCAAGCACTACTCGGAAGAACAGCCTTCGCTCGTTTTAATGCAGTACTGCATTACGATTCTCTTAAACTTAAGATGTCCGGTCCACGTGGCATCATCATAGTTAGCGGAAACACTAAGCGTTCCTTACGCGCGGAAGAACGTGTGGCGGCTTTAGCAGCCGAACACTAAACGGCCTCTCCAACCAGAATAAATGGTCGGTTGTCAAGACCGCGGACACGGCTAGACGAGTCCGGCGCACCACTAGTTGTAACAGCTTAGATATACCTGAGATTGGTTTGATGGATATACCCCCATAGGCGGTACCAGGGGCTTCCCGCATGTAAAAAGGACTACAGTTCGGCTTGACCTCATTTAGATTGAATTTTAATGAGAATAATCAGTTTTTCGCACGAAGACTTTCATCTAAGTTTTTCTCTTTTACAGATGACAATCGTGCTACACCCTTCCAGGATACGGCACAAGAGAGACACAGGCACACACGTGCAGCAGGGCCCCGCTCAAAGGTTTCTTTTTAGATTAAGACCCTGTAAACCTTTTCATCTGTCTCTTGTTGCTTGACAACCCCCGGATACCTAACACAACCGTGAGGGATGCTGGCGTTGTTCGCATTTCGCCACGTCAGACTAATGCACGTACCTAGAAATTTAGGGTCCATTATCAAGGGCGTTACTCAGCCCGGTACATGTTTGAAAGACCGAACACCTTAGGGAGTGTTCGGCGTCGCGAGTTTGGCCTTATATGCACCAGCTCCGAATCACGTCTTTGGTCAAATGTTGGGTCTGCCCGGCTCCTGCGTTTTGCTACCTTACATTCTGCTCTATCAGCTAAGGTGGCACCGGGAGAACTACTGCGATTGTGGCCTGGTTCGTCCGGATGAGCACCTCAGTAGAGAAAGCCGAAAACTGACTGTCATGATAAAGCGCGAGACTGGTGAACCACTCGATGACTTGGCGGAATCTTTAGGATTCCTCCGCATTAACGAAGGGTCGGTTTTCCCGGTCATGTATGTACGCGCCCCGTACTTGGATGAGCGCGGAAGTACCAGGGACTATATAGTAGCCCCACAGTCAAACTCATATGGTTAAGTGAAAGTGTTAAAGCAATATAGTCCGATTGCCTCGTTCGCCGCGCTACCACCTCCTTAATGGACCAAGACGTTGGATCAAGTGTGAACACGCTTTTGCAAACACCCCGCATTACATCCGTGAAATTTGAAGCCGACATTTGCAAACTTTCTTGTTTTATATATATATATATATATATATATATATATATATATATATATATACACACACATAAACGGCCGCACAGGAGGCATCATAATACTTTCAGGCAAAAGTATAAACACAACCTTTATAATTCAAATAGCATTGTTTTTACAATCGGGATACATGTCACTCGAACATGACACTCTTCGAGCACTGAGCCTCTATTAAACGAGCACCTTCTAGGACTTCTTCAAAATAGTGCTCGGCCAAAACCTGGCCTATGGCCGGATTCTGGGTTGCAATAGCGGTGGCCTCCATCTCTACCCAGTATGTCTTAACACGGGCAAGAGCCATTCGCGCACCTTCTATGCATGCCAACCTCTTTACAGCATCGATATGCAGCACAGCACCAAGGAATCGTTGCACTAGACCAAAATAACTATTCGGCCTTGGTCCTTCCGGCCAAAGACGATCCACGACAGACCTCATGGCAAGTCCAGACAACCTATGGAGCTCGGCCCACTCGGCCATTTGCTCATTTAACAGCAGCGGATGCGCTGGGGCATTGAACTGCGACCAGAACAAGTTTTCCACTTCGTGATTTTTTTGATCTTTGAAAAACTTGGTCGCATCAGCAGCACTCGCTGCCAAATCCAAGTACGCGTCCGAATAACTACATAATTGATCCAGAAGGGCATACTTAGGATCTCTGAACTTTGTCTACAACAAAAAGGGCTTCCCAGCCGTGATATCTCTGGCTTGACATAGCTCCTCCTTCGCCGCTCTGATTTTAGAGCGGGTTTCCTTGGCTGCTACCATGGCTTTCTCCAAGTCCGCCGTCTTCGTTTGACTTTACCTTTTAAGAAGCTCATAACGGTCGGCGGCATCTTTCAACACAACAGCCATCTTGGCTATTTTCTCTTTGCTCTGGCAATGCGCAGCCTATTCGGCTCTTAACTCCTCGACCGCCTTTAGGGCGGCCGCATCACTCCTCCTGGCTTGTTCCTTGGCTCGGGCAAGTTCCGCCCGAAGGGTCTCCACGGCGGCAGCTCCATCTGCAGTCACAGGATATTATAGATACTAGCATCATGCTCCTCTTAATATATGTTGACCATCGGAGAATACATACCCTGTGCCTCGTCAAGCCACCTGTTTACAAGCATGATGTTGGCATCCGCCGCATCAAGATGCCTCTTCAGTTCGGCAAACTCACCAGTCCGGCTAGCCACCGGACCCTCAGCCGCCTGTGCATGAAAGCGGCATCATCATTACCTGGGACTATGATCCTCTGTTTGCCACCTTTTTCGACAGCAACCAGAGTCTCAGGGGCTACTATCTGCATAGGGCACACCTAGCGTGTGCAACACCGTCAAAAATATACATATTACTTTGCGTACCCCAAAGCCTCTCAGCAAGCTCATAAAAGCTTCATGCAACCCGCTTTCGGCTGATGAAATCCTCTCAACCACCATACCCATTAACGTACGATGCGCTTCTGAGATAGCCGCTTGCTCTAGAAGATTCATCAGTGCGTCTAGTCGCGCACCATACAGTTCCAGACTCTTTCTATTGCTCCCCTTAGGAGCCGAATACTCCGGACTTCGGGAGGCCGAAGGGTTACCTTCTGGCCTTGGTGGATCAGGAGAAATCCTTCGTGACGACACCTCTGGGTCGTTCGCCTCATGAGGCGGGGAGGCATGGGGACGCGTTTCGCTCTCCATGATCTTCAGAAGAAGATCACCCGAAGACGAACTCTGTCGAGAAGGGCTACGATCCGAACTACAAGACATGCGTCTCGGTTATTGTCCTCGGAAATAAAGTAACATATATTTACTACAAAGTACTTTTGTTTACTTACAGCTCGGTGGAGGGCTGGTCCCCTTGTCGGCACTGTTCGGTAAGGATGCCCTCCGGGGTAGGGCCCCCTGACAAAGGTTTCTTCCCTCATTTGGAAACCATTGTTTCCAAGTCTTCAGTGGCGGTCCTCTTCCTACCTTGGGGAGAGGGAATTTTAGATTCTTCTCCCCGGTTATCCTCCTTCGCAGAGGCACTAATTCCCCCCCCCCCCCGTTTGGCTGAATAATGAGTGAGGCCCTCTTTCGGCTTCTTTATTCCTCCCTTTATCTTCCCCTGATGGCGCTTGATAAGGCGCAAGCTCAAGCATCCTGGCTAGTACAGGATCCGGTGAGCCTTCGGGAAGGGGGGCCGAACACCTGATCATCTTCGCCTTTTTTATCCAGTCCTGGTCAAAGACCGACTTTTCAGAATGATGTTGTGATAAATAAAGAGACAATATGTTTGGCTGAAGAATTACTTACTTGGGTGTCTGGACGATTGCATTTTAGGCCCGCATCCTCGGTGGTGTCCGTACACTTTATTTGTGATCTGAAGAACAATATGTACATCTCTTCGAGCGTCACACTGAAGAATTGTTGAATGGTTTGGCGGTCCTTCCGGGTTGAACTCCCACATATGGAGAGATCGACGTTGGTATGGCAGGACCCGACGAACTAGCATGACTTGCATTACCTTGACAAGGATGACATCTCTCTTGAGGAGATCCCGGATGCGACTCTGCAATGTTGGCACGTCATTAGCCGGCCCCCAGTCCAGCCCCTTGTTGACCCATGACGCCAGTTGTGGCGGGGGCCCTGAACAGAAGGCGGGGGCAGCTACCCACTTGGTACTTCGGGGAGCCGTGATGTAAAACCACTCCCACTGCCATAAGTTGGACATCTCGGGGAAGGATCCCTTTGGCCATGGAGCATCGACGCCTTTGCTTATTATGGCACCTCCGCACTATGTGTATCGCCCATCGATCATCTTCGGCTTCACATTAAAGGTCTTGAGCCATAAGCTGAAGTGTGGGGCGATGCGGAGGAAGGCCTCGCACACGACGATAAACGACGAGATGTGAAGGATGGAATCCGGAGCTAGATCATGGAAATCGAGCCCGTAATAGAACATAAGCCCTCTAACGAAGGGATCAAGACTAAAGCCTAGCCCTCGGAGGAAGTGGGAAACAAATACGACGCTCTCGTTAGGTTGGGAGTGGGGATGACCTGCCCTTGAGCAGGCAGCCTGTGCGAGATTTCGGCGGTCAGGTACCTGGCTTCTCTTAGCTTCTTGATGTCCTCCTCTGTGACGGAGGAGGCCACCCACCGGCCTTGAAGGTTGGATCCGGAAATGATTGAAGGTCCGAAGCACTTGGCCTCCGCCTTGGGTGCTGGAATTCGAGGTGGGAGAAGGGAAAGATCGAGCGCAAGAAGAAAAGGACAGGCCTTGACCCCTTTATAAAGAGGGTGAATATCAAGCGCCCTCTGCACGACCGTTTGGAACTTGCCTAAAATCGAGGAGTCGCACCAGCGGGCACGATTGGGTTACCCACACCCGTATTGATGAGAATCTCGTGAAAAGAGGGACACGATCTCTGCTTCGACAAGACGTGCCAACAAAACCGCCTCGCAACACGTGCAGTGGCAGGCTCGGAAAAACAGTTCGTCATGACCAGACCACGGCAGAACGTCACGTTAAGAAAAGCTGTCAGCGGATTAGATTTGTGGAAATATTATTCTCTCTACGGTGGTATGTGGAATTTTTTTTGCAGAGCCGGACACAATCCTTGTGTTCAAAATATTCTATGGAATATTCGGAGGAGGAACCCGCCTTTCAATGCCGAAGACAATCTGCACGCCGGACTCATCGTCATTGAAGCCTGGTTCAGGGGCTACTGAGGGAGTCCTGGATTAGGGGGTCCTCGGACAGACGGACTATATACTTTAGTCGGACTGTTGGACTATGAAGATAAAAGATTGAAGACTCCGTCCCGTGTCCGGATGGGACTCTCCTTGGCGTGGAAGGCAAGCTTGGCAATACAGATATGTAGATCTCCTCCCTTGTAACCGACTCTGTGTAACCCTAGCCCCCTCCGGTGTCTATATAAACCGGAGGGTTTAGTCCGTAGGACAACAACAATCATACCATAGGCTAGCTTCTAGGGTTTAGCCTCCTTGATCTCGTGGTAGATCAACTCTTGTAATACTCCTATCATCAAGATCAATCAAGCAGGAAGTAGGGTATTACCTCCATCTAGAGGGCCCGAACATGGGTAAACAACGTGTCCCCCGCCTCCTGTTACCATCCGCCTTAGATGCATAGTTCTGGTCCCCCTACCCGCGATCCGTCCGTTTTGACACCGACAGTTTGTCCCGCTCCTGTTGCGCCGTCGTTCACCCTAGATCAGCTGCTCCAACGATAGAATGGTCCAGCATAGCAGGGATTCGGCCTCCAGACTGTCTTCCGCCGCCTCAGATAATCTTCCCCGCCACCAGCAGCCACGACAATTGCATTACCATGATCAACCGAGCAGGTGACCTCGAGGACTAAACGGGTCTGCAAGAGAGGTCGACTCTTTCGTGTCTGCTTACGTTATGCATCGCTTAATATTACATGCTACTTTATCGCCCTATTCGCTGACTAGACTCTGAGTCAGCTCCAAACTAATGGTGAAACTTGAGTTTTTAAATGGTTGTGGGGTACATATCAGGGCCGCAGTCAATAGTATCTATCTACTATCTGGTTAATCTCCGGTGTCTACTATGAGTTTCATGTTGGGTGGGAAACAAATGATAAGAAGCCATTATCTATATTTTTTAACTGAAGCCATTATCACTGCTATCATTGGTTTTGGGTCTATCCATAGGTTGCTACCATCACTCTGGATTTCTGCATGCACTCCTTACATAATCTCACTATGTTTTATTCCTATGCATGTCAGTTATTGTACACAATGGAACTGAACATGTAGAGCAAAAGAGATGAGCCTTGCGTGGCAATAAAATTTCATGCAAACGTTGCTCCATGGTAGGCGCAAAGGCAGCCCCCCTCCACCCACTTCGGATTGTAATCAAAGATAATTGTTCTGAGGGGGATTCAGAAGGAGAAGACAACTCCTATTTACCCCCTGAGGTCTTCGCTCTAACTTGGCATGCTGATGTTGGTAATATCATGCATATGGTGCCTTGCATTGCTTACATTATACATCAAATATGTCATCTGCTTAGTTTAGACATGCTTTGTGTGAATGCCATCTGTTTAGTTTCTTCATCGTATATGTGAATTATGCAACGCCATCTTGTTTAGCCAGGCATCATATATATGAGTTTTGCAATGCCATCCTGCTTAGCCAGTCATCTTATATGTGAATTATATCAGGCCATCCGTTTTTTCATTATGTATTATATTCAACAATGTTAATACATTCAACTATTCTTCGTGTGCATCAGTCATTTGACATGGTGATGGAAAATTCTGGAGTGAAAACAAGGTCTTCAGAGCAAACTGTGCTATCTGACGAAGTGCATATCTCGCTGATTACGGATAGCTCCTCAGAGGAGGATTCAGAGACAGATGACCAGTCCTATCCCCCCCCCCCCCCGAGGTGTATGCTCTAACTTGGCAGGGTTATGTTGCTCATATCATGTGTATGGTGTCTTTCTTTGCTATGTCATTTGATTAGTTTATACATGCTTTGCATGAATGCCACCTGTTTAGTGTCTAATTACCATATATGTGAATTATGCAATGCCATCTTGTTGCAAGACATTATATATGTGAATTATGCAATCCTATCTTGATGCAAGGCATTATATATGTGAATTATGCAATGACATGATGTTTAGCCAATCATCACATCTGTGAATTATATCATGCTATCCTTTTTTGTATTATGTGTTCCATTTGTCGACAATGTTTGTATTTCAACTACTCTTCAAGTGCATCATCCATTTGAAGCGGTGATGGAAGTATCTGGAGTGAAAACAAGGTATTCAGAGCAGACAATGCTACCTGCTGAAGCAGACATCTTGCTGGTTACAGATAGCTCCTCAGAGGAGGATTCAGAGACTGATGACCAGTCCTATTTCCCACCTGAGGTCTATGCTCAAACTTGGCAGGGTTATATTACTCATGTCATGCATGTTGTCTTGCATTGCTTAGTTTTTACATGATATATGCGATTTCCATCTGCTTACTTGCTTACTATATAAATCATATATTTGAATTATATCATGCCATCATGTTTACATAGATAACATCTATCTGAATTATGGCATGCCAACCCATTTAATAAATACATTATATAGTTATATCATCTCATCCTTTTTAGTGTTTACAGTCATCATATTTTGAATTATGGCATTCTATCCGTGAATTATATCATGCTATCATGTTTCCATAGGCGGCATGTATGTGAATTATGGCATGCCAACCTATTTAATAAACACATTATATAGTTATATCATGTCATCTTGTTTACATAGTCATCATATTTTGAACTATGTCTTTCCATCTTTTTTAGTTAGCCATCATATATGTGAAATTGTGTCATGCTATCTTGTTTAGTTAGCCATCATATATGTGAAATTGTGTCATGCTATCCTGTTTGGCTAGACAACATAAATGTGAATTATTTCATGCCCTCTTTTATTCCCCACTATCCATTGCACCTGTCTATCATACAATGTCTGTACATTCAATTAATTTTCTTGTTTATCAGCCATTTGAGTTGGGGAGGGTGATGGCAGTATCTAAGGGAGTAACAACACGGTCTTCATAAAAGATAGTGCTACCAGTTGATGCAGATAGAGCAATGGTTGTACTTGACCAAGAACTCGCCCCACCACACATAACACAGACTCTCGCAGATTGTACCCCTACCCAGTTGGACAAACAACCAGCTACACCCCTTCTAACACCAACCCTAGCAGATAGTAACCCAGTTCCAGTTGACATAGCACTGTGTCCACCACAGAGCACCCAAACACGAGTAGTTAGTAAGGGAACTGCAGTGCCCAAAGCGCGAGGATCGCCACTCTGAATCCCAACTCAACGCTTAAAGTAGAAGAAGAATTGTTCTCGGGTCAGGTTCTGTAGCTATGGTTCATACTCCTTTGCTCTTGCATCACTGTATTTACTCATACCAACTATTTTCAAATATGAAGGATGGAATTGCAACTCCAATGGCGCACCAGGTATGTTTTAAACCTGTTTCTTTAACTGGTTTGCTGTTGTAACTTTCTCTATATTGATTTCAGTTTCAATTGAATAAACAATTATGTTCTCATGTCATGCACATTACAACTGTTGTTATTGCTCTGTAGTTTCCCACACTTATATTATGTCTATTCTGCTTTGTCCTGAACAAATATTATTTGAACTGTGTCTCTATCTTGATTTGGCAACAAAAACGAGAATGATATAGACCATAAAGTGACCATGGTACATAGATATATGTTTGTTTCATGTTGTTATCCTATGCACTTGACTACTGAACTGATTTACCAAAATGAGTTTCATATACAACATGGTAAACATGTGATGTGTCTGCTTGTTTCTCTTTTATAATGCGGACAAAATATTGGAGAACAATACCCGCTTATGCAATGGTAAAGGAAGTAATGCAGATAAGGTTCAAGATAGTGAGACATCCATGTTGGTCTCCAAGAAGGCTGACAAAAACTATCTTGACGATAGTAACATAACCCAAAAGTCATATCTTGATGTAATGTTCAAGTTACTGGCCACTACTGCTCGCACAAGCTCTTCGAACTCGCTGCCTGAATCAGTTCGTCTTCTTGAGTCTCAACTTCAAGTTGAAAGACATCGATCAGATGTGCGACAGGAAGTCAAGGATCGAGGAAGTCCCTATAGAATTCAGATGCATACTTTACGGTGCAACAAAGAAGTTACTGGAGGATTTAAGCGCCAAGCAAGAGAAAGTTAATAAGCTTGCTAACCATCTTGCCGACATTATGGGTACCTGGGATATTGTTTCTTGAGATCTTACAAGTGGTTTCAGTTCTAGACTTGTTTTGTCTTGGCGTTTATTTGCACTGGTCGCTAACTTTGACAACCAGTGTATATGATATGCTACTTTGTCCCCTATATTTGCACTGGTGGCGAACTTTGATGCCCAGTGGATGTAATACATGTAATAGCCGTGATAGCCTAGCGTAAGTTGCTTGCTTATTTATTTCCTTGTTGTCTTGTTTATTTGTTTGCTTGTAGTCAGTGCAGTTCTTTTTCCGCGGTTTGCTAGTGGCCGCAATAACCTATTTTTTAAAACTAGGCCACCATAACCATGGGCTACATATTTTTACTGTAGTTACCATAGGCCTCCTACGGGTTGTAGAAACAATGGGCCTTCTAAGGGCCGTAGAAACAATGGGCCTTCTATGGACCGTAGAATCAATGGGCCTTCTACGGGCCGTAGAATCAATGGGCCTTCTACAGGCCGTAGCATCAATGGGCCTTCTACGGGTTGTATGATCGATCGGCCAAACATGGGCCAATAACATACCGCATTATGCGCCATAAATGGGCTAGAGTTGGAATCGTCCGTTTATGGGCCGACCATAATGGGCCGTCATTAATCAGCCGTATTTGATGACGCTATGAAAATGGACCAACGGATTAACGGGCCATAAATGGGCTGATTGTAATCACTGGTTGAATTTGGCCCACAAGCAGAAAAGGCCAATGACGGGTCATAAGTAACCGAATGCTGGAAATGAGCCCAAGAATAAATGGGCTCTGAGAAGGCCGAAAGATAAAACGGGTTGTAAACGGCCCAATGGAATAATGGGTCGTTAATGGGTATAAAGCGGTACACTATTCATTACGGGCCAGATTCACCAGGGGCCGTTAATGGGCCAATAGTTACAAAGGGCCTCATATGGGCCGAAAGACATCATGGGCCATACATGGTCCGGAAGTTACAACGGGCTGGAATCATATTGGATGGCCCAGACGAAGCTACTGGGCTTAATTCCGATAGGTCGTAATGGGCCGTGAGTTAGCGGGCCGTAAATGGGCTATATACAAACAGGCCGTTAACAGGCTTTCCGTGGGCCAGCCCGTTACCTTTTGACCAAGTCAAACGGGACGGCTGAGGGAGTCCTGGATTAGGGGGTATCCGGATAGCCGGACTAAATACTTTGTCTGGACTATTGGAGCGTGAAGATACAAGACTCAAGATTCCGTCCTGTGTCCGGATGGGACTCTCCTTTGCGTGGAAGACAAGCTTGGCGATCCAGATAATATATTTCCTTCCTTGTAACCGACTCCATGTAAACCCTACCCCTCTCTGGTGTCTATATAAACCTGAGAGGATGGTCCTTAGAAGGCCGATCACAATCACAACCATAATCATCATAGGCTAGCTTCTAGGGTTTAGCCTCTACGATCGCATGGTAGATCTACTCTTGTACTACTCATATCATCAATATTAATCAAGCAGGAAGTAGGGTTTTAACTCCATCGAGAAGGCCCAAACCTAGGTAAACATTGTGTCCCTTGCTTTCTGTTACCATCAGCCTAAGACGCACAGATCAGGACCCCCTACCCGAGATCCACCGGTTTTGACACCGACATTGTTGCTTTCATTGAGAGTTCCTCTGTGTCGCCGCTGCAAGGCTCGATGGCTCCTTCAATCATCGTCAACAACATGGTCCAGGGTGAGACTTTTCTCCCCGGACAAATCTTCGTGTTCGGCGGCTTCACACTGCAGGCCAATTCGCTTGGCCATCTGGAGCAATCGACAGCTACGCCCCGGGCCACCAGATCAGGTTCGGAAATGTGAACTACATGGCTGATATCCGCGGAGACTTGATCTTCAACGGATTCGGGCCTGTGCCAGGAGCGTCGGACGGTCACGATGAGCACGGCTTAGACCTGCTGTCGAACAATGCTCGGGATGTCATCCCTGCGGCAGATCCGGGCCTAAATCCAGAGCAGATCATGTTGCCTAAAGACGGGGGGATGGACCCCGTCCTGCAGGCCGCACACTCATCGGTGATAGATCCGAACACAGGCCTTGCCCCCAAAGAAGCTTGTGACACTGGACCCCCGGACTCGTATCCGGCTGTAGGTTCCACTCCGCGCTCTCCTGAGCCCGCCGAACCTGGTTGGGCCCCTGTAATGGAGTTCACCGCCGCGGATATCTTCCAGCACTCGCCCTTTGGCGACGTGCTGAACTTGTTAAACTCTCTCTCTCTCTTTGTCAGGAGACTCTCGGCTGAACTATGTCCGGCTCGAGTGGGAAACAGGCGACGAAGGAATTCGTGGCCCACCCACCACCCACTTCGTTGCCACGGTCGATGATCTAACCGACGTGCTTGATTTTGACTCCAAAGACATCGACGGTATGGACGACGATGCAGGAGAAGAACAGGAACCACCGTGCACGGGGCGGTGGATAGCTACCTCCTCATACGATATTTATATGGTGGACACTCCGAAGGAAACCAACGGCGATGAGGCAATGGAGGATAACTCCTCAGGGAGAAAAGCAAAGCATGGGCGTCGTCGGCGCTGCTCCAAGCCCCGCCACAACAATACCGGCCCAGGAGACGAAAACAATTTGATGGTGCCGAAGAGGAATACAACCCCGATCAGCCTGCCTTTGAACAGGCCGAGTAGGAAGACGGGCAGATCAGCCCAGACGAACAGACAGCGGACGGATATCCGGAGGAGGACAGTTACATGCCCCCCTTCGAAGATGAGATCAGCCTCGGCGACGACGAGTTCGGCGTGCCTGAGGATCCCGCCGAGCAGGAGCGCTTCAAGCGTCGGCTTATGGCCACTACGAGGAGCCTGAAAAAGAAGCAGCAGTAACTCCAAACTGATCAAGACCTGCTCACAGATTGATGGACTAAAGTCCTGGCAGCCGAGGAATATGGACTCGAGCGCCATATGGCTGACCGGCCACCTCGTGGCCGGGATAAAACGGCGTATCAGCCTGAACACCAGCCCGCACCCTGATGCCAATACACTACGGCCTAGGGCAATAGGCAAGACCTGCACGATATACTGGAAAACAAAGCAGGACAGCCAAGATCGATCTATGGATCACGGGGGCGCGCCCCAACACGCGACGATGATCGTCACGCCGGATACACTATCAACAAGTACGGTCGGGCCGAACACAGCCACCCAGAGAAATTCAAACTGCGTAGCCACATTGCCCGGCACAGAGGTGCCGCACACCCCCTCTGCTTCACTGACAAAGTGATGGATCATTAATTCCCAGAAGGGTTCAAACCCGTAAACATCGAATCATACGATGGCACAACAGACCCCGCAGTAGGGATTGAAGATTTCCTTCTCCGCATTCACATGGCCCGCGGAGATGATCTACACGCCATCAAGTATCTTCCCCTTAAGCTCAAAGGACCCGCCTGGCACTGGCTAAACAGCCTGCCCGCAAATTCCATTGGCAGTTGGGAAAACCTGGAAGACGCGTTCCTCGACAACTTCCAGGGCACATATGTGCGACCACCGGACGCCGATGACTTGAGCCACATTACTCAACAGCCCGGAGAGTCAGCCAGGAAATTCTGGACTCGGTTCCTAACTAAAAAGAACCAAATAGTCGACTGTCCGGACGCTGAAGCGCTGGAATCCTTTAAGCATAATATCTGTGACGAGTGGCTCACCCGACACCTTGGCCAGGAAAAACCCAAGTCCATGGCAGCCCTCACGACACTAATGACCCGCTTTTGCGCGGGCGAGGACAGCTGGTTGGCTCGCAGCAGCACTACGCCACATTCTGGCACTTCGGATGTCCGTGACAATAACGGCAAACCATGGCGCAACAGACATAAGCGACGGAACAACGGCGACAACACTGAAGACACGGCAGTCAACGCCAGATTCAGCGGTTCCAAGTCCGGTCAGCGGAAGAAGCCGTTCAAAAGAAACAATCAGGGACCATCCAATCTGGACCGCATACTGGAACGCTCGTGCCAAATTCATGGCACCCCGGACAAGCCAGCCAACCACACTAATAGAGACTGTTGGGTGTTCAAACAAGCCGGTAAAATAAACGCCGAAAACAAGGACAAGGGGCTGCACAGCGATGACGACGAAGAGCCTAGGCGTCCGAACACGGGGGGACAGAAGAAATTTCCTCCCCAGGTGAAAATGGACAACATGATCTACGCCACCCACATTCCCAAGCGGGTACGGAAGTGAGCACTACGGGACGTCTATGCGATGGAGCCAGTCGCCCCTAAATTCAACCCATGGTCAGCTTGTCCGATCACCTTTGATCGTAAGGATCACCCTACTAGCATCCGTCATGGCGGCTCAGCCGCATTGGTCCTAGACCCAATCATCGACGGATTCCACCTCACGCGAGTCCTCATGGGGCGGCGGCAACTGAACCTGCTTTATCAGGACACAGTGCGCAAAATGGGCATGGACCCTTCAAGGATCAAGCCCACCAAAACCACCTTTAAAGGTGTAATTCCTGGAGTAGAGGCCCGCTGCACGGGCTCTATAACATTGGAAGTGGTCTTCGGATCTCCGGATAACTTCCGAAGCGAAGAGTTAATCTTCGATATCGTCCCTTTCCGTAGTGGTTATCACGCACTGCTTGGACGAACCGCATTCGCTAGATTTAATGCGGTACCACACTATGCATACCTCAAGCTCAAGATGCCGAGACCGCACGGGGTCATAACAGTCAATGGAAACATGGACCGCTCTCTCCGTACAGAAGAGCATACTGCAGCCCTCGCGGCGGAAGTACAATGCAGCCTCCTCCGACAAACCACCAATCCGGCGATGACAACCTCGAGCACCATAAAAAGAGCCCGGAGCGCCCTGCAGCAGGATCACCATGCACGCCAAGAGCGCGACTAGCAGTCCGGCCTCCGCTCAAGCCCCAGCAAAGCAGCATTCGTGCCACGCGTACACAATTACGCACTCAAAATACCATGGGCAAAGGCGGAGGCACAGCAGTGACTCAGTCAACAGTGTGGTATAACCGCAACATACCTTCATAACCCCATTTTTATCTTTCAGGACACTTCTTTAGGGAAGACTCTTCAGGAGAGCCGGATTGCCGGACTCACACAGGAGAGAAAACCAAGGAGGCAACAGGCTTTGCGCACAAAAGGAAATACCCAGGTGGAATCTGTTCACGATCGTTATACCTGTTTTATATACCTGCATGCAGCCTGCCCTTGGATAGGACATGTTAAATAGTCCTATTTGCCTCTTCTTAAACGCAACCATTGTAAACATCCGCTTAAACGTATTATTCATCAATGGGAGACAATATATAGCGTCAACTTATTCTTCCTATTTGCGCATTTTTCTCACAAATGTTTATTTAATATTGCATCCGTACACTTGGTACGATCAGTTGGCCAGGGGCTTTTTATGGTGCCCCATAATGCGGCCAAACAAGTCCGAACACTTTCAACAGTGCGGCACCCTGAACTTATAGCACTATATGCATCAGCTCCGAATCACGTCTTGGGTCAATAGTTGGGTTTGCCCGGCTCCCTCATTTTGGTACCTTATGTTCCGCTATATCGGCTAAGGTAGCGCAGGGAGAACTACTGCGATTGTGTCCCGGTTCTTCCAGACGAGCACCTCAGTAGAGAAAGCCAAAAACTGACCGGCATGATGCGGCGAGAGCTGGTCGCTGTTCGAGAGGTCTTAAAATCCTTAAAGATTTTTTCCGCTTTAGGCGAGGAATCGGCCTCGTCCGATTTAGGCGTATATAGCGCCCCAATTCGGCCCTCCGAATTCTAGAGGCTTCACCGAAATTTAAAATTGTAGACTTCTATGGCTAAGTGAAAGTTATAAAGCCGCATAGTCCAATTGCCTTGTTCGCTGCGCCGGATACCTCCTTAAGGGACCAAAAATTTGTATAAAGAGTATACGGGTTTTTCCAGGAACACCCCGGTACTAGTTACGTGGGGGCGGAAGCCAAAGACTGGCCTACTTTCATAATCCTATAAACAGCCGCACAGAAGGTAATATTTTAAATAAAATAGCGCTACATAGCGCAAGTAACTTTGTATTTATATTAAAACAACTACAGAGGTACATTTACTCAAGGATTGTGTCCTTGGTACATTCATCGGCCACGAGACGAGCGCCCTTCATAACGCCATCGTAATACTTCTCGGGATAGCGATGCGCCTTGCCCTCCGGTGGCCCGTCCTTCACCAGCTTCTCCGCATCCAGCTTGCCCCAATGCACCTTCGCGTGGGCAAAGGCCCGGCGGGCACCCTCAATGCAAACGGATCGCTTGATAACTTCAAGTCGTGGACAAGCATCCATCATCCGCTTGATCAAGCCGAAGTAACTAGTGGGCAAAGGCTCACCAGGCCACATCCGGACTATGAAATCTTTCATAGCCACTTCGGCCGCCCTGTGGAGTTCAACCAACTGCTTCAGTTGGTCACTCAGAGGTATTGCGTGTTCGGCCCCAGGATACTGGGACCAGAACAGCTTCTCCGTGGAGCTCCCCTCCTTGGCACGGTAGAACTCCGCGGCATCTGATACGCTGCGTGGCAGATCTGCGAATGCCCCTGGAGAGCCCTGAATTCGGGTAAGTAAAAGAAACGCCTCCTCCACATGTTTGCTTTGCATAAAGAATGTCTTACCCGCCGCTATCTTCGTGGCCGCCTGGATTTCGTGTTGTGCCTGTTAAACCCGACCTTGGCGTCTTTCACACTGACAAGGCCTTCGCAAGCTCAGTCTCTTTCATCTTAAGATCATGCTCCAAGGACTCGAACTTTTTGCCGAGCTCCTAGAGCTCTTGTTGTACCTCGCCCACTCTAGCATCTTGCTTCTTGCGCTCCTTGCGCTCCAGAGCCGCCTTGTCCTCGGCCTCGGACAGCGCTCTCTTCAGAGACGCCACTTCGGTGGTGGCCCCTGTTACAAAGTCATGATGCTTTGTCGTTAGAATAACCAACCTTGCCTATTCTTCATTATATGAGAGCGGGGAATTACTCACCTTTGTTCTCTTCAAGCTGCCTCTTCGTTAGGTCGAGCTCTCCCTGTGCCTGCTCCAGGTCCCGTTTTAGTCCGGCGACCACGGTTGTGCGGACAGCAGCGGCAAGCAGCACAACCTGCTTATTCATAAAGACTTACTATTAGGCTCCTGCGGATTATAATTGACCCTCCGTTTGGCTTTTCTTTCCGAACACCAAACAGAGTATCAGGGGCTACTACCTATCGGGTGGTAATCTCACACATTTTTATTACTTACCTCAAAGCCTGTTAGGAGGCTGGTGCAGGCTTTGGATAGCCCGCTTTTGGCGGACAGAACCTTCTGAATCACCGCACTCATAAGAGTACGGTGCTCTTCATCCATGGAAGTGCCGCGAAGCGCTTCCAGCAGACAATCTGATGCCTCGGGCGTAACGGAAGTCTTCGGCATGGACGGCTCGCCCTCCCTAACGAGGGGCTGCCCACCTAAGTCCGGAACAATTCGAGGTTCCGGAACAGTATTCGGCTGAGAGCCCGGCTTACTGCGGCTCTCATCAACACGATCTGCGGGGATCTTGAACCCTGCGTGTCCGACGTCCGGAATTCCGCCTTGGGGTGCCTCCAGAGTCACCTCCCCCCGCTCTGGGAACCTTTGGGACAACACCTCCATGTCATCCGCAGGCTGTGGAGTAGTGGCCGTCGGGAGCGAGTTCATCGCTGAAGCACTCAAGGACCCATCCGAAGACGATACCTCGGGATGGACCCTGGCCGGACTGCATATATGATTCGGTGTTATAACAAGACTATGAAACAAAGTCGTTGAGGGAGTCCTGGACTAGGGGGTGTCCGGATAGCCGAACTATCATCTTTGGCCAGACTCCTAGACTATGAAGATACAAGATTGAAGACTTCGTCATGTGTCCAGATGGGACTTTCCTTGGCGTGGAAGGCAAGGTTGGCGATACGGATATGTAGATCTCCTACCATTGTAACCGAATCTGTGTAACCCTAACCCTATCCGTTGTCTATATAAACCGGAGGGTTTTAGTCCGTAGGACGAACAACAATCATACCATAGGCTAGCTTCTAGGGTTTAGCCTCTCTGATCTCGTGGTAGACCTACTCTTGTACTACCCATATCATCAATATTTATCCCGAAGGAGTAGGGTATTACCTCCATCGAGAGGGCCCGAACCTGGGTAATAACTTTGTGTCCCTTGTCTCCTGTTACCATCCGCCTAGACGCACAGTTCGGGACCCCCTACCCGAGATCCGCCGGTTTTGACACCGACATTGGTGCTTTCATTGAGAGTTCCTCTGTGTCGTCATCCTTAGGCCCAATGGATCCTTTGATCATCAACAACGACGCGGTCCAGCGTGAGACTTTTCTCCCCGGACAGAGCTTCGTATTCGGCGGCTTTTCACTGCGGGCCAGTTCGCTAGGCCATCTGGAGCAGATCGAAAGCTACGCCCCTGGCCATCAAGTCAGATTTGGAAGTTTAAACTACACGGCCGACATCCGCGGGGACTTGATCTTCGACGGATTCGAGCCGCAGCCAAGCGCACCGCACTATCTCGATGGGCATGATCTAACTCTGCCGCCGAACAGTGTCCTGGAGGCCGCACTAGTGTCCGCTTCGAACATTGATTCGGAGCCGATCTCGCCGATCGAGGATGGTTGGTTGGACACCACCTCGGGGGCTGAAATCTCTACGGCGATTGAGCCGAACACAATCCCTGTCCTTTGCGAACACCGTGACTCCAGGGTGCCAGACTCCTGTCCGGACTCCGAACCCTCCGCGCCTCTGCCAATCAAATCCGATTGGCGCCGGTTATGGAGTTCACTGCCGCGAACATCTTTCAGCGCTCGCCCTTTGGCGACATCCTGAATTCACTAAAGTCTCTCTCTTTATCCGGAGATCCCTGGCCGTACTACGTATAGGAAGGTTGGGATGCGGACGATGAAGAAATTCAACACCCACCCACCACCCACTTTGTAGCCACTTTCGATGATTTAACCGACATGCTCGACTTCGACTCCCAAGACATCGACGGTATGGACGACGATGCTGGAGACGACCAAGAACCAGCGCCTCTGAGGGCCTTTGGAAGGCCACCTCGTCATACGACATATACATGGTGGACATCCCAAAAGATGGGAACGGCGATGGAACAACGGAGGATGACCCCTCCAAGAAGCAACCCAAGCGCCTGTGTCAGCGGCGCCGCTCTAAATCCTGCCACAAAGAAAAGCGGTGATTCCGGCACGGAAATAATAACACCGGACGGTGCCGAAGACAACCCCTCCAGCGGGACTCAGTAGCGGGAGGAGGAGAGAAGCAAGTCCGCACGACGGTCGGCAGAAAGAGAGGTAGAGGGCGATAATTATGCGCCTCCCTCCGAAGATGAGGCAAGCCTCAATGACGCAATTAAATGCGTGCACGAGGATCCCGCCGAACAGGAGCGCTTTCAAACGCAGGCTTATAGCCACGGCGAGCAGCCTCAAGAAAAAGCGACAACGACTTAGAGCTGACCAAGACCTGCTAGGTGACAGATGGACTGAAGTGCTTGCAGCCGAAGAGTATGAACTCGAACGCCCCTCCAAGAGATACCCCAAACGTAGGCTGCTACCCCAATTAGAGGAAGCAGCACCCAAACCTACATCACCAGCGCATGAAGCGGAAGACCGGCCACCCCGTGGTCGCGACAGAGAGGTGTCTAGACCCTCCATTCAAGCCGTACTCCGGCGCCGCTCGAAAAGTACCAAGGCACGGGGAAACGCACCAGACCTGCGAGACATATTGGAGGACAAGGCAAGGCATACAAGATCGATCTACGGATCGGCGTGGGCGCCCACGACGCGTGATTTATAACCGCCACGCCGGATACATCAACTCCGCCGGGCGAACACGATGAGACAAAGCTCATATGAGCTACGTCGTGATATAGCCCAATCTGAGGCGCCAGACACCCACTATGCTTCACAGATGAAGTAATGGACCATCAAATCCACGAGGGCTTCAAACGTAAACATCGAATCATACGATGGTACCACAGATCCTGCGGTGCGGATCGAGGACTATCTCCTCCATATCCACATGGCCCGCGGTGATGATCTACATGCCATCAAATACCTCCCACTCAAGCTTAAAGGACCAGCTCGGCATTGGCTCAACAGCTTGCGGCCAGAATCAATTGGTTGTTGGGAGGACACGGAAGCCGCATTCCTTGATAACTTCCGGGGCACATATGTGCGACCACCAGACGCCGATGACCTCAGCCACATAATTCAGCAGCGGAAGAATCGGCGGACAATTCGGGACACGGTTCCTAACCAAGAAAAATCAAATCGTTGATCGTCCGGGATGCAGAGGCCCTTGCAGCCTTCAAACATAACATCCATGACGAGTGGCTAGCCCGGCACCTAGGACAGGAAAAGCCGAAATCCATGGCAGCCCTCACCACACTCATGACCCGCTTTGCGGCGGGAGAGGACAGCTTGGCTAGCTCGTAGTAACAACTTGACCAAAAACCACGGTAGTTCGGATACCAAGGATAGCAATGGCAGGTCACGCCGCAACAAGAACAAAGCGCGCATTCTGGCGATAATACGGAAGATACGGCTGTCAATGCCGGATTTAGAGGCTCTAAACCCGGTCAGCGGAAGAAGCCATTCAAAAGAAATACCGAGGGCCCGTCCAGCTTGGACCGAATACTCGATCGCTTGTGCCAGATACATGGCACCCCAGAAAAACCAGCCAACCACACCAACAGGGATTGTTGGGTGTTCAAGCAAGCAGGCAAGTTAAGTGCCGAACTCAATGACAAGGGGCTGCATAGAGATGACGAGGAAGAGGCCCGGCCGCCGAACAATAGAGGACAGAAGGGCTTTCCCACACAAGGGCGGATGGTGAACATGATATACGCAACCCACATACCCAAAAGGGAGCGGAAGCGTGCACTAAGGGACGTATATGCGATGGAGCCAGTCACCCCAAAGTTCAACCCATGGTCTTCCTGCCCGACCACCTTCGATCGAAGGGACCACCCCACTAGCATTCGTCATGGCGGTTTCGCCGCATTGGTTCTTGACCCAATTATTGACGGATTTCACCTCACGAGTCACGATGGACAGCGGTAGCAACTTTGAACCTGCTTTATCAGGATACAGTGCGCAAAATGGGCATAGACCCTCAAGGATTAAACCAACAAAGACGACCTTTAAAGGCGTCATACCAGGTGTAGAGGCCAATTGTACAGGCTCAGTTACACTCGAAGTGGTCTTCGGATCCCCGGATAACTTCCGAAGCGAAGACTTAATCTTCGACATAGTACCGTTCCGCAGCGGCTATCACGCACTGCTCGGACGAACCGCATTTGCAAAGTTCAATGCGGTGCCGCACTACGCATACCTCAAGCTCAAGATGCCAGGCCTTCGAGGAGTAACCACGGTCAATGGAAACACCGAACACTCTCTCCGAACGGAGGAGCACACGGCGGCCCTCGCGGCGAAGGTGCAAAGCAGCCTCTCACAGCAATTCTCGAGTCCGGGCACTAAACGTCCGGACACTATCAAGCGCGCCCGGAGTAACCTACAACAAGACCGCCTGGCACGATCCAAGCATCGCCAGAGTAATCCGCCCCAACCCTAGCCCTCGCGAAACCGCGAAGCGATTACGCTGGCGTACATAACTACGCTCTAGAGATACCATGGGCATAAGGGGAGGGGCACGACCACGGAACGCCCAGAATGCGGCTCAACCACACCAGGGGCTCCCGATTGTGTCATTCTTTTTCTTTTTTCTTTTACTTACTTTCAGGACCCTGTTCTCCAGAAGCCTTGTCCGGCATTCGCGCCGAATACACGATGCAACAGCCAGGGAAGTAGAAAACTGCGTCGAGTGTCCAGGTGGTCTCTATTACGAGCATTATACCTGTTTTACATACCATCCCGCAGCTTACCCCTGGAGGGGGACATGTTCAATAGTCACATCCCTTGCTTATCGCACAATTTGTATCGTTCTGCTTTTATTTGCAGTTTCTTTTTAATAACCAATACATAGCTCTTGCCTATTATTGCATTCTTTCCCATTATATATGTTCATTTATGACATTGCGCAACCGTACAATTTGGTACGGCCAATACACCAGGGGCTTAAGTACCCCAAAAGTATGGTGTGATAAGTCTGAACACTTTCACAAGTGCGGCACCCCGAACTTATAGCATTATATGCATCGGCTCCGGATCATGTCTTGGGTCAATAGTTGGGTTTGCTCGGCTCCCATGTTTTGGTACCTTACGTTCCGTTATATCGGCTAAGGTAGCACTGGGAGAACCACTGCGATTGTGCCCCGGTTGAGCTGGGTTGAGCACCTCAGTGGAGAAAGCTAAAACTGACCGTCATGATAGGGCGAGAGCCGGTCGCTATTCGAGAGATTTTTTCGGGTCCCTAAAGACTTATAACGCTTAGAGCAAGGAACCGGCATTGTCCGGCCAAGGCGTGGACAGCGCCCCGAACTCCGTCTTCCGAATACTAGGGGCTTCGCCGAAATTTAAAATTATAGAATTCTATGGCTAAGTGAGAAGTGTTCAAGCATTATAAGTCCGGTTGCCTTGTTCGTTGCGTTGAGCGCCTCCCTCGATGGACCCAAGAATGGGAACAAGAGCGCTCAAGTTTATCCCAAACACCCCAGCACTGGTGGCTGGGGGGCTGAAGCCAACGACTTGCCTTCTCTCGAATTTGATAAACGGCCGCCTGAAGGTAATATTTTAAATTAACAAGCGTTGCTTAGCGCATATGAACAAGTTTTCAGCGAGACAGGATAACAAATGCGAGTCTATTCAAAAATTACATCTTTGGAGCACTCATCCGCTATCTGGCGGGCACCCTTGAGAACACCCTCATAGTACATTTCGGGCGATGCGATGCTCCTTGCCCTTCGGTGGCCCGTCCGTCACAAGCTTCTCCGCATTCAGCTTGCCCAGGTGCACTTTAGCACGGGCAAGGGCCCGACGGGCACCTTCAATGCGCACGGAGCGCTTTGATGACTTCAATCTATGGACAAGCGTCCCACCGGCCAAGACTAGCCCAAAGTAGCTCCTAGGCATGGCTTCCAATAGCCACAGCCGAACTATGAGGCCCTTCATGGCCTGTTTGGCGACATTGTGGAGCTCGACCAGCTGCTTCAGCTGGTCGCTTAGGGGCACTGGATGTCCGGCCTCAGCATACTGAGACCAGAACACCTTTTCCATCGAGCTCCCCTCCTTGGCGCGGTAGAACGCGGCAGCATCGGTTTACACTACGGGCAGATCTGCGAATGCTCTGGAGAGCTCGAATCCGGGTAAGTAATAGGTAATTCACTTTCACATGCTTGCTTTGCATAAAGAATGCCTTACCCGCTATCTTCTTTAATGATTCAATTTCTTGGAGGGCTTTTGGGCCTCGGCCTTAGCAGCTTTGGCACTCTCAAGAGCCGAGGCAAGCTCGGACTCTCGGGTCTTCGAGTCACGCACCAAACCCTCGTGTTTTTCCACGAGAGCCTGGAGCTCTTGCCGTACCTCCGCCAGCTGCGCCTCCCCCTTCTCTCTCTCGGTACGCTCCGCAGCTGCCTTGTTTTCGTCCGCGGACACCGCCTCCTTCAGGGTCGCCACCTCGCTCGTGGCCCCTGCAGTACCCATGTTACTCCTATTATTTTTTGCAACCGAAACCTTTCTATAAGGTATTTTTTAATAAGGTATTGCTTACCTTCCTTGTCCTCGAGCTGCTTCTTGGCAAGGCCGAGCTCGTTCTCGGACCGCTCGAGGCTCTGCTTCAACGCATTGACCTGCAGTGATCGGTCTGGCGGCAGAGGTCAGCCGCCTGCATTCCCATATTGACATACTTATGTTAGACTCCTGCATATATCTTTTTAGATCCTTAGTCCGGCTTTTCTTTCCGAACACCGAACTAAGCATCCAGGGCTCTTGTCTATGCGGTAATATTTTTACATATTCTAAACTCACCTCAAAGCTTTGTTAGAAGGCTGATGCAGGCTTCAGTCGGCCCGCTCTTGGCGGACTGAACTTTCTCGGATCACCACACTCATAACAAAGGCGATGCTCCTCCTCGATGGAGGCGCTGTTAAGCGCCTCGATGCTATCCGGTGCCTCCGGTTGGGCCGGAGGACACGGCGTCTTACCCTTCTTCTGAAGGGCCGCTTGCCGGACTTGAACCGCTGAAGGTTCCGTTATGGAGTCCGGACAAGGGTCGGGCTTAGAGCCCCTGGGGTCTCGCCCCACCAGCGCCTGAGTCCGGAGGTTGCCTTGCGGCGCCTCCTGCGCCACCTCCTCTTGACCAGGCCCCCCTCGGGGCCCCACTTCGGCGTCGTCCGCAGCGTGAGGTGAGGAGGCGGCCGGAAGTGAAGTACTCTCCACTTCCGACGAATTCAGGGACCCGCTCGACGAAGCGGCGAACTCGTCCTTGGGCGGGCTGCATGATTGTACGGCATTAGAGAACACTATGCAATGAAAAAACCATGGGTATCCGGACACTTACGATCTCGCCAGGGGCTTAGCCCTTGTTGGCCACTCCTCCTCGTCATTGTCGGCGTTGGTGGAGAAGTCCGGATGAAGGGTCCTTCCCTTCTTGGACCCTCCAGCCTCCCGGTTAGGCGGCCTTCCTTTTCTTCTCTCTCCCGGCGGGAGAGGCTTTTTCCTCCTCCTCTTGCTCGGAGGAGGATCCATCTCGAGTTGTCGGGCGGTGAGTCCGACAAAGACACTGGCGCCGGGAGCTCTTCGAGTTCCGTGGCCTCCTTCTTGGCCTTCTTCTCCAAAGCACCACGTGAGGTCTGGAGCCAGCAGCCTGTCAATCGGGTGTCCGCTGGGTCTTCAATAAAGGGGCGGACAGTTAACCTGTCCGGGGACGTCTTCAACCGATCTGTTAAAGGTTAGGGAGTTTTAGATCCCGCATAGAGTTAAACTATGAAATAAGAGTCCCATAAAGGGTAAAATAACTCACCTCGCTGGCTTGACGCTGCGAAATTTGAATCCGCGATCTTCGGTAGAGGATGTGGGAGCCTCGGCGCCCTTGAACGGCACCTTCCGGGCATCTTCGTGCGTAGTGTCGAAGAGCCTTTTTAGAGTTGAGTGATGTGCCGGATCGAACTCCCACAATTTGAAGGCCCGTTGTTGGCATGGGAGAATCCGGCGGATGAGCATCACCTGGATTATGTTGACAAGCCTGAGATTCTTGGCCACCAGGTTTCGTACGCAGGTTTTGAGTCCGGACAGCTTGTCCGAATTCCCCCACGCCAGGCCCGTCTCTTTCCATGATGAGAGTCGTGTAGGGAAGCCATATCGGAATTCGGGGGCCGCCGCCCATTGAGAGTCGTGCGGCTCGGTGATGTAGAACCACCCCGATTGCCACCCCTTTACTGTCTCCACGAAAGAGCCCTCGAGCCATAGAACATTGGGCATCTTGCCAACCATGGCGCCTCCGCACTCCGCTTAGCGTCCGCCCACTATCTTCGGCTTGACGCTAAAGGTCTTCAACCATAAACCGAAGTGGGGTTGGATGCAGTGGAAAGCCTCACACACGACGATAAACGTCAAGTTATTGAGGATGAAATTCGGGGCCAGATCGTGGAAGTCCAGGCCGTAGTAGAACATGAGCCCCCGGACAAATGGGTGAAGTGGAAAACCTAGTCCGCGGAGGAAGTGGGGGAGAAACACCACCCTCTCATGGGGCCTGGGGGTTGGAGTTAGTTGCCCCTTGTTGGGGAGCCGACACGCGATGTCGCCGGACAAGTATCCGGCCTCCCGCAGCTTTGTGATGTGCCCCTCCGCGATGGAGGAGGCCATCCACCTGCCTCCCGCTCTGGACATAGTTGGAGAAGGTTGAGGTGGGGTGTGCGGACTTGGGCGCTGGAGCTCGAGTCTTGTGAAATGGATGAGCAAAGGAGGAAGAAGGCGTGGCGAAAAGGTGGATCCTTATCCCTTATATGAATGAGACGAAGCTATCGTCCCCTTGACCTAGTAAAACTCGCTTATCTCCCAAGCACCATAATGAAGGGCGCGGATGGTTTACCCACGTCCGTATTGATGAGAACCCCGGAATAAGGGGGCACGATCTATGCTTTGATAAGACATGCCAAAGAAACCGCCTCGCTAAACGCGCTAGGGTGGAACAGTAAAAAAAGATTCATATAAAGGCCTGGCCGTGGTGTGATGTCACGCCGCGGAATACGTCAGCAGATCTATGCAAAAATTATTCTCTCTACGGTGGTATGTAGAACTTGTTTTGCAGAGTCGGACACTATCCTTATGTTCAAAACCTTCTATGAAGTATTCGGAGGAGGAACCCGCCTTGCAATGCCGAAGACAATATGCGCGCCGGACTAAATGCGTCATTGAAGCTGGTTCGAGAGACTCTTGAGGGAGTCTGGACTAGGGGGTGTCCAGATAGCGAACTATCATCTTTGGCGGACTCCTAGACTATGAAGATACAAGATTGAAGACTTCGTCCGTGTCCGGATGGGACTTTCCTTGGCGTGGAAGGCAAGGTTGGCGTCTGGATATGTAGATCTCCTACCGTTGTAACCGACTCTGTGTAACCCTAACCCTATCCGGTGTCTATATAAACCGGAGGGTTTTAGTCCGTGGGGCGAACAACAATCATACCATAGGCTAGCTTCTAGGGTTTAGCCTCTCACGATCTCGTGGTAGACCTACTCTTGTACTACCCATATCATCAATATTAATCAAGCAGGAGTAGGGTATTACCTCCATCGAGAGGGCCCGAACCTGGATAAAAACATCGTGTCCCTTGTCTCCTGTTACCATCCGCCTAGACGCACAGTTCGGGACCCCCTACCCGAGATCCGCCGGTTTTGACACCGATAGTCGCGCTAAAGTACAATAGAGTGCGGAGACTAACGATCTCACTAGGGCTTCCCCCTGGGCAGCCACTCTTCATCACTGTGAGCGGCCGTGGTGGAGTAGTCCGGAAGGGACGCCTTTCCCTTCTTGGACGCCCTGGCCTCCCCCTCTGGGGTGGCTTTCCTCTTCTCCCCATTACGGGAGGTAGAACTTCTTCATGTTTTCCCCGCCTCATGGAAGGAATCTGCCTCGTCGTCTTGAGACGACGTGGGTATAACTGACCTTCTTGCGCCGGGGCCTTTCCCGGCCCACTGGTCCGCCTTCTTAGGTCCCCCATCCTCTCCGGATGGGGCGGCCTCTTCTTCTTCTTCCTCCCCCTCGGGGGAGGATTGTGCCTCGTCATCCTCGGACGAGGCGTCCGGTACGACCTTACGCCGGGGACCCTTCCTGGCCCCGGGGCCTTCTTTTCCGGTGCCTTGTAGGGCGCCGGGACTAGCATCTCCGTCAAGAGAGCATCGGCTGGACCTTCCAGCAGCGGAGCGGGACAGTCAATCCACTCCGCTGTCTCCACATAATCCTGATCAAATACACACAATTACTTAAGAGTCCCCCATGAATATGCTAGGAAGAACTGAATCCGGTGGTAGTCATAAAACTCACGGAAAGGGGGGGGCGCGGCATGAAGTCCGCGGTCCTCGAATGTGGGGGGAGGTACTTCAGAGGCGTTGAACAGCAACTTCCATGCGCCTTTGTGCGTCATGTCGTAGAGCTTTCAAAGCGTCTGGTGTTCGGCCGGGACGTACTCCCACAGATTGAATACCCGCCTTTGGCACGGGAGAATCCGGCGGACGAGCATGACCTGGACCACGTTGAGAAGCTTGATGTTCTTGTACTTCATAATTTTGATGCAGTTTTGGAGTCCGGTCAGCTCTGCAGGTTCGCCTGTGTCAGGCCCTTCCTTTCCCAGGAGGTGAGCCGCGTAGGGGTTCCGGATCGGAATTCGGGGGGCGCCGCCCAGTTGGCGCCGTGCGGCTCGGTGATGTAGAACCACCCCGATTGCCACCCTTTCACGGTCTCCACGAAGGAGCCGTCAAGCCAGGTGACGTTAGGCATCTTACCCACCATGGCCCCTCCGCACTCCGCTTGCTGGCCGCTCACGATCTTCGGCTTCACGCAGAAGATTTGCAGCCACAAGCCAAAGTGAGGCTTGATGCGGAGGAAGGCCTCGCACACGACGATAAACGCCGAGATGTTGAGGACGAAATTTGGGGCTAGATCATGGAAATCTAGCCCATAGTAGAACATGAGCCCGCGGACGAAGGGATGAAGTGGAAATCCCAGTCCACGGAAAAAGTGGGCGACAAACACGACCCTCTCGTGAGGTTCCGGAGTTGGAATGACCTGCCCGGCATCCGGTAGCTGGTGCGCGATGTCTGCTGCCAAGTATCCGGCCGCCCGAAGATTCGCGATATGCTTCTCCTTCACGGTGGAGGCCACCCACTTGACTCCTGCTCCGGACATGTTTAGATGTGCGAAGAAGACTTGGGCTAGAGCGCTGGAGCTCGAGGAGGCAAGGGTGAGTAAAGGAGGAAGAAGGCGTGGGTGAAAATGGGGAACCCTGATCCCTTTATAGAGGCGACGAAAGCGGTGCGCCTCCCCACTTGCCCGTTGAGAATCTCTTATTCCCCAAGCGCCTCGATTGATGGCGCGGTTGGGTTACCCATACCATATTGATGAGAATCCTGTGATAAAGGGACACAATCTCTGCTTTGACAAGATGTGTCAAGGAAACCTCCTCGCAATATGCGTTGTGGCTGATTGTGGGAAAACGGTTTGAATAATGACCCGATCGCAATGACATGTCGCGTTGTCTAAAAATTGTCAGCAGATTGCATTTGTGAAATATCATTCTCTCTACAATGGTATGTGAAGATCATTTTTGCAGATCCGGACACGATTCAAGTGTTCGATAATTACTTTGGAGTATTCGGAGACGGAACCCGCCTTGCAGTGCCGAAGACAAGACTGCGCGCCGGACTCATAGTCATTGAAGCCTGGTTCAGGGGCTACTGAGGGAGTCCTGGATTAGGGGGTATCCGGACAGCCGGACTAAATACTTTGTCCGGACTATTGGAGCGTGAAGATACAAGATTCAAGATTCCGTCCCGTGTCCGGATGGGACTCTCCTTTGCGTGGAAGACAAGCTTGGCGATCCGGATAATATATTTCCTTCCTTGTAACCGACTCCATGTAAACCCTAGCCCTCTCTGGTGTCTATATAAACCAGAGAGGATGGTCCTTAGAAGGCCGATCACGATCACAACCATAATCATCATAGGCTAGCTTCTAGGGTTTAGCCTCTATGATCTCGTGGTAGATCTACTCTTGTACTACTCATATCATCAATATTAATCAAGCAGGAAGTAGGGTTTTACCTCCATCGAGAGGGCCCGAACCTGGGTAAACATTGTGTCCCTTGCTTTCTGTTACCATCAGCCTAAGACGCACAGATCGGGACCCCCTACCCAAGATCCACTGGTTTTGACACCGACACCAGCCTTTTCACCAGAATGGGCCTCTATTGGGTCGTGCCACGTGTCGACGTATCATAGGCGCCTCATGTCCAATGAGTGGATGACATCTATCCCAACGGTGAGCCAACACGTGTTTCCTCCAGCCAATGAGAATTTTACACGTGGAAAATCCCCATTGGTCCAGACTGTTAATGGGTTATCAGATCCAAAACCGGACCCGATAGCTTAACGGCGACCCATTACGGTGGATGCCACATGTCGGTTACCCTTGACAAAAACACTTCCATGACGCGCCATTTATCATCATGGAAGTGGACACTTTCATGATGATAATTTTGGTAATGTCATGGAACACTTCTACGACAGCACAGGTATGACTATCTTGATTCTGTCATAAAATCGTCATGGATCTACATGCATGATGTAAAACGTGACCCTCTTGTGACAAACACGTATTATCACGGAAGTGTATTTTATTTGTAGTGCTACTAGTCACCCACAGGTACCAATCTATAGTTCTAGTACACAGATTGAACACAAGAGATAAACTAGGGTTTGAGAGGAGATGGTGTTGTCAAAAATGTTGATGGAGATTGCCCTCCCCAAGATGGGAGAGTTCTTGGTGATGATGATAACGATGATTTCCCCCTCCAGGAGGGAAGTTCCCCCGATGGAATCGCTCTGCCGGATTGCAAAAGTGCTCCTGCCCAAGTTCCACCTCGAGAAGGCGGCGCTCCATCATCAAAGTCCTCTCTTTATTTTTTTCTAGGTCAAAATAACTTATATACCAGACGATGGGCACCAGAGGTGGGCTGGGCTGAGCACAACCCACCAGGGCGTGCCTAGGGGGCCAGGCGCGCCTTGATGTCTTGTGGTCACCAGGTGGCCCCCTCCGGTGGTTATTTGCTCCAGTATTTCTTATTTATTCCATAAAAAATCCTCGTGAAGTTTCAGCTCTTCTGGAGTTGTGCAGAATAGTAGCATGACGTAGCTTTTTCAGGTCCAGATTCCCAACTACCGGAATTCTCCCTCTTTGTGTGTACCTTTCATATTATGAGATAAAAGGCATTAGAATTACTCCAAAAAGCATTATTATGCATAAAAACACTATAAATAACAGTAGGTAAACATGATGCAAAATGGACGTATCAATGTATATCACACACATTGTGCTTTACAGACCATGTGCGCCGTAATGACCTACAGAGCGTAATTACTCCCTAATTTAACCATTGAAATTTAAAACTATACATAATTTGAATTTTAAAGTAGGCAATAACTTTATTCATATCCATTGGGTTCAACAATCAATGAACTATTCGATTGATAGGTACATATGTTCAAGAATTACATCAAAAAAAAGAATTGCATAAGCAAGAAAAAAGGAATGATGAGCCAGGGTGGTATACTTGTATTAAAGACGGTAAAGAAAGAGGTGAAAGACATTCTAGTTGCTGAACAAGGTGAAGCCGAATGCCCATATTATGCCCTCCTCCATGTCGAATGCACGCACGACTCTAATCCAACCCCTTGTGATGGTCGACCGCCCATCCCTCACTACCTTCATGATGACTTCTAGATAATCATTGTAGTCTGATGAAAATACTTTAAACTTTGCATGTCCACCAATCATTTAATTTGAGAGTTAATCTTGAGTAAACTACTTTGGAACCAAAGGAACAAGATTCAGACATTGTCATATAACACTCATTATGGGCAGTAAAAAGAAGGCTACAGAGTTATACCTTACCATCCTACAGTCCATTGTTGTCTTGCAAAAAGTGTAAATAAATAGTTTATTGTCAGGACCCCGATTCCAAGTCACATCGATCTAGCCGGTAACACCTCATATCACTTTGCGGCCTCACGCACGGTATTCCCACGGGTGTCGCCTTACCATGGCCCGGGACCGTTTGCGCCTTTTGGCTCACGTATATGATAGTGTCGCTAGCATCCATATGGCGAAGAACCCGGCCGACATGGCTAGTCGTGAACCCAAAGCGGCACTAACCCATGGGGACAGGCATACATGAATCACATCGAGCATGTCGGTCAGCGTGTGAATCCGGGCTGTAGCATGGCTAACAGGACTCGGGAACCCGGGCTGTAGCAGAGCTAGGCAGGACTCCGGATGTCACCGCGTGACATTTCCGAAGGGATGTAAACAGAACGAAGTGAAACACATGTCGGCCAGTCAAGCGTCCTGAGCAGTAGTGCTGGGCTAGCAGGACTCCGGTGAACCGGGCTATAGCGGACTACTATGGCTCAAGGAAGCACTAGACTACATTTCCCCATAAGAGAGGCTGCCAAGGATAAACAACTAGATTGTCGGATCCCACACATACCAAGCATTTCAAACATACACACAATATGCTCGATATGTGTAAATACAACATGGCATCACAACATAACTCTACGACTCAAGTATTTATTCATTAGGCTCCGAGGAGCGAGATATTACAAACATGGGTCTCATGACCCAACATTCAGAGTATACAAGTCAAAGCACATGCGGAAGCTTAACATGTCTGAGTACAGACATCTACAAATGAAAAAGGCTGATAAGCCTGACTAACTTCCAGATCCTGCCGAGGGCACAAGATCGTAGCTGAGGTGTCAAGCTAAACGTCGAAGTCCACACGGAACTACTAGCGAGACTGACATCTCTCTGCAAAACATAAAATAAGCAAACGTGAGTACAAATGTACTCAGCAAGACTTACATCAGAACTAACTACAAATGCATCATTATCAACAAAGGGGTGGTGGGGTTTAAGCTGCAGCAAGCCAGCTTTGACTTCGGTGGCTATCCTGAACTACATCTGCAAGTAACTCTTTTGAGGTGGCGCACGAGTCCACATATTCACCATATCAATACACCACTATGGATCCGCTCGTCTCCCTACGAGAACGCCATCCATAGCACTCACGCTATCTTGCGAGTTTTAGAGTATCCACTTTCACTTGTCTATGAACTGTTATAGGCAACCCAGAAGTCCTTTATCATGGACACGGCTATTCGAAGAGATGATGTTAACCCTGCAGCGGTGTACTTCTTCACACACGCTCTCACCACTTACCGCCGTTTACACGACATATACTCGGCAACCTTCAAGCGGAAGCCCGGCGAGGGTGTCGGCCACGACCTGACTAAACACACGAGTCCCTAGTCTAGGTTTATCGCCTATTCGGGTTCCATCCGCAGGGAGTCCGGCCGAGGTTTCCACTAACGGCCCCGAACGATGTGTGCAGGGTTCCCGAGACACCAAACGGGCGAATCGGTACACCGTGCCACGTGCCTACCACAACACAGCCCACCCCAATGTGTGGTAGTAACTATTTCATGGATCACAAACATAGAACTCAGTTCCTGAGGACGGCTGCAATGAGACAACCCACCATGTACTCCTACATGGCCTCTCACCGCTACCTTTACCAAATCGTGTTCACACACTTAGCTCTCAACAGTAGGACATGTTCACACACCTTTGATTCATCCCCGATGAATCAGACCTGACTCAACTCTAAGAAGTAGCAGGCACGACAAACAAGCATGAATGAGTAGGCACAACAGGGCTCAAGCAACTCCTACTCATGCTAGTGGGTTTCATCTATTTAGTGAGGAATGACAGGTCATGCAGAGGATAAAGGGGTTCAGCTACCGCAGCAAGTAACAGATGGATCGTTGTTGTCCTAATGCAGTAAAAGAGAGCAGGAGCGAAAGAGTGGGATTATATCGGAATGAACAAGGGGTTTTTGCTTGCCTGGCACTTCTGAAGATAGCATTGAGTCTTCATAAGTGTCAACGATCACAACGTCGGTATCACGCCTATCGAGAGGGGACAAATACCGGCAACAGAGAAGAAACACAATCAATGCAATGCACAATATGATGCATGATCATGACATGGTAAAATGAGTGTGTTGGGCTAATGCAACTACAACCAGATGGGTTTGAGCTATTTTGAACCAAAGATTCAAAGTTCAAACTCATTCATGGTCATTATTAGTGCTTTATTTTGTTCTGCATTAAACAGCAGGTTAACTTGTTTAAACATGCATGAAACCAGTACAGATGGATAGATTGAATTTTTCTGATCATTTTTCATATATAACTTATTTGATTTGGAGCTACGGTTGAATTATTATGATTTTTTTGAAGTTTTGGCTAATTTCTGGAATTTCCTGTAAAAGAATAAATCCAGAAAATGATTTACTGCATCAGCATGACGTCACTGTGATGTCAGCAGTCAACTGGGTTGGCCAGGTCAAACCTGACCTATGGGACCCACGTGTCAGTGGTTAGTTAACTAACTAAACAGAGTTAGTTAGTGTTAGGTTAAGCACTAATCTAGGTTAATTAGCGCTAAACTAACCTAACTAATAATTAACAAGGGTGGCCCACACGTCAGTGACCCAGGGGGTCAAACTGGGCCCACCCAGTCAACGGTCAGCGGGGTCAAACCCACCGGCGTTGAGTCGCCGGCGAGGCCGAGACAACGGAGAGCGTCGGAAACGCTGCTCCGGCCACGGTTTGATGCGCCGATGGGTGCTACGAGTAGCTGGCGATGTGGCGCATCCAACGGTGGCGGTGTTTGGTGCTGGGGTGGCCGGGAACAACGGCGGCGAGCACGTCCGTGGCGGCCGGAGTTCGGGTCTCAGCGGTTCCGGCGTTGCGTTGCATGACAGGAGCAACTGGAGGGGGTTTTGGTCTTTGTGCTGAGCACGTCGGTGCGCTCGGTTGTAGCTCTAGGTGACGGTGGCCACGGCGGCGACATGGCCGGCGGAGCTGAGCTCGCGGCTCCGGTGGAATCAGCGGCTACGGGGCAGGAATGAGCTCGGGAAGGAAGGGGAAAGACGCAGAAGCTCACAGCGAGTTGAACGGAGGCCCGAGGAGGAAGAAGACGTCGGGGACGGCGCTCCAGGGCTCTTCCCATCGCATGGCTCGGGGAAGACGGCGTATGCGTCCACGGCGGAGCTCGAGGTCACGTCGGAGAGGCATGAGGAGGCTCGAGTAGCTGGCAGCGGCGGCAGCGACAGTGGCTCTCGGTGCGTCACGAGAGGAGAGCCAGGAGGGAGAGAAGCTCGGGGAGAGAGTGTAGGGGTTCTGGGGGTCGGGCGGCCAAATAGAGGCGCTGAGGCGCCTAATGGCGCGGGCGACGGCAGGTAGTCAGGGTGGTGGCGTGGCGAGCGCGGCGGCATCACGGTGTCCCTCCTCCGCCCTCTTGGCAGAGGTAGGTGATGTTGCACAGGCGGATGGGCCAGCCAGGTAAGTTGCCTCTAGCCTTTCTCTCTCTCTCTTTCTAAATTGTTTTCTGTTTTCTAATTTTCTGCAACTGTTGGGCTTTATTAAAAATACTATAACATTTCCAGAAATCCTGAAAATAATTGTGGGCTCTATTGGGATTATTCCTAACAGCCCTCACTTAAAACCAGAATTATTTGGGCATTTAAAATATTTAATAGCATTTATATGCCCAAATGCAAATACCATATGATTTAATTCAATAATCCAAATGTCATGGAAAAATGTGCAACATCTCTGGTTACTGTTTCCAGCATTTTCCAAAAATGGTGAACATTTTTTAAGGCCATTTGGGTTCATTGAAAAATAATTTTAGTTGAACCTATTTGAATTGATTTAGTACTAGGGCTTGGATCAAACCCCATTTCAAGTTTCATGAAATTTAAACATGATGCAAGGATGCAATGCCACTAGTTACAAGCAAGCTCTAGAGCTGTGACATTTATTTCCTATCTTTTGACCCGTTTTACTAACAATCTTTATCAGTTTCCTCACTTGATGCTAGTTCTCATGAATATCTCATTGCCCCATACGAAAAAAGGGTCGAAGCACGGATCTTCACCAGTGGCATATGTACCTACAAGCACCAGGTTAATATTAGAAGCTAAGCGCAATTACAAGAATGATGTAGTACAACACTCCCTCCATCCCATTATATAATATATTATTACATCCAATATACTCACATATTGGATGAATTAACATCTTATATTATGGGGAGGAGGGAGTTTGTATAAGCCATGGGATAAAACTAACCGCGATGGAAAACAGAAGTCGTTCCCAATATCGTCCTATGTATGTACATCGAAAGGCATGTTAAGCACAACAAGCTAAACGTAAACCAAATATATCCATGCTAGACAACGTAATCTCCAAGTGATATCTTCAGTGTGTAGGTTTAAGCATGCTAGTTAAGCAAAATAGAAGTGGAAAGGTGTGTTAACTACAATAGGCCTAACATTTAACAACAAGCAACTATAGTCATTCAAATTGGTATTGTACAGGTCTAAGTATACTAGTTATTGTTAAACAAAAATGGAAAGATGTGTTAACTATAACATGCTTAACAGCAATCAAATATAGTCATTCATAGTGGTATTGTTGAAATTGGTATTGATAAAATTGAACTGCACAGTTCATACTTGCACATATAGAACATCACATTGTGAATAACTAAAATAAACAAGGCATACTACGAACAACCAAAGATAACAATTGAAACTGGACATATGAGAACTACAAACAATCGAACAACCAAAACCGTTAAAAGAGGCATATGCTCGCTGCAACATGCTTAACAGCAACCAAATATAGTTATTCATGGTGGCATTATTGAAACTGGTATTAATGAAATTGAACTACACCATTCATACTTGCACATATAGGACATCACATTGCGAATAACTGAAACAATCAAGGCATACCACGAACAACCAAATATAGCAATTGAAAATGGGCATATGCTTATATTAACATAGAAATTATATTGTCATGGATCCTCCAACATGAGGTGCTTGCTCAATATATTTTGCTAGCCAAAAATCCGCACCAAGTAGAGATACTACTTGTGCATCCAAAACCCTTAAACTCAGTTCCATGTCATGAGAGTCCACTATATCTACCTATGGATTGAATAAGATCCTTCACGTAAGTTTGAAGGAAATATGCCCTAGAGGCAATAATAAAGTTGTTATTTTATATTTCCTTATTCATGATAAAAGTTTATTATTCATGCTAGAATTGAATTGATCGGAAGCCCAAATACATGTGTGAATACATAGACAAACATTGTGTCCCTAGTGAGCCTCTACTTGACTAGCTCGTTGATCAAAGATGGTTAAGGTTTCCTAAACATGGACATGGTTTGTCATTTGATAATGGGATCACATCATTAGGAGAATGATGTGATGGACAAGACCCATCCGTTAGCTTAGCATATTGATCGTTCAGTTTTATTGCTATTGCTTTCTTCATGTCAAATACATATTCCTTCGACTATGAGATTATGCAACTCCCGGATACCAAAGGAATGCCTTGTGTGCTATCAAACGTCACAACATAACTGGGTGATTATAAAGATGCTCTACAGGTATCTCCGAAGGTGTTTGTTGAGTTGGCATAGATAGAGATTAGCATTTGTCACTCCGAGTATTAGAGAGGTATCTCTGGGCCCTCTCGGTAATACACATCATAAGAAGCCTCGCAAGCAAAGTGACTAATGAGTTAGTTATAGGATGATGTATTACGGAACGACTAAAGAGACTTGCCAGTAACAAGATTGAACTAGGTAAGAAGATACCGACGATCGAATCTCGGGCAAGTAACATACCGGTAGACAAAGGGAATAATGTATGTTGTCATAACGGTTCGACCGATAAAGATATTCATAGAATATGTACGAGCCAATATGAGCATCCAGGTTCCGCTATTGGTTATTGACCAGAGAGGTGTCTCGGTCATGTCTACATAGTTCTCGAACCCATAGGGTCAGCACGCTTAACGTTCGATGATAATATTGTATTATATGAGTTATGTGATTTGGTGACCCAATGTTGTTGGGAGTCCCGGATGAGATCACGGACATGACGACGAGTCTCGAAATGGTAGAGAGGTAAATATTTATATATAGGACGATAGTATTCGGACACCAGAAGTGTTCCGGAATGTATCGGGTATTTATCGGAGTACCGGGGGGTTTACCGGAACCCCCGGGGGGAGATATGGGTAATATGGAGCACACTAGCCCACAAGGGGTGGTGCGCGCCCCCATGGCATGTGGTCGAATTGGAGAAGGAAAAGGGGGGTTCGCTCCCCCCCCTTCCTTTCTCTCTTCCCCCTTCCCTTTCTTCTCCAGTGAAAAAAGGAAAGGGGGCGCCACTTGGGGAAACCCCAAGTAGGATTCGGATCCTACTTGGGGCACCCCCTTGCTACCTCCCAGACAAACCTTACATGTCTACGTACATGAGACTGGTTCCAACGACAGACATGCAACTAGTTTTGCATAAAGGTGGCTCGCGGGTGTCTGTTTCTCCTGCTTTAGTTGAATCGAATTTGAGTATGGTCGGTCCTTGAAGAAGGTTAAAACAGCAAACTTGACGAAACACCATTGTGGTTTTGTGCGTAGGTAAGAACGGTTCTTGCTAGAAGCCCGTAGTAGCCACGTAAAACTTGCAACAACAAAGTAGGGGTCATCTAACTTTTTTTGCAGGGCATGTTGTGATGTGATATGGTCAAGACATGATGTGATATACGTTATTATATGAGATGATCATATTTTGTAAAAGTTATCGGCAACCGGCAGGATCCTTATGGTTGTCTTTATTGTATGAAATGCAAACACCATGTAATTGCTTTACTTTATCACTATGCGTTAGCGATAGTTGTAGAAGCAATAGTTGGCGAGATGACCACGACGCAACGATAGAGATCAAGGTGTCGAGTCGGTGAAAATGGAGAGCATGACGATCCTTTGGAGATGGAGATCAAAAGTACAAGATGATGATGGCCATATCATGTCACATATTTTTATTGCATGTGATGTTTATATTTTATGCATATTATTTTTCTTAGTTCGGCGGTAGCATTATAAGATGACCCCTTAACTAAATTTCATGGTAAAAGTGTTCTCCTGATGCGCGCCATTACTTTCTGATTAAATGCGTGTTGAGACACCACGTGATGACCGGGTGTGATAGACTATACATTCACATACAAGGGGTGCAAGAAGTTTTGCACATGCGGAATACTTGGGTTTAACTTGACGAGCCTAGCATGTAGAGACATGGCCTCGGCACACTGGAGACTGAAAGGTCGAACATGAATCATATAGTAGAAATGATCACCATAGAGATCTTCACCATTGATGACTACCCCATCTCACGTGATGATCGTGGGTTAATTGATTCGGATCATGTATCACTTAGATGACTTGAGGGATGTCTATTTAAGTGGGAGTTCTTAAGTAATTTGATTAATTGAACTTAACTTATCGTGAACTTAGTCCTAGTAGTATTTGCAAATTATGTTGTAGATCAATAGCTCGCGTTGTAGCTCCCCTATGTTTTTGATATGTTCCTAGAGAAAACTAAGTTTAATGATGATAGTAGCAATGATGCAGACTAGGTCCGTGATCTGAGGATTATCCTCATTGCTGCACAGAAGAATTATGTCCTTGATGCACCGCTAGGTGATAGACCTATTGCAGGAGCGGATGCAGACATTATGAATGTTTGGCAAGCTCGGTATGATGACTACTTGATAGTTTAGTGCGCCATGCTTTACGGCTTATAATCGGGGCTTCAAAGAATTTTTGAATGCCACGGAGCATATGAGATGTTCCAAGAGATGAAATTGGTATTTCAGACTCATGCCCGTGTCGGGGGGTATGAGACCTCTAACAAGTAATTTTCGTACAAGATGGAGGAGAATAGCTCAGCCAGTGAGCATATGCTCAGAATGTCTGGGTACTACAATCGCTTGAATCAAGTGGGAGTTAATCTTCCAGATAAGACAGTGATTGACAGAGTTCTCTAGTCACTGTCACCAAGTTACTAGAACTTCGTGATGAACTATAATATGCAAGGGATAACGAAGACAATTCCCGAGCTCTTTGCAATGCTCAAAGTTGCGGAGGAAGAAATCAAGAAGGAGCATCAAGTGTTGATGGTTAACAAGACCACTAGTTTCTAGAAAAAGGGCAAGGGAGAGAAGGGGAACTTCAAGAAGAATGGCAAGCAAGTTGCCACTCCAGGGAAGAGGCCCAAAGCTGGACCCAAGCCTGAAACTGAGTGCTTCTACAGCAAAGGGGCTGGTCACTGGAAGCGGAACTGCCCCAAGTATTTGGCGGATAAGAAGGATGGCCAAGTGAACAAAGGTATATTGGACATACATGTTATTGATGTGTACCTTACTAATGCTCGTAGTAGCGCCTAGGTATTTTATAGTGGTTCGGATGCTCATATTTGTAACTCAAAACAGGAGCTACGGATTAAACGAAGATTGGCTAAGGACGAGGTGATGATGCGCGTCGGGAATGGTTCCAAGGTCGATGTGGTAGCCTCCGGCACGCTACCGCTACATATACCTTCGGGATTAGTTTAGACCTGAATAATTGTTATTTGGTGCCAGCGTTGAGCATGAACATTATATCTAGATCTTGTTTAATGTGAGACGGTTATTCATTTAAATTAGAGAATAATGGTTGTTCTATTTGTATGAGTAATATCTTTTATGGTCATACACCCTTGAAGAGTGGTCTATTTTTGTTGAATCTCGATTGTGGTGATACGCATATTCATAATATTGATGCCAAAAGATGCAATGTTGATAATGATAGTGCAACATATTTGTGGCACTGCCGATTAGGTCATATTGGTGTAAAGCGCTGAAGAAACTCCATGAAGATGGGCTTTTGGAATCACTTGATTATGAATCATTTGATACTTGTGAACCATGCCTCATGGGCAAGATGACTAAAACTCCGTTCTCCGGAACAATGGGGCGAGCCAATGACTTACTGGAAATAATACATACCGATGTATGCGGTCCGATGAATATTTAAGCTCGCGGCGGGTATTGTTATTTACTAACCTTCACAGATGATTTGGGCAGATATGGGTGTATCTACTTAATGAAACACAAGTCTGAAACATTTAAAAAGTTCAAAGAATTTCAGAGTGAAGTAGAGAATCATCGTAACAAGAAAAATAAAGTTTCTATGATCTGATCACCGAGGCGAATATTTGAGTTACGAGTTTGGCCTTCATTTAAAACAATGTGGAATAGTTTCACAACTCAAGCCACCTGGAACACCATAGCGTAATGGTGTGTCCGAACGTCGTAACCATACTTCATTAGATATGGTGCGATCTATGATGTCTCTTACCGATTTACCACTATCGTTTTGGGGTTATGCATTAGAGACAGCTGCATTCACATTAAATAGGGCACCATCTAAATCTGTTGAGACGACACCATATGAACTGTGGTTTGGCAAGAAACCTAAGCTGTCGTTTCTTAACGTTTGGGGTTGCGACACTTATGTCAAAAGGATTTAGCCTGATAAGCTCGAACCCAAATCGGAGAAGTGCGTCTTCATAGGATACCCTAAGGAAACAATTGAATACACCTTCTACCACAGATCCAAAGGCAAGATCTTTGTCGCTAAGAATGGAACATTTCTAGAGAAGGAGTTTCTCTCGAAAGAAGTGAGTGGGAGGAAAGTAGAACTTGATTAGGTAATTGTACCTTCTCTCAATTTGGAAAGTAGCTCATCAGAGAAATCCATTCTCGTGATGCCTACACCAACTAGAGAGGAATCTAATGATGATGATCATGAAACTTCACATCAAGATACTACTGAGCCTTCTAGGTCAACCAGAGCACGATCCGCACCAGAGTGGTATAGTAATCTTGTTCTGGAAGTCATGTTACTAGACCATGGCGAACCTACGAACTATGAAGAAGCTATGATGAGCCCAGATTCCGATAAATGGCTTGAGGCCATGAAATCTGAGATAGGATCCATGTACGAGAATAGAGTGTGGACTTTGGTGGACTTGCCCAATGATCGGCGAGCCATAGAAAATAAATGGATCTTCAAAAAGAAGACTGGCGCTGATGGTAATGTTACTGTCTACAAAGCTCGACTTGTCGCAAAAGGATTTTGACAAGTTCAAGGAGTTGACTGCGATGAGACTTTCTCACCCATAGTGATGCTTAAGTTAGTCCAAATCATGTTAGCAATTGCCGCATTTTATGATTATAGAATCTGGCAAATTGACGTCAAAACTGCATTCCTTAATGGATTTCTTAAAGAAGAGTTGTATATGATGCAACCAGAAGGTTTTGTCATTCCTAAAGGTGCTAACAAAGTGTACAAGCTCCAGCGATCCATCTATGGACTGGTGCAAACATCTCGGAGTTGGAATATACACTTTGATGAGGTGATCAAAACATATAGTTTTATACAGACTTTCGGAGAAGCCTGTATTTACAAGAAAGTGATTGGGAGCTCTATAGCCTTTCTAATATTATATGTGGATGACATATTGTTGATTGGAAATGATGTAGAATTTCTGGATAGCATAAAAGGATACTTTAATAAAATGAAAGACCTCGGTGAAGCTGCTTATATATTAGGCATCAAGATCTATAGAGATAGATCAAGACGCTTAATAGGATTTTCACAAAGCACATACCTTGACAAAGTTTTGAAAAAGTTCGAAATGGATTAGTCAAAGAAAGGGTTCTTGCATGTATTGCAAGATGTGAAATTGAGTCAGACTCATTGCCCGACCACTGCAGAGGGTAGAGAGAAAATGAAAATCATTCCCTATGCCTCAGCCATAGGTTCTATCATGTATGCTATACTGTGTACCAAACCTGATGTGTGCCTTGCCATAAGTTTGGCAGGGAGGTACCAAAGTAATCCATGAATGGATCACTGGACAACGGTCAAGAACATCCTGGAGTACTTGGAAAGGACCAAGGATATGTTTCTCGTTTATGGAGGTGACAAAGAGCTCGTCGTAAATGGTTACGTCAATCCTAGCTTTGACACTGATTCGGATGACTCTAAGTCACAAACCGGATACATATTTATTTTGAATGGTGGAGCTGTTAGTTGGTGCAGTTCCAAGCAGAGCGTCGTGGCGAGATCTACGTGTGAAGCGGAGTACATAGCTGCTTCGGAAGCAGCAAATGAAGGAGTCTGGATGAAGGAGTTCATATCTGATCTAGGTTTAATACCTAGCGCATCGGGTCCAATGAAAATCTTTTGTGACAATACTGGAGCAATTGCCTTAGCGAAGGAATCCAAATTTCACAAAAGAACAAAACACATCAAGAGATGCTTCAACTCCATCCGCGATCAAGTCAAGGAGGGAGACATAGAGATTTGGAAAATACATACAGATCTGAATGTAGCAGACCCGTTGACTAAGCCTCTTCAACGAGCAAAACATGATCAGCACCAATAATCCATGGGTGTTCGAATCATTACAATGTAATCTAGATTATTGGCTCTGATGTAAGTGGGAGACTGAAGGAAATATGCCCTAGAGGCAATAATAAAGTTGTTATTTTATATTTCCTTATTCATGATAAATGTTTCTTATTCATGCTAGAATTGTATTGATCGGAAACCTAAATACATGTGTGAATACATAGACAAACACCGTGTCCCTAGTGAGCCTCTACTTGACTAGCTCGTTGATCAAAGATGATTAAGGTTTCCTAACCATGGACATGGGTTGTCATTTGATAACGGGATCACATCATTAGGAGAATGATGTGATGGACAAGACCCACACATTAGCTTAGCATATTGATCGTTCAGTTTTATCGCTATTGCTTTCTTCATGTCAAATACATATTCCTTCGACTATGAGATTATGCAACTCCCAGATACTTGAGGTATGCCTTATGTGCTATCAAACGTCACAACGTAACTGGGTGATTTTAAAGATGCCCTACAGGTATCTCCGAAGGTGTTTGTTGAGTTGGCATAGATCGAGATTAGGATTTGTCACTCCGAGTATCGGGGAGGTATCTCTGGGCCCTCTCAGTAATACACATCATAAGAAGCCTTGCAAGAAAAGTTACTAATGAGTTAGTTACAGGATGATGTATTACAGAACGAGTAAAGGGACTTGCCGGTAACGAGATTGAACTACGTATTCAGATACCGACGATCGAATCTCGGGCAAGTAACATATCGATAGACAAAGGGAATAACGTATGTTGTCATAACGGTTCGACCAATAAAGATCTTCGTAGAATATGTAGGAGCCAATATGAGCATCCAGGTTCCTCTATTGGTTATTGGCCGGAGAGGTGTCTCGGTCATGTGTACATAGTTCTCGAACCCGTAGGGTCCGCACGCTTAACATTCAATGACGATATTCTATTATATAAATTATGTGATTTGGTGACCGAATGTTGTTCGGAGTCCCGGATGAGATCACGGACATGACGAGGAGGCTTGAAATGGTCGAGAGGTAAAGATTGATATATAGGACGATAGTATTCGGACACCGAAGTGTTCCAGAATGTATTGGGTATTTATCGAAGTATGGGGGGGGGGTTACCGGCACCCCCGGGGGGGAAGATATGGGCAGTATGGGCCATAAGAGGGGAACACACCAGCCCACAAGGGGTGGCGCCCCATGGCATGTGGCCAATTGGAGAAGGAAAAGGGGCTTGCCCCTTCCTTTCTCTCTTCCCCTTCCCTTGGGGCACCCCCTGGCTGCCTCTCCTCCCCTCTCACCTATATATATGTGGGGAGGGGGGCGCCTAGAACACACAACATCAATTGTTAGCAATGTGCGGCGCCCCCTTCCATAGTTTACAACCCCGGTCATATTCTCGCGGTGCTTAGGCGAAGCCCTGCATATATCACTTCACCATCACCGTCACCACGCGCTCGTGCTGACGGAACTCATCTACTACCTCGACACCTTGCTGGATCAAGAAGGCGAGGGACGTCACCGAGCTGAACGTGTGCAGAACTCGAAGGTGCCGTATGTTCGTTACTCGATCGGTGGAGCGCGAAGAAGGTTCGATTACATCAACCGCGTTGTGAAACGCTTCCCCTTACGGTCTACGAGGGTACGTAGACACACTCCCCCCTCGTTGCTATGCATCTCCATGGATAGATCATTGCGTGTGCGTAGATTTTTTTTTGTTTTCCGTGCAACGTTTCCCAACAAAGTTGTCATCGGTGCATAAAGCAATAAAAATTGCTCCTAAATATGTATGATCTTTTATTGTAGGGGGAAATAAGCTTTGTACGATCTTGTGATGGTAAAGAAATAAAAGCGGTAGACTGCATAATAAAGGTTGCTATCACAAGGGGCAATATAAAGTGATGTTCCTTTACATTAAGAGTTTGGACATCCAAAAATAAAAATCACATGACAACCTCTATTTCCCTCTGCGAAGGCCCTATCTTTTAATTTTCTGTATTTATTTTCTATGCAAAGTCAACAGTGTTCTTCTCTATTCTTTTTTTTATTTTTTCTCTTTGCAAGCATCATGTGGTGGGAAAAATCTAGGCACATATATCCAGTTGGATATGAGTAATCATGAGTTATTATTGTTGACATTACCCTTGAGGTAAATAAGTTGGGAGGCGAAACTATAAGCCCCTATCTTCCTTTGTGTCTTCTAAAACTTTGGCTCCATATATATGTCATGGGTGTCAGCAATCATAGAATACTAAATGATAGTTGAGTATGTGTACATGCTAAACAAAAACTCTTACATGAGACCCATCCCAAGAATATGATGAATTGTAATTGTTTCGTTGACTGAGAACATAGTTTGTTAGTTTTCAAGAAAGTTTATGCTTTATACTTCGTTATTATGATGAATTGTTACTTGATCATGAGAAGTTTTATGGTGATATATTGTTGTTATGATAATGATCATGATGCTGCTATGTCCGTATTTGGTTTTTTATCGACACCTCTCTCTCTCTCTAAACATGTGGTCATCATTATCGATTTCGGCTTTCGCTTGAGGACAAGCGAGGTCTAAAGTTGGGGGAGTTGATACGTCCATTTCGCATCATGTTTTTCTACTCTTATTTATAATTTTTTGATCATTATACTACTTTGTGATGCAATTCTAATGCCTTTTGTCTCTTTATTTGCAAGATTTACATGGAGAGGGAGATCGCAGGCAGCTGGAATTCTGGACCTAAAAAAGCTACATCAGAAATACCTATTCTGCAAAACTCCAAATGACCTGAAATTTCATGTACAATTTTTATGGAATATATAAAAAATATTGGAGCAAAGAAGTACCAGAGGAGGCCCACCAGTTGCCCACAAGGCAACAGGGCACGCCGTGATGCCTTGTGGGGCCCCAGGCAGGCCACCAGTTGCCCACCAATTGCTTAGCCGTATGCGGCACCCCCCTCCATCGTTTACACCCTCGGTCATATTTTCGTAGTGCTTAGGTGAAGCTCTGCGGAGATAGCTTCACCATCACCGTCACCACACCGTCGTGTTGCCGGAACTCATCCACTACATCGCCGTCTTGCTGGATCAAGAAGGCGGAGGACGTCACCGAGCTGAACGTGTGCTGAACGCGGAGGTGCCGTAGTTAGGTACTTGATCGGTTGGAGCGCGAAGAAGTTCGACTACATCAACTGCATTACTAAACGCTTCCGCTTACGGTCTATGAGGGGAAGTAGATACACTCTCCTCTCTCGTTGCTATGCATCCCCTTGATAGATCTTGTGTGTGCGTAGAATTTTTTCTGTTTTCCATGCAACGTTACCCAACATTTATATACCAGAAAATGGACACCAGAGGTGGGCCAGGGCCCCCACTACCCACCAGGCCCCCCTGGCGCGCCCTGGTACCTTGTGGGCACCTAGGTGGCTCCCTGTGATGCCCCCGATTCGACCGTACACTAATCATACACGCAAATGTGTACGATCAAGATCAGGGACTCACGGGAAGATACCACAACACAACTCTAGACACAAATTAAAATAATACAAGCTTCATATTACAAGCCAGGGGCCTCGAGGGCTTGAATACAAGCTCGATACACAAGAGTCAGCGGAAGCAACAATATCTGAGTACAGACATAAGTTAAACAAGGATGCCTTAAGAAGGCTAGCACAAAAGCAACAACAGTCGAAGAGGCAAGGCCTCCTGCCTAGGACCTCCTAACTACTCCTGGTCGTCGGTGGTCTCCATGTTGTAGCATCCGTCAGCGGTGGCATCTGGCTCCAAGGATCCACCATCTGGTTGCATCAACTGGAAATAAGAAGAAAGGGGGAAAAGGGGGTAGCAAGCAATCATGAGTACTCATCCAAAGTACTCGCAAGCATCAGATCTACACTAAGTATGCATTGGTATCAAATGGAAGGGCCGTATCTGTGGACTAAAGTGCAGAATGCCAGAATAGAGGGGAAGGCTTAGCCTATCGAAGACTAGCATCTTCAAGAAGCTCCAAGCATCTTGCAGCATGTAGAAGAGTAAAGAACAACAGTTTATAATTGTCAAACATGTTGTAGCATTAATGCCCAGAGATCCTTCCTCGACTCCCTGCGAGAAAGCAATCTCGAAGCCACATATCTCAAGTATCCATTTCTAGTTGTAAAAGATCAGGATATAAGTCGGAACGTCCGTTACCGTGGACACGGCTATTAATAGATAATCTTCCCTGCAGGGGTGCACCATGTTACCCAACACGCTCGATCACTCTGGCCGGACACACCTTTCTAGGGTCAATGCCCGGCCTCGTAAGATCAACACGTCGCAGCCCGACCTAGGCTCAGCAGAGAGGTCCCCGCCGGTCTACATCCTAAGCACTCCGGGGTCTGGGCCCATCTCCAGTTGCACTCCGGATTGTTGCGCGTAGGGCGATAGAGGCCACCTCCACTGGGGCGCCGACCAGGCCGTGCCGCAATGCTGAACTGGACGTCTGACAAAGCTTCGGCTGATACTACGACGTTGAGGCCCATAACTATTCTCGCGTGGTGGTTAGTGCGTAAAGGCCAAAGGCCAACTCAGAACAAATACCCATACCATAGTGTATTATTAGCTTGCTGAGACGAGCAGAGACTCACGATAATGTGACCCCGGTGCCCCGTCTCGAGGAAATACGGCAAGGGCTAGCCCAGCCCACTCGGGGGCGGCCTGCCGGCCCGGCCGTGCCTCGTAACCATCTTGCGGGTGCTCTCCGGGCCCGCCCGACTTTCCCAAGGGTCTCAAGTAAAGTCAAGGTAACCGTGTGTCCATACATCAAGGGGAAAACCTGAGGAATCACCCCCGATGGATTCCACTCAATGTAATCATCAAGGTGAACGTAAGAGGGACCACCCTCGAGGTTCACACTTGAGGTGTTGAACGATAGAGCCTTATCAGGAATGGTGAAAGAGGAAATCACCCTCGATAACCACGACCGAATAGCTACACTACAGAATTATCATCAGGAGTGTGTTATGAGGGATCACCCTCCGCACTTGATAGTAACTCTGCAGAGTCGAGCAACAAAAGGGGCGTGATCTGATGTGAGGTGTCGGGCTCTAGTCGTCGATCATGTTGATTGAGTCGTTGATGATGAAGCAGGGGAAACAAGGACAAGGTGGGGGTCACAGATGGATCACTAACCAACCTATACTAAGCAGTTTAGGATAAGCAGGTAAGGTACAATGAGTAGGTTACAAAAGCAGGCTATGCATCAGAATAGGAGCAAATAATAACAGTAGCAAAATCTAATGCAAGCATAAGAGAAAGGAATGGGCGATATCGAGATGATCAAAAGGGGGGCTTGCCTGGAAGCTAAGCTGACAGGGAAGAAGGGGTCGTCGTCGACGTCGTCGATCATAGAGGCATCGGCATCGGTCTCGGGGCCTACCGGAGATAAGAGGGGCGAAGAAACAGTAAATACAAGCAACAGATGCATTACTAAGCATGACATGACGATATGCGGTGCTACGGGTGTTCTAACGCAAAGCTACACGACATAGGTGAAGGGAGAAAACATCCGGGAATATTTTCCCAAAGTTTGGCATTTTCAAACAGATGAAACGGAGGGGGACGGTTACAAGTTCACTATGCTAGGGACGTGTGGCGGACGAAAGGACTGCGTATCCGGATCCGTCTCATCATTCTGAGCAACTTTCATGTATAAAACTTTTTCATCCGAGCTACGGTTAATTTTATATTAATTTTCAAAGTTTTATTCAAATTCTGGAATTAACAGATTTAGTTTAATTTCGAAAATACTAAATACAAAAACTGCTATGGGTACACAGAAGTGTACCCAGCAGTGTGTGTAGGTGTATGACAGGTGGGGACAGGGGGGTGGAGTCAGCAGTCAAAGTTTGACTGTTGACTGGTCAAACTGATGAGTGGGTCCCCACTATCAGTGAGACAGCTTACTAACAGGTTTTATTTATTTAAAACACCTAAATAAACTGTGGGCTCGACATGTCAGAGAGGGTTAGGGGGGTTAATTAGCCCGACCATGGCTAATTAACCATGCCACATCAGCGTTAACCGCCGGCGCTAATCCGGCGGCTCGGCGCTCGCCGGCCGGCCGATTCCGACGGGCATAGCAAGCGCGCCTGGGCTCTGCAGGTTCAGCGCGGCGAGGCGCTCCTAGTGGTGGCATCGGCACGGGCTAGGGTGGGCTCTAGCAGCAGCGGCCGGCGCTCGGTCAGGGTACGACCCGCAGGCGTGGAGGTATAGACAGACGCGCACGAGCGCGCAGCATCGGCGCGAGGCGAGACCGCGCCCAGGGGTGGTGAAGGGAGGCGCGGTGGTGGTCGAACGGCGACACCGGCGACAGCTAAGCAATGGCTGGAGAACGCGGCACGGGTGGGGGGGGGGGGTGGGCGGCGCAGGGGGAGTCCTACGGCGCCAGCTACGGAGGGGTAGGAGGAGGGGCACACGGTGCTCACCTCCGTTGCAGAGGAGGCCCGAGGGAGAGTCGAGGCGACCGGAGACGGCGACTGCATGCGGCGGACCGTGGAAGGAGTCGAGCTTGGGGTGGCGCCATGGGGGCGTCTGGGTCCTCGTGGCTTGGCGTAGACGGAGAGGGGGTCGCGGCGGAGCCCGTGAACTCGTCGAGGAGGCTCGTCGGAAGCGGTCGCCGCGGCTACGGCATGGACATGGTGGTGGTGGCGCTCGGATGAGGTGGCGAGCGAGATAGAGAGGAGGGAGAGCGATGTGGATCTAGGAGGCGAGAGAGGGGGGTGGAGGTAGGTGGGGAGGAGGCCGAGGCGTCGAGGGGGAGGGTCGACCTTATCTTCTCCGGGAGTCCCGTCGAGGCTGTCTGGTGGGGTTCGCCCTGTTGCGACCCCGGTCGGGGGAACAGGGGGAGAAGGCGACCCGGGGAGGGGAGCTGGGCCTGGCCGGCTGGGCCTGTCCCTGGTGGGCCGAGGCCCAGGGGGGCAGGGGAGGCTTTTCTCTTTTTTTTTCTTTGCCTTTTCCTTTTTCAATTTATTGACCATGTTTTCTTTTATTTTAGGGCACTAAGCCACTTTACAAAAAGTTGGTTCACCACCAAAATTACGAAGTGAATATTTGTCACATGATCAACATTTTAGTTTCCATGTTTGTTAACTTTGAATTTTGGACTTAAATTTGAATTTGAATCATGATTTGGATCAAGTGAGGATTAGCAACAGTAATGTGATGACATGGCGCCATTAGCGGGAGATTACTGTAGCTTAATTATCCGGACGTCACAATTATCCTCCACTACAAGAAATCTCGTCCCGAGATTTAAGGGGTGGAGTAAGGGGGAAAGACTCGAGAAGGATGGAGCTCAACACAAGATAGGTACCTGGGGGCTATCTCAGTGAACGTGGCATAGAGGCATCTCTCAAGTTGAAATCTATGAAAGTCATCGTGTGCAAGGTAAGAAGGTGCAATAAGAAGCTTCAATCAGGTAGGCAATCGTTCATTGCTCGAAACAGAGGGTGAAAGGGGCTCAGAGTAATGGGAATAAGTATTGCGTCTGATTTCAGAGCAGATCACAATAAGGTGGCTCGTGAATTACATACGAAACCAAGCATGAGGAACAATTTTGGAAGACATGGATGTACAGGAGAAACAGGTTTCAATCCTGTGGAACTGTGGGTTATGAGCCCACCATGTGAGTTAAAAGTAGCAAGGCGCTAACATTTTGCACGGCCATGATGGCAGGGCAGGTCATAGGATAGACTGTCAATTATGTTGGCAACAATGTTGGTACCAAGGGCGAGGGACGAAGAGAACCATTTTCCTGCTCGTTAAGACGAGGCGGACCAATAGGCAAAGTTCTCGTCCATCAGCAGCTACCGGAATGTCATCAACAATAGTAACAAGGTCTTACTGATAGAGTTGTACATCGAGGCATTTACATAAGCAGGGAATTATCACTGCTCAGGTATGTCAGGTTACAAGAAAGGTTAAACAATACAATGGAAAGGGAAGGGTAGACTCGAACCAGTTATCGGTGTTCTCGAGTGTCTTAACAACTCAGAACTCGTGGAAAATTTGAATCAGCGAGAAATAATAGTTGATGAAAAACTCATAAGAAGTTATGTAGTTCCATGATATTCTCGAGATACAAGAGGGTAATACTCGAAGGTAGATCAAAGTAGAGGTTGGACAGGTGAAAAGATCTGCAGAAGACCAGCACTTTAACTTGTCCGGGAAATGGGATCAAAGAAGAACAATATGGTCGGAACCACGGTTGCAAAGGACAAAACATAGATACAAAATGAACTTATCACAAGGGGATTATAATAAGTTCCACATCGGGTCCATGGGCATGAACACAAAAGTTCAAGGTCGACTCCCACTTCTCTAATGCATAACCTATGATTCACCTCTCATTTTCGACAAAGCCATAGTGTTCAGATTTTACCTAGCATAATAACACTAGTAGAGTATGACCCATAGAAGTTTTCGGGTTCACACAGATTGTGGAAGGCACGGGTTCAACCCATCGGGGCATCTTAGGAACACATACCACAAACTTTAGGAATAAATAACTCAAGCTCGGAAGCAGAGCATGGTTGAAAAAAGCAGGGGATACAATTTACCAAAGGCATTATGTATCCGAGGAAAAGCACACAAGGTTACGTAATATGAAGGACCCTATTGGATAAAACCCAACAAAGGATCTGGTGCTACACGAGGGATCTGACATGAGTATCGATACTCAGCCAGAAGAAGAAAGCATGCAAAGAAATCAGATTATAGAAACAACTAACTAATTCAAAGCTCAAATACAAAGGAATTATGATTCCCAAATCGGGGGATCAGAAGCAGAGGCTCTGATCAAAGACAAGTGGAATAGACATAGATCGACAATCAATCAAAGTTTGATTTGTCAAACACCAGCTCATGTCCGGAGTGACGTCTGAACCAAGGGAAGAATTTTAAATAGGACTGATGATCGCGAGCATTCACAAACAAATCGAATCAAATGCTCGAAATTACGATGACAAAGGATGCTAATGAGTATTGCTAGACATATAGAAGTAACCATAGTGCAAGCAGATAAGTATTTGCAGAGCAATAGTTGGAGAGGATTATCGGATAGTACTTCAAAGTATCTTGTGAATCACTTGATCAACTAGGAATGAACAAATCCTTGATAAGTGTGAGGAATTATTCATAGGAGTATTCATGTGGCAAGGAACTACAGGCCAATAAGCATAAGGGATTCTCGGAACATCGAAGAGTATTTCAGGACATCTTGTAATAACAAGAGCAACTGGGGATGAAGGTATGAACGACAACGTAGGTAGTTACGCATAAGGATTTATCGGTGGTAGGGATCGCAACGGCGAAGGGCATATGGGTCTCGGGAAAACATCGAAGAGTATCTTCATAATCTTCTGGTGCACCAAGCAATCATCTGGAGTGAAGGGGCTCTCCGTAAGAAAGTATTTACGAGAACCTAGAGTTAGAGTTACCAAAACATTTTAACCCGAATAGAAGAGAGATCAGAATCCCAGAGTATAGACGAGAAGTAAAAGATCCTAATACCACCCAATGGCGACGTGGGCCCGTAAGCCACACAGCCATGTTAGTAAAACAGATTTTCAAATACTAGACTCAACTTCGGCCAAAGAGTTGGAAAGGGGGGTTCCTACAGGCACTCGGCTCTGATACCAACTTGTGACTCCCCCGATTCGACCGTACACTAATCATACACGCAAATGTGTACGATCAAGATCAGGGACTCACGGGAAGATATCACAACACAACTCTAGAGACAAATTAAAATAATACAAGCTTCATATTACAAGCCAGGGGCCTCGAGGGCTTGAATTCAACCTTGATACACAAGAGTCAGTGGAAGCAACAATATCTTAGTACAGACATAAGTTAAACAAGGATGCCTTAAGAAGGCTAGCACAAAAGCAACAACGATCGAAGAGGAAAGGCCTCCTGCTTGGGACCTCCTAACTACTCCTGGTCGTTGGCGGTCTCCACGTAGTAGCATCCGTCGGCGGTGGCATCTGGCTCCAAGGATCCACCATCTGATTGCATCAACCGGAAAGAAGAAGAAAGGGGGGAAAGGGGTAGCAAGAAACCGTGAGTACTCATCCAAAGTACTCGCAAGCATCAGATCTACACTAAGTATGCATTGGTATCAAATGGAAGGGTTGTATCCGTGGACTGAACTGCAGAATGCCAGAATAGAGGGGAAGGCTTAGCCTATCAAAGAAGAGCATCTTGATACGTCTCCAACGTATCTATAATTTTTGATTGCTTCATGCTATATTATATTCTGTTTTGGATGATTATTGGGCTTTACTAAGCACTTTTATATGATTTTTGGCACTAACCTATTGACCCAGAGCCCAGTGCCAGTTCCTGTTTTTTCCCTTGTTTCAGTGTTTCGCAGAAAAGGAATATCAAACGGAGTCTGAACAGAATGAAACCTTCGGAAAAGTTATTTTTGGAAGGATAGCAAGACGGGAGACTTGGAGTGCACGCCAGGGGATCAACGAGGAAGGCACGAGGCAGGGGGGCGCGCCCACCCCCCTGGGCGCGCCCTCCACCCTCGTGGGCCCCTCGTGGCTCCCCTGACATATTTCTTCCTCCTATATATACCAATATACCCTAAAACCTTCGGGGAATAGAAGCGATCGGGAGTTCCGGCCAACAAAGCCTCTCAGCCACCAAAAACCAATCGGGCCTGTTAGGCACCACGGAGGGGGGGATCCCTCACCAGTGGCCATCTTCATCATCCCGGCGCTCTCCATGACGAGGAGGGAGCAGTTCACCCTCGGGGCTGAGGGTATGTACCAGTAGCTATGTGCTTGATCTCTCTCTCTCTCTCTCTCTCTCTCTCTCTCTCTCTCTCATTTTCTTAAGGTGATACGATCTTGATGTATCGCGAGCTTTGCTATTGTAGTTGGATCTTATGATGTTTCTCCCCCTCTACTCTCTTGTAATGGATTGAGTTTTCCCTTTGAAGTTATCTTATCGGATTGAGTCTTTAATGATTTGAGAACACTTGATGTATGTCTTGTGTGTGATAACCGTGGTGACAATGGGTCATTCTATTGATTCGCTTGATGTATGTTTTGGTGATCAACTTGCGGGTTCCACCCACGAACCTATGCATAGGGGTTGGCACACATTTTCGTCTTGATTCTCCGGTAGAAACTTTTGGGCACTCTTTGAGGTTCTATGTGTTGGTTGAATAGATGAATCCGAGATTGTGTGATGCATATCGTATAATCATACCCACGGATACTTTGACATTGGAGTATCTAGGTGACATTTGGGTTTTGGTTGATGTGTGTCTTAAGGTGTTATTTTACTACGAACTCTAGGGCTGTTTGTGACACTTATAGGAATATCCCAATGGATTGATCGGAAAGAATAACTTTGAGGTGATTTTGTACCCTACCATAATCTCTTCGTTTGTTCTCTGCTATTAGTGACTTTGGAGTGACTCTTTGTTGCATGTTGAGGGATAGTTATATGATCCAATTATGTTATTATTGTTGAGAGAACTTGCACTAGTGAAAGTATGAACCCTAGGCCTTGTTTCCTAGCATTGCAATACCGTTTATGCTCACTTTTATCGATTGCTACCTTGCTGTTTTCATATTTCCAGATTACAAAAACCTATATACCATCCATATTGCACTCGTATCACCGTCTCTTCGCCAAACTAGTGCACATACACAATTTACCATTGTATTGGGTGTGTTGGGGACACAAGAGACTCTTTGTTATTTGGTTGCAGGGTTGCTTGAGAGAGACCATCTTCATCCTACGCCTCCCACGGATTGATAAACCTTAGGTCATCCACTTGAGGGAAATTTGCTACTGTCCTACAAACCTCTGCACTTGGAGGCCCAACAACGTCTACAAGAAGAAGGTTGCGTAGTAGACATCAAGCTCTTTTCTGGTGTCGTTGCCGCGGAGGTGAGTGCTTGAAGGTATATCTTTAGATCTTGCAATCGAATCTTTTAGTTTATTGTTTTATCACTAGTTTAGTTTATAAAAGAAAACTACAAAAAATGGAATTGAGAGTGCCTCATATGCTTCATCTTTTTAATGTATTTCGTGAAATAAGGATTCCGATAATTGTGCTCAAGTGCTAGAAGAAGAATGCATTAGAATGTTTGGCACTAAATATTTGAATGATGAGCATGATTGCAAGGTTGTTAGTATGAATTCTTTGAATACCCATGATGCTAATGATATGCAAAGCCACAAGCTTGGGGATGCTATGTTTGATGAAGATGATATTTTTAGTCTCCCAAGTTTTGATATGCAAATTTATAATGATGATAGCATGCCTCCTACTTATGATGATTATATTGATGAAAGTGGGTTTGGAAGAGTGTCAACTTTAGGAAGTAGTGATCCCACTATTTTGTAGGATGTTGAATCTTATAATATTTATGAAAGTGGATTTGGAGAGGTCATGACTTTATTTAGTGATGAATCCACTATTTCGGAAGAGGTTTCAATTGATTATGATGAGAACAAAGTTGCTACTTATGATGATTATTGTGATGAAACTTATGCTATAAAAAGTAGTGATGATTATATTTATAAAACTTTTCATGATTATGATTACCATTTTCCTGAACATTACTCTTTTAATATGGAAACAATTTATAGTATTCAAGTCTCTTATGATACTCCCACTATTCCGAATGAGAAGAATTTTGCTTATGTGGAGAGTAGTAAATTTTCTATGCAAGTAGATCATGAAAAGAATGCTTTAGGTGCTGGTTATATTGTTGAATTCATTCATGATGCTACTGAAAATTATTATGAGGGAGGAATATATGCTTGTAGGAATTGCAATAATATCAAGTTTCCTCTCTATGTGCTTAAAGTTTTGAAGTTATGCTTGTTTTGCCTTCCTATGCTAGTTGATTATTGTTCCAATAAGTTGTTTGCTCACAAAATCCCTATGCATAGGAAGTGGGTTAGACTTAAATGTGCTAGTCATATTCTTCATGATGCTCTCTTTATGTTTCAATTCTTATGTCTTGTGTGAGCATCATTGAAATCATCATGCCTAGCTAGGGGCGTTAAACGTTAGCGCTTGTTGGGAGGTAACCCAATTTTATTTTTAGTTCCTTGCTTTTTGTTCCTGTTTAGTAATGAATAAATCATCTAGCCTATGGTTAGATGTTGTTTTATGTTTTAATTAGTGTTTGTGCCAAGTAGAACCTTTGGGAAGACTCGGGTGAAGTCTTTATGATCATGCTGTAAAAAACAGAAACTTTAGCGCTCATGAGATTAGCTTCAACATTTTACTGGAGAGTGCTATTTAGTTGATTATTTTTGCATATGATTACTAGACAAATTCCTCAGTTCCACCAATTTATTTTAGAATTTTTGGAGTTCCATAAGTATACGTTTGATGCAGATTACTACAGACTATTCTGTTTTTGACAGATTCTGTTTTCATTGTGTTGCTTGCTTATTTTGATGAATCTATGGCTAGTAAAATAGTTTATAAACCATAAGTTGGAATACAGTAGGTTTAACACCAATATAAATAAAGAATGAGTTCATGACAGTACCTTGAAGTGGTGTTTTGTTTTCTTTCGCTAACGGAGCTTACGAGTTTTCTATTAAGTTTTGTGTTGTGAAGTTTTCAAGTTTTGGGTAAAGATTCGACGGACTATGGAATAAAGAGTGGCAAGAGCCTAAGCTTGGGGATGCCCAAGGAACCCAAGTTAATATTCAAGGATAACCAAGAGTCTAAGCTTGGGGATGCCCCGGATGGCATCCCCTCTTTTGTCTTCGTTCATCGGTAACTTTACTTTGAGCTATATTTTTATTCACCACATGATATGTATTTTGCTTGGAGCGTCATTTTATTTTATTTAGCTTTGCTTGTTGTTTGAATAAAATACCAAGATCTTAAATTCTTAAATGAGAGAGAGTCTTCACATAGCTACATAATTATTTAACTATTCATTGATCTTCACTTATATCTTTCGGGGTAGTCTGTCATTTGCTCTAGTGCTTCACTTATATTTTTTAGAGCACGGTGGTGGATTTGTTTTATAGAAACTATTGATCTGTCATGCTTCACTTAGATTATTTTGAGAGTCTTAAATAGCATGGTAATTGAAGGAAATATGCCATAGAGGCAATAATAAAGTTATTATTTATTTCCTTATATCATGATAAATGTTTATTATTCATGCTAGAATTGTATTAACCGGAAACATAATACATGTGTGAATACATAGACAACCAGAGTGTCACTAGTATGCCTCTACTTGACTAGCTCGTTAATCGAAGATGGTTATGTTTCCTAACCATAGACATGAGTTGTCATTTGATTAACGGTATCACATCATTAGGAGAATGATGTGATTGACATGACCCATTCCGTTAGCTTAGCACCGATCGTTTAGTATGTTGCTATTGCTTTCTTCATGACTTATACATGTTCCTATGACTATGAGATTATGCAACTCCGTTTACGGAGGAACGCTTTGTGTGCTACCAAACGTCACAACGTAATCGGGTGATTATAAAGGTGCTCTACTGGTGTCTCCGAAGGTATATGTTGGGTTGGCGATTTCGAGATTAGGATTTGTCACTCCGATTGTCGGAGAGGTATCTCTGGGCCCTCTCGGTAATGCACATCACTTAAGCCTTGCAAGCATTGCAACTAATGAGTTAGTTGCGGGATGATGTATTATGGAACGAGTAAAGAGACTTGCCAAGATGTGAGATTGAACTAGGTATTGAGATACCGACGATCGAATCTCGGGCAAGTAACATACCGATGACAAAGGGAACAACGTATGTTGTTATGCGGTCTGACCGATAAAGATCTTCGTAGAATATGTGGGAGCCAATATGAGAATCCAGGTTCCGCTATTGGTTATTGACCGGAGACGTGTCTCAGTCATGTCTACATAGTTCTTGAACCCGTAGGGTCCGCACGCTTAACGTTATGATGACAGCTATATTATGAGTTTATATGTTTTGATGTACCGAAGGTTGTTCGGAGTCCCGGATGTGATCACATACATGACGAGGAGTCTCGAAATGGTCGAGACATGAAGATTGATATATTGGAAGCCTATGTTTGGATATCGAAGTGTTAGGGAGAAATCGGATTTTACCGAGTATCTGGAGGTTACCGGAACCCCCCGGGAACTTAATGGGCCTTAGTGGGCCTTGGTGGAAGAGAGGAGAGGTGGCCAGGGCAGGGCCTGTTGGAAATATGCCCTAGAGGCAATAATAAATTAGTTATTATTATATTTCCTTGTTCATGATAATCGTTTATTATCCATGCTATAATTGTATTGATAGGAAACTCAGATACATGTGTGGGTACATAGACAACACCATGTCCCTAGTAAGCCTCTAGTTGACTAGCTCGTTAATCAATAGATGGTTACGGTTTCATGACCATGGACATTGGATGTCATTGATAACGGGATCACATCATTGGGAGAATGATGTGATGGACAAGACCCAATCCTAAGCCTAGCACGGATCGTGTAGTTTGTATGCTAAAGCTTTAATAATGTCAAGTATCATTTCCTTAGACCATGAGATTGTGCAACTCCCGGATACTGTAGGAATGCTTTGGGTGTACCAAACGTCACAACGTAACTGGGTGGCTATAAAGGTGCATTACAGGTATCTCCGAAAGTGTACATTGGGTTGGCACGAATCGAGGCTAGGATTTGTCACTCCGTGTGACAGAGGTATCTCTGGGCCCACTCGGTAGGACATCATCATAATGTGCACAATGTGACCAAGGGGTTGATCACGGGATGATGTGTTACGGACGAGTAAAGAGACTTGCGGTAACGAGATTGAACAAGGTATCGGGATACCGACGATCGAATCTCGGGCAAGTACAATGCCGCTAGACAAAGGGAATTGTATACGGGATCGATTGAGTCCTTGACATCGTGGTTCATCCAATGAGATCATCGTGGAACATGTGGGAGCCAACATGGGTATCCAGATCCCGCTGTTGGTTATTGAACGGAGAACGTCTCGGTCATGTCTGCATGGTTCCCGAACCCGTAGGGTCTACACACTTAAGGTTCGATGACGCTAGGGTTATAAAGGGAGTTTGTATGTGGTTACCGAATGTTGTTCGGAGTCCCGGATGAGATCCCGGACGTCACGAGGAGTTCCGGAATGGTCCGGAGGTAAAGATTTATATATAGGAAGTCTTATTTTGATCGCCGGAAAAGTTTCGCGCGTTATCGGTATTGTACCGGAAGTGCCGAAAGCAGGTCCGGGGTCCACTGGGAGGTCCACCTGCCCGGGGGCACATGGGCTGTAGGGGGTGCGCCTTGGCCCATATGGGCCAAGGGCACCAGCCCCAAGAGGCCCATGCTCCAAGGAGACTTGGGGAGGGAAGAGTCCAAGGGGAAGGCACCTCAGGGGTGCCTTGGGAGGATGGACTCCTCCCCCCCTCTTGGCCGCACCCCTTCCTTGGAGGAAGGGGCAAGGCTGCGCCCTTCCCCCCTCTCTTGCACCTATATAAAGGCAGGGGAGGGAGGGGTGGCCGCACCCTGAAGCCATTTGCGCCTCCCCTTCCTGCTACACCTCCTCCTCCTCCCGTAGTCGCTTAGCAAAGCCCTGCCGGAGTTCTGCTGCATCCACCACCACGCCGTCGTGCTGCTGGATCATCATCAACCTCTCCTTCCCCCTTGCTGGATCAAGAAGGAGGAGACGTCATCCGCTCCGTACGTGTGTTGAACACGGAGGTGTTGTCCGCTCGGCACTAGGATCATCGGTGATTTGAATCACGGCAGTGCGACTCCATCAACCCCGTTCACTTGAACGCTTCCGCTTAGCGATCTACAAGGGTATGTAGATGCACTCTCCTTACCCTCGTTGCTAGTCTCTCCATGGATAGATCTTGGTGACACGTAGGAAAATTTTGAATTTACGCTCGTTCCCCAGCGATGGCATCATGAGCTAGGTCTATGCGTAGTTCTCTATTGCACGAGTAGAACACAATTTGTTGTGGGCGTAGATGTTGTCAACTTTCTTGCCGCTACTAGTCTTATCTTGCTTCAGCGGTATTGTGGGATGAAGCGGCCGGACCGACCTTACACGTGCGCTTACGTGAGACTGGTTCCACCGACCGACATGCACTAGTTGCATAAGGTGGCTAGCGGGTGTCTGTCTCTCCCACTTTAGTTGGAGCGGATTCGATGAAAAGGGTCCTTATGAAGGGTAAATAGAAGTTGACAAATCACGTTGTGGCTTTCACGTACATAAGAAAACGTTCTTGCTAGAACCCTATTGCAGCCACGTAAAACTTGCAACAACAATTAGAGGACGTCTAACTTGTTTTTGCAGCAAGTGTTTTGTGATATGATATGGCCAAAGTTGTGATGAATGATGAATGATATATGTGATGTATGAGATCATGTTCTTGTAATAGGAATCACGACTTGCATGTCGATGAGTATGACAACCGGCAGGAGCCATAGGAGTTGTCTTTATTTTTTGTATGACCTGCGTGTCATTGAAGAACGCCATGTAAATTACTTTACTTTATTGCTAAACGCGTTAGCCATAGAAGTAGAAGTAGTCGTTGGCGTGACAACTTCATGAAGACACGATGATGGAGATCATGATGATGGAGATCATGGTGTCATGCCGGTGACAAGATGATCATGGAGCCCGAAGATGAAGATCAAAGGAGCTATATGATATTGGCCATATCACGTCACTACTATATAATTGCATGTGATGTTTATTATGTTTATGCATCTTGTTTACTTAGAACGACGGTAGTAAATAAGATGATCCCTCATAACAATTTCAAGAAAGTGTTCTCCTAACTGTGCACCGTTGCTAAAGTTCGTCGTTTCAAGCACCACGTGATGATCGGGTGTGATAGATTCTTACGTTCACATACAACGGGTGTAAGCCAGATTTACACACGCAGTAACACTTAGGTTAACTTGACGAGCCTAGCATGTACAGGACATGGCCTCGGAACACAAGAGACCGAAAGGTCGAGCATGAGTCGTATAGTAGATACGATCAACATGAAGATGTTCACCGATGATGACTAGTCCGTCTCACGTGATGATCGGACACGGCCTAGTTGACTCGGATCATGTAATCACTTAGATGACTAGAGGGATGTCTATCTAAGTGGGAGTTCATGAGATGAACTTAATTATCACGAACATAGTCAAAAGATCTTTGCAAATTATGTAAAGCTCGGCGCTTTAGTTCTACTGTTTAGATATGTTCCTAGAGAAAATATAGTTGAAAGTTGTGATGAGCGATTATGCGGATGATGAGAAAGCTTATGTCCTTAATGCACCGCTCAGTGTGCTGAACCCCAAACGTCGTTTGTGGATGTTACGAACATCGGACATACACGTTTTGATAACTATGTGATAGTTCAATTAAACGGTTTAGAGTTGAGGCACCAAAGACGTTTTTTGAAACGTCGCGGAACATATGAGATGTTTCGAGGGCTGAAATTGGGATTCCAGGCTCGTGCCCACGTCAAGAGGTATAAGACCTCCGACGATTTTCTTAGCCTGCAAACTAAGGGAGAAAAGCTCAATCGTTGAGCTTGTGCTCAGATTGTCTGAGTGCAACAATCACTTGAATCGAGTGGGAGTTGATCTTCCGGATGAGATAGTGATGTTTCTCCAAAGTCATTGCCACCAAGCTACTAGAGCTTCGTGATGAACTATAACATATCGAGGATAGATATGATGATCCTTGAAGTGTTCGCGATGTTTGTCACCGCGAAAGTAGAAGTCAAGTAGGAGCATCAATTGTTGATGGTTGGTAAAACCACTAGTTTCAAGAAGGGCAAGGGCAACAAGGGATACTTCATGAAATGGCAAAACAGTTGCTGCTCTAGTGAAGAAACCCAAGGTTGAACCCAAACCCGAGACTAAGTGCTTACGTAATGAGAGGAACGGACCTTTGAGCGGAACCACCCTAGATACTTGGTAGATGAGAAGGCTGGCAAGGTCAATAGAAGTATATTGGATATACATTATGTTAATGTGTACTTTACTAGTACTCCTAGTAGCACCAGGGTATTAGATACCGGTTCGGTTGCTAAGTGTTAGTAATTCGAAACAAAAGCTACGGAATAAACGGAGACTAGCTAAAGGTGAGCTGACGATACGTGTTGGAAGTGTTTCCAAGGTTGATGTGATCAAGCATCGCACGCTCCCTCTACCATCGAGATTGGAGTTAAACCTAAAATTGTTATTTGGTGTTTGCGTTGAGCATAGACATGATTGGATTATATGCAGCCATGTACGGTCATTCATTTAAGGAGAATAATGGTTACTCCGTTAATTTGAATAATGCCTTCAATGGTCTAGCACCTAAAAGGAATGGTTTATTGAATCTCGATCGTAGTGATACACATTTTCATGCCAAAAGATATAAGATAGTAATGATGGTACCATTACTTGTGGCCTTGCCATGTAAGTCATATTGGTATAAAAGCATGAAGAAGCTCCATGTTGATGGATCTTTGGACTCACTCGTTTTTGAAAAGTTTGAGACATGCAAACCATGTCTATTGGTGTATACGCATGAAGAAACTCTATGCAGATGAATCGTTTGGACTCACTTGATTTTGAATCACTTGAGATATGCAAATCATACCACATGGGCAAGATGACTGAAAAGCCTCGGTTTCAGTAAGATGGCACAAGGTAGCAACCTGTTGGAAGTAACACATTTTGATGTGTGCAGTCCAATGAGTGCTGAGGCATGCGGTGAATATCGTTATGTTCTAACTTCACAGATGATTCGAGTAGATGTTGAGTATATTTACTTGATGAAACACAAAGTCTGAATTATTGAATGGTTCAAGTAATTTCAGAGTGAAGTTAAAGATCATTGTGACAAGAGGATAAAATGTCTATGATATGATCATAGAGATGAGTATCTGAGTTATGAGCTTTGTACGCATAATTAAGACACTTTGTGGAAATTGTTTCACAATTAATACCGCCTGGAACACCATAGTGTGATGGTGTGTCCGAACATCATAGTTGCACCCTATTGGATATGGTGCGTACCATGATGTCTCTTATCGAATCACCACTATCGTTCATGGGTTAGGCATTATAGACAACCGCACTCACTTTAATAGGGCACCACGTAATTCCGTTGAGACGGCACTGTTTGAACTATGGTTTGGAGAAACCTAAGTTGTCATTTCTTAAAGGTTTGGGGCTGCGACGCTTATGTGAAAAAGTTTCAGGTTGATAAGCTCGAACCCAAAGCGGATAAAATGCATCTTCATAGGACACCCAAAACGGTTGGGTATACCTCCTAATTCAGATCCGAAAGCAATAGGGATTGTTTCTAGAAACGGGTCCTTTCTCGAGGAAAAGTTTCTCTCGAAAGAATTGAGGGGGAGGATGGTGGAGACTTGATGAGCTTATTTAACCATCACTTCAACGGTGTGTAGCAGGCACGCAGGAAGTTCTGTGGCACCTACATCAATTGAAGTAGAAGCTTATGATAGTGATCATGAAGCTTCAGATCAAGTCACTACCGAACCTCGTAGGACGACAAGGACGCGTACTGCTTCGGAGTGGTACGGTGATCCTGTCTTGAATGTCATGTTTCTAGACAACAATGAACCTACGAGCTATGGAGAAGCAGTGGTGGGCCCATATTCCAATAAATGGTTAGAAGCCATGAAATCCGAGATAGGATCCATGTATCAGAACAAAGCATGGACTTTGGTGGACTTGCCCGTTGATCGGCAAGCCATTGAGATAAATGGATCTTTAAGAAGAAGACGGACGTGGACGGTAATGTCACCGTCTATGAAGCTCGACTTGTGGCGAAGAGTTTTCACAAGTTCAAGGAGTTGACTACGATGAGATTTTCTCATCCGTAGCGATGCTTAAGTCCGTCGGAATCATGTTAGCATAAGCTGCATTTATGAAATCTGGCGGATGGATGTCAAAACGAGTTTCCTTACCGGTCTCGTAAGGAAAGGTTGTATGTGATACAATCGGAAAGTTTTTGTCGATCCTAAGGATGCTAAAAGTTATGCTGGCTCCAGCGATCCTTCTAAGGACTGGAGTAAGCATCTCGGAGTTGGAATATACGCTTTGATAAAATGATCAAAGATTTTGGGTTTATACAAAGTTTGTGAGAAACTTGTATTTCCAAAGAAGTGAGCGGGAGCACTATAGAATTTCTGATGAGTATATGTTGTTGACATAGTGTTGATCAGAAATGATTTAGAATTTCTGGAAAGCATATAGGGGTGTTTGAAATGTGTTTTTCAATAGAAAACCTGGATAAGGCTACTTGAACATTGATCTTCAAGATCTATGAGGATAGATCAAAAGCGCTTAATGGTACTTTCAAATGAGCATATACCTTGACATGATCTTGAAGGTGTTCAAGATGGATCGACCAAAGAAGGAGTTCTTGCACGAGATGTAAGGTATGAAGTTAAGACTTAAAGCTCGACCACGGCGGAAAAGAGAGAAAGGGCGAAGGTCGTCCCTATGCTTTAGACATAGGCTCTATAGTATGCTATTATGTGTACCGCACCGGAAGTGTGCCTTGCCATGAGTCAGTCAAGGGGTACAAGAATGATCCAGGAATGGGGATCATTGGACAGCGGTCAAAATTGTCCTTGGAGTAAACAAGGACATGTTTCTCGATTATGGAGGTGATAAAGATTTCGGCGTAAAGGGTTACGTTGATTCAAGCTTTAACACCTATCCGAGTGACTCTGAGTAGCAAACCGGATACGTATAGTGGAGCAACCATTTGGAATAGCTTCAAGTGGAACGTGGAAGCAGCATTTACAATATGACATAGAGAATTGCAAAGTACATACGGATCTGAATACTGCAGACCCGTTGACTAAAACTTCTCTCACAAGCAAAACATGATCAAACCCCAGAACTCATTGAGTCTTAATCACATGATAATGTGAACTAGTTTAATGACACTAGTAAACTCTTTGGATGTTGTTCACATGGCGATGTGACCTGTGAGTGTTAATCACATGGCGATGTGAACTAGATTATTGACTCTAGTGCAAGTGGGAGACTGTTGGAAATATGCCCTAGAGGCAATAATAAATTAGTTATTATTATATTTCCTTGTTCATGATAATCGTTTATTATCCATGCTATAATTGTATTGATAGGAAACTTCAGATACATGTGTGGGTACATAGACAACACCATGTCCCTAGTAAGCCTCTAGTTGACTAGCTCGTTAATCAATAGATGGTTACGGTTTCATGACCATGGACATTGGATGTCATTGATAACGGGATCACATCATTAGGAGAATGATGTGATGGACAAGACCCAATCCTAAGCCTAGCACAGATCGTGTAGTTCAGTATGCTAAAGCTTTTCTAAATGTCAAGTATCATTTCCTTAGACCATGAGATTGTGCAACTCCGGATACCGTAGGAATGCTTTGGGTGTACCAAACGTCCACAACGAATCGGGTGGCTATAAAGGTGCATTACAGGTATCTCCGAAAGTGTCTGCATTGGGTTGTACGAATCGAGACTGGGATTTGTCACTCCGTGTGACGGAGAGGTATCTCTGGGCCCACTCGGTAGGACATCATCATCATGTGCACAATGTGACCTAGGGGTTGATCACGGGATGATGCGTTACGGACCGAGTAAAGAGACTTGCCGGTAACAAGATTGAACAAGGTATCGGGATACCGACGATCGAATCTCGGCAAGTACAATGCCGCTAGACAAAGGGAATTGTATACGGGATCGATTGAGTCCTTGACATCGTGGTTCATCCAATGAGATCATCGTGGAACATGTGGGAGCCAACATGGGTATCCAGATCCCGCTGTTGGTTATTGACCGGAGAACGCCTCGGTCATGTTCAAGATGGTTCCCGAACCCGTAGGGTCTACACTTAAGGTTCGATGACGCTAGGGTTATAAAGGGAGTTTGTATGTGGTTACCGAATGTTGTTGAGTCCGGATGCGATCCCGGACGTCACGAGGAGTGACGGCATGGTCCCGAGGTAAAGATTTATCTACAGGACGTCTTACTTTTGTCGCCGGAATCGTTTCGCGCAGTATCGGTATTGTCCCGGGAGTGCCGAAAGGGGTCCGGGGTCCACTGGGGTCCACCTGCCGGGGGGCACATGGGCTGTAGGGGTGCGCCTTGGCCCATATGGGCCAAGGGCACCAGCCCCAAGAGGCCCATGCGCCAAGGAGACTTGGGGAGGGAAGAGTCCAAAGGGGGAAGGCACCTCTGAGGTGCCTTGGGAGGATGGACTCCTCCCCTCTTGGCCGCACTCCTTCACGGGAGGAAGGGGCAAGGTTGTGCCCTTCCCCTCTCTTGCACCTATATAAATGGAGGGAGGGAGGTGGCCGCACCTGAAGCCCTTGGCGCCTCCCTTCTGCTACACCTCCTCCTCCTCCCGTAGTCGCTAGCAAAGCCCTTGGGAGTTCTGCTGTATCCACCACCACGCCGTCGTGCTGCTGGATCATCATCAACCTCTCCTTCCCCCTTGCTGGATCAAGAAGGAGGAGACGTCATCCGCTCCGTACGTGTGTTGAACGCAGAGGTGTTGTCCGTTCGGCACTAGGATCATCGGTGATTTGAATCACGACAAATACGACTCCATCAACCCCGTTCACTTGAACGCTTCCGCTTAGCGATCTACAAGGGTATGTAGATGCACTCTCCTTACCCTCGTTGCTAGTCTCTCCATGGATAGATCTTGGTGACACGTAGGAAAATTTTGAATTTCTGCTACGTTCCCCAACAGGGCCGCGTGCCCCTCCCCCTAGTCTGAATAGGACAAGGAGTGGGGGCGGTGCCCCCCTTTCCTTCCTCCCCTCCACCTCTTCCCCCTCTCTCTCCTAGTCCAACATGGAAAAAGGTGGAAGTCCTACTCCCGGTAGGAGTAGGACTCCTCCTGGCGCGCCTCTCCCCTTGGCCGGCCGCACCCCCCTTGCTCCTTTATATACGGGGGCAGGGGGACACCCCATAGACACAACAACTGATCAGTTGATCTTTTAGCCGTGTGCGGTGCCCCCCTCCACCATAGTACACCTCGATAATACTGTAGCGGTGCTTAGGAGAAGCCCTGCTTCGGTAGAACATCGACATCATCACCACGCCGTCGTGCTGACGAAACTCTCCCTCAACACTCGGCTGGATCGGAGTTCGAGGGACGTCATCGGGCTGAACGTGTGCTCAACTCGGAGGTGTCGTGCGTTCGGTACTTGATCAGTCGGATCGTGAAGACGTACGACTACATCAACCGCGTTGTGCTAACGCTAATGCTTTCGGTCTACAAGGGTACGTGGACAACACTCTCCCCTCTCGTTGCTATGCATCACCATGATCTTGCGTGTGCGTAGGAATTTTTATGAAATTACTACGTTCCCCAACAGTGGCATCCGAGCCAGGTTTTATGCGTTGATGTTATATGCACGAGTAGAACACAAGTGAGTTGTGGGCGATATAAGTCATACCGCTTACCAGCATGTCATACTTTGGTTCGGCGGTATTGTTGGATGAAGCGGCCCGGACCGGCATTACGCGTACGCTTACGCGAGACTGGTTCTACCGACGTGCTTTGCAATACGTGTGGCTGGCGGGTGTCGGTTTCTCCAACTTTAGTTGAACCGAGTGTGGCTACGCCCGGTCCTTGCGAAGGTTAAAACAGCACCAACTTGACAAACTATCGTTGTGGTTTTGATGCGTAGGTAAGAACGGTTCTTGCTAAGCCCGTAGCAGCCACGTAAAACTTGCAACAACAAAGTAGAGGACGTCTAACTTGTTTTTGCAGGGCATGTTGTGATGTGATATGGTCAAGACGTGATGCTATATTTTATTGTATGAGATGATCATGTTTTGTAACCAAGTTATCGTCAATCGGGCAGGAGCCATATGGTTGTCGCTTATTGTATGCAATGCAATCGCCCTGTAATGCTTTACTTTATCACTAAGCGGTAGCGATAGTCGTAGAAGCATAAGATTGGCGAGACGACAACGATGCTACGATGGAGATCAAAGTGTCGCGCCGGTGACGATGGTGATCATGACGGTGCTTCGGAGATGAAGATCACAAGCACAAGATGACGATAGCCATATCATATCACTTATATTGATTGCATGTGATGTTTATCTTTTATGCATATTATCTTGCTTTGATTGACGGTAGCATTATAAGATGATCTCTCACTAAATTTCAAGATAAAAGTTTTCTCCCTGAGTATGCACCGTTGCCAAAGTTCGTCGTGCCTGCATACACCACGTGATGATCGGTGTGATAAGCTCTCGTCCATCTACAACGGGTGCAAGCCAGTTTTGCACATGAGAATACTCGGGTTAAACTTGACGAGCCTAGCATATGCGTATATGGCCTCGGAACCTTTGAGACCGAAAGGTCGAGCGTGAATCATATAGTAGATATGATCAACATAGTGATGTTCACCATTGAAAGCTACTCCATTTCATGTGATGATCGGTATGGTTTAGTTGATTTGGATCACGTGATCACTTAGAGGATTAGAGGGATGTCTATCTAAGTGGGAGTTCTTAAGTAATATGATTAATTGAACTTAAATTTATCATGAACTTAGTACCGATAGTATCTTGCTTGTCTATATTGATTGTAGATAGATGGCCCGTCTTTGTTGTTCCGTTGAATTTTAATGCGTTCCTTGAGAAAGCAAAGTTGAAAGATGATGGTAGCAATTACACGGGCTGGGTCCAGAATCGAGGATTATCCTCATTGCTTTGCACGGAAGAATTACGTCCTGGAAGCACCGCTGGGTGCCAACTGCCGTTGATGCAACCGGCGGCGTTAAGAACGTCTGGCGAGCAAAGTTGATGACTACTCGATAGTTCAATGTGCCATGTTTTATGACTTAGAACCGGGACTTCAACGACGTTTTGAACGTCATGGAGCATATGAGATGTTCCAGGAGTTGAAGTTAATATTTCAAGCAAATGCCCGGATTGAGAGATATGAAGTCTCCAATAAGTTCTACAGCTGCAAGATGGAGGAGAGTAGTTATCTCAGCGAGCATATACTCAAGATGTCTGGGTATAATAATCACTTTATTCAACTGGGAGTTAATCTTCTGGATGATAGCATCATTGACAGAATTCTCCAATCACTTCCACCAAGCTACACAAGCTTCGTGATGAACTATAATATGCAAGGGATGGATAAGACAATTCCGGAGATCTTCACAATGCTAAAGGCTGCGGAGGTAGAAATCAAGAAGGAGCATCAAGTGTTGATGGTCAACAAGACCACTAATTTCAAGAAGAAGGGCAAAGGGAATAAGAAGGGGAACTTCAAGAAGAACAGCAAGCAAGTTGCTGCTCAGGAGAAGAAACCCAAGTCTGGACCTAAGCCTGAAATCGAGTGCTTCTCTGCAAGCGAGACCGTCAGTCCTTTGAAGCGGAACTGCCCCAAGTATTTGGCGGATAAGAAGGATGGCAAGGTGAACAAAGGTATATGTGATATACATGTTATTGATGTGTACCTTACTAGAGCTCGCAAGACACAGGTATTTGATCTTGGTTACATTGCTAATATTTGCAACTCGAAACAGGGACTATGGATTAAGCGAACACTGGCAAAGGACGAAGTGACGATGCGCGTGGGAAATGGTTCCAAAGTCGATGTGATCGCGGTCGGCACGCTACCTCTACATCTACCTTCGAGATTAGTATTAGACCTAAATAATTGTTATCAGGTGCCAGCGTTGAGCATGAACATTATATCTAGATCTTGTTTGATGTGAGACGGTTATTCATTTAAATCAGAGAATAATGGTTGTTCTATTTGTATGAGTAATATCTTTTATGGTCATGCACCCTTGAAGAGTGGTCTATTTTTGATGAATCTCGATAGTAGTGATACACATATTCATAATGTTGAAGCCAAAAGATGCAGAGTTGATAATGATAGTGCAACTTATTTGTAGCACTGCCGTTTAGGTCATATCGGTGTAAAGCGCATGAAGAAACTCCATACTGATGGACTTTTGGAACCACTTGATTATGAATCACTTGGTACTTGCGAACCGTGCCTCATGGGCAAGATGACTAAAACGCCGTTCTCGGGTACTATGGAGAGAGCAACAGATTTGTTGGAAATCATACATACAGATGTATGTGGTCCGATGACTGTTGAAGCTCGTGGCGGATATCGTTATTTTCTCACTTTCACAGATGATTTAAGCAGATATGGGTATATCTACTTGATGAAGCATAAGTCTGAAACATTTGGAAAGTTCAAAGAATTTCAGAGCGAAGTTGAAAATCATCGTAACAAGAAAATAAAGTTTCCGCATCAAAAATTATGTTTTTATCATTTACCTACTCGAGGACGAGCAGCAATTAAGCTTGGGGATGCTTGATACGTCTCCAACGTATCTATAATTTTTTATTGCTTCATGCTATATTATATTCTGTTTTGGATGATTATTGGGCTTTACTAAGCACTTTTATATGATTTTTGGGACTAACCTATTGACCGAGAGCCCAGTGCCAGTTCCTGTTTTTCCCCTTGTTTCAGTGTTTCGCAGAAAAGGAATATCAAACGGACTCTAAACGGAATGAAACCTTTGGAAAAGTTATTTTTGGAAGGAAACCAAGAAGGGAGACTTGGAGTGCACACCATGGGATCAACGAGGAAGGCACGATGCAGGGGGTGATAACCCACAAGTATAGGGGATCGCAACAGTTTTTGAGGGTAGAGTATTCAACCCAAATTTATTGATTCGACAAAGGGGAGCCAAAGAATATTCTCAAGTATTAGCAGTTGAGTTGTAAATTCAACCACACCTGGATAACTTAATATCTGCAGCAAAGTGTTTAGTAGCAAAGTAATATGATAGTAGTGGTAACGGTAACAAAAGTAACGGTAGCAAAAGTAATATTTTTGGTGTTTTGTAGTGATTGTAACAGTAGCAACGGAAAAGTAAATAAGCGAAGAACAATATGTGAAAAGCTCGTAGGCATTGGATCGGTGATGGAGAATTATGCCAGATGCGGTTCATCATGTAACGGTAATAACATAGGGTGACACAGAACTAGCTCCAATTCATCAATGTAATGTAGGCATGTATTCCGAATATAGTCATACGTGCTTATGGAAAAGAACTTGCATGACATCTTTTGTCCTACCCACCCGTGGCAGCGGGGTCCTAATGGAAACTAAGGGATATTAAGGCCTCCTTTTAATAGAGTATCGGAACAAAGCATTAGCACATAGTGAATACATGAACTCCTCAAACTACGGTCATCACCGGGAGTGGTCCCGATTATTGTCACTTCGGGGTTGCCGGATCATAACACATAGTAGGTGACTATAGACCTGCAAGATAGGATCAAGAACTCACATATATTCATGAAAACATAATAGGTTCAGATCTGAAATCATGGCACTCGGGCCCTAGTGACAAGCATTAAGCATAGCAAAGTCATAGCAACATCTATCTCAGAACATAATGGATACTAGGGATCAAACCCTAACAAAACTAACTCGATTACATGATAGATCTTATCCAACCCATCACTGTCCAGCAAGCCTACGATGGAATTACTCACGCAAGGCGGTGAGCATCATGAAATTGGTGATGGAGGATGGTTGATGATGACGATGGCGACGAATCCCCCTCTCCGCAGCCCCGAACGGACTCCAGATCAGCCCTCCCGAGAGGTTTTAGGGCTTGGCGGCGGCTCCGTATTGTAAAACGCGATGAATCCTTCTCTCCGATTTTTTCTCCCCGAAAGTGAATATATGGAGTTGGAGTTGAGGTCGGTGGAGAGTCAGGGGGCCCACGAGGTAGGGGGCGCCCCCACCGTCGTGGGCAGGGTGTGGGCCCCCTGACGTGGATTTTTCTTCCAGTATTTTTCTTATTTTCCAAATAGATGTTCCGTGGAGTTTCACGTCATTTCGAGAACTTTTGCTTCTGCACATAAATAACACCATGGAAAGTCTGCTGAAAACAGCGTCAGTCCGGGTTAGTTCCATTCAAATCATGCAAGTTAGAGTCCAAAATAAGGGCAAAAGTGTTTGGAAAGTAGATATGACGGAGACGTATCAGGGGGGCGCGCCCACCCCCCTGGGCGCGCCCTCCACCCTCATGGGCCCCTCGTGGCTCCCTTGACGTATTTCTTCCTCCTATATATACCAATATGCCCTAAAACCTTCGGGGAACAGAAGAGATCGGGAGTTCCCCCTCCGCAAGCCTCTGTAGCCACCAAAAACCAATCAGGACCCTGTTCCGGCACCCTGCCGGAGGGGGGGGATCCCTCACCGGTGGCCATCTTCATCATCCCGGCGCTCTCCATGACGAGGAGGGAGTAGTTCACCCTCGGGGCTGAGGGTATGTACCAGTAGCTATGTGTTTGATCTCTCTCTCTCTCTCTCTCTCTCTCTCTCGTGTTCTCGAGGTGATACGATCTTGATGTATCCCGAGCTTTGCTATTGTAGTTGGATCTTATGATGTTTCTCCCCCTCTACTCTCTTGTAATGGGTTGAGTTTTCCCTTTGAAGTTATCTTATCGGATTGAGTCTTTAATGATTTGAGAACACTTGATGTATGTCTTGCGTGGGATAACCGTGGTGACAATGGGTTATTCTATTGATACACTTGATGTATGTTTTGGTGATCAACTTGCGGGTTCCGCCCATGAACCTATGCATAGGGGTTGGCACACGTTTTCGTCTTGATTCTCCGGTAGAAACTTTGGGGCACTCTTTGAGGTTCTATGTGTTGGTTGAATAGATGAATCCGAGATTGTGTGATGCATATCGTATAATCATACCCACGGATACTTGAGGTGACATTGGAGTATCTAGGTGACATTAGGGTTTTGGTTGATGTGTGTCTTAAGGTGTTATTTTACTACAAACTCTAGGGCTGTTTGTGACACTTATAGGAATAGCCCAATGGATTGATCGGAAAGAATAACTTTGAGGTGGTTTCGTACCCTACCATAATCTCTTCGTTTGTTCTCCGCTATTAGCGACTTTGGAGTGACTCTTTGTTGCATGTTGATGGATAGTTATATGATCCAATTATGTTATTATTGTTGAGAGAACTTGCACTAGTGAAAGTATGAACCCTAGGCCTTGTTTCCTACCATTGCAATACCGTTTACGCTCACTTTTATCGCTTTCTACCTTGTTGTTTTCATATTTTCAGATTACAAAAACCTATATCTACCATCCATATTGCACTTGTATCACCATCTCTTCACCGAACTAGTGCACCTATACATATTACCATTGTATTGGGTGTGTTGGGGACACAAGAGACTCTTTGTTATTTGGTTGCAGGGTTTCTTGAGAGAGACCATCTTCATCCTACGCCTCCCACGGATTGATAAACCTTAGGTCATCCACTTGAGGGAAATTTTCTACTGTCCTACAAACCTCTGCACTTGGAGGCCCAACAACGTCTACAAGAAGAAGGTTGCGTAGTATACATCACATCTTCAAGAAGCTCCAAGCATCTTGCATCTTGTAGAAGAGTAAAGAACAACAGTTTATAATTATCAAACATGTCGTAGCATTAATGCCCAGAGATCCTTCCTCGACTCCCTGCGAGAAAGCAATCTCGAAGCCACATATCTCAAGTATCCATTTATAGTTGTAAAAGATCAGGATATAAGTCTGAACATCTGTTACCGTGGACACGGCTATTAATAGATAATCTTCCCTGCAGGGTGCACCACGTTACGCAACACGCTCGATCACTCTGGCCGGACACACCTTTCTGGGGTCAATGCCTGGCCTCGGAAGATCAACATGTCGCAGCCCGACCTAGGCTCAGCAGAGAGGTCCCCGCCGGTCTACATCCTAAGCACTCCGGGGTCTGGGCCCATCACCCGTTGAACTCCGGATCATTGCACGCAAGGCGATACAGGCCACCTCCACCGGGCGCCCGACCGGTGTCGATGCCGCAATCTTTGAATCGACGTCGACAAAGCTTGGTGATACTACGACGTCGAGGCCCATAATTATTCTCGCGTGGTGGTTAGTGCGTAAAGGCCAAAGGCCAACTCAGAACAAATACCCAAACCATAAGGTATTATTAGCTTGCGGAGACGAGCAGAGACTCACGATAATGTGACCCCGTGGCCCCGTCTCGAGGAAATACGGCAAGGGCTAGCCCAGCCCACTGGGGTGGCTCGCCGCCCTACTGCGTTTTGTAACCATCTTGCGGGTGCTCTCGGGCCCGCTGACTTTCCCAAGGGTCTCAAGTAAAGTCAAGGTAACCGCAGGTGTCCGGACATCAAGGGAAAACCCGAGGAATCACCCTAGTGGATTCCACTAAATGTAATCATCAAGGTGAGCGTAAGAGGGACCACCCTCGAGGTTCACACTTGAGGTGTTGAGCAACGAGCCGTATCGGGAATGGTGAAAGAGGAAATCACCCTCGATGACCACGAATCGAATAGCTATACTACAGAATTATCATCGAGTGCGTTATGAGGGATCACCCTCGGCACTCGATAGTAGCTCTGCAGAGTCGAGCAACAAAAGGGCGTGATGTGATGTGAGGTGTCGGGCTCTGGTCGTCGATCACGTTGATCGAGTCGTCGATGATGAAGCAGGGGCAACAAGGACAAGGTGGGGGTCACTGATGGATCACTAACCAACCTATACTAAGCAGTTTAGGATAAGCAGGTAAGGTACAATGAGCAGGTTACAAAAGCAGGCTATGCATCAGAATAGGAGCAAACAATAACAGTAGCAAAATCTAATGCAAGCATGAGAGAAAGGAATGGGCGATATCGGGATGATCAAAAGGGGGGCTTGCCTGGAAACTCCGCTGACAGGGAAGAAGGGGTCGTCGTCGATCATAGAGGCATCGGCATCGGTCTCGGGGCCTACCGGAGATAAGAGGGGGGAAGAAACAGTAAATACAAGCAACAGATGCACTACTAAGAATGACATGACGATACGCGGTGCTACGGGTGTTCTAACGCAAAGCTACACGACATAGGTGAAGGGAGAAAACATCCGGGAATATTTGCCCGAAGTTTGGCATTTTCAGACAGATGAAACGAAGGGGGACGGTTGCAAGTTCACTATGCTAGGGACGTGTGGCGGACGAACGGACTGCGTATCCGGATCTGTCTCGTCGTTCTGAGCAACTTTCATGTATAAAACTTTTTCATCCGAGCTACGGTTAATTTTATATTAATTTTCAAAGATTTATTCAAATTCTAGAATTAACAGATTTAGTTTAATTTCGAAAATACTAAATACAGAAACTGCTATGGGTACACAGAAGTGTACCCAGCAGTGTGTGTAGGTGTATGACAGGTGGGGACAGGGGGGTGGAGTCAGCAGCCCAGTCAGCAGTCAAAGTTTGACTGTTGACTGGTCAAACTGACCAGTGGGTCCCCACTATCAGTGAGACAGCTTACTAACAGGTTTTATTTATTTAAAACACCTAAATAAACTGTGGGCCCGACATGTCAGAGAGGGTTAGGGGGGTTAATTAGCCCGACCATGGCTAATTAACCGTGCCACGTCAGCGTTACCTGCCGGCGCTAATCCAGCGGCTCGGCGCTCGTCGGCCGGCTGATCCCGCGAGCATAGCAAGCGCGCCTGGGCTCTGCAGGTTCAACGCGGCGAGGCGCTCCTAGTGGTGGCATCGGCGCGGGCTAGGGTGGGCTCTAGCAGCGGCGACGGCGATGAGTGCGGCGGCCGGCGCTCGGCCGGGGTACGACCCGCAGGCGTGGAGGTGCAGACAGACGCGCACGAGCGCGCAGCACCGGCGCAAGGCGAGACCGCGCCCAGGGGTGGTGAAGGGAGGCGCGGTGGTGGTCGAACGACGACATCGGCGACAGCCGAGCGGCGGCTGGAGAACGCGGCGCGGGTGCGGGGGCTGGGCGGCGCAGGGGGAGTCCTACGGCGCCAGCTATGGAGGGGTAGGAGGAGGGGGCACACGGTGCTCACCTCCATTGCAGAGGAGGCCCGAGGGAGAGTCGAGGCAACCGGAGACGGCGACTGTGTGCGGTGGCCCGAGGAAGGAGTCGAGCTCGGGGTGGCGCCGTGGGGGCGTACGGGTCCTCGTGGCTTGGCGTAGAGGGAGAGGGGGTGGCTGAGGGAGTCCTGGATTAGGGGGTATCTGGACGGCCGGACTGTATACGACGTCCGGACTATTGAAGTGTGAAGATACAAGACTCAAGACTTTGACCCGTGTCCGGATGGGACTTTCCTTGGCGTTGAAGGCAAGCTTGGCGATCTGGATATTATATTTCCTTCCTTCTAACCGACTCCATGTAAACCCTACCCTCTCCGGTGTCTATATAAACCGGAGAGGATGGTCCTTAGAAGACCGATCACAATTACAATCATACCATCATAGGTTAGCTCTTAGGGTTTAGCCTCTACGATCTCGTGGTAGATCTACTCTTGTACTACCCATATCTTCAATATTAATCAAGCAGGAAGTAGGGTTTACCTCCATCGAGAGGGCCGAACACAGGTAAACATCTGTGTCCCTTGCTTCCTGTTACCATCAGCCTAGACGCACAGATCGGGACCCCCTACCCGAGATCCGCTGGTTTTGACACCGACATTGGTGCTTCCATTGAGAGTTCCTCTCTGTCGTCGCTACAGGGCTCGATGGCTCCTCCAGTCATCATCAACTACACGATCCCGGGTGAGACCTTCCTCCCCGGACAGATCTTCGTGTTCGGTGGCTTCGCTCTGCGGGCCAACTCGCTTGGCCATCTGGAGCAGATCGACAGCTACGCCCCCGGCGACTAGATCAGGTTCGGAAACTTGAACTACACAGCGGATATTCGCGGAGACTTGGTCTTCGATGGATTCGGGCTTGCGCTAGGAGCACCGAAGAGTCACGATGAGCACGGCTTAGACCTGCTGTCAGACGATGCTCGGGATATTGATACGTCTCCAACGTATCTACTTTTCCAAACACTTTTGCCCTTGTTTTGGACTCTAACTTGCATGATTTGAATGAAACTAACCCGGACAGACGTTGTTTTTAACGGAACTACCATGATGTTATTTTATGTGTAGAAAAGAAAAGTTCTCGGAATGTCCTGGAAATCCATGGAGGCACTTTTTGGAATTTATAAGAATTTTTGGCAAAAGAATTAATGCCAGGGGGCCCACGGCCTGTCCACGAGACAGGGGGACGCCCCCCTAGGGTGCGGCCACCTATCTCGTGGGCCCCCTGGACCTCCACCGACGTCAACTCCAACTCCATATATTCCGTCTCGGGGAGAAAAAAATCAGAGAGAAAGTTTCATCGCGTTTTACGACACGGAGCCGCCGCCAAGCCCTAATCTCTCTCGGGAGGGCTGATCTGGAGTCCGTTCGGGGCTCCAGAGAGGGGGATTCGTCGCCTGATAACCCACAAGTATAGGGGACCGCAACAGTTTTCGATAAGTAAGAGTGTCGAACCCAACGAGGAGTTAAAGGTAGAACAAATATTCCCTAAAGTTCTATCGACCACGATACAACTCTACGCACGCTTGACGTTCGCTTTACCTAGAACAAGAATAAAACTAGAAGTACTTTGTAGGTGTGACGGGAAAGGCTTGCAAGAAAGTAAAGAGCGAGAAAATAAAAGCTAGGGGTTGTTGTAAGGTAAAGACACAACTAAATTAAATATAGCGAGTGTGGAAAAGTGATGGTATGTGTGGCGAAATTGTCCCTTAAGCAATTGGCTACTTCACTAGACCAATAGCAAGTATTATGTGGGAGAGGCCACTGCTAGCATGTTATCCCTTACTTGGAATTCTATGCACTTATGATTGGAACTATTAGCAAGCATCCGCAACTACTAACGTTCATTAAGGTAAAACTCAACCATAGCATTAAGATATATTGGTCCCCTTCAATCCCGTATGCATCAATTTCTATGCTAGGTTGAAGCTTCTGTCACTCTTGCCCTCCAATACATAGTCCTATCAACATACAACTAACCCTAAGGTGTGATCCAAGCGCGCGCTCATATGATGGGCACCAAAGGATAGCAACATAACCACAAGAAAATTAAATCAATCATAGAAATTCATCAACCACCAATAGGACAACGAAAATCTACTCAGACATCATAGGATGGCAACACATCATTGGATAATAATATGAAGCATAAAGCACCATGTTAAAGTAGAGGGTACAGCGGGTTGCGGGAGAGTGGACCGTTGTAGATAGAGGGGAAGGTGATGGAGATGTTGGTGAAGATGGCGGAGGTGTTGGTGAAGATCGCGGTGATGATGATGGCCCCGCAGCGCCTTCCGGCGCCACCGGAAGCAAGGGGAGAGAGGCCCCTTCTTCTTCTTCTTCCTTGACCTCCTCCCTAGATGGGAGAAGGGTTTCCCCTCTGTTCCTTGGCTCCCATGGCGTGGGAGGGCGAGAGCCCCTCCAAGATTGGATCTATCTCTGTTTACGCATTACATTGCTCGCTCTGTTTCACCATTTCGCGTATATATGGAGATCCGTAACTCCGATTGGCCTGAAACCTTCGCCGTGATTTTTTTCCGAATATTAGCTTTCTTGCGGCAAAAGAAGAGCATCAACCGCCTTACGGTGGGCTCACGAGGGTAGGGGGCGCGCCCAGGGGGGCAGGGGCGCCCACCTTCCTCGTGACCACCTCGGGCACTGGTTCGCGTTTATTTTGCTTCCAAATTTTCCATATTTTCCAAAAATAAGCTCCGTCCCTTTTTATCCCGTTTGGACTCTGTTTGATATGGATATTCTACGAAACCAAAAACATGCAACAGACAGGGGACCTTTGAGCACTTTGGATCAATATGTTAGTCCCAAAAATAATAAAAAAATTTGCCAAAAAGTAAATGGAAGTTGAATAATATTGGCATGGAACAATCAAAAATTATAGATACGACGGAGACGTATCAGCATCCCCAAGCTTAAATCCTGCTCGTCCTTGAGTAGGTAAATGATAAAAAAATTATGATGTGGAATGCTACCTAGCATAATCTTGATCATATGTCTAATCATGGCATGAATATTAAGACACGAGTGATTCAAAGCAATAGTCTATCCTTTGACATAAAAACAATAATACTTCAAGCATACCAACCAAGCAATTATGTCTTATTGAAATAACATAGCCAAAGAAAGCTCATCCCTACAAAATCATATAGTCTGGCTATGCTCCATCTTCAGCACACAAAATATTCACATCATGCACAACCCCTATGACAAGCCAAGCAATTGTTTCATACTTTTGACGTTTCTCAAACCTTTTCAACTTTCACGCAATACATGAGCGTGAGCCATGGATATAGAACTATAGGTGGAATAGAATATAATGATGGAGGTTATGTGGAGAAGACAAAAAAGGAGAAAGTCTCACATCGACGCGGCTAATCAACGGGCTATGGAGAAGCCCATCAATTGATGTCAATGTGAGGAGTAGGGATTGCATTGCAACGGATGCACTAAGAGCTATAAGTGTATGAAAGCTCAACAAAAGAAAGTAAGTGGGTGTGCATCCAACTTGCTTGCTCATGAAGACCTAGGGCATTTGAGGAAGCCCATCGTCGGAATATACAAGCCAAGTTCTATAATGAAAATTCCCACTAGTATATGAAAGTGACAACATAGGAGACAATCTATATGAAGAACATGGTGCTACTTTGAAGCACAAGTGTGGAAAAAGAGATAGTAACATTGCCCTTTTTGTTTTCTTTTTTCTTTTTTTTTTATGGGCTTCTTTGGCCCCATTTTTTTATTTAGGCTTCTTTGGCCTCTGTTTTTTTTTGAATGGGGCAATGCTCTAATAATGATGATCATCACACTTTTATTTACTTACAACTCGATATTACAACTCGATACTAGAACAAAGATATGACTCTATATGAATGCCTCCGTGATGTACCGGGATGTGCAATGATCTAAGCGTAGCAATGACATCAAAAAACGGACAAGCCATGAAAACATCATGCTAGCTATCTTACGATCATGCAAAGCAATATGACAATGAATGCTCAAGTCATGTATACGATGATGATGGAAGTTGCATGGCAATATATCTCGGAATGGCTATGGAAATGCCATGATAGGTAGGTATGGTGGCTGTTTTGAGGAAGATATAATGAGGCTTATGTGTGATAGAGCGTATCGTATCACGGGGTTTGGATGCACCGTGAAGTTTGCACCAACTCTCGAGGTGAGAAAGGGCAATGCACGGTACCGAAAAGGCTAGCAATGATGGAAGGGTGAGAGTGCGTATAATACATGGACTCAACATTAGTCATAAAGAACTCACATACTTATTGCAAACATCTATTAGTCATCGAAACAAAGTACAACGCGCATGCTCCTAAGAGGATAGATTGGTAGGAAAAGACCATCGCTCGTCCCCGACCGCCACTCATAAGGAAGCAATCAATAAACACCTCATGCTCCGACTTCGTTACATAACGCTTCACCATACGTGCATGCTACGGGACTTGCAAACCTCAACACAAGTATTTCTCAATTTCACAATTACTCAACTAGCACGACTCTAATATCACCATCTTTATATCGCAAAACTATTGCAAGGAATCAAACATATCATACTCAGCGATCTACAAGTTTATGTAGGATTTTATGACTAACCATGTGAATGACCAGTTCCTGTCATCTCTCTAAATAGATATAAGTGAAGCAAGAGAGTTTGATTATTTCTACAAAAGATATGCCCACGCTCTAACAAATATAAGTGAAGCAAAAGAGCATTCTACAAATGGTGGTTGTCTAAGTGAAGAGAAACAGGCAATCCAAACTTCAAATGATATAAGTGAAACACATGAAGCATTCTATAAAGCCGTACTCAAAATATATAAGTGAAGTGCAATGAGCATTCTATAAATCAACCAAGGACTATCTCATACCAGCATGGTGCAAAAAAATAAAAATAAAAACCTAATTGCAAAAGACGCTCCAAGACTTGCACATATCGCATGAACGAAACGAATCCGAAAACATACCGATATTTGTTGAAGAAAGAGGGGATGCCTTCCCAGCATCCCCAAGCTTAGACGCTTGAGTCTCCTTGAATATTTACTTGGGGTGCCTCGGGCATCCCCAAGCTTGAGCTCTTGCCTCTCTTCCTTCTTCTCACATCGAGACCTTCTCGATCATCGAACACTTCATCCACACAAAACTTCAGCAGAAAACTCGGTAAGATCCGTTAGTATAATAAAGCAGATCACTACTCTAAGTACTGTTGCAAACCAATTCATATTTTGTTTTTGCATTGTGTCTACTTTAATATAACTTTTTCATGGCTTAATCCACTGATATAAATTGATAGTTTCATCAAAACAAGCAAACTATGCATCAAAAACAGAATCTGTCTAAAACAGAACAGTCTGTAGAAATCTGAACATTCACCATACTTCTGATACTTGAAACATTCTACCAAAATTAGGAAACATAAACAAGTGGTACAGAAAGACAGTGCAAAAAGAATCAGAACCATTTGACGTTCCAGTAAAAAATTAAAATTCGCGCACTACGGCCAAAGTTTCTGTCCTGCACCGTACAAACCAACAAGCATTGTAAACATCCTAAAGGCAAACCTTGGCACATTATTTTTATAATACAATGGAATTGTACAAGGGGATAATTATTTTGTTGAAAAGTTTCTGTAATCAAGATTCACAAAGTTGCCCTGAGCATGAACAAAGTTCAAGGAGCTCTCCCACTTCAACAATGCTTGTCTTTCTCACTTTCGCTTTCCTTTTTGAAAATTTTTTGGGTTCCCCTCTTTATTTTTGTTGTTTTTAAACAATATGAAAGCACTCATCAGAAATAAATGACTCTCTAAAACTTCCGGGTTGTCACCCTGGCAGCGCTTTCTTTAAAGCCATTAAGCTAGGCATATAGTGGTCAAGTAGTGAATCAACCCGGATCCCAAGGTATATCAAAGCCAATTTTAATTAACAATGATTTGTAATTTAGTAGTGAGCACAAAGCAATATATATCATGTAATGACGAAGTCTAACTCTCTTCCTATGCATCAGCATGTCATAAAAGAACAATTCATGTACACATAGTAAAGGCCAATGCATAGTATAAACAGTTTCTTGCAATTCTATCGTGTTGGAAACATAGAGAGGTGGAGATATAGTTCCTCTCTCATAATAATTGCAAGTAGGAGCAGCAAGCACATGCATATTATACCTATCACAATCATCATGTGCAATGGTAAAAGGCAACCCATCAATATAATCCTTAATAAGTGCAAACTTCTCCGATATAGTATAATCGGGAGAATTCAAAAAGATAATAGGACTATCATGCGTGGGTGCAATAGCAAAAATTTCATGTTTAACATAAGGAACTATAGCAAGTTCATCTCCATAAGCATCATTCATATTGGCATCTGGCCACAAGCATAGCAAGCATCATCAAAAAGGGATATTTCAAAAGAATCATAGGGATCATAACAGTCATCATAGCAATCATCCTTCGGTAAGCACGAAGGGGAATTAAACAATGTATGAGTTGAAGAGTTACTCTCATTAGAAGGTGGGCACGGATGATCAATCCGCTCTTCCTCCTTTTGTTCTTTGCTCTCCTCCTCATCTTTTTCATCCAATGAGCTCATAGTTTCATCAATTTCTTCTTCCATAGATTTCTGCAAAATATTAGTCTCTTCTTGGACAGCGGAGACTTCCTCAATAAATTGTTTAACATAGGCATTAGAAGCATAATTCTCATAACAATATTCAAGTATGGCAAAATTTTCAGATTTGTAAAGAGTAGCATCATACTTTTCAATCAAAGAAGCAAATTCAAAAGCACCCTTAAAAGCAACAAATTCTTCAATTTGTTGAACATCATAGTAACTATAAACACCCTTAGCATACGAAGATAAGATCCCATTATCAATAAACTCACATTGGTAGGGAAGGTGTTTTTTAGGGTTTTCGAACAACAAGTAAAATCATATTCCCAACATAAATTCCAAGCATAGCATTGTAAACGTTGAATTTGATACCATAATAGTTTCCCTTTTTTAGATATACGGTGTCGCACATAACAAGCATGCTCATCTAAAGATTTGCCCTCAAATAAGCTAGTTGCGGTTTCGGCACGAGCACAAAGGGATCGAAGATGATCCAGGTAAAAAGCTTCAGGAGTGTGATAGATTTTGAGTGGTTCTTCAACCATTGGAGCAGTAGGTACAACTAATTTTCTTGGTATTTTGCGTTTCCTACCCATAACTAAAGATAGAAAACAACTAAGAACAACAAATACAAATTACTTAGTGATAAAGCAAACAAGCACACACGAGAATATTCACCCCACGCTATGACTCCCCGGCAATGGCGCCAGAAAAAGGTCTTGATAACCCACAAGTATAGGGGATAGCAACAGTTTTCGATAAATAAGAGTGTCGAACCCAACAAGGAGCTAAAGGTAGAACAAATATTCCCTAAAGTTCTATCGACCACCGATACAACTCTACGCACGCTTGACGTTCGCTTTACCTAGAACAAGAATAAAACTAGAAGTACTTTGTAGGTGTGACGGGAAAGGCTTGCAAGAAAGTAAAGAGCGAGAAAATAAAAGCTAGGGGCTGTTGTAAGGTAAAGACACAACTAAATTAAATATGGCGAGTGTGGAAAAGTGATGGTAGGTGTGGCAAAATTGTCCCTTAAGCAATTGACTACTTCACTAGACCGATAGCAAGTATTATGTGGGTGAGGCCACTGCTAGCATGTTATCCCTTACTTGGAATTCTATGCACTTATGATTGGAACTATTAGCAAGCATCCGCAACTACTAACGTTCATTAAGATAAAACCCAACCATAGCATTAAGATATATTGGTCCCCCTTCAATCCCGTATGCATCAATTTCTATGCTAGGTTGAAGCTTCTGTCACTCTTGCCCTCCAATACATAGTCCTATCAACATACAACTAACCCTAAGGTGTGATCCAAGCGCGCGCTCATATGATGGGCACCAAAGGATAGCAACATAACCACAAGCAAAGTAAATCAATCATAGCAATTCATCAACCACCAATAGGACAACGAAAATCTACTCAGACATCATAGGATGGCAACACATCATTGGATAATAATATGAAGCATAAAGCACCATGTTCAAGTAGAGGTACAGCGGGTTGCGGGAGAGTGGACCGTTGTAGATAGAGGGGGAAGGTGATGGAGATGTTGGTGAAGATGGCGGAGGTGTTGGTGAAGATCGCGGTGATGATGATGGCCCCGGCAGCCTCGGCGCCACCGGAAGCAAGGGGAGAGAGGCCCCTTCTTCTTCTTCTTCCTTGACCTCCTCCCTAGATGGGAGAAGGGTTTCCCCTCTGTTCCTTGACTCCCATGGCGTGAGGGGCGAGAGCCCCTCCGAGATTGGATCTATCTCTCTGTTTGCGTTACATTACGCTCGCTCTGTTTCACCGTTTCGCGTATATATGGAGATCCGTAACTCCGATTAGCCTGAAACCTTCGCCGTGATTTTTTCCGAATATTAGATTTCTTGCGGCAAAAGAAGAGCATCAACCGCCTTACGATGGGCTCACGAGGGTAGGGGGCACGCCCCCTGCCTCATGACCACCTCGGGCACTGGTTCGCGTTGATTTTCCTTCCAAATTTTCCATATTTTCCAAAAATAAGCTCCGTCCGTTTTTATACCGTTTGGACTCTGTTTGATATGGATATTCTACGAAACCAAAAACATGCAACAGACAGGGTGGCCTTTGAGCCTTTGGATCAATATGTTAGTCCCAAAAATAATATAAAATTTGCCAAAAAGTATATGAAAGTTGAATAATATTGGCATGGAACAATCAAAAATTATAGATACGACGAAGACGTATCATCGCCGTCGTCATCATCAACCATCCTCCATCACCAATTTCATGATGCTCACCTCCGTGCGTGAGTAATTCCATCATAGGCTTGCTGGACGGTGATGGGTTGGATGAGATTTACCATGTAATCAAGTTAGTTTTGTTAGGGTTTGATCCTAGTATCCACTATGTTACGAGATTGATGTTGCTATGACTTTGCTATGCTTAATGCTTGTCACTATGGCCCGAGTGCCATGATTTCAGATCTGAACCTATTATGTTTTCATGAATATATGTCTGTTCTTGATCCTATCTTGCAAGTCTATAGTCACCTATTATGTGTTATGATCCGACAACCCCGAAGTGACAATAATCGGGATACTTCTCGGTGATGACCGTAGTTTGAGGAGTTCATGTGTTCACTATATGTTAATGCTTTGTTCCGGTTCTCTATTAAAAGGAGGCCTTAATATCCCTTAGTTTCCGTAAATACCCCGCTTCCACGGGAGGGTAGGACAAAAGATGTCATGCAAGTTCTTTTCCATAAGCACGTATGACTATTTACGGAATACATGCCTACATTACATTGATGAATTGGAGCTAGTTCTATATCACCCTACGTTATAACTATTGCATGAGGAATCGCATCCGGCATAATTATCCATCACTGATCCATTGCCTCTGAGCTTTTCACATATTGTTCTTCACTTATTTACTTTTCCGTTACTCTTTATTACAACTACTACAAAAACCCAAAAACATTTATCTTTACTTTTGCTACCTTACCTTTATTATCATACCACTTTTGCTACTAAACACTTTGCTGCAGATACTAAGTTATCCGGTGTGGTTGAATTGACAACTCAACTGCTAATACTCAAGAATATTCTTTGGCTCCCCTTGTGTCGAATCAATAAATTTGGGTTGAATACTCTACCCTCGAAAGTTGTTGCGATCCCCTATACTTGTGGGTTATCAAGACTATTTTCTGGCGGCGTTGCCGGGGAGCATAGCTCTATTCTCTGAGTCACTTGGGATTTATATTTCTTGATCACTATGAGAACTTGAAAGACGCTAAAACCAAGATTTTGCCCTCAACTACGAGGGGAGGTAAGGAACTGCCATCTAGCTCTGCACTAGATTCTCCTTCCGTTATTAGTAGGCTTGCGACACCTAAACCTCGCCTTTGCTATGAATTACGATATGTCGCATGTTATTGATGATGCCATACGCTATGCATGATGAAACTACTTACATGCGTGATACTCCTTTGCCATTAGGTGAATTTCTAGATGAACAACTTGCTAGAGTTAGGGGAATGAAAATATTGAAGAACCTATTATTGATGATAGTGATGATGAAGGTTCCCTAATGATTATGTATTACTGTTGTTCCTAAGGGTTATGTTATGAATGAAGCAATTGCTATGGAAATTCTGGCTTGCAATGATAGAAATGATCTTAAGAAATTATTAGCTAAATGGAAGCAGGTCTCTTAATGCTAGAATGAAACCCGATCCTGCTTTTGCTACTTCACCTATACGTATTCTTGATAAGGGTTATGAATTCTCTGTTGATCCCGAGATTATTACTTTAGTTGAATCTGATCCTTTTATGGCCTTGAATAAAACTGTTGTGGCACATCTTACCAAGTTGAATGATATTGCCACCCTATTTACTCATGATGAGAAGTCTACGCTATTTATATATCCTTAAGATATTTCCGTTCTCATTAAATGGTGATGCTAAGACTTGGTATAATTCTCTTGCTCTGGTTGTGTGCGTAGTCCCGAGGATATGATTTATTACTTCTACGCTAAATATTTCCCTGCTCATAAGAAACAAGCTGCCTTGCGGAAATATATAATTTTGTGCAAATTAAAGAAGAGAGTCTCCCACAAGCTTGGGGAGGCTTCTGCAGTTGCTTAATGCTTTGCACGATCATCCTCTTAAGAAAAATGAAATACTTGATATCTTTTATAATGGACTAATCGATGCTTCCAAGGACTACTTGGATAGTTGTGCTGGTTGTGTTTTCAGGGGAAAGAACAATGATCGTGAAGCTGAAATATTCTTGAATAATATGTTGACTAATGAAAATAATTGGACTCTTCCCGAGCCAGTTCACGAGGCAATTCTGAACCAATTGAGCCAACTCTGAGCCTATTCCTAAACCCACTCAAGAAGAGAGGTGTTTTATTTCTCGATCTGAAGATATGCAAGAGGCAAAGAAATCAATGAAAGAAAAAGGTATTAAAGCTGAAGATGTTAAGAATTTACCACCTATTGAAGAAATACATGGTCTTAATATACCGCCTGAAGAACCACATTGTCTTGATAGCCCGACACAGGTAGTAAGTTAAATTCTCTCTATAGATATGATAAAGTTGAAATACCCTCTACTAAATTTCATAGCCCATGCTTAGATGAATTTGATGACTTTATGGCTAGACAAGGAAGTTCTAATGCTTATGTTGGTAGAGAGTTAAAGAATAATGCTTTCGAGATAGGACGTGTAGGCGATAATCTGGCTAGAGTTAAAGATGAACTTCATCGTGTTAGCAAATATGCTTGTATGGTTGCTACTCAAGCTGAGAAAGTACTTAAAGCTCAAAATGAATTGCTTGATGAATTAAATAATAAAAATGACTTTGTTGTTAGAGTGGCTACTAGAACTGGTAGAATGACTCAGGAACCTTTGTATCCTGAAGGCCACCCTAAGAGAATCGAGCAAGATTCTCAGAGAAATAATTTAGAGGCACCTAGTTCTTCTAAGAAGAAGAAAAGGAAAGACGATAGGACTTTGCATGCTTCTAATGAACCTACTGTAGACACACCTGAGAATCCCAATGATATTTCTATTTTGATCTTTGAAACACAATCAGGTGATGAACATGAACCTAGTGATAATGTTAATAATAATGTTCATGTTGATGCTCAACCTAGCAAAGACAATGATGTAGAGATTGAACCTGTTGTTGATCATGATAACCCACAATCAAAGAATCAATGTTATGATAAGAGAGATTTTGTTGCTAGGAAGCACGGTAAAGAAAGAGAACCATGGGTTCAGAAACCCATGCCCTTTCCTCCTAAACCATCCAAGTCAAAGGATGATGAGGATTTTGAGCGCTTTGCTGAAATGATTAGACCTATTTTCTTACGTATGCGTTTAACTGATATGCTGAAAATAAATCCTTATGCTAAGTATATGAAGGATATCATTACAAACAAAAGAAAGATATCGGAAGCTGAAATTTCCACCATGCTTGCTAATTACACTTTTAAGGGTGGAATACCAAAGAAACTTGGAGATCCGGGTGTTCCAACGAGGTCTCATTCCCCAGGGGGGCAGGCGCGCCCCCTGCCTCGTGACCACCTCGGGCACTGGTTCATGTTGATTTTCCTTCCAAATTTTACATATTTTCCAAAAATAAGCTCCGTCCGTTTTTATCCCGTTTGGACTCTGTTTGATATGGATATTCTGCGAAACCAAAACCATGCAATGCATGTGGACCGCTTTGAGCCTTTGGATCAATATGTTAGTCCCAAAAATAATATAAAAATTTGCCAAAAAGTATATGAAAGTTGAATAATATTGGCATGGAACAATCAAAAATTATAGATACGACGGAGACGTATCATCGCTGTCGTCATCATCAACCATCCTCCATCACCAATTTCATGATGCTCACCGCCGTGCGTGAGTAATTCCATCATAGGCTTGATGGACGGTGATGGGTTGGATGATATTTACCATGTAATCAAGTTAGTTTTGTTAGGGTTTGATCCCTAGTATCCACTATGTTACGAGATTGATGTTGCTATGACTTTGCTATGCTTAATGCTTGTCACTAGGGCCCGAGTGCCATGATTTCGGATCTGAACCAATTATGTTTTCATGAATATATGTGTGTTCTTGATCCTATGTTGCAAGTCTATAGTCACCTATTATGTGTTATGATCCGACAACCCTGAAGTGACAATAATCGGGATACTTCTCGGTGATGACCGTAGTTTGAGGAGTTCATGTATTCACTATGTGTTAATGCTTTGTTCCGGTTCTCTATTAAAAGGAGGCCTTAATATCCCTTAGTTTCAGAAGGACCCGCTTCCACGGAGGGTAGGACAAAAGATGTCATGCAAGTTCTTTTCCATAAGCACGTATGACTATTTACGGAATACGTGCCTACATTACATTGATGAATTGGAGCTAGTTCTATATCACCCTATGTTATAACTATTGCATGAGGAATCACATTCGGCATAATTATCCATCACTGATCCATTTCCTACGAGCTTTTCACATATTGTTCTTCGCTTATTTACTTTTCCGTTGCTACTGTTACAACAACTACAAAAACCCAAAAACATTTATCTTTACTTTTGCTACCGTTACCTTTATTATCATACCACTTTTGCTACTAAACACTTTGCTGCAGATACTAAGTTATCCAGGTGTGGTTGAATTGACTGCTAATACTCAAGAATATTCTTTGGATCCCCTTGTGTCGAATCAATAAATTTGGGTTGAATACTCTACCCTCGAAAGCTGTTGCGATCCCCTATACTTGTGGGTTATCAGATATCACCCCGGCAGAAGCCTCAGATCTAAATCCGAAGCAGGTTGCGTTGCCTAAGGGCGGAGGGCTGGACCCCGCCCCGTAGGCCGCACACTCAGTGGCGGTGGAGCCGAACACAGGTCTCACCTCTGTGGAAGCCTGTGACCCCGGGCCCCCGGACTCTTATCCGGTTTTTGGTTCCGGTCCGCACACCCTTGAGCCAGCCGAGCCAGGCTGGGCTCCGGTAATGGAGTTCACCGCTGCGGACATCTTCCAAAGACTCGCCCTTGGCGACATGCTGAACTCATTAAAGTCTCTCTCTTTGTCAGGAGGCTCTGGGTCGAACTATGTCCGGCTTGAGTGGGAAGCAGGCGACGAAGGAATTCGCTGCCCACCCACCACCCACTTCATTGCCACGGTCGATGATTTAACCGACGTGCTTGACTATGACTCTGAAGACATAGACGGTATGGACGACGATGCAGGAGAAGAACATGAACCACCGCTCACTGGGCGGTGGACAGCCACCTCTTCCTATGATATATATATGGTGGACACTCCGAAGGAAACAAATGGCGATGAGGCAATGGAGGATAGAACCTTAGGGAAAAAAGCAAAGAATGGGCGTCGTCGGCGCCACTCCAAGCCCCACCACAGCAATACCGGCCCAGGAGACGAAAACAATCCGAATGGTGCCGAAGAAGAATACAGCCCTGATCAGCCCGCCTTCGAGCAGGCCGAACAGGAGGATGAGCAGGTCAGCCCAGAAGAACAGGTGACGGACGAATACCCGGAGAAGGACAGCTACATGCCCCCTCCGAAGACGAGATTAGCCTCGGCGACGACGAGTTCGGGCGTGCTGAGGATCCCAGAGCGAGGCGCTTCAAGCGCCGACTTATAGCCACTGCGGGGAGCACGAAAAAGAAGCGAAGAACTCCAAGCTGATCAAGACCTGCTCACAGATAGATGGACTGAAGTCCTGGCAGCCGAGGAATACAGACTCGAGCACCATAGGCTGACCAGCCACCTCGTGGTCGGGATAAAGCGGCATATCAATCCGCATACCAGCCAACACCCCCGCGCCAACATACTACGGCCTGGGGCAACAAAACAGGACAACCAAGATTGATCTACGGATCGTGGGGGCGCGCCTCGACACACGACGACGACCGTCACGCCGAATACACCTTCAACAAGTCTAGCCGGGCCGAACATAGACACCCAGAGCAATTCTACCTGTGTAGCCACACAGCCCGACACGTAGGCGCCACAAGACCCCTCTCGCTTCCATCGAAGTGATGCATCATGAATTCCCAGAAGGGTTCAAACCCGTAAACATCGAATCTTATGATGGCACAACAGACCCCGCAGTATGGATCGAAGATTTCCTTCTCCACATTCACATGGCCCGAGGAGACGATCTACATGCCATCAAGTATCTTCCCCTTAAGCTCAAAGGACCAGTCCGGCACTGGCTAAACAGCCTGCCAGCAAATTCCATTGGCAGTTGGGAAAACCTGGAAGACGCATTCCTCGATAACTTCCAAGGCACATATGTGCGACCACCAGACGCCGATGACCTGAGCCACATTACTCAACAACCCGGAGATTCAGCCAGGAAAAAATGGACTCGGTTCCTAACAAAAAAGAACCAAATAGTCGATTGTCCAGACGCCAAGCCTGGCGGCTTTCAAGCACAATATCCGTGATTTAGTGGCTCGCTCGACACCTCGGCCAGGAAAAACCCAAGTCCATGGCAGCTCTCACAACACTAATGACCCGCTTTTGCGTGGGCGAGGACAGCTGGTTGGCTCGCAGCAACACTATGCCACATTCTGGCACTTCGGATGGCCGCGACAATAACGGCAAGCCACGACATAACAGACATAAGCGACGGAACAACGGGCGACAAAGATCAAGACACGGCGGTCAACGCCGGATTCAGCGGATCCAAGCCCGGTCGATGGAAGAAGCGGTTCAAAAGAAATAATCGGGGACCGTCGGTCTGGACCGCATCTTTGGGCGCTTCGTGCCAAATTCATGGCACCGGACAAGCCACCAACCACACCAATAGAGATTGCTGGGTATTCAAACAGGCCGGCAAAATAAACGTCGAAGACAAGGACAAGGGGCTACACAGCGACGATGACGAGGAGCCCCGACGTCCGAACATGGGAGGACAGAAGAAATTTCCCTCCCCCCCAGGTGAAAACGGTCAACATGATCTACGCCACACACATACCCAAGAGGAACGAAAGAGGGCACTACGGGACGTCTATGCGATGGAGCCAGTCGCCCCCAAATTCAACCCATGGTCAGCTTGTCCAATCACCTTTGATCGTAGGGATCACCCTACTAGCATCCGTCACGGCGGCTCGGCCGCATTGGTCCTAGACCCAATCATCGACGGATTCCACCTTACGCGCGTCCTTATGGACGGTGGCAGCAACTGAACACGCTTTATCAGGACACAGTGCACAAAATGGGCATTGACCCTTCAAGGATCAAGGCCACCAAAACCACCTTTAAAGGTGTGATTCCTGGAGTAGAGGCCCGTTGCACGGGCTCTATAACATTGGACGTGGTCTTCGGATCCACGGATAAATTCCGAAGCGAAGAGTTAATCTTCGACATCGTCCCTTTCATGATGGTTACCATACCTTTGCTCGAACGAACCGCATTCGCTAGATTCAATGCGGTGCCACACTACGCATACCTCAAGCTCAAGATGCCAGGACCACGCGGGGTCATAACAGTGAACGGAAATACGGACCGCTCTCTCCGAACAGAAGAACATACTGCAGCCCTCGCGGTGGAAGTACAATGCGGCCTCCTCCGACAAACCAGTCCGGGCACCGTCAAGAGAGTTCGGAGCACCCCGCAACAGGATCATCAGGCACGCCAAGAGCGCGACTAGCAGTTCGGCCTCCGCTTAAGCCCTATCAAAGCAGCATTCGTGCCACGCGTACACAATTACGCACTCAAGATACCATGGGCGAAGGCGGAGGCGCAACAACGACTCAGTCAGCAATGCGGGATTACCGCCACATACCTTCATAACCCGTCCTTCTTATTTTTCAGGACATTGCTTTAGAGCAGCCTCTTCAGAAGAGCCGAATTGCCAGACTTACATAGGAGAGAAAACCAAGGAGGCAACAGGCTTCGCGCACAGAAGGATACACCCAGGTGGAATCTATTTGCGATCGTTATACCTGTTTTATATATCAATGCGCGGCCTGCCCCCGGATAGGACATGTTAAATAGTCCTATTTATCTCCACTTAATGCATTCATTGTAAACATACGCTTAAACGTATTTTCATCAATGGGAGATCATATATAGCGTCAGCTCATTACTGTTATTTGAACATTTTTTTCTTACAAATGTTTCTTTGATATTGCATCCGTACACTTTGGTACGGTCCGTTTGCCAGGGGCTTCCTACGGTGCCCCGTTCTATGGCAAAGAAAGTCCGAACACTTTGCACAGTGCGGCACCCCGAACTTATAGCACTATATGCATCAGCTCCGAATCATGTCTTGGGTCTGCAGTTGGGTTAGCCCGGCTCCCTTGTTTTGGTAACTTACGTTCCATTATATCGGCTAAGGTAGCGCAGGGAGAACTGCTGCGATTGTGTCCCGGTTCTTCCGGACGAGCACCTCAGTAGAGAAAGCCGAAAACTGACCGGCATGATGAGGCGAGAGCTGGTCGCTGTTTGAGAGGTCTTAAAATCCTTAAAGATTTTTTCCGCTTTAAGCGATGAGTCGGCCTTGTCCGATTTAGGCGTGTATAGCGCCCCAATTCGGCCTTCCGGATTCTAGGGGCTTCGCCGAAATTTAAAATTGTAGACTTCTATGGCTAAGTGAAAGTTATAAAGCCGCATAGTCCGATTGCCTTGTTCGCTACGCCGGATACCTCCTTAAGGGACCAAACGTTTGGATAAAGAGTGTCCGGGTTTTCCACGACCCCAGTACTAGTTGCGTGGGGGCGGAAGCCGACGACTGGCCTACTTTCAGAATTTAATAAACAGCCGCACAGAAGGTAATATTTTAAATAACAAAAGCGCTATATAGCGCAAGTAACTTCGTCTTTAAATTACAAACATGACAGAAGTGAATTCATTCAAAAATTATGTCCTTGGTACATTCATCGGCCACGAGGCGAGCACCCTTCATAACGCCATCATAATACTTATCGGGAATGCGATGCGGCTTGCCCTCTGGCGGCCCGTCCTTCACCATCTTCTCCGCATCCAGCTTGCCCCAATGCACCTTCGCACGGGCAAAGGCCAGCGGGAACCCTCAATGCAAGCGGATCGCTTGATCACTTCAAGCCGCAGACGGGCATCCACCATCCGCTTGATTAGGCCGAAGTAGCTAGTGGGCGGAGCTCACCGAGCCACACCGGACTATGAAATCTTTCATAGCCACTTCGGCCATACATGCGATTCGACCAACTGCTTGATTGGTCACTCGAGGCGTTAGGTGTTCGGCTGACATCGGGACTAGAACAGCTTCTCCGTTGAGCTCCCCTCTTGGGCACGGTAGAACTCCGCGGCATCTGATACGCTGCGTGGAAGATCTGCGAATGCCCCTGGAGAGCTCCGAATTCGAGTAAGTAGAAGAAACGCCTCCTCCACATGTTTGCTTTGCATAAAGAATTTCTTACCCACTGCTATCTTTTTGGCCTCCTGGATTTCCTGCTGTGCCTTCTCGGCTTCGGCCTTGGCGTCTTTTATACTCGCAAGGGCCTTCGCAAGCTCGGCCTCTTTCGCCTTCAGATCATGCTCCACGGACTCGAACTTCTTGTCGAGGTCCTGGAGCTCTTGTTGTACCTCACCCACTCTAGCACTTTGCTTCTCGCCTCTTTGCATTCCAAGGCCGCCTTGTCTTCGGCCTCGGATAGCGCTTTCTTCAGGGACGCCACTTCGGCGGCGGACCCTGTCACACAGTCACGACACTTTGTCGTCAGACTAAACAATTTTACCCATCTTTACATACATAAGAGCGGAGAATTACTCACCTTTGCTTTCTTCGAGCTGCCTCTTCGTGAGGTCGAGCTCTCCCAGCGCCCGCTCCAGGTCCCGCTTTAGTTCGGCAACCTCGGCTGTGCGGGCAGCAGCGGCAAGCAGCACGGCCTGCTTATTCACATAAACGCTTTTTAGACTCCTGCGGATTGTAATTGACCCTCCGTTTGGCTTTTCTTTCCAAACACCAAACAGAGTATCAGGGGCTACTACCTATCGGGTGGTAATTTCACACATTTTTATTACTTACCTCAAAGCCCGTCAGGAGGCTTGCGCAGGCTTCGGTTAGTCCGCTTTTGGCGGACAGAACCTTCTGAATCACCGCACTCATAAGAGTACGGTGCTCTTATTCTATGGAAGCGCCTCGAAGCGCTTCCACCAAACTATCCGGCGTCGTTGACGCGACGGAAGTCCTCGGCACGGGCGGCTCACCCTCCCTAACGAGGGGCTGCCCGCCTAAATCCGGAACCGTCGGAGGTTCCAGAGCAGTGTTCGGTCGAGAGTCCGCCTTGTTGCGGCTCTCATCGACGCGATCCGCGGGGATCTTGAACCCCGCATGTCCGACATTTGGAAGTCCACCTTGGGGCGTCTCCAGGGTCACCTCCCCCTGCTCGGGGAACCTTCGGGACAACACCTCCGTGTCATCCGCAGGCTGAGGAGTGGTGGCCGTCGGGAGCGAGTTCATCTCCGAAGCGCTCAGAGACCCATCCGAAGACGACACCTCCGGATGAACCCTGGCCAAACTGCATATATGTTCGGTGTTATTAAACAGCTATGAAGTAAAATCACGATAGAGTGCGGACACTTACGATCGCGCCAGGGGCTTCCCCCTGGGCAGCCACCCTTCATCGCTATAAGCAGTCGTGGTGGAGTAATCCGGAAGGGACGTCTTCCTCTTCTTGGGCGTCCCAGCCGCCCCCCCCTTCGGGGCGGCTTTCCTATTTTTCTCCTCCCCAGTGCGGGGAGGTAGAGTTTCTTCTTGCTTCCCCCGCCACCGCGGGAGGAATCCGTCTCGTCGTCGTCAGACGACGTGGGTATGAAGGCCTTGCGTCGAGGGCCTTTTTTGGCCCCCTGGTGCGCCTCCTCAGGCCCCTCATCCTTTTCGGACGGGGCGTCTTCTTCTTCCTCCTCCCCTTCGTGGGAGGAGTGTGCCTTGTCGTCTCCAGATGAAGGCTCCGGCACAACCTTACGCCTCGTACGGCACCGGGACCAGCATCTCCGTCGAGAGAAACATCGGTGAGCTTTCGGCAGCAACGGACCGTCAATCTGCTCCATTGTCTCCACATAATCTGAGCAAATATGCACAATTACTTAAGACTCCCCATGAGTATCTTGGGAAGGACTGAATCCGATGATAGCCTGAAAACTCACCTTGCTAGGAGGCCGCGCGGCGTGGAGCCCACGGTCCTCGGATGTGGGAGGAGGTACTTCGGAGGCCTTGAACAACACCTTCCACGCGCCTTTGTGCTTCATGCCGTAGAGCCTCTGAAGCATCTGGTGTTCGGCCGGGACGAACTCCCACAGATTAAATGCCCGCCTTTGGCACGGCAGAATCCGGGGAACGAGCATGACCTGGATCACGTTGACAAGCTTGATGTTCTTGTCCTTCATGCTCTTAATGCAAGTTTTGAGTCCGGTCAGCTCTGTAGGTTTGCCCCAGGACAGGCCCTTCCTCTCCCAGGAAGTGAGCCGCATGGGGGTGCCAGGTCGGAACTCGGGGCCCGCCGCCCAGTTGGCGTCGCGTGGCTCGGTGATGTAGAACCACCCCGATTGCCACCCTTTCATGGTTTTCGCAAAGGAGCCATCAAGCCAGGTGACGTTAGGCATCTTGCCCACCATGGCCCCTCCGCACTCCGCTTGTTGGCCGCTCACGACCTTCGGCTTCACGCAGAAGGTTTGCAGCCACAAGCCGAAGTGGGGTTTGATGCGGAGGAAGGCCTCGCATACGACGATGAACACCGAGATGTTGAGGATGAAATTCGGGGCTAGATCATGGAAATCTAGCCCGTAGTAGAACATGAGCCCGCGGACGAAGGGATGAAGTGGAAATCCCAGTCCACGGACGAAGTGGGCGATGAACACGACCCTCTCGTGGGGTCCTGGGGTCGGAATGACCTGCCCGTCGTCCGGTAGCCGGTGCGCTATGTCTGCGGCCAAGTATCCGGCCGCCCGAAGATTTGCGATATGCTTCTCCTTGACGGTGGAAGCCACCCACTTGCCTCCTGCTCCGGACATGTTTAGCTGTGCGGAGAAGACTTGGGCGCTGGAGCTCGAGGGGGCAAGAATGGGCAAAGGAGGAAGAAAGGCGTGGGTAAAAAATGGGGAAATCTTTTCCCTTTATAGAGGCGACGAAAGCGGTGTGCCTCCCCACTTGCCTGTTGGGAATCGCTTGCTTCCCAAGCGCCACGATTGAAGATGTGGTGGGATTACCCGTACCCGTATTGATGAGAATCCCGTAATAAGGGGACACGATCTCTGCTTTGACAAGACGTGTCAAGGAAACCGCCTCGCAATATGCGTTGTGGCTGGTTGTGGGAAAACGGTTCGAATAATGATTCGACCGTAATGACACGTCGTGTTGCCTAAAAGAGTTGTCAGCAGATTGCATTTGTGAAATACCATTCTCTCTACGGTGGCATGTGAAGATCATTTTGTGGATCCGGACATGGTTCAAGTGTTCGATAACTACTTTGGAGTACTCGGAGGAGGAACCCGCCCTGCAATGCCGAAGACAAAGCTGCGCACGGACTCATTGTCATTGAAGCCTGGTTCGAGACTCTTGAGGGAGTCCTGGATTAGGGGGTATCCGGACGGCCGGACTGTATCGACGTCCGGACTATTGAAGCGTGAAGATACAAGACTCAAGACTTCGACCCGTGTCCGGATGGGACTTTCCTTGGCGTGGAAGGCAAGCTTGGCGATCCGGATATTATATTTCCTTCCTTGTAACCGACTCCATGTAAACCCTAGCCCTCTTCGGTGTCTATATAAACCGGAGAGGATGGTCCTTAGAAGACCGATCACAATTACAATCATATCATCATAGGTTAGCTCTTAGGGTTTAGCCTCTACGATCTCGTGGTAGATCTACTCTTGTACTACCCATATCTTCAATATTAATCAAGCAGGAAGTAGGGTTTTACCTCCATCGAGAGGGCCCGAACCTGGGTAAACATCTGTGTCCCTTGCTTCCTGTTACCATCAGCCTAGACGCACAGATCGAGATCCCCTACCCGAGATCCGCCGGTTTTGACACCGACAGTCGCGGCGGAGCCCGTGAACTTGTCGAGGAGGCTCGTCGGAAGCGGTCGCCGCGGCTACGGCACGGACATGGCGGTGGTGGCGCTCGGATGAGGTGGGCGAGCGAGATAGAGAGGAGGGAGAGCGGGGTGGATCTGGGAGGCGAGAGAGGGGAGTGGAGGTAGGTGGGGAGGAGGCCGAGGCGTCGAGGGGGGGGTCGACCTTATCCTCTCCGGGGAGTCGCCGTCGAGGCGGTCTGGCGGGGTTCGCCCCTGTTGCGACCCCGGTCGGGGGAACAGGGGGAGAAGGCGACCCGGGAGGAGGAGGGCTGGCCGGCTGGGCTGTCCACAGTGGGCCAAGGCCAGGCGAGGAGGAGGCTTTTCTCTTTTTTTTTCTTTACCTTTTCCTTTTTCAATTTATTGCCCATGTTTTCTTTTATTTTAGGGCACTAAGCCACTTTACAAAAAGTTGGTTCACCACCAAAATTAAGAAGTGAATATTTGTCACATGATCAATATTTTAGTTTCCATGTTTTTGAATTTTGAATTTTGGACTTAAATTTGAATTTGAATCATGATTTGGATCAAGTGAGGATTAGCAACAGTAATGTGATGACATGGCGCCATTAGCGGGAGATTACTGTAGCTTAATTATCCGGACGTCACACCCCCTCTAGTAGTTCTTTTCTCCAATATTTATTATATATTTCAAAATAATTCTTCGTAAAATTTCAGCTCATTTGGAGATGTGCAGAATAGGTATCTCTGACATAGCTTTTTCTGGTCCAGAATTCCAGCTACCGGTATTCTTCCTCTTTGTGTAAACCTTGCATATTATGAGAGAAAAGGTATTAGAATTACTACATAAGGTGTTATAATGCATAAAAACACTATAAGTAACAGTAGGAAAACATGATGCAATATGAACGTATCAAATTGTCATAATTATTAGAGGAATTTTTCAGAAAACATCCTAGGACTAAAAGTACCTCTATAAGCATTACTATTAAATAGTTTCGCAAGACAAAACTCACATCTATGGGATCATTGTTTTTCTCAATCAAATTGAACAAAGGCACATCATTAGGATCAATAAGAATAATTTTACTAGTAACCAATTTCATAAGCGTATCCACTTTATCACTTAAAGTGCTAATTTTTTCAACATAATTCACCTTCTTAATAGTAGGAGCTCTTTCAGTATGTTATTATGAATGATTTGCCATAATATTATTAAGCAATTTAGTAGCTTCACCCAAAGCAATCTTCATAAAATTACCATCCGCGATGGAATCTAAAAGATTTCTAAAAACAAAGTTTAATCCCGCATAAAAAATGTGTATGATCATTCACAAATTTAAACCATAAGTAGGGCAATTTCTTATCATCAATTTTATCCTTTCTCAAGATTGGACAACATATTTATCCTCAAATTGTTTGAAATTCATAATTTGATTTCTAAGCGAAATAATTTTCACGGGAGGAAAATATTTAGTGATAAAAACATCTTTACATCTATCTCAAGAGTCAATACTAATTCGTCGCAAAGATGATAACCAAATTTTCGCACGTATCCTGCAGTAAAAATAAATCGAAACGGTTGTATTTGCGCCAATCGGACGGCCGCGCGGCGTCGCGCGCCGGTCGACCGGCGGAGAGCACTGGCCTCCACCCAAACGGTCCGGCTGACCCAAAACCCCTTTTTTGAGTCGTGGCACCAAAATCATCGGCACCGAATCGCAACTCGAGCTGACCTGCTCTGTTTCTCCGCCCCTATGACCTGAGGCGCTACCGAGTGATCCCGGCGCCACGCGCCCCAGCAAAACCACGGCGACCAACTCTGCGCGGGCGCTGATGGTGCCGCCGTCCACCGCGCGGCGGCTCTGCTTCCTCTCCCTGCTCCTCCTCCTCCTCCTCCTGGCCGCAGCCGCTTCTGCCACCGCAGATGCTGCGGCGGCGGAGGAGTTCACGGAGGAGCTGCTCCTCCGGCCGCTCCCGGACCGCAAGGCGCTGGCCCATTTCCACTTTCGCTCCTCCGCGCCTCCCGCCTCCGCCGCCGGCCGACACCACCACCTCTTCCCCAAGGCTATCTCCCAGCTGGTACTTACCCCCCATAGATCCCTCTTCTCAACCATAGAGATCTCTTGCTACCTGCGGTCCTATGGTTTGTGTTCTGATAGCTCGCGTAATTAGGGACGCAATTAAGCCATTTGGATCCGTAGGCACTCTACTGAGAGTAGCATCAGGTGTAGTAAGTAGTAACTGTCTCAAAGCTGTTGCTGTTGAATGTTGATCTATTTCAGGCTTGCAGCTAGGATTAGATTAGGGTATTTATTCTCCTAGTCGTAACCTCGACTAGCTCGGGCTGTTTCCTATTCTATTGTGGAAATGATGCAATTAAAATGTCTGTAAAATCTAGGATACCTTAATTTCCAATCGACTTGGCTGGTGCTTCTGTTTGGGCTTTGCGAGAGAGACATGGATAATCTTTAGAACGTGAACTGCCTTAAGTTTAGATCAAAATTTGTCAAAGTGTTGATGCAAGTCAGGATTATAAAGCACTTGGCAGAGAACAACCTATCTAGTTAACTTTCTAGTTTCCTCATGAAAAGTGCTCTTGTCTATCTATGTTTATTTCTCCCTATTTTAGCACCTCAGCTGCTAAAATCCAGGCATTCGAACCTCTTCTATTCTGTATGATAATTACACGGTCATGAACTAAGATTATAGGAACCTCCACTGCTCATCTGTTTAATAACTTCCTACTGCCTTGTATGAATGTTTTGGAATTAATGTTAAGATCATTCTGTTCTGTCTAAACCAGGTCCAAAAATTTCATATTAGTGAACTGGAGCTATCTTTCACACAAGGAAGGTGGAATTATGAGCAATGGGAGGATATGATCCAATGTCAACAAATAATGCAAAGCCCCTGGTGTTGAGCTGTGGGCAATTTTCGACCTTCCTTTGGCGAGATTGATGCCACATGGAAGAACCTGACACACACACTATCAGGACTGTTTTGTGCATCCATCAACTTCTTAGAGTCTTCCACTGCATTTTCTGCTCCTCGTTGGGGATTTAAATTGAATGAAGGCAATCTAAGATATGGGGCATTGCCTCGGAAGCTGTCTGCACAGAGAATCTAACACCTTGGCTGAAACTTCTACCGTGTCGTGACAAAGCTGGGATAGCTTCTTTGCTGTACAGGCCTTCAGTTTATAAAGGATATTACCATTCACAAAAGCTAAAATTGAAATCATCACAATCTCTTGGTATTATTCTTGATCAAACACTCACAGTTGTGCTGCAACCAAATACAGTTAGTGGTAAACAGCTACACTCTACTGGTGGACAACTTCAGCCCAGCTGGTCCATGGAACATCTGTTCAGTAAGAAGTTATCAGGGAAATGTCTTGTTTCTAAATCCAGCAGAGTTTTTGTAGAGATTGAGAAAGGCATAGTTGACAATGTTGACAAAGCTGGGTCAGATGTTTCATGGAATAATGATTTATTTGTATTGTCAACTGCCCCAGACAGGTCCCTCAAAGAATTAGATAACTTGGAAGTCCAATCATCTTCACTATATGAGTATGATGTTAACAACTACAACAATGATAAGCCTTTGAATGTGGGCATAACTTGGAAGCTTCCCTTGATATGGTCTTGCACCCGTGCGCCGTATCATGCAAGTAGATTTCTTATGGGTAGCGGAAATGAAAGAGGCTCAATTGCTATGTCATTTCTATCCACTGGTCTAGATAAGCAACTAGTGGACAGCTCAAATGATTGTTCGATAAAGGCTGTAGTTTTCCAGGTTGTTCCATGGTATGTTAAGGTCTACTATCACAGCCTAAAAGTTTTCATCGATGGGAATAGCAAGGCTATATCAGAAGTAGTTGACAAGATACATGTCACTCCATCAGAAGACAAGCTTTTACCTGGTACAATGGAGATGCTTCTTAAGTTTCCTTGCAGTATGCAATTGGCTACCCTTACTTTGGACTTCGACAAGGTGTGCTCTGCTGCTTAAACTACCGAAATTACGTTCCTTTTGGATTTGAAATACACTTTTTACTCATATTATACTTCTAACCTTTAGGCCAAGTCTTCACTTGTTGCTTGACCGCCGTTCATTCTGCAGTTAATGATATGCATGCATAACTAAATAATTTCACTGACTTGTGACTATGGTATATGGACCTTTTTTCAGGGGTTCCTACACATAGATGAATACCCTCCTGATGCTAATCAAGGATTTGATATTCCATCAGCTTGGGTTAGCTTTCCTGAGTTCAACTCTAGCCGAAGTTACCCTGAAGCTGATCCATTGTTTGTGTCGCCTTTGCTAGAGAACTTCAAGGTATATGCTGTAGAGATGTTATGGGTTCATCAGTAGTGTCAGGGAAAGAAAAACACTTACTACGCCGGAGATGTGAAATATTCTGCTTTGATTTTTCTCACTGCGGTATGTCTTTATCCTGCAGGAAGATGGTGTTGTGAAGTCGTACACAGAAGTGTTGCTTGTTCCATTGACAACTCCTGATTTTAGCATGCCATACAATGTTATCACCTTCACTTGCACTGTCTTAGCTCTTTATTTTGGCTCACTACTTAATGCTTTGAGACGAAGAATTGGCGAGGAAGAGAGGGGATTGAAGAAAGCAGGTATTTTAAGTACTTGGTTCATGTCATACGTTTTTGTTTTTCATGATGCTGTCAACTCTTGTTAGGGAATTGCAATTTGCACTGCTTCAGTCTCAATCTCAAATGCTGAGGTGGTCGACGATTTATTTTTTCTGTTGGATCTGAAACCTTGGCGCAGCGGTAAAGCTGTTGCCTTGTGACCATGAGGTCACGGGTTCGAGTCCTGGAAACAGCCTCTTGCAAAAATGTAGGGAAAGGTTGCGTACTATAGACCCAAAGTGGTCGGACCCTGCGCAAGCGGGAGCTATGTGCACCGGGCTGCCCTTTTTTATTTGAAATGTTAGGCCTCCTTTGGTTTGGAGGAATCTCCTAGGAATTCTAGAGGATAGGATTCTTATAGGATTTTTTTCCTTTAGAGCCCTTTGGTTCATAGGAATGGATTCCTATTCCTACATAGGATTGGTTCCTATCCTCCACATTTCATAGGAAAATTAAAATGAGCCTAGACTCAAAGGAAAAATTCCTTTGGTGTCAACCAAATGACATCTCGTTTCCTATTCCTACTCATAGGATTTGAGTCATCTCATTTCCTACAAAATTCCTATTCCTACGATAATCCTATCCTAGAACCAAAAGAGGCCTTAGCTGGTGGCGTTTTTCTTACACAAGAAATCACTAAATGTCGCTGATGATGTATATTTTTCCCCCAAAACTGAAAACATAGGACTAGTATTGTACTAGGAGAGTTCAAATGTCAAAGCAGTATGAGCTACTCCCCTCTGTCCCCATTTGTAAGACGCCCTATATCTCTTACATGACGTCTTACAAAAAGGAACGGAGGTAGTACTAGTTAGTATGAGTTCTTTTGGGTATCAATAAACTGGGGATTGGAACAAGGATTGATATTCATGTAAAGATCTATTTTCTGCCAGCAGTACATATTCAAATGAAACCTATTGTTTTCCTTCGTTTCATCAACCATACCTAATCTTCTGGATAAACTTTTCTGGGTTTTGCCCTCTCCCCTGCAGAAAGGAATAAATTCTTTTAGGGTTTAGATTATTAGACTCACAGAGCGTATGTTGATATAACATAAAAAAAATGAAAATTTGAGGATATTTTTCTTCTGTTTACTCTATCATTCTTTCTGATTGTAGTTGCTGGTCTCAGTCTCAAAAGTTCGTTGCAATGTTTCTTGTATGTCGCATGGAACATAAACAATTTTTAAGGTGTTATGGTAACTTCTGTGTGCTTCATATTGTTACACAAATGATTTTTTGCTGGCAATTGCTTGACTATTTTGATTCCTTGAATTTGACCTCAACACATCTCACTAGCTTTACTGGTCAGGATTGTAGCTTACCACAGCTTAAACATTTGTCTAACCAATGTCAATTCTGTAACAGATAAGAGACGAGGTCTCATTCCCCTATTGATAGCTAAGCTAAGGGGCAGAAGGTTGATCCGTCAGAATCAGAATCCACGTCTCCTGCATCTCTGCCGAGGTCAAAGCTACTACTCAAAGTTGTGTTCGTCGCAGTAGTAGCTATTGTGTTCCATTATTTGTCGAACAGTTAGAGAGCTAATATTGCTGAGAATTTTGATCAAATCCACGGTGGTAGATCGTATCGATCTTCTTTTGTAGCATGTATGTATTACCTACATGTACAGGTGCTTGCATCGGGGCCATCTTTTTTGTGACATCCTTGGTTGTTAAGAAGATTCTGCCCCAGTTGCAGCTTGACACCTTGTACCTTTTTGTAGCGTGGCGGTTTGTACTCCTTTCTACAGTTTGACCTACACCTCATTCAGACATTCCAGCCCCTTTACTTGTTACAAAGTTTAACTAGCGAGAAATGCATCCCTATCCTTGTGTCTGCACTAAACCTGATCATGGGCAGCCCGGCCCTGGCCTACAAACCTGGGCCAGGCTGGGTTGGGCTTGTCACTTGAGCCGGGTTTGGGCTTTGTTTTACAGCCTGAAAGGATATCTGGGCTGGGCCCAGGCTTCCATTATTCAACATTTTGGGCTGGGCTTAGATGTGTAGAACTAAAAAAACAACATTCTTGTCATGCTTTTGGGCTTTGGGCTTGCATTTGGGCTGGGCTTGGGCTCAAGAACATGCATATTTGGGCTTCAGGCCAGGCTTGGGCTTGGGCTTGAAGTATGAGGTTGGGGCTTTTTGAAGCCCAGCCCGAAACCCGGCCTGGTGTATGATCAGGTTTAGTTTGCACTTGTACATTTTTTAGCAACTCTAGCAACCTTCAAAATGTGCATGGAGTGCGGTCCATGACTTTTTCAGGCTGCTGAGGCGACGTGCAAACTTAGAGTTTATCATAATGTGGTTTTCATTTTTTTTTCTTTATCCTTTGGTTGCATCAACTCAATACTCATACACTTAGTTGGAGGGATTCAACACTTAAATTGACGAGTAGTTCAAAAAATGTCACTTTTACATATATGTAGCAGCTATAGCTTGCATTTTCATGAGCCTGAGTCGTTTGCGAATGCTATGCACGGGACATGCATATGTGACGAGTCGGCTCGTTGACTAGGTATGGCATTGTGACGCTCCGACGTGGTTCACGTCGGAGTGAGACTTGTAGGGGACGTGAGCGACATGGTAAACGCGGCCACGGTCCTTTGGCGCGAGCTCCCTTTCTGTGTCCATTTCTTTGTTTTTGGTTGTGCCACCTCAAACTCACGCCAAATGGCATTGCTCCTCTCCACCGCCAACTATTGCACGATGGCGGTCTCCTCGAAGACTTCACCGGCGCGGACGACCTAGGCATATGCGGCATAGCGGACATCATATGCCTCCTTAAGGCTGGTCATAGTGGGAAGTAACTTAGACTAGTAACATGCATATGTTACTATCTTTATAGTGCATAGTATTATAGATGGTCTCATTTATTGCCATGCATGAAACATAGTAGCATCACATTTATTATGTACCTATGTTACTATAACCATATCTTTCTTTGTCGGGGATATACCCCGCGCCGTAACCCGTCCGGACTTGGCGACTCACTAAGTGACCCGCCTGAGTCTGGCGACTCATGGGTGACCCGGCGAGCGGGTCAGAGGAACGACAAGATCCGGTGGCCCAGAAGGCGGTTTATGGAAGGCCGGTTCATGTTATGGTGGACCGGTTTATGAGGAAAGCATAAGGAATATTCTCCTACAAAGGAAGCAAGACTAGGACTCCATTTGTAATAAAGTAATCCTAATCCAACTAGGACTAGTCATGTAAACCGCCCCTTCAACATATATAAGGAGGGGCAGGGCTCCCCAAAGAGGGACAGGAAAGAAGAAACAATCTCTAGGGCTAGACACAAAGAGCCGGTTTACCGGCGACTCCCTCATAAACATAATAAAACCTAGCCACAAACAACATGTAGGGCTATTACCGGATGATGTTTCCCGGGGCCCAAAGCTGTCTAAATCCTTGTCTTATGTTACGTCTCTTAATTTCGCTCAACCCCTCTCAAGCTACCACATAGATGCGTTGGCCTCACGACTAAGTCCTCACACTAGGACATCTGCCGTGACAAATCCACGACAGTTGGCGTCCACCATGGGGTCCGCGCAAGGTGGTGTTGAGTTCTTGGAGGGATCTCTCCTAGAGATTGAGAAGCTCGCAATTCGTCAGGAGAATTATTCATTACAAAGTGGCATTATACTGCGGAGATGGAGGCGCGCCAATATCATTTGGTACAGGTGGTCGTCGTTAGTCAACGGACTCCCACGCCGGCTTACAACGCCGTGGCCGTCTCTCGCGACCGCACTGGTTGCCACGGACGATTCGCCCGTCCACTCTCGCTGCCGGTTCACGCGCCCGCGCCGGCTTACAATGCAGAGGACAACTTGCTCGTCTGCACCGGCTTACAACGCCTCGGTCTATTCATCTGTCTACTTGCGCGGCCGACTCACTCGTGGTTGATTTTAGCTTCACCGTCATGATCTTCAATACCGTGGCTGATAATTTTCGGCCTAACATATCAAGGTGAAATCTGTCCAAACAATTTTTATTGATACATTTTTTATTCTTTAAAAGAACAAAATTATTCGGCTTGCGATATTATTTATGCAGGAGCAGTTGTTCACCACAAAAGCTATGGCCGGGTCAAGGATGTATAGCTCGCGCCATCATTATAATGCGCTAGCATCTGACTATACCATCAAGCTCGATGAATATATGTACAAGCCGCCATTCTGCAGATCAGTTTATATCAGCATGATGTGGCTAACTCGCCCATCCACGCCGGCTTATAGCACCACGGCCGACTCAGCTATCTATGCCGCCTCTGATGTTGCGGTCGTCCTTGTCGTCCGTCTCTCGCGGCCTGGTCTACATCAACATACCGGACCGCACCTGTCTGCATGAGCTGTTTATTGAATATGAGTTGGGGTTCTTGAATTCCGGTTCTCAGGTAAAATTTATGGAGGTTAACAGACCTGTGCAAAAAGAGCCCCCAGGTAAAATTTAAAGGTTGTCAGAAAATTTCCGGTTCAAAATGAAGAAATGCCGGCTTAAAATCTGGTTCAAGGGAAATCTGTTCTCCCACAAAGCTCTGAAGCTCTCATATCCGGTTTAAGAATTTCCGATTCAAAAAGAATTAATCTCTCGCAAGTTCGAGTTTGAAGGTCGTCAGAAAATTTCCGGCCGAAAATGAAGATTCCAGTTTAAAATCCGGTTCAAGGGAAAGATGTCTCCCACAAAGCTTTGAAGCTCTCAATATCCGGTTTAACATCCGGTTCAAGAAGAAATATCTCTCGCAAAATTCGAGTTCTCAGAAAAATTAAAGGGACCAAAGAGAGTTTGTTGCACAGCACAACTCAAACATAGGCACCCGGCGAGCACAACTCAGAAATATATAACGTGGGGGCTTCCTGCTCATCGAAGCGAAGCTATGATCACCCTTTAATCCGGCTTATATGCCATTCTTACAAAACACTTGGGGGCTTGCTACCCAGATCAAAAGGAGCCAAAGAGAGTCTGTTGCAAAGCACAACTCAAACATAGGCGTCCACTGAGCATAGCTCAAAATATTACACAGGGCTCCTTTGTACAAAGAACAAAGAGTTTTAATGACCCTTGTAATAGGCTATCAAGCCAGGCTTGGAAGCCAGGTGTATTCACCTAAAACCACAGGTTATCCCGCCTTTTTAAGTAAGTCACTCCGCCCGGTAATCATGGTACGACCATGAACGTTTGACAAGTCAATCTTATACAGACCCTGAACTTGTCAAAGTTAAAACGACGATTGGTTAATGTGAGGTCCATCTTAAAAGGCTTTGTAAAATGGTTTAACTCAATGGCCTGGCAGCCCATGAAAAGCCTCGATTTTGGGCCTGGCAGCTGCTACCTCTTGAGCACTGCGTTGGTTTTCCCTTGAAGAGGAAAGGGTGATGCAGCAAAGTAGCGTAAGTATTTCCCTCAGTTTTTGAGAACCAAGGTATCAATCCAGTAGCAGGCCACACATGAGTCCCTCGCACCTACACAAACAAATAAATCCTCGCAACCAACGCGATAAGGAGTTGTCAATCCCTACACGGTCACTTACGAGAGTGAGATCTGATAGATATGATAAGACAATATTTTTGGTATTTTTATGATAAAGATGCAAAGTAAAATAGAAGGCAATAAAAATAACTAAGTGTTGGAAGATTAATATGATGGAAAATAGACCCGGGGGCCATAGGTTTCACTAGTGGCTTCTCTCATGAGCATAAGTATTACGGTGGGTGAACAAATTACTGTTGAGCAATTGACAGAATTGAGCATAGTTATGAGAATATCTAGGTATGATCATGTATATATGCATCACGTCCGAGACAAGTAGACCGACTCCTGCCTGCATCTACTACTATTACTCCACACATCGACCGCTATCCAACATGCATCCAGAGTATTAAGTTCATAAGAACAGAGTAACGCTTTAAGCAAGATGGCATGATGTAGAGGGATAAACTCATGCAATACGATATAAACCCCATCTTGTTATCCTCGATGGCAACAATACAATACGTGCCTTGCTTCCCCTACTGTCATTGAGAAAGGACACCGCAAGATTGAACCCAAAGCTAAGCACTTCTCCCATTGCAAGAAAGATCAATCTAGTAGGCCAAACCAAACTGATAATTCGAACATACTTGCAAAGATAACCAATCATACATAAAAGAATTCGGAGAAGATTCAAATATTGTTCATAGATAAACTTGATCATAAACCCACAATTCATCGGTCTCAACAAACACACCGCAAAAGAAGATTACATCGAATAGATCTCCACAAGAGGGGGGGGGGGAGAACATTGTATTGAGATCTAAAAAGAGAGAAGAAACTACTCACACTTCATCGGAGAGGCTATGGTGTTGATGTAGAAGCCCTCCGTGATCGATGCCCCCTCCGGCGGAGCTCCGGAACAGGCCCCAAGATGGGATCTCACGGGTACAGAAGGTTGTGGCGGTGGAATTTGGTTTTGGCTCTGTTTCCGGTAGTTTGGGGGTACGTAGGTATATATAGGAGGAAGGAGTACGTCGGTTGAGCAACGTGGGGCCCACGAGGGTGGAGGGCGCGTCGGGGGCGGGAGGGGGGTGGGGGTAGGCGCGCCCCCTACCTCGTGCCCTCCTGGTTGATGTCTTGACGTAGGGTCCAAGTCCTCTGGATCACGTTCATACCGAAAATCACGTCCCGAAGGTTTCATTCCGTTTGGACTCCATTTGATATTCTTTTTTTGCGAAACTCTGAAATAGGCAAAAAACAACAATTCTGGGTTGGGCCTCCGATTAATAGGTGAGTCCCAAAAATAATATAAAAGTGTATAATAAATCCCAATAATGTTCAAAACATAATATAATATAGCATGGAACAATAAAAAATTATAGATACGTTGGAGACGTATCAAGCATCCCCAAGCTTAATTCCTGCTCGTCCTCGAGTAGGTAAATGATAAAAACAGAATTTTTGATGTGGAATACTACTAGGCATAATTTTAATGTAATTCTACTTAATTGTGGTATGAATATTCAGATCCGAAAGATTCAAGATAAAAGTTCAATATTGACATAAAAATAATAATACTTCAAGCATGCTAACTAAGCAATTATGTCCTCTCAAAATAACATGGCTAAAGAAAGTTCATCCCTACAAAATCATATAGTTCAGTCATGCTCCATTTTCGTCACACAAGAATGCTCTCATTATGCACAACCCCGATGACAAGCCAAGCAATTGTTTCATACTTTAGTAATCTCAAACTTTTTCAACCTTCACGCAATACATGAGTGTGAGCCATGGATATAGCACTATGGGTGAAATAGAATATAATGATGGGGGTTATGTGGAGTAGACAAAAATGGGAGAAAGTCTCACATCAACGCGGCTAATCAATGAGCTATGGAGATGCCCATCGATTGATGTTAATGCAAGGAGTAGGGATTGCCATGCAACAGATGCACTAGAGCTATAAATACATGAAAGCTCAATAAAAGGAACTAAGTGGGTGTGCATCCAACTTGCTTGCTCACGAAGACCTAGGGCATTTGAGGAAGCCCATTGTTGGAATATACAAGCCAAGTTCTATAATGAAAAATTCCCACTAGTATATGAAAGTGACAAAACAAGAGACTCTCTATCATGAAGAATATGGTGCTACTTTTAAGCACAAGTGTGGTAAAAAGGATAGTAACATTGTCCCTTCTCTCTTTTTCTCTCATTTTTTTGGGCCTTCCTCTTATTTTATGGCCTTCCTCTTTCTTTTTTCTTTTTTTCCCTCACGTGGGACAATGCTTTAGAAAATGATGAACATCACACTTCTATTTATTTACAACTCAATACTAGAACAAAGTATGACTCTATATGAATGCTCCGGCGGTGTATCGGGATATGCAATAAACCAAGAGTGACATGTATGAAGGAATTATGAATGGTGGCTTTGCCACAAATACTATGTCAACTACATGATCATGCAAAGCAATATGACAATGATGAACGTGTCATGATAAACGGAACGGTGGAAAGTTGCATGGCAATATATCTCGGAATGGCTATGGAAATGCCATAATAGGTAGGTATGGTGGATGTTTTGAGGAAGATATAAGGAGGTTTATGTGTGATAGAGCGTATCGTATCACGGGGTTTGGATGCACCGGCGAAGTTTGCACCAACTCTCATTGTAAAGGGCAATGCACGGTACTGAAGAGGCTAGCAATGATGGAAGGGTGAGAGTGCGTATAATCCATGAACTCAACATTAGTCATAAAGAACTCACATACTTATTGCAAAAATCTACAAGTAATCAAAAACCAAGCACTAGGCGCATGCTCCTAGGGGGATAGATTGGTAGGAAAAGACCATCGCTTGTCCCCGACCTCTAATCATAAGGAGGACAATCAAAGAACACCTCATGTTTCAAATTTGTTACATAACGTTTACCATACGTGCATGCTACGAGACTTGCAAACTTCAACACAAGTATTTTTCAAATTCACAACTACTCAACTAGCACAACTTTAATATTACTACCTCCATATCTCAAAACAATCGTCAAGCATCAAACTTTTCTTAGTATTCAACACACTCTTAAGAAAGTTTTTTACTAGTCTTGAATACCTAGCATATTAGGATTATTTAAGCAAATTACCATGCTGTTTAAGATTCTCAAAATAATCTAAGTGAAGGATGAGAGAATAATAATTTCTATAAAACAAAACCACCACCGTGCTCTAAAAGATATAAGTGAAGTATTAGAGCAAAAACTATATAACTCAAAAGATATAAGTGAAGCACATAGAGTATTCTAATAATTTCTGAATCATGTGTGTCTCTCTCAAAAGGTGTGTACAGCAAAGATGATTGAGGCAAACTAACAAATAAAGACTCAAATCATACAAGACGCTCCAAGCAAAACACATATCATGTGGTGAATAAAAATATAGCTCCAAGTAAAGTTACAGATGGAAGTAGACGAAAGAGGGGATGCCTTCCGGGGCATCCCAAAGCTTTGGCTTTTAGGTGTCCTTAGATTATCTTAGGGTGCCATGGGCATCCCCAAGCTTAGGCTCTTGCCACTCCTTGTTCCATAATCCATCAAATCTTTCATCCAAAACATGAAAACTTCACAACACAAAACTCAGCAAAAAATCTCGTGAGCTCCGTTAGCGAAAGAAAACAAAAGACCACTTCAAGGTACTGTAATGAACTCATTCTTTATTTATATTGGTGTTAAACCTACTGTATTACAACTTCTCTACGGTTTATAAACTCTTTTACTAGCTATAGATTCATCAAAATAAGCAAACAACACACAAAAAACAGAATCTGTCAAAAACAGAACAATCTGTAGTAATCTGTAACTAACGCAAACTTCTGGAACTCCAAAAAATCTACCAAAATAGTACGACCTAGACAATTTGTTTATTGATCAGAAACAATTGGAATAAATATTTATCACGTTCTGGTGATTTTTAACAATTATTTTCATGAACAGAAAGTTTCTGGAATTTTCAGCAAGATCAAATAACTATCATCCAAGAAGATCCTATAGGTTAAACTTGGCACAAACACTAATTAAAACATAAAAAGACATCTAACCAGAGTCTAGATCAAATATTTATTCCTAAACAGAAGCAAAAAGCAAAAAACTAAAAATAAAATTGGGTTACCTCCCAACAAGCGCTATCGTTTAACGCCCCTAGCTAGGCATAAAAGCAAGGATAGATCTAGGTATTGCCATCTTTGGTAGGAAACCCATAAGTGGCTCTCATAATAGATTCATAAGGTAATTTTATTCTCTTTCTAGGGAAGTGTTCCATGCCTTTCCTTAACAGAAATTGGAATCTAATATTCCCTTCCTTCATATCAATAATTGCACAAATCATTCTAAGGAAAGGTCTACCAAGAATAATAGGACATGAAGGATTGCAATCTATATCAAGAACAATAAAATCTACGGGTACATAATTCCTATTTGCAACAATAAGAACATCATTGAGTTTTCCCATAAATTTCTTAATGGTGGAATCTGCAAGGTGCAAGTTTAGAGAGCAATCATCAAAATAACGGAAACCTAGCAAATCACATAAAGTCTTTGGAATCGTGGAAACACTAGCACCCAAATCACACAAAGCATAGCATTCATGATCTTTAATTTTAATTTTAATAGTAGGTTCCCACTCATCATAAAGTTTTCTAGGGATAGAAACTTCCAACTCAAGTTTTTCTTCATAAGATTGCATCAAAGCATCAACAATATGTTTAGTAAAGGCTTTATTTTGACTATAAGCATGAGGAGAATTTAGCACGGATCGCAACAAGGAAATACAATCTATCAAAGGGAAATTATCATAATTAAATTTCTTGAAATCCAAAATAGTGGGTTCATTAATATCTAGAGTTTTGATCTCTTCAATCCCACTTTTACCAATTTTTGCATCAAGATCCAAAAACTCTGAATTTTTGGAACGCCTTCTAGGTAAAGGTGGATCATAATCAGTCCCATCATTATGAAGATTCACATTGCAAAACAAAGATTTAATAGGGGACACGTCAATAACTTTTAGATCTTCATCTTTATTTTCATAGAAACTAGAAGAACACGCTTTCACAAAACAATCTTTCTTAGCACGCATCCTAGCGGTTCTTTCTTTGCACTCATCAATGGAAATTCTCATGGCTTTGAGAGACTTATTGATATCATGCTTAGGAGGAATAGATCTAAGTTTTAAATAAGCAACATCAAGAGAAATTCTATCAACGTTCCTAGCCAATTCATCAACTTTAAGCAATTTTTCTTCAAGCAAAGCATTGAAATTCTTTTGCGAATTCATAAATTCCTTTAGATTAGTCTCAAATTCAGAAGGCATCTTATTAAAATTTCCATAAGAATTTTTGTAGGAATTACCATAATTATTAGAGGAATTACTAGGATAAGGCCTAGGATTAAAGTTTCCTCTATACGCGTTGTTACCAAATTATTCCTACCAACAAAATTCACATCCATAGATTCATTATTATTCTCAATCAAAGTAGACAAGGGCATATCATTAGGATCAGAAGAAACACTTTTACTAGCAAATAATTTCATAAGTTCATCCATCTTTCCACTTAGAACATTAATTTCTTCTATCGCATGCACCTTTTTACTAGTGGATCTTTCAGTGTGCCATTGAGAGTAATTAACCATGATATTATCTAGGAGTTTAGTAGCTTCTCCTAAAGTGATTTCCATAAAAGTGCCTCCCGCGGGCGAGTCTAAAAGATTTCTAGAAGCAAAATTCAATCTGGCATAAATTTTTTGTATAATCATCCGCAAATTCAAACCATGCGTAGGGCAATTACGTATCATTAATTTCATCCTCTCCCAAGCTTGTGCAACATGCTCATGATCAAGTTGCTTAAAATTCATAATATTGTTTCTAAGAGAGATGATCTTAGCGGGAGGAAAATACTTAGAGATAAAAGCATCTTTGCACTTATTCCAAGAATCAATACTATTTTTAGGCAAAGACGAAAACCAAGCTTTAGCACGATCTCTAAGCGAAAAAGGAAATAGCTTTAATTTAACAATATCATTGTCCACATCTTTCTTCTTTTGCATATCACACAAATCAACGAAGATATTTAGATGGGTAGCGACATCTTCACTAGGAAGGCCAGCGAATTGATCTTTCATGACAAGATTCAATAAAGCAGTATAGATTTCACAAGATTCAATATCGGTAAGAGGAGCAATCGGAGTGCTAAGGAAATCATTGTTGTTGGTATTGGTAAAGTCACACAATTTAGTATTATCTTGAGCCATCATGACAAGCAAGCAATCCAACACACGAGCAAACAAGAAACGAGCGAGAAAAAAGGCGAACGGAAAAGAAAGGGCAAATAAAACGGCAAGAGTGAAGTGGGGGAGAGGAAAAGGAGAGGCAAATGGCAAATAATGTAATGCGGGAGATAAGGGTTTGTGATGGGTACTTGGTGTGTTGACTTTTGCGTAGACTCCTCGGCAACGGCGCGTAAATCCTTCTTGCTACCTCTTGAGCACTACGTTGGTTTTCCCTTGAAGAGGAAAGGGTGATGCAGCAAAGTAGCGTAAGTATTTCCCTCAGTTTTTAAGAACCAAGGTATCAATCCAGTAGGAGGCCACGCATGAGTCCCTCACACCTACTCAAACAAATAAATCCTTGCAACCAACACGATAAGGGGTTGTCAATCCCTACACGGTCACTTACGAGAGTGAGATCTGATAGATATGATAAGATAATATTTTTGGTATTTTTATGATAAAGATGCAAAGTAAAATAGAAGGCAATAAAAATAACTAAGTGTTGGAAGATTAATATGACGGAAAATAGACCCGGGGGCCATAGGTTTCACTAGTGGCTTCTCTCATGAGCATAAGTATTACGGTGGGTGAACAAATTACTGTTGAGCAATTGACAAAATTGAGCATAGTTATGAGAATATCTAGGTATGATCATGTATATAGGCATCACGTTCAAGACAAGTAGACCGACTCACCTTTTGCATCTACTACTATTACTCCACACATCGACCGCTATCCAGCATGCATCTAGAGTATTTAGTTCATAAGAACAGAGTAACGCTTTAAGCAAGATGGCATGATGTAGAGGGATAAACTAATGCAATATGATATAAACCCCGTCTTGTTATCCTCGATGGCAACAATACAATACGTGCCTTGCTTCCCCTACTGTCACTGGGACACCGCAAGATTGAACCCAAAGCTAAGCACTTCTCCCATTGCAAGAAAGATCAATCTAGTAGGCCAAACCAAACTAATAATTCGAAGAGACTTGCAAAGATAACCAATCATACATAAAAGAATTCAGAGAAGATTCAAATATTGTTCATAGATAAACTTGATCATAAACCCGCAATTCATCGGTCTCAACAAACACACCGCAAAAGAAGATTACATCAAATAGATCTCCACGAGAGGGGGGGGAGAACATTGTATTGAGATCCAAAAAGAGAGAAGAAGCCATCTAGCTAACAACTATGGACCCGAAGGTCTGAGGTAAACTACTCACACACCATCGGAGAGGCTATGGTGTTGATGTAGAAGCCCTCCGTGATCGATGCCCCCTCGTGAGCTCCTAACAGAGCACCAAGATGGGATCTCACAGTGCACAAGGTTGCGGTGGTGGAATTAGGTTTTTGGCTCCATTTCTGGTAGTTTGGGGTGCGTAGGTATATATAGGAGGAAGGATGCGTCGGTGGAGCAAGGTGGGGCCCACGAGGGTGGAGGCGCTACTGGGGGGTCGGTGCGCCCCCTACCTCGTGCCCTCCTGGTTGATGTCTTGATGTAGGGTCCAAGTCCTCTGGATCACGTTCGTTCCAAAAATCACGTTCGAAGGTTTCATTCCGTTTGGACTCCGTTTGATATTCTTTTTTCTGCGAAACTCGAAATAGACAAAAATAGCAATGCAGGCTAGGCCTGCGGTTAATAGGTTAGTCCCAAAAATAATATAAAAGTGTATAATAAAGCCCAATAATGTCCAAAACAGAATATAATATAGCATGGAACAATAAAAAATTATAGATACGTTGGAGACATATCAGCAGCCCATGAAAAGCCTCGCATCTTCCCATACTTTTATTTGACAATTTTTCTCTTTTTTGAGGTTTACAACACTTTCTGATAAACCGGTGTTTATTGACCTAGTCTGGCTTTCGACTATAGGTCGCCGGTATGATGATAAATTATCCGGTGTTTATTAACCCGGACTAGCTTTGGACTATAAGTCGCCAGTATAATGACAAATTATCCGGTGTTTATTAACCCGGCCTGGATTTCGACTATAAGTCGCCAGTATGATGACAAATTATCTGGTGTTTATTAAACCGGCCTGGCTTGGGACTATAAGTCACCAATATATATTTGGATTGCGCCATTGGAATCATGCGCTCATAAATCATTGGATTATATTATTCAAATCTTCAAATAGCCAACATGGCTGGATTTTATTATGGTTATCAGTAACCAGTATTATGATTAAGGTTTTCAAAGTCGCTTTAGCGCAATGGCTATTATATTATCAATGGATATGATTTATTCTACAATTGAAGGAATAGTCCCGAGTCGCTGCAGGCTTACGACCCGGCACTTGGGGGCTACATTATTCAAGTTGAGATTACATCAAATATGCAAGTCTCATGTCGCTGCAAGCATGCACCATGACACTTGGGGGCTAATGCAAAGTCATTTTTTGCTCACCTTATTGAAGACCCGACTCATCACAGTGTAATGAGCCGGCCCTTGGGGGCTACCAATTGCTTATGTCAAAAAAATTAAGGTACACAAACTTTAATCCATTATATTTGATAGGGATCAACGTGATGATCCGTAGAATTTTGCCCGATCTTTCACGGCGAACTGAACAAGATAGCAGATCTTCCAATCACGCGACGAACGCAACCTGAAGAAGAGGAACGAAATTCCAGCAAGCAACGTGTCGATGATCAACGCGCCTCAAACCTAAGCCTGATAATTCTTGATGCACTCAAGAACCCTCATGCAATCTTTATTCAATACTAATAAATGGCGGCGCCGTTTGCAGAGGGATGCTTCATCCCAGAAACAACTCAATTTCTAAAACTCCGAAAAAAAGTCCCCTCTAAACCTAGCCAACGACCTCTTTATATGGGCAGCGAGAAAACTAGTTGGTTGGACAGGCCCACACCAAAACACACAAAATAAAATCCTAAGTGGCCCACAAAATGACCTGGAATAATAATAATAATAATAATAATAGATAAGATTGCAACCGACCAAGTACATGGTTCGGTTACCCCTTTGGCACGCCTCTAACTTGGTGGAGTCCTGAAGTTGGGCCTCACCTCCGCCTTCATGGGAACAACACGAGGCACTGGGATGCCCTCTCATCCTCCCCCCCCCCCCCTTGGAAAAGCGTTGCCCTCTACACCGGAAGGTCTTCTCCAGTGGGTGGCGTCAAAGCAGCAACTTCGCCACGCTTCATTGTGAGCTTCAATTCTTGCTGGCCCGCCACACGATCTCCTTCCTCTCGGCTATCTGAACTTGACATGGTACTTGGCGTCTCCTTTCTTCTCCATATACGATGGGATTGGAGTGCCACCACCTTATTCTTTCCAACGCTGGTAGGAGCCTCTTGCACATTGACGCGCATCTTCTTTGTACGTCCCCGCAAAACCGGAGTAATACCCGGGCCACATAACTGACGAACACGCCCATCCTTGCCTTTGTGCATATACACGGCTGCTCCAACTTGCCGCACAGACGGTCTAACAAATTTGCGATCCAGGACCAGTGCCTCAATATGCACCGAGGCACTATCATGAAGAATAACATCGGTTTGAACGCCTTTGTTGACACAAATTGGAAGTGTGGAACACGCTGCAACATCCGTCGTTTCACCACTAAGAGGCTTGACTTCAACCGGATGGTCACCAACAGGCACAACACTAGGCTTGTGATCTACCTGCACAGCTGAATCAACATGAGTATTGACGCTCCATGCATCATGCTCCTCTTTTTGAAGCTTGACGGTCCTCTGTTGTAGAGTAGACTTGTGCCCTTTTTCCTTGCGCACCACTAGCACCACATCAGACTGGATGTTATCATCTGTCATAGGTTTCAACGTCCTCTGTTTGCCATCATGCTTGAAGGTATATGTATTGGCTCTCCCGGCATGCATAGCATTGTGATCATACTGCCATGGACGCCCAAGTAATAGTCCACACACCTCTAATGGCAACACGTCGCACTCCACTTCATCAGCATACTCACCAACTGTAAACGGCACACGCACCTTATGTGTAACTTTCAGCATACCGCAACTATTCAACCACTCCATATGCTTAGGTACAGGAATACGCCATGTGGACAATTCCAATGATGCCACCATTGCCTTGCTAATGCCGTTAGTACAGCTACCACCATCGATCATCAACTTGCACGACTTTCCCTTAATCATGCACTGTGTTTGAAATAAATTCCAACGTTGTCCTCTATCAACTGTCATGCAAGTATCATCTCGTACCCGTTTGAGTTGCACATTCAGCCCACGCAATGCTACAACCTCATCCACCAAAGGTTTGTCAACACCAGCCTTCTTCTCCTCGGAAAGAGTCGTGATTGGTGCTACCTTGTTGACATCAACCACTGGAACAATCACCTTATCCCCGGAAATTGACTTGGAGAACTTTGTAGTCCGTTTCTTTAAATCCTCCCGGACATCCTCAAGGTTCTTCCGAATCTCACGCAACTAATTCTTTTGATCCTCAGAAACTTGCCTCTCAGCTCCCCTAGGCTCATCTCGCAGGATAGGCCGTGGCGAACTCTTCTCCTCAAAATGATTAGAATTGACCTCAAAAGAAACTCGTCGTCAAGGCATAAAGCCCCGTCCCACTGTGGGAGGCTCATCAAGCTACCATATAGGTGGCGGTATAGAACCTCGTCGCGGTGAACTCACAACATGCAAATCAATCATGTCACACTGTAAATCTCGTTGTGGTCGCGGCCGGCAAATTGTTGGACAACAAAGCTCGGCATTCAGACTCTTGTGACCATAGTAACTGCTGAACATCGTGAATCTCGATAGTTAAATACAGAGAAACACTGTCCGCAATTCAGTGTGCCAAGATACTATCTGGGTGCGACCGATCGCCAACAAAACAGAAGCAGCAACAAACTCGCGCTGAAGAGTAGACGTGTCTCTTGCACATCAGCAGGTAGCACACAACAGAAAACAGACTTTTCTTCTTTCTTGTAACTAAGTTATAAGCTACCTAGCAGGAAACAAATCACGTGGCCACTCCAATAGTTAATTCAGCACACCAATCAAAGGAAAACGTGACCAAGTGGGACTCCTATTGTGCTCTACCAAGAACAGAAATGCGATCGTATCTTTAAAGTCTTGACTTGGACAGGCTTCAGTAGTTGCAACTCCAGGCCGACGCAGATCAACTCGGAAAGAAACTCCGCCACCAGATAAAAAAAACGTGCCGACTCAAATAGGATCCAACCGAGAGGACCCGGATACCTAGCGCCACCAAGCACAGACAGATCACCCAGGCAAAACAATGTCTTCAATGGATCTTCTAGTCCGCAGCAAAACCAGCAGATCAGCAACAATAAACTTTGCAGAAGGAAACAACAGATCGATCAGCAAAAACTCGTCGTGATAAACCTAGAAATCTGATACCACATGATAGGGATCAACGTGATGATCCATAGAATTTTGCCCGATCTTTCACGGCGAATTGAACAAGATAGCAGATCTTCCAATCACGCGACGAACGCAACCTAAAGAGGAGGAACGAAATTCCAGCAAGCAACGTGTCGATGATCAACACGCCTCAAACCTAAGCCTGATAATTCTTGATGCACTCAAGAACCCTCACGCAATCTTTATTCAATACGAATAAACGGCGGCGCCGTTTGCAGAGGGATGCTTCATCCCAGAAACAACTCAATTTCTAAAACTCCAGAAAAAAAATCCCCTCTAAACCTAGCCAACGACCTCTTTATATGGGCAGCGAGAAAACTAGTCGGTTGGACAGGCCCACACCAAAACACACAAAATAAAAATCCTAAGTGGCCCACAAAATGACCTGGAATAATAATAATAATAGATAAGATTGCAACCGACCAAGTACATGGTTCGGTTACCCCTTTGGCACGCCTCTAACTTGGTGGAGTCCTGAAGTTGGGCCTCACCTCCGCCTTCATGGGAACAACACGAGGCACTGGGATGCCCTCATCAATATTGAAAGGTTTATTGCTCAATTGGTAAAGCACAAAGCTCTTAACCTTGTGGACGTGGGTTCAAACCCCATGATGGGGGTTACATCATATGATGTTATTCTCAATGAAATATATATAAAGTCCCAGCTCAATATTATCTTACTGAGCCGGCCCTTGGGGGCTACACGTTTCTGTTCAAATCTACATGATCATATTTATAAAGTCCCTGCTCATTATTGCATAATGATCTGGCCCTTGGGGGCTACACTGGTTGAAGTTTTTTGAGCATCAGGCAATTACAAGTCCCAGGTTGCTGCAAGCATGACAACCCGACACTTGGGGGCTACATAATATGGAATATTCGGTTGTGACTAGTGACTGAGATGAACAATCTGGATTTCTTCAAGGTTGCAACATTTATATTGAAACAAGTCTTAAGGTATCACTATGTTCTCCTCTTAAGACTTGGGGGCTACAGGTAATATGCATATAAAGGAGGAACATCTTCAAATTCTCAGTTTTGGGCAAATCAGGAAGATTAATTGTGTGACCCGGCGTTCGCAACAATCATAACCCGGCGTCTATAACGGTCATGACCCAGGATCATCAGTTTTTATAACCCGACAATTTTGGCAATGATAAACCGACAAGTTCTACATTTTCAAACTGGTTGATATCAGTTGAATATTTGAAGGACCAATATTTTTGTCAAATCAGAGCATTGAAGGCCGATTCAAATGGATTCTTTATTTACAAAATATCTTCTGCAAGAAAATTGATTATGAAGCTGGTCTATTGACTCGGATTTTTCAGAAGGAAGAAATGACAAGGACTTAAGGATGATCAAGTGCCGGTTTATAAGGATATTTAAACCGGAGCACAACCCGACAAATTTGTTCTTGTGTTTATGTTGCAGATCAGTTTAACATGGATGAATCCAAATTAAACTAGGGGCTAATTTCAGAGATATACCCCGCGGCATAACCCGGACGGAAGTATAACCCGGCCGGACTTGGCGACTCACTAAGTGACCCGCCCGAGCCTGGCGACTCATGGGTGACCCGGCGAGCGGGTTAGAGGAACGACAAGACCCGATGGCCCAGAATGCGGTTTATGGAAGGGCGGTTCATGTTATGGTGGGCCAGTTTATGAGGAAAAGCACAAGGAATATTCTCCTACAAAGGAAGCAAGATTAGGACTCCACTTGTAATAGAGTAATGCTAATCCAATTAGGACTAGTCATGTAAACCGCCCCTTCAACATATATAAGGAGGGGCAGGGCTCCCCAAAGAGGGACAGGAAAGAAGAAACAATCTCTAGGGCTAGACACAAAGAGCCGGTTTACCGGCGACTCCCTCATAAGCATAATGAAACCTAGCCACAAACAACATGTAGGGCTATTACCGGATGATGTTTCCCGGGGCCCGAAGCTGTCTAAATCCTTGTCTTATGTTGCGTCTCTCGATTCCGCTCAACCCCTCTCAAGCTACCACATAGACGCGTTGGCCTCACGACTAAGTCCTCACACTAGGACATCTGCCGTGACAAATCCACGACACTTTTCTTTAATTGCTTGCCACATAAGCATGTTTGCGAGTCCCAAGTGCATGATACTACTTATGTTACCCCCACTATGGTCAGCCTAACAATGAGGGGGCGAGAAACCAGTCGTGTCAGGGCGTGTGTGCGTCATTGGGCAGACTTTGGCATGGTGTCGGGCGATCTTCAGGCTGACAGGAGGCAGCCTGTGACGCACTCCAGCCCGTAGTGCACTCCAATAGGTCTCGGTGATCCCACTCCTTAGGGACGAGGGCGATATTCTCCTGCGCCACCTCAAGGGCGTGTTTGGTTGCCGTGCGCTACAGTACCTGCGTTGCATACCCTTCTCCACTCAGGCTGGCTTTGGAAAAACAGGCTCATATGCGACATCTGCGAGTTGTTTGATTGTCTGCATATGGACTTCCTGCATTAGGCGATCAACTTTGGCACATTGTTTGGTTGTCTGCATTGTCTCGGCGCATGCAACTACACGTTGTTTGGTTGCCCGCATGGGGTATGATTAAGACCTAGCACTTGCACTTAGCACACAGGATTAAGAGCTAGTAGAGGAAGGGGGAGAAGAAATGCAGTGTGCGTCGGACCATGGCGACTACGGTGGATAGTGGCCGTGGCGCCGTGTCCGACATGACGAGCATGGAGTCGTGGACGAGCGACCCCGTTGGCGGCACGGCGAGCGACAGCGTCGGCGAACTAGTTGCGGTGCTCGCGCAAAGACAGTGGATAGAGGAGGAGAATGCAGTGCTCGCGCCATGGTATCGTAAGTGCAGTGAACGAGAGAGGAGGCCGAGATGATCGACGCCGAAAACGACTCCAGTGTAGTAGGGCGAGAGAGAGGAGGCGAAGATGATCGACCCCGTCAGCGGCGCGGCGAACTGCGGTGTGCACGGAGGCAGAGTACACAAGAAAGCAGTGTGCGCGTCATTGCAGCGTCAGTGCAGTAGGAGGACGACAGAGAGTAGGCCGAGATGAGCGACGCCGGAAACGACTCTAGTGTAGTAGCACGCGGGCAAGGAGATCAAGGGGAAGGGCTTCGGCGTCGAGAGGGACGAATAGGAGGGCTCTGAGTAGAGGACAGATGAGCTCGACATGGCGAAGTCAGTGCAATACAGTGCTGTTCAAAGAGAGATGAAGCTACGATCATCGAAATCAAAAACTTACAACACGAATGTTGTGAGGAACTGCGAGATTAGGCTGCTGGTCAAAGGAAATTTTAAATGACTGATCGTGCATGACGAACTTAACAAAATTCGTCCAGAATATCTCCAAACGGGAACATGAGATTAAAAACTTACGGCCGACGAAACTACGAACCGATCGCCTGAATGGAACCGTAGCATCGAGGTGCATCTTTTTCGTGTAGAGCTTATCTCGAATCGAAGCACCGTTGTATAGATCAGAGGGAGGAGATTAGATAGGAGCTTAATGGAGGTTGAAGAAGACCTCACTTAATCACCTCGCATCCCTCCCGTCTCCACTTGAGCAAGGGCCCACTCCCATGCGCTCGGCTCGGCCTGGCTCGCGAGAAAGTGCGGATTCGTACGTTTCCAGCCAGCCAGCCTTTGAGCTGCTTTAAGAAGAGTGTAATGCAGGCCCTATAGTGAAATCAGTCAAACAAACAGGCCCCTTGCTTCTCGCGCGGGCCTGTTTGGTCTCTATACAGGCAACCAAACACGTCTCAAGTGTGTCCCGGTGATCCTCTTCTCTCCTTAGTGATGACTGATGAGGGCGTTTCCTCGTCCAGGATCCGTTCCTCCTCCGTGAGCGGCGCCCAATCCAACCATATGGAAAGCATCATAATGAAGATGAGGGGAGTGGAGCTAGAGAGGAAAGTGGAGTTGTGGGCAGCGAGGAGATGAACCGGGACGGGGAAACACCGGCCTTTTATAGCCGTGGGGCGGTGGACGGCGAAAAAATGTGGCGGAGAAATGGCATGGGCAGTTGGCCACACGGCAGCGGCCGTCAGTTTGGCATGTTTATGTGTGCAGAAGCCTTCTTTCAATGGTGTGATTGTGAAGAGCCTTGCATTGCCTTGCCATAGCTTCCTGGCGTTAAATCTAGGGACTCATTCGAATGGTGTGATTGTGAAGAGCTATTCTTCTCCCCCTCGTGCCGCTGAAAAAATAAACTAAGGCAGTACTCCCTCCATTCATAAATACTCCCTTCATTTTTAAATATAAGTTTTTTTAGAGATTCCAACAAGTAACTACTCCCTCCGTTCTAAAATAAATAACCCAACTTTATACTAACTTTATAAAGTTAGTATAAAGTTGCGTCATCTATTTTAAAATGGAGGGAGTACATACGAAGCAAAATAAGTGAATCTACATTCTAAAATATGTCTACATACATCCATATGTTGTAATCCATTTAAAATGTCTAAAAAGACTTATATTTAGAAACAGAAGGAGTATAAGATGCTCTAACTTTTATCTGAATCAGATGTATATAGACATGTATGTTTCAGTGTGTTTGTTTACTCATTTCAGTCAGTACGTAGCCCATATCGAAATATGCAAAACATCTTATATTGTGAACAGAGGGAGTGATATAGTAGTACCTCTGTACATTAATGTAAGATGTTGCTGCAAAAACATCTTGCATTAGTGTACAGAGGTAGTAAGTTGCATAAACCAACACACTATCCAGGGAATCTGAAACCTTGCAGTACTTCATTAGTGACCGAACGGCCAGCCAAACTACTTCCAAATGGGAAACATTACCTTTCTTTTTCAAGGTGATGTTCTACTAGATAAATAAATAAACTTCAGTCTAGTTCTTTACATCATCCAAGCACACAAATCTGGCTCGAATCTGAATGCAAAGGAAGCAAAAGAACAGCGGTGGCAGCGGCGGCAGTAATCTCTCGATGTGGATCCTCCAGAACTTCAGAACAGCAGTCGTCGCTACTCAGACTCAACCTGCAACAAGGACCAAGGAGCTCCCCAGCACACTTCCATCACAAGAACTGAAAGTACTCGATGCATCTCGACTGGCCGATCGGCAGCAGTGTCCTCGACAGAGCATGGCCGCTAGCAGCGCCAGACGAAGCACCTGTTCCGGCGAGACTGTCGGTCTCCATCTTGACTGGGGCATCGCCTGCCGACGGTGATGTGTCTGTCCACTGAAACTGGTGACCGTAAGTGCCTCTGTCGTTCTGTTGGTTGGTTGTGCTCGCTGGTGACTGCAGTGTGCCCGGCGACGTTAGGAATGTCGGCTGCTCGCCGGTGGCATGCGACCCGAAGCAGATGGACACTGCCCTCCTCGAGGACGACTGCTCAGTGGTGTCTGGGGCGCTGCCGATGGGCCTCGAGGTGGTGTTGCAGCTGTGATGGTTGAAGTAAGTGACCGTGAACAATGGTGGGTCGCTCATGTCCTTCTGCTGGACTTGTTTTGTCGCAGGGCACTTCAGGTCAGTCTTGTAGGTACATCTGTAGTAGAACCTGCAAATGTACGACGCAGATTTAAATTTCCACTCCCAAAGGAAACAGAAGAAATCTTTGACAAAATACAGGCAGATAATAGTTGCATTCAAGAGCAAATGCATTTCCAGGACTAGTTAGGGAAGTATAGACATACAATAGTTGCATTCGAGAGCGCATACATTTGGGGTGGCTTCTGTGGTGCAGTGTCCCATTTAATGACAGTGCAAGTAATTTTCTTTTTGAGGAAAGTACAAGTAAATTTTGACACCTTTCCTCTGCCAACTTGCCTTATTCTTCCTCACATTTGAGTACTTTAAGTAAGCAACTAAGCATACATGCACAGAGTAAGAGTACTTACAACATTCCTATAAAGAAGCACAATTGTTAAATCGTGTGTTTATTTTCACCTCTCCCCTCATCAACATTCAATCTATTAAAATTAGGCCAAAATGTTCCATAGTACCACACGCTTTGGGGACCTTTTATCTACCGCTTTCTAAAAGAAGAAACGTTAACATCTATGACCAGTCTCTTGATGGACTAACAGGATCGATGTTGGGTCGCATCACGGGCCAGCCAGTCTCCAAGGAAGTAAAAGAAGTATTAGCTGAGACCGTCGGCATGATGCTAAAGGTTCCAGACTTGAATCAGGACAAGTGGGCAAAACAAATGAGGAAACTTCTAGTCTGCTAGTGATATATATTAGATTTCAAACGACTTGCAAATGACAGGCAACAAAGGAGGTCCAGTTGCAATTTTTTTATCCGTATGGCGAGCCAACACCTTTTGGATTTTTATTTGTCTTGCTGGGTTGTCAATTACGTAAGAGATTGCCGCTGTGAAGGTCCCTACGCCGATTACATAAACAGTTTTTAGTTGACGTCTTGACGAGCATGCCTTTACTTTCCACTTGATTAAGGGCTATGCCGTCACTTGTCGCATTCTAGTTCCGCCAAGAAGTAACTAGTGGAAAACCACGCAATATGTTATGTCCACAACAGAGTTTGCTGCAAAGAATCAAATACATTGACCAGACCGCCTGCTAATACACAAACTCTGGGTGCGGTAAGCGGCGATGTGATTTGTGGTACTGATGAAGTTTTATTATTCAAAAAAAAATCAAGTTCAATTATTTTGATTTTAATATCTGGCCCATTCACAAGCTGCATACAAAGAAATGTTTCTATTTCTATGTATAATGTTATAGAAACTAAAGATTACTAGTTAATAAACATGTATTATATCTGAGAGAGAGAGAGAGACATGTTCTCCACCTATAGTAGACTAAAAAGATGATCCTGCATGCATATTGGCTAATTTTCCTGATATAGCGAGCTAGGAATTCTTCCTGTTAGAAAAGGGAGCAGAAGGTCCAGGCCCCCCCAAATGTCCCAGATCAACACACGCCCCCAGTAAATTCGCCCAATTTCAGCCCCTGCTAATTCACCAGTAGATCTACCAACACCTAGAAACCAACCGTTCTACTTGAAATTACTTGACCCCACACAGGCAACACATGCATGAACGGGAATAGGAAAAACATGGAGCTTGGGGGAATGGAGCGAATCGGCCAAGAAGCAGACCTCGGGAAGTTGGAGTTGGAGAGCTTCTTCTCGCCGTACTTCCTCCACTGGTGCCCGTCGTCGTACGGCGCGTAGGTGTCCGCCGTCCACGTCCGCTCCTCCTTCCTGGCGTCACCACGCAGAGCGACGGCAAGAGCAGAAAAGGGAAATCAAGAAACTGAAGCGCAAAGCATCGACCTTCTGCTGCGAGAAATTGGCAGGGCAAACCGCGGGAGCGTACCGGATTCTTTGCTGGGTCCTGGTTGCCCTGCCGCTGGATCCCAGGTCGCTGGGGTAGGAAGGGACGGAGTCCAGGGCCATGGCGGTCGGTCGGAGAAGGAGAAGGGAAGCGAGGAGAGAGGAGGGAGAGGCCTTGGATTTTGTGGGCCGGCGGTGGAGAAGAGGCGACGTTTCTGCTGGGGCCTTCCTCGGTCTCTCTGACTAGCTTTATTTATAGCATTAAACAACGACGGCGCGGGGAAGAGTATTCTTCAACGTTAACACGCGTCGCCCCCTCTCCCATGCTTCCCTTAACGGCGTCCAGGCATTTCCTCCGGCTTTAGTATTTTTGTTAAAGATTTTTCAATTTAAAAGTATTTAAAAATATGTTGATAATCCGGTCTCCATATTTATGGCCACTTAGTTTATAAAAACGTTCATAATCTGGTGTTTCGGGGCGGCGCAGTCCGCGCCAGTGGTAGTGATGGCAACCAAACTTTCGGTGCCGGCGCAGCCCGCGCCAATGGTTTATGACGATAACTGGTATTTCAGTGTTGCGCAGCCCGAGCCAATGGTTTGTGACGTTAACGGGGCTTTCAGTGTGGCGCAGTCCACGCCAATGGTTGCAACATCAATCGGTCTTTCGGCGCCGCGCAGCCCTCACCAATACGTCAACTGGTCTTTCAATGCGGCGTAGCCCGCGTAATGGTTGTGACATCAATCAGTCTTTTGGTGCGGCGCAGCCCACTCCAATGGCCAATGGTGTGACGTCAATTGGTCTTCCGGTGCGCGGCAGCCCGCGCCAATGGTTGCGACATCAATCGGTCTTTCGGTGTCGCGCAGCCCACGCCAATACGTCAACTGGTTTTTCGGTGCGGCGCAGCCCGCGCCAATGGTTATGACATCAATCGGTCTTTCGGCGCGGCGCAGTCCACTCCAATGGTTGTGATGTCAATTGATCTTTCCGCATTATTATTTTTTTATGTACAACTAAATATCACTTTAGTCATGTAGGATTTTTAAAGCATGACATCATAAACTTATGTTATTTTTATACTTATGCACTAAGAAGTTCTTACAAACCAAAGAGGCTTTGAGTTTTACAATAGAAGAGTAAATCTGGTTTGAATTTTGATAGTTAACTTTGGTTCGGTGTGAAAAGGAAATTAAATCTAACCCAAATTGTCCCAATGCCACAAATATGTGGTTCAATGGATATATTGACAATAATAAATGATAACCGTGTTTACTCCATGAAAAAATATAGAAAGTTGTTTCTCTGCATTGCCAATCAATCTTTTTTCTAGAAATAATTTCTCTTGCTTTGAACCTTTTCTTCTAGGAGTATTATTTTTTACTAAAGAATTTTTTATTCAGAAGTATTACAATATTTTTGAAGGATTTTGCACATTTGTTGAATATCCATATGAGAAGTTTGATTTGCTGTTTAGTAAGGATTTCTTTATCTGTATGTTTTGAAATGTTTTACCTAGAAACAATCTTGTATAACTTTATGGAAAGACCATTTCCTAAATTTATGGAAACATTTGTAACACAGTCTTTTGGCACGACGTGTCCCCCAGCCAGTGGACAGTTTGACATCGCCGCGTGCTTTGACTTGTCATGAAATTATGGCTAACGTAAAAAAATGTTGAACGACATGCTTTGTAATAGCTATGTCATAGCGCCTGTTCGGCAGCTCTCCGCGGAGCGTAGCGCGCAGAGCGGCATTTTATTAGCTCCGCAAATTAAAACGGGATTGCCACTCCGCTCCGGCGCGGAGCCGCGGAGCGGAGGGAATCCGAACGCGCCAATAGTCTAAAGCCAAGATTATTATCTTTTACATGTAAAATGAAGTATCATTCAAGTTATGTACTCCCTCTATAAACAAATATAAGAGCGTTTAAAACACTACTTTAGTGATCTAAACGCTCTTATATTTCTTTACGGAGGGAGTAGGACATTTCAAACCATACCACTGCAATCATGTGTTATTTTTATCCTTATATACATTATGGAGATCTACAAAACAAATAGGCTCCGAGAGTTCACAATTTTTTTTAAAAACAGGCTCCGAGTTCTACACCAGAAATAGTAAAGGTGGTTCGAATTTTGATGCTTATCTTTGGTCAATGCGACAATTTTTTTAATCTAACCATGGTTGTCACATTGCCACAATTATGTGGTTCAAAGGATATTGAGAATAAATGACCCGTTGGTATTGAGACAGGAACTTCAGAAGGAGCGAGGACTTTTCTGGACTGGCGATATGCCGTATCTCAGCTTCCTTCCTCTGTTCTTCCCTAATTCCTCCCCTAATCCTTGATCTCCTCTGCCCCATCTACTTTCTCTTTCCCAATCCATCAGCCATGTGGTTGGTACCTCTGGATCTGCCTTGTCCGGTGACGATCCCCTGCTCCTCTCCCGCTGCCCTGTTCTTCCTCTTCCTTGCCCGTTCCCTGCTCATCTCAACCCGATTGGATCCATCCCATCTCCTTTCTTGAGTCGATTCCTCGCTTCTCCAAGCTGGATCTGGCAGCTGCCCAGATCCAACTACTGGAGCCATCCTCATGTTTCTGCGCCGCCGTTGTTTCCATTTGGCTGATGCCCAAGCCTCAATCCAACGAGCCTCTTGCTCTGCTGCAGTAGCACCGCCACCGTCGTCTCTCCGGTCCAGGGCGCTTAGTCCCAGATTAGCTGAGCCGTTGATTAAGATCAGTACCTCAACTATTGCTGCACCATAGTTTTCAACCTGCCACGGCCGCATCATATTGCAATTTGTTTGAGAGATTGGGTGCCATGAAAGCCATTGCTTGGAATTGCCGAGGTATGGGTAGGAACCTTGGCAATGATCGTATGCTCTTTCTGGCCAACTTGATTCGTTCCACTAAAGCGCAGGTAACTTTTGTTTCGGAAATCAAATCCTCTAAAGTTCGTTCTGTTGATCTTGTTAATAGGTTTGATGTTACTAATGCTTTTGTTGTCCCCTCTAGAGGTGCTTCAGGAGGGCTCTGGCTCATGTGGAATGATGAGCTCAAAGTTTCTGTTTATAGTGCTTCCTTTCACTGTATTCTAGCTAATGTAGTTCACCTAGTCTCAGGAGTTCAATTTTGTTTGATCTGTATATATGGTGACCCCTATCATAGGCAGACTACTGCCATTTGGAGTCAAGTTTCATCTTTTGTTTATGATCATCTGGGTATGCCCATGATGTGTATGGGTGATCTTAACGACATCTTGTATGATACGGATGGGCATAATGGCAATGTTAATTACTATCGTATGACTACTTTTCGTTCGCTTGTTAAAAATTGTGGTTTCTTTGATATAGGCTTTAGTGGTCCTGCGTATACTTGGCGTAGTAAGCAGCACACTCCTTATCCCATTTACAGGCGCCTTGATCGTTGCTTGGTTAATTCTGAATGGTGTATGCATTATCCTAATACCAAGGTTCTTAATTTGCCTATTATCCTCAGTGATCATGCTCCCATTTTAGTATCTACTGATGGCAATTTTGTTAGGCCCAAGCAAACGTTTAAATTTGAAAACTGGTGGTTGATGGAGAAGGACTTCATTGATTTTGCTAAATCTGCTTGGAACAATTGTTCACTTACTTCTTTTGCAGCCAAAACCTCTTCTTTGGCAGGCTCTTTAAAGATGTGGTGCAGGAAAAAAAGCCTCTCCAGCACGATCTTTCGGAACTTGAAGCGAACATTAATCAACTTCAGCAACACCCACTGCAGCAGCAGGATCATGCTTTAGAAAGCTCTCTAACTCTCAGGTATGAACAAACGCTCTCCAAGCTTAATCAATTTTATAAGCAGCGAAGTAAGAAAGGTTGGGCTGTGGCTGGGGACCGTAATACTAAATTCTTTCATCAGTCGGTAGTTAAGCGGAGAAAGAGAAATACTATTTGCTCTGTTAAAGATGAGAATGATGTGCTTCATTTCAAACCTTCTGCTATTACGAACACATTTGTCAATTACTTTCGTTACATCTTCTCTTCTCCGAATGATAACTCTGATAGACCTTATCTTACCACTCAATGGCCTAATGATTCTTCGGATCCTACATATGCTATTCCTGATAAACATGAAGTTTTGCAGATTCTCAAAGACATGAAGTTAAATGCCTCTCCGGGACCAGACGGTTTTAATGTTGAATTCTATTTGGCTGCTTGGGATTGGATAGGAGAGGAGGTTACGCAACTTGTGGCCAACTTTTACATCACCGGTATTTTGCCTCCTCATATTAATGACACAAATATTGCTCTTATCCCCAAAAAGCTTGTCCCTCAAGTTCCTATGGACTATCGTCCTATTAGTCTTTGTAATGTTGTTTATAAAATCATTGCGAAATCGCTTGCTAATAGGATTAAGCCTCATCTTCCTGATTACATAGATCCCGCTCAGCAAGCTTTCATTGAGGGTAGAAGGATTAGTGACAATATTATTATTGCTCAAGAGATTACTCACTCCTTCTCTCTAAAATCTTGGAAACACAATGCTTTCATGCTTAAAATTGATCTTGCTAAAGCTTTTGATCGTTTAGAATGGAATTTTATTGCTTTTGCTCTTGCACGAAAAGGGTTGCATGCTCATTTCATTAATTTGGTTTATGCTTGTATATCTTCTCCCACGTTTTCTGTGTTGATCAATGGCCAGCCCTCGCACAAGTTTAAAAGTTTTCGAGGTATTCGTCAAGGTTGTCATATGTCCCCGTATTTGTTTGTAATTGCTATAAATGAATTATCTATTGCTCTTGACGAAGCGCTTGTTGCTCATCACCTTCATGGAATTTCTCTTGGTCCAAATTGCCCCTCTATCCACTCTCTCTTATTTGCTGATGACTTGTTGGTTTGTGGGCAGGCTACTCTCCAAGAGGCTCATGCTATGGCCAACTGATTCAAAGACTTTTGTTCTATCTTAGGCCAAACGCCTAACTGGGCCAAATCTGCCATTCTTTTTAGCTCTCATGTCCCTAATACTACTATGCAGGAGATTAAGCAAATATTTCCAGTTTCTAATTTGGATAGTAATTTCACCCACCTTGGTCATCCGCTTGTTCTTCCTGCTAAAAATAGAGTTGCTGCTTATAACTTTGTTATTGACAATTTTTTGAATAAGCTGCCCACTTATAAAGACAACATGCTTTCTCATGCTGCTAGGCTTGAATTAATTCGTTCGGTTTTCTCGGCTATTCCTGTCTATTATATGGCTAATATCTTGTTTACTAAGAAATTCATTGCTAAACTCACAGCTATTATTAGGAACTTCGGTGGGCGGTGTAGAAAATGATTCTAAGAAGAGTCTTTGTCTAGAGCTTGGAAGGATATTTGCAATTCTAAAGATGAAGGTGGTGCAGGCATAAAGAATCAAGGCCATTAATGAGAGCCTTCTTCCGGCTGTGTGTGGAGGTTAGCCAAAGTTCCTTCTTCTCACTTGTATCTTGTGCTTAAGTCTAAGTATTTTCATGATACTTCTATTTGGAAAGCTAACGTAACTCCTCCTAAATCTGCTTTTTGGGCTTCTATTTTGAAAATGTTACCCAATCTTAAGGCTCATTCTTTCTATCAATTAACTCAAGGTAGCATTTCAATTTGGAGCATGCCTTGGTGTGCTCATTGGGATTCTATCCATGATCATCTCATTCCACAAAGAAGTCGGCTTGATTATCCCTCTTTAGTCGATATCTCCGGCTTCCGGCAAAAAACTTGGAATCAGGACTTCGTTTTCTCGCTTTTTCGGCAGCCTATTGCTTCTCTCATTGTTAAAACTGATATTATTGATGATGATGGACCGGATTTGCTTTGTTGGGATCTTACTCCTAATGGCATTTGCTCTGCAAAGTCTGCTTACAAGCTTAGTTTGCAAGCAGATTTATACTAATCCCGTAAATGTGCTGTTGCTATTCCCTTGGATTTGAAAAATCTTCTTAAGTTGATTTGGAAACAAAAACTATGCTTCCTAGGGTGCAAACTTTTGCCCGGAGATTACTTAGAAAGGCTTTACCTCTTGGCTTGTGTGCTGGTGGTTTCTCGATTCACATTTCTCAGATATGTTGTCGATGTGGTCAGCAGGAGGATGAGTTTCATCTTTTCTTCCTTTGTCATTTTGCTCGTGCGGCCTGGTTTTCCTCTCCTTGGTTTCTCAGATCTGAAGTTTTACTTCAAGGCCATTCTACGATGCATTCGGTGCTTATTGCTCTCATTCAAATGGACCACCCAAATGGTTCTATTCCAAATATCCTCAATTTTCTGTGGTGCCTTTGGAAAGCACGTAATGATTTTCTTTTTGATAGAAAGAAAGCACTTCCTTACCAAGTTAATATTGCAGCTATTGCTTTAAATTTGGACTTTGATGGTGTTCTTTCATGCCTTTGTAATAAGCAACAGCAGGTTCAAGGTGAACATTCTATTGGCAATCAGGTTCCTTTGCAAGGTACTACTCTTAAGTCTGATTTGTTAATTGTTGGACCGAAAATATTTTACGATGCAGCTTTCAGATCAAATAAAGTCCCTGGCCTTCCACAAGGAGAGGTTGCCACAGGTGTTGGAATTTTCATCTCAATTCCATCGACCAAGGAGAAATCAATGTTCAAGTTCAAGCCTCGGCTCGTCTACTTCTACTCCTTTGCAAGTGAAGCCATTGCTCTTACTTCGCTGCTCATATTGCCTCTCAGCTTAATATTGCTCATCCAATTTTTAACTGACTGTCTTTCTCTTGCTAAGTGTGCTGCTCGAGAAACACCTTGGATTCCTCTATTCCTTGGAATATTAGAAAGGATCTGGCCATCTTATTTAAACACACTTCTGCTTTGCATCCTAAGGTGTTTCATATTTCGAGAGAAATTAATGGGATTGCTCATGATCTTGCGCAGCAGGTTTTTAGATCTACTGGGAACACTCAAGTTTGTTGTTTTGCTCAAAACCACTCTTCTATATCCTGTCATGTTGTGTCCCTCATATCAAATCTTCAAATTCCTGGTGTTAAGTTACACACTGTTCGCTGCTATTAGTTCTTTGTATTTTGGTTTCATGCATCTTTCCTATTTACGCTGCTATGTTGTGTTTGCTCTTTAAATTTTTCAGCTACAGGGGCCTTAAAGCTATCATGGGTTTGGACTACTAGAGATGCAAAGAACCTCTTTTGTGTTTTTGCAGGATATGATCAGGAACTTTGGGGAAGTTACAGGGCGATTTAGAGGGTGCACAAAAGTGAAGATAGAGGATGATGCTGCTATTTAATCTCTATCTCGATCTAATTGCTGCTTCATCTTCTCTGTATCTGTCAGATTAGTAGAGCATGTTCTTTTCTCCTTTGACTGCCTTGGCATTTTGGTCATGTTGTTCATCAATGAGGATTCTTGCTCCTTTGCTGTCTTCAAGGACTTTTCAGCTCTAGCTTCTCAGATTCTGCTGCTCTTTCTTTCCCATTTCTTGGCAGATCTTGTAACTCTTTATGTACTATGACGTTGAGCTGAATGAATTGGCACCAGTTGGTGCCTTCCTTTGTTAAAAAAAAAGATAACCGAGTGCATCTTACTCCACAGAAAAACCAGAAGGATGTTCCTCTTCATCACCAATATTTACTTTGTATCTATAACAAAAACAAGGAGCGGCAACGGCAATCAGCTAACGGCATGAGTCGTCATGACAGAGCCCGGCACATGGATCCCGAATTCTGAGAAAAACTATATGCAAATGTCAATGCAGCCCCATGTGCAGGGGGGACAGCTCATGCCCCGGGATACATATTTTTCTCTCCATCTCATGCAGTTTGGTCTTATGTTAGTTGTTAATTAAGTAGAAGAAAGGTTTAGCTTTGTGAGCACAAAATCTTGGGTTTGGTGGATCAATCCTACCGACACAGGCTAGCACTGGAATCAATCAACAAATTTTAATACCACCTTATGTACCCTAATCTCTCAGTAATAGTCTTTTTTAAGCAGTTCTGTGGAAAGGATATGATATATAAAGAGAAAGGTGAAGGGTTGGAAGAAAAAGTCTAGTTAATGACTCCTAGTTTAATTTAGTGGTACTCCTACTGGTTTACAGTGGCCACTTTCTTTTTTAAAAGGAGATATATTAATATCGTGAAGATACTAATTACATCTGATCTCTGCACCAATAAAATGTCTTAAAGACATTTAGAATGCCCACAACGTGAGAAGAAAAACCTCACCACAATGATCAACTCTTCTCAGCAGCAGCACGCAAACCATCACCAAAGACAACACCTGAAAAACATAAAAAGTCTCCAAAATCGACGTCTTCATGAAGAAAACAGTGCACAAACGCCCTCGTCGCCCGATCCAAGATCTTAGGTTTTCATTCTGGAGAAAGTCCCAGCTCTCAAAACAATACCTTCAAGAAGGCAATTATCAGGCACAACCAATGAAGATCAGACCTTAGATTTTCATCCTGAAAGTCACAACTCGACACCTGAAGAGCACTATAAAAAATGAAATCCTTCAGTGCTACCGCCCACACTTGTAACTGATGCTTCTGAAAGTTATCAAACATCTAACTCACTCTATCGCCTCCAAAGCCCCCTCCGCCTTACAGTGGCCAGTAATGACATAATTCATCACATTTCACTAATGCAAATGGACATTAGAAAAATGAACAAAAGGTAAATGTAAAAGAAAATCCATGATCGCGTGCAGCATGGAAAGCGAACTAACGTTTGAATTGTGGCAGAATTATTATCTGTTTTTTCTTCTACAGTTGTACCCGAGATCATGGCCATCAGCTTTCTAATATAACTCGTCATGGAATCAAGTGACTAATCAACTAAACCATTTCACTTTCAAGGACCAGTGGACCACAGAAATCAAGAGAAGCCATCTGGCCATCTCAGAATTGCATGAGAAATATTTTAGCTATTTGAGATTGTGGCTCTAGTTGTAGCCGCATCACCCCAATGCATTTTTATTGCTTCGTTGCGGCCGATAGAGCAGTCGTCAAGAACTTCTGCTGATACACTCAAACAGTGCCAGGATTAGTTTATTTGGATTGTTGGGACCAGATCGATTGCTTCTTGCATTTTTCTTCCTTCCAAAATTTGCCAATTTTTACGACAAACTTAGCATAATGACAAGCAACCAATAATTGATTTTTTTCCGAACAGTTTGGTTCCGTAGGAAACTAAAACTGAACCTAAAAACATTTAACTCGTGCTCTAAAAAGAGCCTTGAGGATTTTTTTTAAAACAGCACAATTATTATATTGATTTTCTTGTCCTGTATAAAAAGTGCACACAACCAAAAAAAAACCACCTTGCCACCGTGTCATTTCCATGAGTTTGGAGTACTAATAAATGTCTCCAAACAATAACCAAAAAAAGCTTGGTTACAGCTGTACCCACCAAGGAACCATAATTTTGGTTGAGTTTATTAATTTCTTCATACATATTAAGAAAATAATATCAGTGTTATAATAATTTCTTCATGTAGATAAAAAAATCATAGAAGGGTTTGTTTACGCCGTAGTTGAGCGAAAAAACTTACTTCTCGGCCGACTTCAGGAGCTATGTGGGGCGTCCCCTACACATGTATTTATGGTGTTTCTGAAGGAGATGGGCTCACTAGGGGCCTTAATGGTGGCCGCGACACCCTTACTACCATCGTTGGAGCACAACCAAGCACTATGTCTTGGAGGTTTGGATGCTATTGTCACTAACTCGCAAAGTAACCATTAGGCAGGTGGTGTCTGTGGGTGGCGACATTGTTGAGGCAGGTGCATTGGCAGCTCATTCCGAAATAGCTTTGCGACTTGGTCGCCGGCTTGGAAGCGGCTAGCTCTGAATCTGGCAAGTCGATTGCTTGCCTCCTGACGAGGAAGGCGACCAGGGGCAAATTCAAGAAGGTGGACGTGCCCTCCACGGCTGCCTAATGGATGACCCTCGGTCTCTTAGACCATCCTTGTGGTTTGGCTTGTCACTGTGGATTTGGTAATGTCCGTTGTCTTCAGTCGAGGTGTTCTCGTTGGGAGATTCCTTTACGATGTAGAGTTGTGGGGCTTTGTTATTAGTGCGCATTGAGGATATTTAATCGTGCATTCATGCTTTGTGAGTTGTCCACACATGGTCTGTTTGTATTGGTTTTTAGTTAATTAAGTGAACAAACCTTTTGCCTCCGTTTAAGAAAAAAAAAGTGAGATGGATGGTTCTCGGCATCAACCGAAAAGTAAAACTGTAAGAAAGAAAATCCATTCAGTTGAGATTTAGCAAAACCTAAAACAAATTCTCTGAACAAAATTATACTAGCCCAGATGCTATGGATTTGTGTGACTTAATTATTGAAAGATCAAATCTTCTGCCTCTGTTTAAGGAAAAAAATGTGAGATCGTTAATTCTCAGCACAGACAGCGAAGTAAAAGACTTTAAAAAAAATCCATTCAATTGAGATTTAGCAAAACCTAAAAGGAACTCTCTAAACATAATCATACTAGCCCAGATGCTCTGGATTTGTGTGACTTAATTAAACTCAATCATGGGGCTAATAATGGGAGAAAACAAAGACGAATGCTGGTGGATCCGGTATCTGCATGCATGTGTAGCTGCGTTGTTCCAAGTGTGCAAATTGATCACTCTTCATCGATCCAGGAGAAGAACGATCTGTCCATCATTAATCTTGATTATCCTGTCTATGCCGGTGGCGGTGGGATGGTTCCTGGAAGATCACTTCAGAGTCTTAGTCACCTGAGTAGTTTTGTAGTACCACTTTTGCTTTCTTAATCTGATGCAGGACTCGATACACCATAATAATTTAATATGGCACAACAAACAGAAACTGAATTATAAAATTGGAAGTAACATGGCAGAGCCAAGCAAGCAAATCCCCTACAGATGTTACTAATGTGTAAGGTCATTATTATGGCAAGAGGCTGTGTTATTCGTTCGGTTCCTGGATGCTAGAGCTCTTGGAAAAATTCCAGAAATAATGAAAAAAGGAAAATGTGTGAAAAAAAGCACATTCACACAGCAGGCATGATAAGCTATATATTTCACACAACAAAATACTAGGCGAGATTGAAATGAAGTCGCTTATAGAAAAACAACTGGTTGGATAACGATGAAGGCCTACATTGTACTTTGTATTTCTTTAAGACGCTTCCAAATTAAGGGTCTCTTTGGTTCACAGAATTCTAAAAACATGAAAATAGAGAGAGAGAAAATATGATTAGAACGTCATTCTCGTTTCAATCCTATAGGATTTTGGTTTATTTGATTGCATCGAATGGAAAACAAAGGATTCTTTTAAAAAAGGTTTGAGTGGATGGCAGAAATCCTATGGAAAAGTAGTACAAATAAATTTTTAGAAAATATTTCTATGGGAATCAATCCTATGAATCAAACAACCAACATAGAAAATAAACATAGAAAATATCCATAAGTATTATAATCCTCTAATATTTTTATGAAAATCCTTTGAATCAAAGGAGTCCTAAGAGTCCCTTCGAGGACATCCGATAAAATTGAAACGATAGGAGAGAAGGAGCCTTTAAGAGTTTGTTTTTCAGGGTGTTTTACGACAATGCATCAAGGTAGTCAATATTTCCCTCGCATGGAGAAGAAGGCAAGATCTTACCTTCTTGACCTCTGAACATTTCGACTCAATAGTTCCAATTCATTGTTTTTTCTCCCATAGGAAAGAAAATGCTTCCAGCAATTTTTTCCTTTCCTCCTCCGTCATACTTAGGTCTTCACAACCTTCCACCGGAGGCTTTTCTCTGTTTTCCTCCTCCAGCAGAATTCATAGATGGTAACTTGAGAGTAACAATTCCTGGGACTAATAAGCAGTACTTCCTCTGTCTTAAAATAAGTATCTTTAATTTAGTACTCCCTCTGTCCCAAAATTCTTGTCTTAGATTTGTCTAGATATGGATGTACCTAACATTAAAACGTAACTAGATACATCCGTATTTAGTTATCTAAGATAAGAATTTTGGGACGAAGGAAGTACATCTTTAGTATAAAATTGTACTAAGTCAAAAGACATGGTTTGAGATGATGGGAGCATAATTCGAAATATTTTCATAACACCGACTGGTACAGATGGATCTCATGGTAATGCCAGTAGCATAGCCACCCATGTGCAGGGATGAAGGTGGCTGTGAGGAGATTCATTGTTAATGGTTTAGGCTTTGAGGTCAATTTTTTTAGCTTAATTACGCAGCCAGCAGCAGCCACCTAGAAAGTCCAGAGGAAGCAGCCTAGCTAGCTAGAGAAACGGCAGTGTTGACAGACTTTTTTATTCTATAATTCTGCGGATGTTGCTGCAGTCCAGCTAGTAACTATATTTAATATCCACACTTGTGGTTGCAATGGGGTACCGATAATGACAATTAACTTTGGCTCCTCCATGGCTTCATCCAAGGTCATGTTGATCAGGGAGTTTTCTTATTCTTTTTACAAAAACGACCCTGCAGTATCTCTAATCCACATTATACGTGAGGGGCAGAATTGTCTGTTTTGTTACAACCCTGGGGAAACAGAGTATTACAGACAAATCTAAAAGGGTGGCGCTGACCACCCGCCGAGGAAGGCGGCGCCATATATCCTCTGCTCGCTTTTGGCTTGCGCCGTGTTCAACAATAGCTACGACGTGTCGCCTATGCTAAGTAGGGTTTGACACCGTAGACACCTCGACACACGACTGCCTCGTGTGAGTCAATGTTGTCGAGCTCTTACTCACCTCACGAACGTCTTGTGGTCGTCGATGCGCCAAAAACTTGGGAAGCAAGATGCTCTTAATGGAGGGTTTGTCAACTTGCTGTTGAGCAGCGAGAACAAACGCTTGACTAGGCAAGAACTTCCTACTAACACCTAGAAAAACGATGGCCTTTCTTAGGTGTAAGAGAAGCATGGGGAGCACATCACTCATGTTGGCTGAATGTCTTCGTAGGAGATGCTTGAGCACTTAGCTCTGAAGTCACTTCCACACCACATTCGTCTTCTTGAGCTAAGTTCACTTAGAACTCGCATAATCACTCGTGATGGATCTTGAGGTGATCTGAACCATGGCAAATTTTGCTTGAGGAAAAGCAACATATGGGAAATCTCAACTATGCAACCAACTAGGAGATACCAAATCTTCAAGAGTAACAAATGAAGATTACTAGGCACAAAGGTCAAATCTAAAGGAAAAAAATCCAGATGGGTCAAATCGTGCTAGACGTTGCAATAAAGGTGAAAACAGTGATTTCATTCTTGAAAAGAAGTGTGCAACACGCGCACCCCCCAACCGTTCAGTCCTTTTCCATGGGTCAGCCTTTTTCAAATTCACGAGCATTTTAAAAATTTGTGATTTTTCTGAATTCGTGAAATTTTAAAATCCACAAATAATTTTAAAATTCATGACCTTTTTGAATTCGTGATTTTTTAAAAATTTGCAAACCTTCTACCAAATTCACTAATATTTTTATTCATCAAAAAAATTAAATTAACAAAAAAAATCAAATCCATGATTTATTTGTGAATATTTTGAAATTTTCGTAAACTTTTCCAAATTTTGTTAAAACATGAATACATGAACATTTTTAAAATTGTGATTTTTTAATACAAAATCTGCAGATACACTTTTGATTTCACAAACATTTTCAAATCTAGAAAAAAATAGCTAGGCCTTTTTCCAGAGCCAATGATAGCATAGGGGCGAGCGCAAAAAATTGCTAAGCAAAGGAAGGAGCAAAGAACGAATCAAAAAAATGAAAGAGACCAGAGAGCAACCAGATAGGAAAAAAAATTATATTTTGGCTGTGAACCGCGGAAGCACCACGAGCGTTGTTGCGCTAACCGACTTAGAGCAACTCTAAGTGATACCTTAAAACGGTTTAGAGAACTAAATTTCACTTTTCTTCTCTAACCGATCCCTTATAATGATTAGAGGAGGAAATCTTTTACTCCACGGCTGTCCCGAAGAGTAAAATACTCATTCACCCACCTATGGAGCAAAACATTTTTGCCTCCCTTCTCGCCCACCGATCTGTCCCGTTCGGCTGCATCCACTCCGACGCCGCCCTCCTTGTTGGGGAGTGCAGCATGCAAATTCAAAAAAATTCCTACGCTCATGCAAGATCTATCTAGGAGATGCATAGCAACGAGAGGGGGAGAGTGTGTCCATGTACCCTCGTAGACCGAAAGCGGAAGCATTTGACAACACGGTTGATGTAGTCGAACTTCTTCTTGTTCCGATCGATCAAGCACCGAATGTACGGCACCTCCGAGTTCTGCACACGTTCAGCTCGATGATGTCCCTCGAACTCTTGATGCAGCAAAGTGTCGAGGGAGAGTTTTGTCAGCACGACGGCGTGGTGACGGTGATGGTGAAGTGATCCGCGCAGGGCTTCGCCTAAGCACTACGACAATATGACCGGAGGTGTAAACTATGGAGGGGGGCGCCGCACACGGCTTGGAATCAATGTTTTGTGTTCTAGCGGTGCCCCCCTCATATATATAGGTTGGAGGGGAGGAGAGGCAGCCAAGGGGCGCCCCAAGTAGGAGGAATCCTACTTGGGCGCCTCCCAATTCAGCCTCCCCCTTCCATATTCATCCGGAGGGGGAAGGAAGGAGGAGGGAGGAGGGAAGGAAGGGGGAGGCCGAATCCCTCCCCTTCCTTTCTCCTTTCTCCTCTTTCCTTCCCCCTTATTTTGGCCTACATGGGGCGCACCAGCCCCTTAGGGGCTGGTCTGTCCCCCTCTTGGCCCATTAAGGCCCATGTAGTTGCCGAGGGGATGCCCGGAACCCCTTCCGGTGACCCGATATGCACCGGTACCCTCGGAACATTTTCGGTGACCCAATATACGAATATTTACCTCTCGACCATTTCGAGACTTCTCGTCATGTCCGTGATCTCATCCCGGACTCCGAACAATACTTGGTCACCAAATCACATAACTCATATAATACAAAATCGTCATCGAACATTAAGCGTGCGGACCCTATGGGTTCGAGAACTATGTAGACATGACCGAGACAGCTCTCCAGTCAATAACCAATAGCGAAACCTGGATGCTCATATTGGTTCCCACATATTCTACGAAGATCTTTATCAACCATATCGTAATGACAACATACGTTATTCCCTTCATCATCGGTATGCTACTTGCCCGAGATTCGATCGCCGGTATCTTCATACCTAGTTCAATATCATTACCGGAAAGTCTCTTTACTCGTTCCGTAATATACATCATCCCGTGACTAACTCATTAGTCACATTGCTTGCAAGGCTTATCATGATGTGTATTACCGAGAGGGCCCAGAGATACCTCTCCGATACTCGGAGTGACAAATCCTAATCTCGATCTATGCCAACCCAACAAACACCTTCGGAGATACCTATAGAGCATCTTTATAATCACCCAGTTACGTTGTGACGTTTGATAGCACACAAGGTATTCCTTCGGGAGTTGCATAATCCCATAGTCAAAGGAATATGTATATGACATGAAGAAAGCAATAGCAATAAAATTGAACGATCAATATGCTAAGCTAACGGATGGGTCTTGTCCATCACATCATTCTCCTAATGACGTGATCCCGTTCATCAAATGACGACACATGTCTATGGTTAGAAAATTTAACCATCTTTGATTAACGAGCTAGTCTAGTAGAGGCTTACTAGGAACACGGTGTTTTGTCTATGTATTCACACATGTATCAAGTTTCCGGTTAATACAATTCTAGCATGAATAATAAACATTTGTCATGATATAAGTAAATATAAAATAATAACTTTATTATTGCCTCTAGGGCATATTGCACTAGAGTCAATAATCTAGTTCACATCGCCATGTGAATAACACCTATAGTTCACATCGCCATGTGATTAACGCCTATAGTTCACATCGCCATGTGACCAACACCCAAAGAGTTTACTAGAGTCAATAATCTAGTTCACATCGTCATGTCATTAACACCCAAAGAGTAATAAGGTGTGATCATTTTTTGCTTGTGAGAGAAGTTTAGTCAACGGGTCTGCCACATTCAGATCCGCGTATGTTTTGCAAATTTATATGTCTACAATGCTCTCCATGGATCTACTTTAGCTAATTGCTCCCTGATACGTCTCCAACGTATCTATAATTTTTGATTGCTCCATGCTATATTATCTACTGTTTTGGACAATATTAGGCTTTATTATCCACTTTTATATTATTTTTGGGACTAACCTATTAACCGGAGGCCGAGCCCAGAATTGCTGTTTTTTTACCTATTTCAGAGTTTTGCAGAAAAGGAATATCAAACGGAGTCCAAACGGAATGAAACCTTCGGGAACGTGATTTTCTCACCGAACGTGATCCAGGAGACTTGGACCCTAAGTCAAGGAAGCTTCGAGGAGGGCACGAGGTAGGGGGCGCGCCCTCCACCCTCGTGGGCCCCATGTTGCTCCACCGATGTACTTCTTCCTCCTATATATACCTATGTACCCCCAAACGATCAGATACGGAGCCAAAAACCAAATTCTACCGCCGCAACCTTCTGTACCCACGAGATCCCATCTAGGGGCCTGTTCCGGAGCTCCGCCGGAGAGGGCATCCACCATGGAGGGCTTCTACATCATCACCATAGCCCCTCCAATGAAGTGTGAGTAGTTTACCTCAGACCTTCGGGTCCATAGTTAGTAGCTAGATGGCTTCTTCTTTCTTTTTGGATCTCAATACAATGTTCTCCCCCTCTCTCGTGGATATCTATTCGATGTAATCTTGTTTTTGCGGTTAGTTTGTTGAGACCGATGAATTGTGGGTTTATGATCAAGATTATCTATGAACAATATTTGAATCTTCTCTGAATTCTTTTATGTATATTTGGTTATCTTTGCAAGTCTCTTCGAATTATCAGTTTTGTTTGGCCTACTAGATTGGTTTTTCTTGCAATGGGAGAAGTGCTTAGCTTTGGGTTCAATCTTGCGGTGTCCTTTCCCGGTGTGATGAGGGGCAGCAAGGCACGTATTGTATTGTTGCCATCGAGGATAACAAGATGGGGTTTTTATCATGTTGCATGAATTTATCCTCTACATCATGTCATCTTGCTTAAGGCGTTACTCTGTTTTCTTGAACTTAATACTCTAGATGCATCTTTGGATAGCGGTCGATGAGTGGAGTAATAGTAGTAGATGCAGCAGGAGTCGGTCTACTTGTCTCGGACGTGATGCCTATATACATGATCATACCTAGATATTCTCATAACTATGCTCAATTACATCAATTGCTCAATAGTAATTGCTCACCCACCGTAAAATACTTATGCTCTTGAGAGAAGCCACTAGTGAAACCTATGGCCCCCGGTTCTATCTTCATCATATTAATCTTCCAACACTTTATTATTGCCTTTGCTTTTTTACTTTGCTTTTATTTTACTTTGCATCTTTATCACAAAAATACTAAAAATATTATCCTATCATATCTATCAGATCTCACTCTCGTAAGTGACCTTGAAGGGATTGACAACCCCTTATCGCGTTGGTTGCGAGGAGTTATTTGTTTTGTGCAGGTATGAGGGACTCATGGCGTAGCCTCCTCTTTGGATTGATACCTTGGTTCTAAAAAACTGAGGGAAATACTTACGCTACTTTGCTGCATCATCCTTTCCTCTTCAAGGAAATCCAACGTAGTGCTCAAGAGGTAGCACTCCCACTTTCAATATGTATCCAAATCGAGACTCAGAGTCATCCAGATTGGTGTCAAAGCTTGCATCGACGTAACTATTTACGACAAACTCTTTATGACCTCCATAACCGAGAAATATTTCTTTAGTCCTCTAAGGATAATTTTGACCGTTGTCCAGTGATCTACTCCTGGATCACTATTGTACCCCCTTGCCAAACTCATGGCAAAGTACACAATAGGTCTGGTACACAGCATGGCATACTTTATAGAACCTATGGCTCAGGCATAGGGAATGACTTTCATTCTCTCTCTATCTTATGCCGTGGTCGGGCTTTGAGTCTTACTCAAGTTCACACCTTACAATACAGGCAAGAGCTCTTTCTTTGACTGATCCATTTTGAACTCTTTCAAATTGTCAAGGTATGAACTCATTGAAAAATCTTATCAAGCATCTTGGTCTATCTTTATAGATCTTGATGCCTAATATATAAGCAACTTCACCGACGTCTTTCATTGAAAAATTCTTTTTATGCTATCCAGAAATTATATATCATTTCCAATCAGCAATATGTCATCCACATATAATATAAAAAATGCTATAGAGCTCCCACTCACTTTCTTTTAAATACAGGCTTCACCATAAGTCTGTATAAAACCTTATGCTTTGATCACCTTATCAAAGCATATATTCCAACTCCGAGATGCTTGCACCAGTCCATAGATGGATCGCTAGAATTTGCACACTTTGTTAGCACCTTTAGGATCGACAAAACCTTTTGGTTGCATCATATACAACTCTTCTTTAAGAAATCCATTAAGGAATGCAGTTTTGATATCAATTTGCCAGATTTCATAAAATGTGGCAATTGCTAACATGATTCGGACAGAATTAAGCATCGCTACAAGTGGTAAAATCTTATCGTAGTCAACACCTTGAACTTGTCGAAATCCTTTTGCGACAAGTCGAGCTTTGTAGATAGTAACACTACCATCAGCGTCCCTCTTCCTCTTGAAGATCTATTTTTTCTCAATGGCTTTCCGATCATTGGGAAAGTCCACCAAAGTCCACACTCTGTTCTCATACATGGATCCTATCTCAGATTTCATGGCCTCTAGCCATTTGTCGGAATCTGGGCTCATCATAGCTTCTTCATAATTCATAGGTTCGTCATGGTCTAGTAACATGATTTCCAGAACATGATTACCGTACCATTCTGGTGCGGAACGTGCTCTGGTTGACCTACGAGGTTCGGTAGTAACTTGATCTGAAGTTTCATGATCATTATCATTTGGCTTCCTCTCTGGTTGGTGTAGGCATCACGGGAACGGATTTCACTGATGTGCTACTTTCCAATTCGAGAGAAGGTATAATTACCTCATCAAGTTCTACTTTCCTCCCACTCACTTCTTTCGAGAGAAACTCCTTCTCTAGAAAGGATCCATTCTTAGCAACAAAGATCTTGCATTCGGATCTGTGGTAGAAGGTGTACCCAACAGTTTCTTTTGGGCATCCTATGAAGACGCACTTCTTCGATTTGGGTTCGATCTTATCAGGCTGAAACTTTTTCACATAAGCATCACAACCCCAAACTTTAAGAAACGGCAGCTTAGGTTTCTTGCCAAACCATATAGTTCATACGGTGTCGTCTCAACGGATTTAGACGGTGGCTAATGCATAAACCCAGAACGATAGTGGTAAATCAATAAGAGACATCATAGATCGCACCATATCTAATAAAGTATGATTAAGACATTCGGACACACCATTACGATGTGGTGTTCCAGGTGGCGTGAGTTGTGAAACTATTCCACATTGTTTTAAATGAAGGCCAAACTCGTAACTCAAATTTCTCCTCCGCGATCAGATCGTAGAGACTTTGTTTTCTTGTTATGATAATTCTCCACTTCAATCCGAAATTCTTTGAACTTTTCAAATATTTCAGACTTGTGTTTTATTAAGTAGATGTACCCATATCTGCTCGAATCATCTGTGAAGGTCAGAAAATAACGATACTCGCCGTGAGCCTCAACACTCATCAGACCGCATACATCGGTATGTATTATTTCCAATAAGTCAGTGGCTCGCTCCTATTGTTTCAGAGAACTGAGTTTTAGTCATCTTGCCCATGAGGCATGGTTCACAAGTATCAAATGATTCATAATCAAGTGATTCCAAAAGCCCATCTGCATGGAGTTTCTTCATGCGTTTTACACCAATATGACCTAAACGTCAGTGCCACAAGTATGTTGCACTATCATTATTAACTTTGCATCTTTTGGCATCAATACTATGAATATGTGTATCACTACGATCGAGATTCAATAAACCATTCACATTGGGTGTAAGACCATAGAAGGTTTTATTCATATAAACAGAACAACAATTACTCTCTGACTTAAATGAATAATCATATTGCAATAAATATGATCTAATCATATTCATGCTCAACGCATAAACACCAAATAACATTTATTTAGGTCCAACACTAATCCTGAAGGTATAGGGAGTGTGTGATGGTGATCTTATCAACATTGGAATCACTTCCAACACACATCGTCACCTCGTCCTTAACTAGTCTCTGTTCATTTTGCAACTCCTGTTTTGAGTTACTAATCTTAGCAACTAAACCGGTATCAAATACCCTGGGGTTACTATGAACACCAGTAAAGTACACATCAATAACATGTATATCAAATATACCTTTGTTCACTTTGGCATCCTTCTTATCCGCCAAGTATTTGGGGTAGTTCCGCTTCGAGTGACCATTCCCTTTGCAGTAGAAGCACTCAGTTTCAGGCTTAGGTCTACCTTTGGGCTTCTTCACGGGAGTGGTGCTACCTCTTGAGCATGCGTTGGTTTTCCCTTGAAGAGGAAAGGGTGATGCAGCAAAGTCGCGTAAGTATTTTCCTCAGTTTTGAGAACCAAGGTATCAATCCAGTAGGAGACAACGCACAAGTCACCTAGTACCTGCACAAACAATCAAGAACCTTGCAACCAATGCGGTAAATGGGTTGTCAATCCCTTCACGGTCACTCGCAAAAGTGAGATCTAATAAAGATAGTAAAGTAAATATTTTTGGTATTTTTGTTGTATAGATTGGAAAGTAAAGATTGCAAAATAGTAAACGAGATGCGATGTAAATAAAATAGATGCAATATAATAAGAAAGAGACCCGGGGGCCATAGGTTTCACTAGTGGCTTCTCTCAAGATAGCATGTATTACGGTGGATGAACAAATCACTACCGAGCAATTGATAGAAAAGCACATAATTATGAAGATATCTAAGGCAATGATCATGAACATAGGCATCACGTCCGTGTCAAGTAGATCGAAACGATTCTGCATCTACTACTATTACTCCACACATCGACCGCTATCCTGGATGCATCTAGAGTATTAAGTTCATAAGAAAAGAGTAACGCATTAAGCAAGACGACATGATGTAGAGGGATAAACTCAAGCAGTATGATATAAACCCCATATTTTTATCCTCGATGGCAACAATACAATACGTGCCTTGCTGCCCCTACTGTCACTATGAAAGGACACCGCAAGATTGAACCCAAAGCTAAGCATTTCTCCCACTGCAAGAAAGATCAATCTAGTAGGCCAAACTAAACCGATAATTCGAAGAGACTTGCAAAGATATCAAATCATGCATATAAGAATTCGGAGAAGAACCAAACAATATTCATAGATAATCTTGTTCATAAATCCAAAATTCATCGGATCCCGGCAAACACAGCCAAAAGAGTATTACATCGAATAGATCTCCAAGAACATCGGGGAGAACTTTGTATTGAGAATCAAAGAGAGAGAAGAAGCCATCTAGCTAATAACTATGGACCCAAAGGTCTGTGGTAAACTATTCACGCTTCATCGGAGAGGAATGGTGTTGATGTAGAAGCCCTCCGTGATCGATTCCCCCTCCGGCAGATCGCCAAAAAAGGCCCCAAGATGGGATCTCACGGGTACAGAAGGTTGCGGCGGTGGAAAAGTGGTTTCGTGGCTCTCTCTGATCGATCTAGGGTATAAGAGTATATATAGGCGAATGAAGTACGTCGGTGGAGCTACGAGGGGCCCACAAGGGTGGGGGCGCGCCTACCCTTCCTGGGCGCGTCCTCCTGCCTCGTGGCGTTCGAGACTTCAACTCCAAGTCTTCTGGATCGCTTTCGGTCCAAGAAAGATCATCGCGAAGGTTTCATTCCGTTTGGACTCCGTTTGGTATTCCTTTTCTACGAAACTCTAAATAGGCAAAAAAACAGAAACTGACACTAGGCCTCCGGTTAATAGGTTAGCCCCAAAAATAATATAAAAGAGCATATTAAAGCCCATTAAACATGCAAAACAGATAATATAATAACATGGAACAATAAAAAATTATAAATACGTTGGAGACGTATCAAGAATCCCCAAGATTAATTACTGCCCGTCCTCGAGTAGATAAATGATAAAAACAGAATTTTTGATGTGGAATGCTACCTAACATAATTATCAATGTAATTTTGTTTATTCTGGCATGAATGCTCAGATCCGAAAGATTCAATACAAAATTTTAATATTGACATAAAAATAATAATACTTCAAGCATACTAACAAAGTAATCATGTCTTCTCAAAATAACATGGCCAAAGAAAGTTCATCCCTACAAATATAGTTTGGCTATGCTCCATCTTCGTCACACAAAATGTTCAAATCATGCACAACCCCGATGACAAGCCAAGCAATTGTTTCATACTTTAGTATTCTCAAACTTTTTCAACTTTCACGCAATAAATGAGCGTGAGCCATGGACATAGCACTATAGGTGGAATAGAATGGTGGTTGTGGAGAAGACAAAAAGGAGGAAGATGGTCTCACATCAACTAGGCGTATTAATGGGCTATGGAGATGCCCATCAATAGATATCAATGTGAGTGAGTAGGGATTACCATGCAACGGATGCGCTTGAGCTATAAATGTATGAAAGCTTAACAAAAAAAACTAAGTGGGTGTGAATCCAACTTGCTTTCTCACGAAGACCCAAGGAATTTTGAGGAAGCCCATCGTTGGAATATACAAGCCAAGTTCTATAACGAAAATTCCCACTAGTATATGAAAGTGACAAAATAAGACACTCTCTATCATGAAGATCATGGTGCTACTTTGAAGCACAAGTGTGGAAAAAGGATAGTAGCATTGTCCCTTCTCTCTTTTTCTCTCTTTTTTTTGGCTTCTTTGGCCTCTCTTTTTTCTCATTGGCTTCTTTGGCCTCTCTTTTTTTCCTCACACGGGACAATGCTCTAATAATGATGATCATCATACTTCTATTTATTTACAACTCAAGGATTACAACTCGATACTTAGAACAAAATATGACTCTATATGAGTGCCTCCGTGATGTCGGGATGTGCAATGAATCAAGAGTGACATGTATGAAAAATTATGAATGGTGGCTTTGCCGCAAATACGATGTCAACTACATGATCATGCAAGGCAATATGACAATGATGAAGCGTGTCATAATAAACGGAATGGTGGAAAGTTGCATGGCAATATATCTCGGAATGGCTACGGAAATGCCATAATAGGTAGGTATGGTGGCTGTTTTGAGGAAGGTAAATGGTGGGTTTATGGTACCCGCGGAAGTTGCGCGGTACTAAAGAGGCTAGCAACTGTGGAAGGGTGAGAGTGCGTATAATCCATGGACTCAACATTAGTCATAAAGAACTCACATACTTATTGCAAAAATCTACAAGTCATCAAAACCAAGCACTACGCGCATGCTCCTAGGGGATAGATTGGTAGGAAAAGACCATCGTCATTCCCCGACCTCCAGTCATAAGGAAGACAATCAAAGAAACACCTCATGCTTCAAATTTGTTACACAATGGTTACCATACGTGCATGCTACGGGACTTGCAAACCTCAACACAAGTATTTCTCAAATTCACAATTAATCTACTAGCATGACTCTAATATCACCATCCGCATGTCTCAAAACAATCATCAAGCATCAAACTTCTCATAGTATTCAACGTACTTTATATGAAAGTTTTTATTATACCCATCTTGGATGCCCATCATATTAGGACTAGTTTTATAGCCAAAGCAAATTACCATGCTGTTCTAAAAGACTCTCGAAATAATATAAGTGAAGCATGAGAGATCAATAATTTCTATAAAATAAAACCACCACGTGCTCTAAAAAGATATAAGTGAAGTACTAGAGCAAAATTATCTAGCTCATAAGATATAAGTGAAGCACATAGAGTATTCTAATAAATTCCGATTCATGCGTGTCTCTCCCAAAAGGGGTGTACAGCAAGGATGATTGTGGTAAACTCAAAATCAAAGACTCAAATCATACAAGAATCTCCAAGCAAAACACATATCATGTGGTGAATAAAAATATAGCCTCAAGTAAAGTTACCGATAGGTGAAGACGAAAGAGGGGATGCCTTCCGGGGCATCCCCAAGCTTAGGCTTTTGGTTGTCCTTGAATTTTACCTTGGGGTTCCTTGGGCATCCCCAAGCTTAGACTCTTGCCACTCCTTATTCCAAAATCCATCAAATCTTTACCCAAAAACTTGAAAACTTCACAACACAAAACTTCAACAGAAAATCTTATGAGCTCCGTTAGTATAAGAAAATAAACCACCACTTTAAGGTACTGTAATGAACTCATTATTTATTTATATTGGTGTTAAACCTACTTTATTACAACTTTTCTATGGTTCATACCCCCGATACTACTCATAGATTCATCAAAATAAGCAAACAACACACGAAAAACAGAATCTGTCAAAACAGAACAGTCTGTAGCAATCTGATTTGTTCGAATACTTCTGGAACTCCAAAAATTCTTAAAAACTAGGAAAACCTGGATAATTTGTATACTGATCTACTGCAAAAAGAATTAGCAATTTATAACGTTCTGGTGAATTTTAACAATTATTTTCGTGAGCACAAAGTTTCTGTCTTTTTCAGCAAGATCAAACAACTATCACCCAAGAAGATCCTATTGGTTCTACTTGGCACAAACACTAATTAAAACATAAAACACAATCTAAACAGAAGCTAGATGAATTATTTATTACTAAAAAGGAACAAAAAGCAAAGAACAAAAATAAAATTGGGTTACCTCCCAACAAGCGCTATCGTTTAACGCCCTTAGCTAGGCATTGATAATTTCGATGATGCTCACATGAAAGACAAGAATTGAAGCACAAAGAGAGCATCATATAGCATATTAAAAACACATCTAAGTATAACATACTTCCTATGCATAGGCATCTTATAGGCAAATAAATTATCAAGACAAGCAAAAACTATCATATGCAAGAAAGAAGTGAGAAACAATAACAATCTCAACATAACGAGAGGTAATTTAGTAACATGAAAATTTCTACAATCATATTTTCCTCTCTCATAATAATTACATGTGGGATCATATTCAAATTCAACAATATAGCTCTCACATAAAATTTTCTCTACATGACCCACATGCATGCAAAGTTGACACTCTTCCAAAATTGTGGGAATATCATTAACTAAAGTCATGACCTCTCCAGACCCACTTTTATCAAAAACTTCCTAAGATTGAACATTATCCAAATATGTGGGATATAAATTTGACACTCTTCCAAACCCACTTTCAGTATTATTGCAAACATTATTATCAATCTCATATTCATCATGGGGCTTAAATAAATTTTCAAGATTGTAAGAAGAATCACCCCAATCATGATCATTGCAACAAGTAGTGGACATAGCAAAACTAGCACCCCAAAGCTTAGGGTTTTGCATATCATTAACACAACTGACATTAACAGAATTTATAATAATATCATTGCTATCATGCTTTTCATTCAAGGAGCTATCATGAATCACTTCATAAGTTTATTCTTTCAACACTTCATCACAATTTTCAGATTCATGAATTTCAAGCAAAACCTCATAAAGATAATCTAGTGCACGAAACTCACTAGCAATTGGTTCATCATAATTAGATATTTTAAGAAGATTAGCAAAAGGATGAGGATACATAACAATAGATAGCAAGCGAAGATGCAAGCAAATAGAAGGCACATGGTAACACGAGCAAACAGAAGGACGAACAGAAGAGGGGCAAAGAAAAAGGTAAATCTTTTCGAAAATCATTTTAGAAGTGGGGAGAGGAAAACGAGAGGCGAATGGCAAATAATGTAATGCGAGGGAGAAGAGTTTATGATGGGTACTTGGTATGTCTTGACTTGGCGTAGATCTCCCGAACGCGGCGCTAAATCCTTCTTGCTACCTATTGAGCATGCATTGATTTTCCCTTGAAGAGGAAAGGGTTATGCAGCAAAGTAGCGTAAGTATTTCCCTCTGTTTTGAGAACCAAGGTATCAATCCAGTAGGAGACAACGCACAAGTCACCTAGTACCTGCACAAACAATCAAGAACCTTGCAGCCAACGCAATAAAGGGGTTGTCAATCGCTTCGCGGTCACTCACAAAAGTGAGATCTAATAAAGATAGTAAAGTAAATATTTTTGGTATTTTTGTTGTATAGTTTGGAAAGTAAAGATTGCAAAATAGTAAACGAGATGCGATGTAAATAAAAGAGATGCAATGTAATAAGAAAGAGACCCGGGGGCCATAGGTTTCACTAGTGGCTTCTCTCAAGATACCATGTATTATGGTGGATGAACAAATTACTGCCGAGCAATTGATAGAAAAGCGCATAATTATGAAGATATCTAAGGCAATGATCATGAACATAGGCACCACGTCCGTGTCAAGTAGATCGAAAAGATTATGCATCTACTACTATTACTCCACACATCGACCGCTATCCACCATGCATCTAGAGTATTAAGTTCATAAGAACAGAGTAACGCATTAAGCAAGATGACATGATGTAGAGGTATAAACTATAAACCCCATCTTTTTATCCTCGATGGAAACAATACAATACGTGCCTTGCTGCCCCTACTGTCACCGGGAAAGGACACCGCAAGATTGAACCCAAAGCTAAGCACCTCTCCCATTGCAAGAAAGATCAATCTAGTAGGCCAAACTAAACCGATAATTCAAAGCGACTTGCAAAGATATCAAATCATGCATATAAGAATTCAGAGAAGAACCAAATTATATTCATAGATAATCGTGTTCATAAATCCACAATTCACTGGATCTCGGTAACCACATCGCAAAAGAGTATTACATCGAATATATCTCCAAGAACATCGAGGAGAACTTTGTATTGAGAATCAAAGAGAGAGAAGAAGCCATCTAGCTAATAACTATGGACCCGAAGGTCTGAATTTGGCAAGGGAGTACAATGGTGGTCTAGGAGTAGATCACTGGATATTTGTCAAGAACATCCTTAGTGAGGACTAAGGAAATATTTCTTGATTATGGAGGTGATAAAAGAGCCCGTCGTAAAGAGTTACATCGATGCAAGCTTTTTACACTGATCCAGATGACTCTAAGTCTCAATCTGGATACATGTTGAAAGTGGGAGCAATTAGCTAGAGTAGCTCCGTGCAGAGCATTGTAGACATAGAATATTTGCAAAATACATACGACTCTGAATGTGCAGACCCGTTGACTAAGCTTCTCTCACGAGCAAAACATGATCATACCTTAGTACTCTTTGGGTGTTAATCACATAGCGATGTGAACTAGATTATTGACTCTAGTAAACCCTTTGGGTGTTGGTCACATGATGATGTGAACTATGGGTGTTAATCACATACAGATATGAATATTGGTGTTGAATCACATGATGATGTGAACTAGATTATTGACTCTAGTGCAAGTGGGAGACTGAAGGAAATATGCCCTAGAGGCAATAATAAAGTTATTATTTATTTCCTTATATCATGATAAATGTTTATTATTCATGCTAGAATTGTATTAACCGGAAACATAATACATGTGTGAATACATAGACAAACATAGTGTCACTAGTATGCCTCTACTTGACTAGCTCATTTATCAAAGATGGTTATGTTTCCTAGCCATGGACAAAAGAGTTGTCATTTGATTAACGGGATCACATCATTAGGAGAATGATATGATTGACTTGACCCATTCCGTTAGCTTAGCACTTGATCGTTTAGTACGTTGCTATTGCTTTCTTCATGACTTATACATGTTCCTATGACTATGAGATTATGCAACTCCCGTTTATCGGAGGAACACTTTGTGTGCTACCAAACGTCACAACATAACAGGACGATTATAAAGGTGCTCTACAGGTGTCTCCAAAGGTACATGTTGAGTTGGCGATTTCGAGATTAGGATTTGTCACTCCGATTGTCGGAGAGGTATCTCTGGGCCCACTCGGCAATGCACATCACTATAAGCTTTGCAAGCATTGCAACTAATTAGTTAGTTGCGGGATGATGTATTACGGAACGAGTAAAGAGACTTTCCGGTAACGAGATTGAACTAGGTATTGGATACCGACGATCAAATCTCGGGCAAGTAACATACCGATGACAAAGGGAACAACGTATGTTGTTATGCGGTTTGACCGATAAAGATCTTCGTAGAATATGTGGGAGCCAATATGAGCATCCAGGTTACGCTTATTGGTTATTGACCGGAAACGTGTCTCGGTCATGTCTACATTGTTCTCGAACCCGTAGGGTCCGCACGCTTAAGGTTTCGGCGATGCTTTATTATGAGTTTATGAGTTTTGATGTACCTAAGGAGTTCGGAGTCCCGGATGAGATCGGGGACATGACGAGGAGTCTCGAAATGGTCGAGACGTAAAGATCGATATATTGGACGACTATATTCGGACTTCGGAAAGGTTCCGAGTGATTTGGGTATTTTTTGGAGTACCGGAGAGTTACGGGAATTCGCCGGGAGAAGTATTGGGCCTTATTGGGCCATACGGGAAAGAGAGAGGGCGGCATAGGGCAGGCCGCTTCTCAAGGCCTAGTCCGAATTGACTAGGGGAGGCTGCGCCCCCTCCTTCCTTCCCTTCTCTCTTCCCTTTCCTTCTCTCCTACTCCTACTACATGGAAGGGCTCCTAGTTCTACTAGGAAAAGGGGAATCCTACTCTCGGTGGGAGTAGGACTCCCCTAGGGCGCGCCATAGAGAGGGCCAGCCCTCCCCTCCTCCACTCCTTTATATACGGGGGCAGGGGCACCCCATAGACACACAAGTTGATCTTCGTGATCGTTCCTTAGCCGTGAGCGGTGCCCCCCTCCACCATATTTCACCTCGGTCATATCGTCACGGAGTTTAGGCAAAGCCCTGCGTCGGTAGAACATCATCATCGTCACCACGCCGTCGTGCTGACGGAACTCATCCCCGACACCCTGCTGGACCGGAGTCCGGGGATCGTCATCGAGCTGAATGTGTGCAGAACACGGAGGTGCCGTATGTTTGGTGCTTGGATCGGTCGGATCGTGAAGACGTACGACTACATCAACCGCGTTGTCGTAACGCTTCCGCTTTCGGTCTACGAGGGTACGTGGACAACACTCTCCCCTCTCGTTGCTATGCATCACCATGATCTTGCGTGTGCGTAGGAAAATTTTGAAATTACTACGTTCCCCAATAGTGGCATCCGAGCCAGGTTTTATGTGTAGATGTTATATGCACGAGTAGAACACAAGTGAGTTGTGGGCGATACAAGTCATACTGCTTACCAGCATGTCATACTTTGGTTCGGGCGGTATTGTTTGATGAAGCGGCCGGACCGACATTACGCCAGACGCTTACGCGAGACTGGTTCTACCGACGTGCTTTGCACACAGGTGGCTGGCGGGTGTCTGTTTCTCCAACTTTAGTTGAACCGAGTATGGCTACGCCCGGTCCTTGCGAAGGTTAAAACAACACTAACTTGACAAACTATCATTGTGGATTTGATGCGTAGGTGAGATTGGTTCTTGCTTAAGCCCGTAGCAGCCACGTAAAATTTGCAACAACAAAGTAGAGGACGTCTAACTTGTTTTTGCAGGGCATGTTGTGATGTGATATGGTCAAGACGTGATGCTATATTTTATTGTATGAGATGATCATGTTTTGTAACCGAAGTTATCAGCAACTGGCAGGAGCCATATGGTTGTCGCTTTATTGTATGAAATGCAAACGCCCTGTAATTGCTTTACTTTATCACTAAGCGGTAGCGATAGTCGTAGAAGCAATAGATGGCGTAACGACAACGATGCTACGATGGAGATCAAGGTGTCGCACCGGTGACAATGGTGATCACAACAGTGCTTCGGAGATGGAGATCACAAGCACAAGATGATGATGGCCATATCATATCACTTATATTGATTGCATGTGATGTTTATCCTTTATGCATCTTATCTTGCTTTGATTGACGGTAGCATTTTAAGATGATCTCTCACTAAAAATTATCAAGAAGTGTTCTCCTGAGTATGCACCGCTATGCGAAAGTTCTTCGTCTTTGAGACACCACGTGATGATCGGGTGTGATAGGTTCTACGTTCAAATACAACGGGTGCAAAACAGTTGCACACGCAGAATACTCGAGTTAAACTTGACGAGCCTAGCATATAACAGATATGGCCTCGGAACACGGAGACCGAAAGGTCGAACGTGAATCATATAGTAGATATGATCAACATAGTGATGTTCACCATTGAAACTACTCATCTCACGTGATGATCGGACATGGTTTAGTTGATCTGGATCACGTGATCACTTAGATGACTAGAGAGATGTCTGTCTAAGTGGGAGTTCTTAATATGATTAATTGAACTTAAATTTATCATGAACTTAGTACCTGATAGTATTTTGCATGTCTATGTTTGTTGTAGATAGATGGCTCGTGTTGTTGTTCCGTTGAATTTTAATGCGCTCCTTGAGAAAGCAAAGTTGAAAGATGATGGTAGCAATTACACGGATCGGGTCCAGAATCTGAGGATTATCCTCATTGCTACACAGAAGAATTACGTCCTGGAAGCACCGCTGGGAGCCTGCTGCAGATGCAACTGACGACGTTAAGAACGTCTAGCAGAGCAAAGCTGATGACTACTCGATAGTTCAGTGTGCCATGCTTTACGGCTTAGAACCGGGTCTTCAACGACGTTTTGAACGTCATGGAGCATATGAGATGTTTCAGGAGTTGAAGTTAATATTTCAAGCAAATGCCCGGATTGAGAGATATGTAGTCTCCAATAAGTTCTATAGCTGCAAGATGGAGGAGAATAGTTACGTCGGTGAACACATACTCAAAATGTGCGGGGTATAATAATCACTTGATTCAACTGGAGTTAATCTTCACGATGATAGTGTCATTGATGTAATTCTTCAATCATCGCCACCAAGCTACAAGAGCTTCGTGATGAACTATAATATGCAAGGGATGGACAAGACTATTCCCGAGCTCTTCGCAATGCTAAAAGCCACGGAGGTAGAAATCAAGAAGGAGCATCAAGTGTTGATGGTCAACAAGACCACCAGTTTCAAGAAAAAGGGCAAAGGGAAGAAGAAGGAACTTCAAAAGAATGACAAACAAGTTGCTGCTCAAGAGAAGAAACCCAAGTCTGGACCTAAGCACGAGACTGAGTGCTTCTACCGCAAGCGCATCGACAATCGGAAGCGGAACTGCCCCAAGTATTTGGCGGATAAGAAGGATGGCAAAGTGAACAAAGGTATATGTGATATACATGTTATTGATGTGTACCTTACTAATACTCGCAGAGTACTGGTATTTGATAATCGGTTCTGTTGCTAATATTTGCAACTCAAACAGGAACTATGGATTGCGAAGATTGGCTAAGGACGAGGTGACGATGCGCGTGGGAAATGGTTCCAAAGTCGATGTGATCGCGGTCGGCACACTACCTCTACATCTACCATCGGGATTAGTTTTAGACCTAAATAATTGTTATTTGGTGCCAGCGTTAAGCATGAACATTATATCTGGATCTTGTTTGATGCGAGACGGTTATTCATTTAAATCGGAGAATAATGGTTGTTCTATTTATATGAGTAATATCTTTTATGGTCATGCACCCTTGAAGAGTGGTCTATTTTTATTGAATCTCGATAGTAGTAATACACATATTCATAGTGTTGAAACCAAAAGATGCAGAGTTGATAACGATAGTGCAACTTATTTGTGGCACTGCCGTTTAGGTCATATCGGTATAAAGCGCATGAAGAAACTCCATCTTGATGGACTTTTGGAATCACTTGATTATGAATCACTTGGTACTTAAGTAACCGTGCCTCATGGGCAAGATGACTAAAACGCCGTTCTTCGGAACTATGGAGCGAGCAACTGATTTGTTGGAAATAATACATACTGATGTTTGTGGTCCAATTAATATTGAGGCTCGCGGCGGGTATCGTTATTTTCTCACCTTCACTGATGATTTGAGCAGATATGGGTATATCTACTTAATGAAACACAAGTCTGAAACATTTGAAAAGTTCAAAGAATTTCAGAGTGAAGTAGAAAATCATCGTAACAAGAAAATAAAATTTCTACGATCTGATCGTGGAGGAGAATATTTGAGTTACGAGTTTGGTTTACATTTGAAACAATGCGGAACAGTTTCGCAACTCACGCCACCGGAACACCACAACGAAATGGTGTGTCCGAACGTCAGAATCGCATTTTACTAGATATGGTGCGATCTAGGATGTCTCTTATCGGTTTACCACTATCGCTTTTGGGGTTATGCATTAGAGACAGCTGCATTCACGCTTAATAGGACACCATCTAAATCCGCTGAGATGACACCGTATGAACTATGGTTTAGCAAAGAAACCTAAGTTGTCGCTTTCTTAAAGTTTGGAGTTGTGATGCTTATATGAAAAGGTTTTCAACCCGATAAGCTCGAACCCAAATCGAGAAATGCGTCTTCATAGAATACCCAAAGGTAACTGTTGGGTACACCTTCTATCACAGATCCGAAGGCAAAACATTCGTTGCTAAGAATGGATCCTTTCTAGAGAAGGAGTTTCTCTCGAAAGAAGTGAGTGGGAGGAAAGTAGAACTTGATGAGGTAATTGTACCTTCTCCCAAATTGGAAAGTAGTTCATCACAGAAATCAGTTCCTATGATTCCTGCACCAATTAGTGAGGAAGCTAATGATGATGATCATGAAACTTCAGATCAAGTTACTACAAAACCTCGTAGATCTTCCAAAGTACAGTCCGCACCAGAGTGGTACGGTAATCCTGTTCTGGAAGTCATGTTACTAGACCATGATGAACCTACGAACTATGAGGAAGCGATGATGAGCCCAGATTCCGTGAAATGGCTTGAGGCCATGAAATCTGAGATGGGATCCATGTATGAGAACAAAGTGTGGACTTTGGTGGAGTTGCCCGATGATCGGCAAGCCATATTGTATAAATGTATCTTCAAGAGGAAGACAGATGCTGATAGTAGTGTTACTATCTACAAAGCTCGACTTGTCACAAAAAGGTTTTCGACAAGTTCAAGGTGTTGACTACAATGAGATTTTCTCAACTGTAGCGATGCTTAAGTCTGTCCGAATCATGTTAGCAAGTGCCACATTTTATGAAATCTGGCAAATGGATGTCAAAACTGCATTCCTTAATGGTTTTCTTAAAGAAGAGTTGTGTATGATGCAACCAGAAGGTTTTGTCAATCCTAAAGGTGCTAACAAAATGTGCAAGCTCCAGCGATCCATCTATGGACTGGTGCAAGCATCTCAGAGTTGGAATACACGCTTTGATAAGTTGATCAAATCATATAGTTTTATACAGACTTGCGATGAAGCATGTATTTACAATAAAGTGAGTGGGAGCACTACCGCCTTTCTGATAAATATATGTGAGTAACATATTGTTGATCAGAAATGATGTAGAATTTTTCTGGAAAGCATAAAGGAGTATTTGAAAGGAGTTATTTAAAAGAAAGACCTCGGTAAAGCTACTTACATATTGAGCATCAAGATCTATTGAGATAGATCAAGCCGCTTGATAAGTTTTTTCAATAAGTACATACCTTGTCAAGATTTTGAAGTAGTTCAAAATGGAACAGTCAAAGAAAAGTTCTTGCCTGTGTTGCAAAGGTGTGAAATTGAGTAAGACTCAAATCCCGACCACGGCAGAAAATAGAAAAGAGAATGAAAGTCATTCCGTATGCCTCAATCATAGGTTCTATAAAGTATGCTGTGCTATGTACCAGACCTATTGTATACCTTGCTCTCTGAATTTGGCAAGGGAGTACAATGGTGGTCTAGGAGTAGATCACTGGATATTGGTCAAGAACATCCTTAGTGAGGACTAAGGAAATATTTCTCGATTATGGAGGTGATAAAAGAGCCCGTCATAAAGAGTTACATCGATGCAAGCTTTTTACACTGATCCAGATGACTCTAAGTCTCAATCTGGATACATATTGAAAGTGGGAGCAATTAGCTAGAGTAGCTCCGTGCAGAGCATTGTAGACATAGAATATTTGCAAAATACATACGGCTCTGAATGTGACATACCCGTTGACTAAGCTTCTCTCACGAGCAAAACATGATCATACCTTAGTACTCTTTGGGTGTTAATCACATAGCGATTTGAACTAGATTATTGACTCTAGTAAACCCTTTGGGTGCTGGTCACATGATGATGTGAACTATGGGTGTTAATCACATACAGATATGAATATTGGTGTTGAATCACATGATGATGTGAACTAGATTATTGACTCTAGTGCAAGTGGGAGACTGAAGGAAATATGCCCTAGAGGCAATAATAAAGTTATTATTTATTTCCTTATATCATGATAAATGTTTATTATTCATGCTAGAATTGTATTAACCGGAAACATAATACATGTGTGAATACATAGACAAACATAGTGTCACTAGTATGCCTCTACTTGACTAGCTCGTTTATTAAAGATGGTTATGTTTCCTAGCCATGGACAAAAGAGTTGTCATTTGATTAATGGGATCACATCATTAGGAGAATGATATGATTGACTTGACCCATTCCGTTAGCTTAGCACTTGATCGTTTAGAATGCTGCTATTGCTTTCTTCATGACTTATACATGTTCCTATGACTATGAGATTATGCAACTCCCGTTTACCGGATGAACACTTTGTGTGCTACCAAATGTCACAACGTAACTGGGTGATTATAAAGGAGCTCTACAGGTGTCTCCGAAGGTACATGTTGGGTTGGCGTATTTCGAGATTAGGATTTGTCACTCCGATTGTCGGAGAGGTATCTCTGGGCCCACTCGGTAATGCACATCACTATAAGCCTTGCAATCATTGCAACTAATTAGTTAGTTGCGGGATGATGTATTACGGAACGAGTAAAGAGACTTTCCGGTAACGAGATTGAACTAGGTATTGGATACCGACGATCAAATCTCGGGCAAGTAACATACCGATGACAAAGGGAACAACGTATGTTGTTATGCGGTTTGACCGATAAAGATCTTCGTAGAATATGTGGGAGCCAATATGAGCATCCAGGTTCCGCTATTGGTTATTGACCGGAGACGTGTCTCGGTCATGTCTACATTGTTCTTGAACCCGTAGGGTCCGCACGCTTAAGGTTTCGATGACAGTTTTATTATGAGTTTATGAGTTTTGATGTACCGAAGGAGTTCGGAGTCCCGGATGAGATCGGGCACATGACGAGGAGTCTCGAAATGGTCGAGACGTAAAGATCGATATATTAGACGACTATATTCGGACTTCGGAAAGGTTCCGAGTGATTCGGGTATTTTTCGGAGTACCGGAGAGTTACGGGAATTCGCCGGGAGAAGTATTGGGCCTTATTGGGCCATACGGGAAAGAGAGAGGGGCTGCCTAGGGCAGGCCGCGTGCCCCCCCAAGGCCTAGTCCGAATTGGACTAGGGGGAGGGGCTGCGCCCCCTCCTTCCTTCCCTTCTCTCTTCTCTTTCCTTCTGTCCTACTCCTACTACATTGAAGGGCTCCTAGTTCTACTAGGAAAAGGGGAATCCTACTCCCGGTGGGAGTAGGACTCCCCTAGGGCGCGCCATAGAGAGGGCAAGCCCTCCCCCTCCTCCACTCCTTTATATACGGGAGCAGGGGGCACCCCATAGACACACAAGTTGATCTTCGTGATCGTTCCTTAGCCGTGTGCGGTGCCCCCCTCCACCATATTCCACCTCGGTCATATCGTCGCGGAGATTAGGCGAAGCCCAGCGCCAGTAGAACATCAGCATCGTCACCACGCCCGTCAGGTCGACGGAACTCATCCCCGACACCCTGCTGGATCAGAGTCCGGGGATCGTCATCGAGCTGAACGTGTGCAGAACACGGAGGTGCCGTACGTTCGGTGCTTGGATCGGTCGGATCGTGAAGACGTACGACTACATCAACCGTCTTGTCATCACGCTTCCGCTTTCGGTCTACGAGGGTACGTGGACACACTCTCCCCTCTCGTTGCTATGCATCACCATGATCTTGCATGTGCGTAGGAATTTTTTTGAAATTACTACATTCCCCAACAGTTACAAGGGAGGAGATCTTCATGTCCGTATCGCCAAGCTTGCCTTCCATGCCAAGGAGAGTCCCATCCGGACATGAGACGAAGTCTTCAATCTTGTATCTTCATAGTCCAACAGGCCGGCCAAAGGATATAGTCCGGCTGTCCGGATACCCCCCAATCCAGGACTCCCTCAGTAGCCCCTGAACCAGGCTTCAATGACGATGAGTCCGGCGCGCAGATTGTCTTCGGCATTGCAAGGCGGGTTCCTCCTCCGAATACTCCATAGAAGATCTTGAACACAAGGATGGTGACCGTCTCTGCAAAACAAGTTCCACATACCACCGTAGAGAGAATAATATTTTCACAAATCTAATCTGCTGACACAGTTGATATTATGACATCATACTACGGCCCGGTCATTATTCGAACCGTTTTTCTCAACCAGCCTTGATGCATATCACGAGGTGGTTTCCTTGGCACGTCTTGTCGAAGCAGAGATCGTGTCCCCTTATTTACGGGATTCTCATCAATACGGACGTGGGTAACCCAATCATGCCCGTTGGTATGACTCCTCGATTGTAGGCAAGTCCCAAACGGTCACGAGGAGGACGCTTGGTATTCACCCTCTTTATAAAGAGACCAAGGCCTATCCTTTTACTCCTCGAACTCAATCGAATCCTTCCCCCGCCTCGAGTTCCAACACCGGAAGCTCAGGTCAGGCGCTTCGGACCTTCAACCATGTCTGAATCCAACCTTCAAGGTCGATGGATGCCTTCCTCCGTCATGGAGGAAAACATCAAAAAGTTAAGAGAAGCCGAGTTTCTGACCGGCGAGATCCCGCACCGGCTGCCTGCTCAAGGGCAGGTCATTCCCACTCCAAAACCCGGCGAGAGCGTCGTGTTCGTATCTCACTTCCTCCGAGGGCTAGGCCTTGCTCTAGATCCCTTCGTGAGGGGGCTCATGTTTTATTATGGGCTGGATTTCCATGATCTGGCTCCAGATTCTGTCCTCCACATCTCGTCCTTCATCATCGTGTGTGAAGCTTTCCTCCGTATTACCCCTCACTTCGGTCTGTGGCTCAAGACCTTCAAGGTGGATCCGAAGATGATCGAGGGGCGGCACGCAGAATGCGGCGGTGCCGTAATAAGCAAAAGTGTCGATGCCCCATGGCCCGAGGGTTCTTTCTAGGAGGTGTCCAGCTTATGGCAACGAGAATGGTTTTATATCACAGCTCCCAGGGGTACCAAGTGGGTGGCTCCCCCTGCTTTTTGCTCGGCCCCCCCGCCATAATTAGCGTCATCGGTCAACAAGGGGCTGGACTGGGGGCTAGTAAAGGATGTCCCAATACTGCAGAGCCACATCCAAGATCTCTTGGAGAGAGACATCAGTCTAGCCACGGTAATGCAAGTCATGTTAATTCGTCGAGTCCTTCCCTGCAAACGTTGTCCCCTCCGCATGTGGGAGTTCAACCCGGAGGGACCGCGAGCTATCCATCATTTCCTCGGCATGACGCTCGAGGAGATGTACAAATTGTTCTTCGGACCACAAATAATGTGTCCGGACACCATCGAGGATGCGGGTTTGAACTGCAATCATCCAGATACCCAAGTAAGTAGTCCTGTAACCAAACACGCTGTATTTTTAATTACCACAACATCATTCTGAAAAGTTCCTCTTTGACCAGGACTGGATAACAAAGGCGAAGATAATCAGGTGTCCAGCCCCCTCCCCAAGGTCTCACCGGATCCTGTACTAGCCAGGATGCTGGAGCTCGCGCCTTATCAAGTGTCCTTGGGGGAAGACAAGGGGGGGGGGGGAAGAAAGAGGCTAGCGCCTCCACGAAGGAGGACAACCGGGGGGAAGAAACTGAAATTCCCCCTTCCCATGGAAGGAAGAGGACCGCCTTTGGAGACCCGGAGACAATGGTCTCCAAACGGGGGAAGAAATCTTCGCCGGAGGGTCCTGCCCCGGGGGATACCCCGGCGGCGCAATGCCCGCAAGGGGTCGGCCCTCAACCGAGCTGTAAGTAGAAAGGGGACTTTAATAATAAAAACTTCCTGCCTTGCTTCTGAGGAAAATAACCGAAATATTTATCTTGTAGTCCGGATCATAGCTCTTCTCGGCAGAGTTCGTCTTCAGGGGATCTTGTTCCGGAGATGATGGAGAGCGAAACGCCTCCCCATGCCCTCTCGCCTTACGAGGCGGGCGACCCAGAGGTGTATTCGCGGAGGGCTTCTCCTGATCCAGCAAGGCCATAGGTTAATCCTTTGGCCACCTGAAGTCCTCAGCATCCGGCTCTTGAAGAGAGCAACCGAAAGAGTCCGGCACCGTCTGTTATGCGGTCGGACGCACTGAAGGATCTGCTAGAGCGAGCGGCTATCTCAGAAGCGCATCGTACACTAATGGGTACGGTGGTTGAGAGGATTTCGTCCGCGGAAAGCGGGTTGCATGAAGCCTTTATGAGTCTGCTGAAAGGTTTTGAGGTACGTGAAATAGTGTGTATTTTTGACAGTACCGCACACGTTAAGGTGTGTCCTATGCAGATAGTAGCCCCTAAGACTCTGGTTGCTCTCGCAAATGGCGGCAAACAGAGGATCATAGTCCCAGGTAACAATCCGACCGCCCTCATATGCAGGTGGCGGAAGGTCCGGTGTCCAGCCAGACTGGTGAGTTTGTCGAGCTGAAGCGGCAACTTGATGCGGCGGATGCCGACATCGTGCTTGTCAACAAGCGGCTTGACGAGGCACAAGGTACGTGATTTCTCCGGTTATCAGCGCGTATTAAGAGGAGCATAATGCCAGTATCTTTAATATGCTGTGACTGCAGATGGAGCTGCGGCCGTGGAGACCCTTCGGGCGGAACTCGCCCGAGCCAAAAAACAAGCCAGGAATAGTGATGCGGCCGTTCTGAAGGCGGCCGAAGAGCTGAGGGCCGAACAAGCTGCCCATTGCCAAAGTAAGGACAAGATGGCCAAGATGGCCGTTGAGTTAAAGGATGTCGCCGACCGGTACCAGCTTCTTGAAAAGGAAAACCAAGCGAAGGCGACGGAGCTGGAGAAGGCCATGGTAGCAGCCAAGGAAGCCCGCTCGAAGATCAGAGCGTCGAAGGAGGAGCTGCGTCAAGCTGGAGATATCGCGGCTGGGAAGCCCTTCTTGCTACGGACGCGTATGCGGATCTGGCAGCCAGTGCGGCTGATGCAGCCGAGTACTTCAAGGATAAAAAAGACCGTGAAGTGGAAAAGCTATTCTGGTCGCAGTTCAACGGTCCAGCGCATCCGCTGCTGTTAAATGAGCGCATGACCGAGTGGGCTGAGCTCCATAGGTTGTCCGGGCTTGCCATGGGGTATGTTGTGGATTATCTGTGGCCGAGAGGGACACTGCCGAACAGTTATTTTGGTTTGGTGCAGCAGTTCCTTGGTGTTGTGCCGCGCATCGACGCTATGAAGAGGTCGGCGTGCATCGAGGGTGCACGGATGGCGCTTGCCCGTGTCAAGACATACTGGGCGGAGATGGAGGCCACCGCAATTGCAACCCCGAGTTCGGCCGTTAGCCGAGTAGCTGCCGAGCACTACTTTGACGAAGTCCTTGAATGCGCTCGTTCAATATAAGCTCAGTGCTCAAAGAATATTATGTTTTAGTGACATGTATTCCCATTGAAAAACAATGTTTTACTGAATTGTAAAGGCTATTTTTATACTTTTGCCTGAAAGTATTATGATGCCTCATGTGCGTCCGTTTATGTATATATATATAACCTGAAAGTTTGCAAAATGTTCTGCTTTCAAATTTCACGCATATAATGCGGGGTGTTCGCAGAAGACGCGTGTTCACACTTGATCCAACGTCTTGGTCCATTAAGGAGGTGATAGCGCAGCGAACTAGGCAATCAAACTATATTGCTTTAACACTTTCACTTAGCCATAGGAGTTTGACCATGGGGCTACTATATAGCCCCTGGTGGCTCCGCGCTCGTCCGAATACGGGGCGCGTACATGCTTGGCCGGGAAACGGCCCTTCCTTAATGCGGAGGAATCCTGAAGATTCCGCTAGGTCATCGAGTGGTTGACGAGTCTCGCGCTTTATCATGATGCCGCTTTCATCGAGGTGCTCGTCCGGCCGAACCAGGGCACAATCGCAGTAGTTCTCCTGGTGCCGCCTTAGCCGATAGAGCGGAACATAAGGTAGCAAAACATAGGATCCGGGCAAACCCAACATTTGACCAAAGACATGATTCGGAGTTGATGCATATAAGGCCTAACTCGCGACGCCGAACACTCCCTAAGGTATTTGGTCTTTGAAATATATACCAGGCTAAATGATTCCCTTGGATAATGAGCCCCTAGTGTCCGGGTACGAGCAATATTCTGACGTGGCCACATGCCAAGAACGTCAGCATCCTTCTCGGTTGTATGGAGAATCCGGAGGATGTGAACAACAAAAGACAGTAAAAAAGGTTGACGCAGGGTCTTAATCTAAAGAGAAACCTTTGAACGGGTCCCTGCTGCACGTCTGCGCCTGTGTCTCCGTTGTGCCGTATCCTGGACGGGTGTAGCACGATTGTCATCTGTAAAAGAGAGAAACTTAGTTGAAAGTTGTCGTGTAAAAAAATGGCTAGTATAAATGAACCATTTAAAAGTCAAGATGGGTAAAGTTGAGCCAAATTATCGCTAAGAAGCCTCTGGTATCATTTATAAGGGTATAATCATCAAACCAATCTCTATCCAATGATTAGCCGGACTCGCCTAACCGTGTCCGTGGTCTTAACGACCGGTTATCTGTTCTGGTGGTGAGGCCGTCTAGTGTTCGGCTGTTAAAGCAGCCAGACGCTCGCTCCGCCGTAAGGAGCGCTCAACATTTCCATGTACTGTGATGATGCCACGCGGACCGGGCATTTTAAGCTTGAGAAAAGCGTAATGCGGTATTGCATTAAAACGAGCGAAAGCCGCTCGCCTGAGTAGTGCTTGATAGCCACTTCGGAATGGAGCAATGTCGAAGGTTAACTTTTCGCTTCGGAAGTTGTCGGGCGAGCCGAACACAACCTCTAGTACTAGAGAGCCCGTGCAGCGGGTTTCTATGCCTGGTATTACTCCCTTGAAGGTAGTATTACTATGGCAGATTTTTGTGGGGTTTATCCCCATTTTGCGGATGGTGTCCTGATATATCAGATTTAGACTACTGCCACCGTCCATAAGGACTCGTGTGAGATGGTATCCGTTTATTATTGGGTCCAGCACCAAGGCCGCTGATCCTTCATGCCGGATGCTTGTTAGGTGATCCCTACGATCAAAAGTGACCGGGCAGGACGCCCAGGGGTTGAACTCAGGGGTAATGGGCTCTACGGCTCGTGTATTTTGGAGTCCATGTTTGCTTCTCCTCTTTGTCACGTGGATCACATTTACTGTTTTGACTTCTGGTGGGAATTTTTTCTGTCCCCCAGTGCCTTGCTGGCGAGGCTCATCCTCGTCTTCGCTCAGTGTGTCCCCCCTTGTGTTCGGCGTTTAGCTTGCCGGCCTGCTTGAAGACCCAACATTCTCTGTGGGTATGATTTGCAGGTTTATCGGGGGTGCCGTGGATCTGACATAGTTTGTCTAGAATCTTGTTTAGGCTGGTCGGTCCATCTCTGTTGCCTTTAAAGGGCTTTTTCCACTGAACCGGCCGAGAGCCCCTGAATCCGGCATTTACCGCCGTGTTATCTGGGCTGTCTTTTTTGTTCCGGCGCTTGTTTTTACTGCGTCATGGTTTTCCATTTCCATCCCTGACTTCGGATGTGCTTGGGTCGCTGATGGTGCTTCGGGCTAACCAGCTGTCCTCGCCCGCGCAAAAGCGGGTCATGAGGCTTGTTAGGGCTGCCATTGTTCTTGGTTTTCTTGGCCGAGGTGTCTGGCAAGCCATTCGTCTCAGACGCTGTGCTTGAAAGCTGCTAAGGCTTCGGCGTCCAGACAGTCGACAATTTGGTTCTTCTTAGTGAGAAACCTGTTCCAAAGCTTTCGGGCTGACTCTCTGGGCTGTTGAATTATATGACTCAAATCGTCTGCGTCCGGAGGTCGGACATAAGTCCCTTGAAAATTAGCCCGAAAAGTATCCTCGAGCTCCTCCCAACTTCCAATGGAGTTTTCGTGGAGGCTTTTTAGCCAGTGTCGAGCTGGTCCTTTGAGCTTGAGGGGCAAGTATTTGATGGCATGGAGATCATCTCTGCAAGCCATATGAATATGGAGGATAAAGTCCTCAATCCAGACCCCTGGGTCTGTAGTCCCGTCGTACGCCTCTATTTTCACTGGCTTGAATCCTTCTAGAAATTCATGGTCCAGTACTTTGTCGGTGAAACATAGGGGGTGTGTGGCACCCCTGTATTTAGCTGTACCATGGCGTTCGGATGGTTGTAATACTTGGTTTTTGTTGGGTGCTGGAGCGTGTTCCCTTGATCCGTAGATGGACCTGGTTGCGCCGTCCCTTTGATGCGAGTCCTCGTGTGGGTCATGTACTGACTTATGTGCGGCCTCTTTGGACGCTCTATCGCGACCACGGGGTCGTCGATCCGACCGGTCGGCAGTTTTATTTTTTGACTGTGGGGGCTCTAAGGCCTCATCGTCGAATTCAGGCAGCAGCTTTCGCTTTGGGTAGCTCATCGTTTGGCATCGCCACCATACTTTTCTCGCCAGACGAGCACTTTGTTCCATCTACTGTTGAGTGTATTTTGTGCGGCCTTGAGCCTTTGCTTCTGCTTCTTCAGACTCCTCGCAGTGGCGATAAGCCTTTTATGGAGTTTCTCTTGCTCCAGCTACCTTTCCGGGATGATGCCTTCTCCGGAGACGGGTTGATTAGCTTGACGCCCGGTGTCGCCGTGTTCGGACAGCGGCTCCGTAGTTTGTTCGTCGTCCGCTGGCTCACCCTGCTCTGTCGCTGGGTCTATTTGGTCGTCGTTTCCTCCGGAGTCGACCGGGGTATTGTTTTTTCGCGCGCTGTTATCGCTGTTTTTGGCGAGGCGGTATTTGGAGCGGCGCCTACGGCGCCGCTTTGATTGCTTCTCGAGGGAGCTATCCTTCGCTGCATCCTTCCGTTCCTCGCCATCATTTTCTTTGGGTGTATCCACCATGTATATGTCATGTGATGAAGTGGCGGTCCAGCGCCATGTTGGCGGTGGTTCCTGTTCGTCTCCTGCATTGTTGTCCATACCATCAATGTCTTCGGAGTCGAAATCTAGCATGTTGGTTAAATCATCGACAGTGGCTACTAAGTGGGTGGTGGGTGGGGAGTGAATTTCTTTGTCGTCCGCATCCCATTCTAGCCGAACATAGTTCGGCCAAGGTTCTCCTGACAGGGAGAGAGACCTTAATGAGTTCAGTACATCACCGAAGGGCGAGTGCTGAAAGATATCCGCAGAGGTGAACTCCATGATCGGCGCCCAATCGGATTCGATAGGCATGGGCGCAGGTGGTTCAGAGTCCGTGGCCGGAGACGAGTCCATTGGTTCGGCGTCACGGCTCTCGTGAGGGGTAAGGTCAGTATTCGGCTCTATCGCCATTGAGAATGCAGCCTCCAAGGTGGGGTCTATCCGCCCGTCCTCGGATGGCGCAATTTGCCCCGGATTGAAGGCCGGAGTGGTTGCCGGTGTGATCTCCTGAACACTGTCTGACGGCAGAGCTACATCATGCTGGTCGCGATCGTGCGGCACACCTGGCATGGGCTCGAATCTGTCGAGGATCAAGTCTCCGTGGATGTCGGCAGTGTAATTCAAGTTTCCGAACCTGACCTAATGGCCAGGGGCGTAGCTCTCGATCTGCTCCAGATGGCCAAACGAGTTGGCCCGCAGTGCGAAGCCGCTGAGTACAAAGATCTGTACGGGAAGGAAGACCTCACCCTGGATCGAATCGTTACCGATGATCGGAGGGGCCATCAAACCTTACGGCAACGACACAGTGGAACTCTCAATGAAAGCACCAATGTCGGTGTCAAAACCGGCGGATCTCGGGTAGGGGGTCCCGAACTGTGTGTCTAAGGCGGATGGTAACAGGAGGCAGGGAACACGATGTTTACCCAGGTTCGGGCCCTCTCGATGGAGGTAATACCCTACTTCCTGCTTGATTGATCTTGATGATATGAGTAGTACAAGAGTTGATATACCACGAGATCGTAGAGGCTAAACCCTAGAGGCTAGCCTATGGTATGATTGTTGTTGTCCTATGGACTAAACCCTTCGGTTTATATAGACACCGGAGGGGGCTAGGGTTACATAGAGTCGGTTACAAGGGAGGAGATCTTCATGTCCGTATCGCCAAGCTTGCCTTCCATGCCAAGGAGAGTCCCATCCGGACACGAGACGAAGTCTTAAATCTTGTATCTTCATAGTCCAATAGTCCGGCCAAAGGATATAGTCCGGCTGTCCGGATACCCCCTAATCCAGGAGTCCCTCAGCCCCAAGATGGGATCTCACGGGTACAGAAGGTTGCGGCGGTGGAAAAGCGGTTTCGTGGCTCTCTATGATCGATCTAGGGTATAAGAGTATATATAGGCGAAAGAAGTACGTCAGTGGAGCTACTAGGGGCCCACGAGGGTGGGGGCGCACCCTCCTGCCTCGTGGTGTTCCAGACTTCAACTCCAAGTCTTCTGGATTGCTTTCGGTCCAAGAAAGATCATCGCGAAGGTTTCATTCCGTTTGGACTCCGTTTGGTATTCCTTTTCTACGGAACTCTACATAGGCAAAAAAACAGAAACTGGCAGTGGGCCTCCGATTAATAGGTTAGTCCCAAAAATAATATAAAAGAGCATATTAAAGCCCATTAAACATCCAAAACAGATAATATAATAGCATGGAACAATAAAAAATTATAGATACGTTGGAGACGTATCAAGTGGCAACTTGCTTGTCATTCTTCTTGAAGTTCCCTTTCTTTTCCTTTGACCTTTTCTTGAAACTAGTGGTCTTGTTAACCATCAACACTTGATGCTATTTCTTAATTTCCACCTTCGCCGATTTCAGCATCGCGAAGAGCTTGAGAATCATTTTCTTCATCCCTTGTATACTATAGTTCATCACGAAGTTCTAGTAACTTGGTGATTGTGACTAGAGAACCCTGTCAATCACTATCTTATCTGGAAGATTAAATCCCACTTGATTCAAGCGATTGTAGTAACCAGACATTCTAAGCACATGCTCACTAGCTGAGCTATTCTCCTCCATCTTGTAGGCAAAGTACTTGTCAGAGGTCTCATACCTCTTAACACGGGCATGAGTCTGAAATATCATTTTCAGCTCTTGGAACATCTGATATGCTCCATGGCGTTCAAAACATTTTTGAAGTCCTGGTTCTAAGCCGTAAAGCATGGCGAGCTAAACTATCAAGTAGTCATCATACCAAGCTTTGTCAAACATCCATAACGTCTGCATCTGCTCCAGCAATAGGTCTGTCACCTAGCGGTGCATCAAGGACATAATTCTTCTGTGCAGCAATGAGGATAATCCTCAGATCACGGACCCTGTCCGCATCATTGCTACTATCATCTTTCAACTTAGTTTTCTCTAGGAACATATCGAAAATAAATACGCAAGCTACTGATACGTCTCCAACGTATCTATAATTTTTGATTGCTCCATGCTATATTATCTACTGTTTTGGACAATATTGGGCTTTATTATTCACTTTTATATTATTTTTGGGACTAACCTATTAACCGGAGGCCCAGCCCAGAATTGCTGTTTTTTTTGCCTATTTCAGAGTTTCAAAGAAAAGGAATATGAAACAGAGTCCAAACGGAATGAAACCTTCGGGAACGTGATTTTCTCACTAAGGGAGTCCTGGATTAGGGGGTGTCCGGATGGCCGGACTATAGCCTTTGGCCGGACTCCTGGACTATGAAGATACAAGATTGAAGACTTCGTCCCGTGTCCAGATGGGACTTTCCTTGGCGTGGAAGGCGAGCTTGGCAATACGGATATGTAGATCTCCTACCATTGTAACCGACTCTGTGTAACCCTAACCCTCTTCGGTGCCTATATAAACCGGAGGGTTTTAGTCCAGAGGATCTAACAACAATCATACCATAGGCTAGCTTCTAGGGTTTAGCCTCTCTGATCTCGTGGTAGATCTACTCTTGTACTACCCATATCATCAATATTAATCAAGCAGGAGTAGGGTTTTACCTCCATCGAGAGGGCCCGAACCTGGGTAAAAGCATCATGTCCCTTGTCTCCTGTTACCATCCGCCTAGACGCATGATTCGGGACCATGCCGAGATCCGCCGGTTTTGACACCGCCTTGGTGCTTTCATTGAGAGTTCCTCCGTGACGTCATCTTTAGGCCCGATGGCTCCTCCGATTATCAACAATGATGCGCTCAGGTGAGACTTTTCTCCCGGACAGATCTTCAGATTCGACGGCTTTTGCACCGGGCCAATTTGCTTGGCCATCTGGAGCAGATTGAAAGCTACGCCCCTGGCCACCAGGTCAGATTTGGAAGTTTGAACTACACGGCTGACGTCCGCGGAGACTTGATCTTCGACGGGTTCGAGCCACAGCCAAGCGCACCGCACTGTCACGAGGGGCATGATCTAGCTCTGCCACCGAATAGTGTCCTGGAGGCCGCACCAGTGTCCGCTCCAACCTTTAGCTCGGAGCCGACTGCGCCGATCAAGAACGGGTGGCTGGACACCGCCTCGGGGGCTGCGATCTCTACGGCGATTGAGCCGTACACCTACCCCATCCTTTGCGAAGTTCGTGACTCCATGGTGCCGGACTCCTCTCCGGACTCCGAACCTTCCGCGCCTCTGCCAATCGAATCCGATTGGGCGCCGATCCTGGAGTTCACCGTCGCGGACATCTTTCAGCACTCGCCCTTTGGCGACATCCTGAATTCACTAAAGTCTCTCTCTTTATCAGGAGAGCCCTGGCCGGACTACGGTCAGCAAGGTTGGGACGCGGACGACGATGAAATTCAATGCCCACCCACCACCCACTTTGTAGCCACTGTCGATGATTTAACCAACATGCTCGACTTCGACTCCGAAGACATCGACGGTATGGACGATGATGTAGGAGAGGAACATGAACCAGCACCTATAGGGCACTGGAGAACCACCTCATCTCACGATGTATAGATGGTGGATAGACCTAAAGGAAGCGACGACGAGGAACAACGGGACGCTACGAAGGATCGTTCCCTCGAAAAGCAGTCAAAACGGCGACGTAAGCGCCGCTCAAAGTCCCGCCTCGACAAAGACAACAGCCATACAGACCCAGCCAAAAAGCAGGGCGAACCGGTGGACGACGAACATGCTATCGAGCAACCGTCTGAACAGGACAACCTGGATAAACAACCCGTCCCCGGCAAAGATAACAGTCCGGACGATCTCACGCCGGACAAGTTGCTGGAGCAGAAGAACCTCCACAAAAGGCTCGCCGCCATCGCATGTAGCCTGAAAAAGCGAAGCGGAAGCTCAAAACAGCGAAAGATGCACTCGTAATCGATGGAGCAAAGTACTCAACATCATGAGACAAATACGGGCGTCGATCGCCGAACAAAGATCTACCCAAAGCGAAAACTCATCGCCCGAATTTGATGAGGAGGCCGAGAGCCCCATAATCAAAAAACAAGGAGGCCACCCAGTCTAATGGACGACCCCATGGCAAACAGAGAGCGACAAACAGCGCCGCACACAAGCCGGCACGCGATCCGCACAGGGATTCGCATCAAAAAGATGGCCCAGTTAGATCTATCTACAGGCCAAGAAAGCAAGCTCTAGTAAGCAATGCAACACATCAAGTATCCGAACATCACGGTACACCTAAATATAGGGGTGCCGCACACCCCCTATGTTTCACCGATGAGGTGCTGGATTATGAATTTCGGGATTCAAGCCCGTAAACATAGAGGCATACGACGGAACAATGCACTCGAGTCTCGGATTGAGGATTACATCCTCCACATACACATGGCTAGAGGAGATGATCTCCACGCCATAAAATACTTACCCTCAAGCTCAAAGGGCCAGCCCGCATTGGCTTAAAAGCCTTCCCGAAAACACCATTGGAAGTTGGGAGGAGCTCGAGGATGCTTTTCAGGCAAATTTTCAAGGGACCTATGTCCGACCTCCGGATGCCGATGATTTAAGTCACATAACTCAACAACCCGGAGAGTCAGCCCGGAAATTTTGGAACAGGTTCCTTACTAAAAAGAACCAAATAGTTGACTGTCCGGACGCCGAAGCCTTAGCAGCTTTCAAACACAACGTCCGAGACGAATGGCTCGCCAGACACCTCGGCCAAGAAAAGCCAAGAACAATGGCTGCATTAACAAGCCTCATGACCCGTTTTTGCGCGGGAGAGGATAGCTGGCTGGCAAGATGCAGTACCAGCGACCCAAGTACATCCGAAGTTAGGGATGGAAACGGGAAACCACGATGCAGCAAGGACCAGCGTCGGACCAAGGGAACATCCCGAAGAGCACGGCAGTCAACGCCGGATTCAAAAGCTCTCGGCAGAATCATAAAAAGCTGCCCCTTAAGGATAACAGGGACGAGCTATCTAACTTAAACAAAATCTTGGACAAGATATGCCAAATCCACAAGACTCCGGGAAGCACGCAAACCATACCCACAGAGATTGTTGGGTCTTCAAGTAGTCCTGCAAACTCAACATCGAACACAAGGGGCTCGACACACCAAGCGAGGACGATGACGAACCCCACAAGCAGAGCACCGGAAAACAAAAGAATTTCCCACAAGAAATCAAAACAGTAAACTCACATCACGTGACAAAAGGGAAAAATAGAGCGGCGCCCATAGAGGTGCAGCGCCATACGGCCTATCCCGGAGGAGTCCCGCCACTGGTTGTTAAAACCAATCACCTTCAACCATCAGGATTACTCTAGAAGTATACAGAATGCAGGTTGGACTGCCTTGATATTAGATCCGATAATTGGTGGACTCCACTTTACACAAGTCCTAATGGACGGCGGCAGTGATCTAAACCTGCTATATCAGGACACAATCCGCAAAATGGGGATAGACCCAACCAAATTTCGCCATAGCAACACTTCCTTTCAAGGGGTAATGCCAGGACCATATGCCCATTGTACAGGCTCTCTACTGCTAGAAGTTGTGTTCGGCTCACCCGACAACTTCCGCTGCGAAAAGTTAACCTTCCACCTCACCCCATTTACAAGTAGATATCAAGCACTATTGGGACGCGAAGCTTTCGCCCGCTTTAACGCAATACCACATTATGCATCTCTTACACTTAAAATGCCCGGTCCACGCGGCATCATCTCGTTAAAGGGAAACATCGAGGGTTCCTCGAGTCCGGAACATCATGCGGTTGCCTTTACAGCCACACAATAAACCGGCTTCACCAATAAAAGCACTTAAACAAGTCATCCAGACCCCGGACACGGCTGGACGAGTTCGGCGTAAACATACAAGGGCTTACTAGATGCATACCCCTGTACAAGGGGCTCCGCGCATGCACAACAAGAGACAATAAAGCTCAATTTTATTCATTTTTTGAATTGTACTTCGTTTATTTAATATAACGTACATTTTTGCACGATCTTTTTCAACTAAGTTCCTCTCTTTTACAGATGAACACCGTGCTACACCCGTCCAGGATACGGCACAACAAAGACACGGGCGCAGACATGCAGTAGGGACCCGTTGCAAGGATTCAGATTAAGACCCTGCGTAAACCTTTTTTACTGTCTCTTGTTGATACACATCCCCTGGTTTCTTGCTATAACCGAGGAGGAGGCTGGCATTTTGGCATAGGCCACGTCAGAATTTTGCGCGTACCTGGACACCAGGGGCTTATTACGAAGGGCGTTGTTCGGCCCGTTTTCATAAAGACCGAATACCTTAGGGAGTGTTCGGCGTCTCGAGTTAGGCCTTATATGCATCAGCTCTGAATCATTTCTTTGGTCAAATGTTGGGTTTGCCCGGCTCCTGTGTTTTGCTGCCTTACGTTCTGCTCTATCGGCTAATCCGGCACCGGAGAACTCTGCGATTGTGCCCGGTTCAGCCAAAGTAGCACCTCGAGAGAAAGCCGAAAACTGATTGTCATGATATAGCGTGAGACTGGTCAACCACTTTCGATGACCCGCTGGAATCTTTGGAATTCCTCCGCATTAACGAAGGACCGTTTCCCGGTCAGGCACATATCGCGCCCGAATTCGGGTGAGCGCGGTGCCCCTAGGGGCTATATAGTAGCCCCACTGTCGAACTCCTATGGCTAAGTGAAAGTGATAAAGCATTATAGTCTGGTTGCCTAGTTTGCTGCGCTATCACCTCCTTTGTAGGACCAAGACATTGGATCAAGTGTGAAAAGGCGCTTACGCAAACACCCCCGCATTATATGCGCGGGGCTGAAGCCAAAGACTGCCATCTTTCAGGTTATATACACATATACATTAACGGCCGCACAGGAGGTATTTTAATTCTTGAAGGCACAAGTATAAAAAGCTTTTATATTCCATCGAAACATTGTTTCACAATAATACATGTTATACAAACATAATATCCTTCGAGCAATGCGTCTCTATTAAACGAGCGCCCTGCAGAACTTCCTGAAAATAGTGCTCGACAGGTACTCGGCTTCCGTCCGAATCTTGGGATGCAACATCGGTGGCCTTCATCTCCGCCCAGTATGTCTTGACACGGGCAAGAGCCATCCGCGCACCCTCTATGCATGCTGACCGCCTCATCGCTTTGATATGCGGCACCGCACCAAGGAACTGCTGCACCAAGCCAAAATAACTCTTGGCTCGGGCCTTTTCGGCCACAAATGAGTCACGACATCCTTCATGGCAAGTCCGGACAACCTATTCAGCTCCGCCCATTCGGCCAAACGATCGGTTAATGGAAGTGGACGCTCTGGATTACGAAACTGCGACCAAGAAAAGCTCTTCCATCTCGTGATCCTTTTGATCTCCGCAGTGTTCGGCCGTGTCCGCGGCACTCGCCGGCAAGTCCAGATAAGCATCCTCTGTACTCCACAGCCGGTCCAACTGAGCATATTTAGGATCCGTGAACTTCCTCCGCAGCAGAAAGGGCTTTCCAGCCGCGATATCTCCGGCCTGACGTAGCTCCTCCTTCATAGCTCTCATCGCAGAGCAAGCATCCTTGGCCTCGGTGGTGGCCTTCTTCAGGTCCTCTTGCTCCGCTCGACCTTCTTTTTCAAGAAGCTCGCAGCGGTTGGTAGCATTCTTCAACTTCACGGCCATCTCGGCCATTTCCTTCTTGCTTCGGCAGTGAGCAGCCTGTTCGGCTTTTAGCTCTTCGGCCGCCTTTAAGGCAGCCGCATCACTTTTTCTGGCCTGCTCCTTGGCTCGGGCAAGCTCCGCCCGAAGGTTCTCCATGGCAGCGGCACCATCTGCATCAAGCATACATGTTGTAAGGCACGGGCATCAAGCTCCCTTACCAGGTGTCCGCAGAGAAACTACATACGTTGTGACTCGTCAAGCCGCTTATTGACAAGCGCGATGTCGGCATCCGCCACGTCAAGTTGCCGCTTTAGTTTGGAAAATTCATCAGTCCGGCTAGCCACCGGACGCTCCGCCACCTACATAGGAAGGGCGACATATTATAGCTGGGATTATGATCCTGGGCACTCTGTCACTTTTGACAACGCACCGAGTCTCAGGGGATCCTATCCACACAGGGCGCATCTTATATATGCGGAACCATCAAAAGGTACATCATTGCACGTACCTCAAAACCCGTTAGTAAACTCCTGGCGGCCTCGTACAACCCGCTTTCCGCGGACGAAATTTTTTCAATCACCGTACCCATCAATGCACGGTGATCCTCTGAGATAGGCGCTCGCCCGAGCAGATCCTTCAACTCCTCCGACCGTGCACGGAGGTGCCGGACTCGTCGATGGCCTTTTTTCAAGGCGGACACGGAGGGCTTTGGGGGCCCTCGACCGCCCTCCGCCTGCCGGATTCGGAGAAACCCTCCGCGGCGACACCTTAGGATCGTCCGCCTCGCTAGGCGGTACGGCAGGGGAGGCGCCCGCTCTCCATCATCTCGGACGAAGATCCCACGAAGGCGAGCTCTGCTGAGAAGGGCTGAGATCCGAACTACAAGGTAAAATTTCTGTCATCTTCGTAAATAAAACAGGGATGTCTCTTATTTTAAAACTCCCCTCTACTTACGGCTCATTGGAGGGCTGATTTCCTTGGGGAAATAGTGCGGCCAGGGCATCTCAGTCTGCAGGACCCTCTGGCGAAGATTTCTTCCCCGCTTTGAGGCCTTGGTCTCCGGGATCTTGAGAGGCGGTCCTCTTCTCCTTGGATGGAGGGATTCTCGATCCCTCCTTTCTTGATAACCTCCTTCGGAGGCGTAGCTTCCTTGTTCCCCTTTCGCCTTTCTTCCAAAGGCGCAGCCTCCAAAGATCTTGGTTAACACGGGATCCGGTGTGGTCTCGTGGAGGGGGGCGGACACTGATCAGTTTTGCTTTCGCTATCCACTCTGTTTAAGGGACATCTCTTTTAAGGGCAAGTTTATGATAAATATCACGGATAGCATGTCCGCATGCAGGACTACTTACTTGAGTATCCGGGCGATTGCAGCTCAGACCTGCATCCTCGGTCAAGTCCGTACACATTGCTTGTGATCCGAAGAACAGTTTGTACATCTCCACGGGCGTTGCGCCCATAAAATGTTGGAGAGCTCGTGGTCCCTCTGGATTGAACTCCCACAGGCGGAGGGGGCGACGTTTGCAGGGCAGGAGGCAACAAATCAGCATGACCTGTGCTACTACGACCAAATTGATCTCTCTCTCTCTAGGAGGTCTCAAATACGGCCCTGCAACAAGGGCACGTCCTTGGACGGCCCCCAGTCAAGCCCTTTATTGACCCATGATGCCAGCCGCGGTGGAGGACCCGAGCAAAAGGCAGGTGGCACCACCCATTTGGTGCCCCTAGGAGCTGTGATATAAAACCAGTCTTGTTGCCATAGACTGAGCTCCTCTTGAAAAGAGCCCTCGGGCCATGAAGCGTCAGCATTCTTGCTTATAACAGCCCCTCTCACTCTGCTGTTGCCCCTTGATCATCTTCGGCTCCACCTTGAAGGTCTTGAGCCACAATCCGAAGTGAGGGGTAATGCGGAGGAAGGCTTCACATCTGACGATGAGCGATGAGATGTGGAGGATGGACTCGGATCCAAGTCGTGAAATTCCAGCCCGTAATAAAACATGAGCCCCCTCACGAAGGGGTCCGTCGGGAAGCCTAGCCCCCGAAGGAAGTGAGACGCGAACACCACACTTTCACCGGGCTTGGGAGTGGGAATAACCTGCCCTTGGGCAGGCAGCCTATGCGAGATTTCGCCGGTTAGATACCTAGCATCTCTTAGCTTTAGGACGTCTTCTTCCGTGACGGAGGAAGGCATCCACCAGCCTTGAAGGTCGAAGCCTGACATCATCGAAGGTCCAAAGCGCCTGAATATGGAGCTTTGGGTGTTGGAACTCGAGGCGAGGGGCGGATTTGATTGAGATTGAGAAAAAGGAGCGGGGCCTTGGTCTCTTTATAAAGAGGTTGAATACGAGGAGCCCTCCCCGTGACCGTTCGGGACTCGCTTCGATAGAGGAGGCATGCCAACGGGCACGACTAGGTTACCCACGCCCGTATTAATGAGAATCGCGGAATAAGGGGACACGATCTCTGCTTTGACAAGACGTGCCAAGGAAACCTCCTCGCTAAACGCGATGAGGTGGGACAGTAAAAATGATTCGAATAAAGGCTTGGCTGTGGTGTGATCTCACGCTACGGAATACGTCAGCAGATTGAACTTGTGTAAATATTATTCTCTCTACGGTGGTATGTGGAACTTATTTTGCAGAGCCGGACACTATCCTTGTGTTCAAAATCTTCTATGAAGTATTTGGAGGAGGAACCCGCCTTGCAATGCCGAAGACAATGTGCGCGCCGGACTCGTCGTCATTGAAGCCTGGTTGAACGGCTACCGAGGGAGTCCTGGATTAGGGGGTGTCCGGATGGCCGGACTATAGCCTTTGGCCGGACTCCTGTGAAGGAAATATGCCCTAAAGGCAATAATAAAGTTATTATTTATTTCCTTATATCATGATAAATGTTTATTATTCATGCTAGAATTGTATTAACCGGAACATAATACATGTGTGAATACATAGACAAACGTAGTGTCACTAGTATGCCTCTACTTGACTAGCTCGTTGAATCAAAGATGGTTAAGTTTCCTAGCCATAGACATGAGTTGTCATTTGATTAACGGGATCACATCATTAGGAGAATGATGTAATTGACTTGACCCATTCCGTTAGCTTAGCACTTGATCGTTTAGTATGTTGCTATTGCTTTCTTCACGACTTATACATGTTCCTATGACTATGAGATTATGCAACTCCCGTTCTGGAGGAACACTTTGTGTGCTACCAAACGTCACAACGAATCGGGTGATTATAAAGGAGCTCTACAGTGTCTCCAAAGGTACATGTTGGGTTGGCGAGTTTCGAGATTAGGATTTGTCACTCCGATTGTCGGAGAGGTATCTCTGGGCCCTCTCGGTAATGCACATCACTATAAGCCTTGCAAGCAATGTAGCTAATGAGTTAGTTACATAATGATGCATTACGTAACGAGTAAAGAGACTTGCCGGTAACGAGATTGAACTAGGTATTGAGATACCGACGATCGAATCTCGGGCAAGTAACATACCGATGACAAAGGGAACAACGTATGTTGTTATGCGGTTTGACCAATAAAGATCTTCGTAGAATATGTAGGAACCAATATGAGCATCCAGGTTCCGCTATTGGTTATTGACCGGAAACGTGCCTCGGTCATGTCTACATACTTCTCGAACCCGTAGGGTCCGCACGCTTAAGGTTTCGATGACAGTTTTATTATGAGTTTATAAGTTTTGATGTACCGAAGATTGTTCGGAGTCCCGGATGTGATCACAGACATGACGAGGAGTCTCGAAATGGTCGAGACATAAAGATCGATATATTGGACGACTATATTCGGACACCGAAAGCGTTCCGAGTGATTTCGGAGAAAACCGGAGTGCCGGAGGGGTTACCGGAACCCCACGGGGAAGTATTGGGCCTTAGTGGGCCTGAAGGGAGAGAGAGAGAGCTAGGGAGGTGTTGCGCCCCCCCCATGGGAAGTCCGAATTGGACTAGGGAGGGGGGGGGGGCGCGGCCCCTCTTTCCCTCTCCCTCTCCCTCTCTTTCCTTCCCCCTCTCTCTTCCTAGTTGGACTAAGGAAAGGGGAGTCCTACTCCCACTAGGAGGAGGACTCCTCCTCCTGGGCGCCCCCTAGGGCCGGCCGGCCTCCCCCTTGCTCCTTTATATACGGGGGCAGGGGGCACCCTAGAACACACAAGTTGATCTTCGTGATCGTTCCTTAGCCGTGTGCGGTGCCCCCCTCCACCATATTCCACCTCGGTCATATCGTCGCGGAGTTTAGGCGAAGCCTGCGTCCGGTAGAACATCATCATCGTCACCACGTCGTCGCGGCCGACGGAACTCATCCCGACACCCTGCTGGATCGGAGTCCGGGATCGTCATCGAGCTGAACGTGTGCGTAACACGGAGGTGCCGTGACGTTCGGTGCTTGGATCGGTCGGATTGTGAAGACGACGACTACATCAACCGCGTTGTCATAACGCTTCCGCTTTCGGTCTCACGAGTGCGTGGACAACACTCTCCCCTCTCGTTGCTATGCATCACCATGATCTTGCGTGTGCGTAGGAATTTTTTTGAAATTACTACGTTCCCCAACTGTGGCATCCGAGCCTAGGTTTTATGCGTTGATGTTATATGCACGAGTAGAACACAAGTGAGTTGTGAGCGATACAAGTCATACTGCTTACCAGCATGTCATACTTTGGTTCAGCGGTATAGTTGGATGAAGGGGCCCGGACCGACATTACGCGTACGCTTACGCGAGACTGGTTTTACCGCCGTGCTTTGCACACATGTGACTAGCGGGTGTCTGTTTCTCCAACTTTAGTTGAACCGAGTGTGGCTACGCCCGGTCCTTGCAAAGGTTAAAACAACACTAACTTGACGAACTATTGTTGTGGTTTTGATGCGTAGGTAAGAACGGTTCTTGCTCAGCCCGTAGCAGCCACGTAAAATTTGCAACAACAAAGTAGAGGACGTCTAACTTGTTTTTGCAGGGCATGTTGTGATGTGATATGGTCAAGACATGATGCTATATTTTATTGTATGAGATGGTCATGTTTTGTAACCGAAGTTATCGGCAACTGGCAGGAGCCATATGGTTGTCACTTTATTGTATGAAATGCAAATGCCCTGTAATTGCTTTACTTTATCACTAAGAGGTAGCGATAGTCGTAGAAGCAATAGATGGCGTAACGACAACGAGGCTACGATGGAGATCAAGGTGTCGCGCCGGTGACTATGGTGATCACGACGGTGCTTCGGAGATGGAGATCACAAGCACAAGATGATGATGTCCATATCATATCATTTATATTGATTACTTGTGATGTTTATCCTTTATGCATCTTATCTTGCTTTGATTGAGGTAGCATTTTAAGATGATCTCTCACTAAAAATTATCAAGAAGTGTTCTCCCTGAGTATGCACCGCTATGCGAAAGTTCTTCGTCTTTGAGACACCACGTGATGATCGGGTGTGATAGGCTCTACGTTCAAATACAACGGGTGCAAAATAGTTGCACACGCGGAATACTCAGGTTAAACTTGACGAGCCTAGCATATAACAGATATGGCCTCGGAACACGGAGACCGAAAGGTCGAACGTGAATCATATAGTAGATATGACCAACATAGTGATGTTCACCATTGAAACTACTCCATCTCACGTGATGATCGGACATGGTTTAGTTGATATGGATCACGTGATAACTTAGAGGATTAGAGGGATGTCTATCTAAGTGGGAGTTCTTAAGTAATATGATTAATTGAACTTAAATTTATCATGAACTTAGTCCTGGTAGTATTTTACAAATTATGTTGTAGATCAATATCTCGCGTTGTTGCTTTCGTATGTTTATTTTGATATGTTCCTAGAGAAAAATTATGTTGAAAAATGTTAGTAGCAATGCTGCGGATTGGATTCGTGATCTGAGGTTTATCCTCATTGCTGCACAGAAGAATTATGTCCTTGATGCACCGCTAGGTGACAGACCTATTGCAGGAGCAGATGCAGACGTTATGAACGTTTGGCTAGCTCAATATGATGACTACTTGATAGTTTTATGCACCATGCTTTATGGCTTAGAACCGGGACTACAAAAACATTTTGAAACGTCATGGAACATATAAGATGTTTCAAGAGATGAAATTGGTATTTCAGACTCATGCCCGTGTCAAGAGGTATGAGACCTTTGACAAATACTTCGCCTAAAAGATGGAGGAGAATTGCTCAACTAGTGAGCAAGTACTTAGATTGTCTGAGTACTACAATCGCTTGAATCAAGTGGGAGTTAATCTTCCGAGATAAGATAGTGATTGATGAGTTCTCTAGTCACCATCACCAAGTTACTGGAACTTCGTGATGAACTATAATGCAAGGGATGACGAAAACAATTCCCGAGCTCTTCGTGATGCTGAAATCGACGAAGGTAGAAATCAAGAAAGAGCATCAAGTGTTGATGATTGACAAGACCACTAGTTTCAAGAAAAGGTCAAAGGGAAAGAAAGGGAACTTCAAGTAGAATGACAAGCAAGTTGTCACTCCCAAGAAGCCCAAAGCTGGACCAAAGCCTGAAACCGAGTGCTTACAACGCAAAGGAAATGATCAACGGAAGCGTAAATACCACGAATATTTGGTGGATAAGAAGGATGGAAAAGTGAACAAGGGTATATTTGATATACTGGTTATTGATGTGTGCCTTACTAGTGTTTATAGTAGCCACAGTATTTGATACTTGTTCGGTTGCTAAGATTAGTAACTCAAAGCAGGAGTTACGTAATAAACAGAAACTAGTTGAAGGGGAAGTGACGATGAGTGTTGGAAGTAGTTCCAAGATTGATATGATCATCATCACACACTCCCTATACTTTCGGGATTAATGTTAAACCTAAATAAATGTTATTTAGCTTTTGCATTGAGCATGATATGATTTGATCATGTTTATTGCAATATGGTTATTCATTTAAAGTCAGAGAATAATTGTTGTTCTGTTTACATGAATAAAACCTTCAATGGTCATACACCCAATGAAAATAGTTTATTGGATCTCGATCGTAGTGATACACATATTCATAATATTGATGCCAAAAGATGCAAAGTTAATAATGATAGTGCAACTTATTTGTGGCACTGCCGTTTGGGTCATATCGGTGTAAAGCGCATGAAGAAACTCCATAAAAGATGGATTTTCGGAATCACTTGGTTATTAATCATTTGATGCCTGCGAACCGTGCCTTTTGGGCAAGATGACTAAAACTCCGTTCTCCAGAATAATGGAACGAGCTACTGACTTGTTGGAAATAATACATACTGATGTATGTAGAGCAATGAGTATTAAGGCTCGTGACGGATATCGTTATTTTCTGACCTTCACAGATGATTTGAGCAGATATGGGTATATCTACTTGATGAAACATAAGTCTGAAATAGTTGAAAGGTTCAAAGAATTTCAGAGTGAAGTGGAAAATCATCATAATAAGAAAATAAAGTTTCTGCGATCCGATTGTGGAGATGAATATTTCAATTACGAGTTTGGCCTTGATTAAAATAATGTGGAATAGTTTCAAACTCATGCCACCGGAACACCACAAGCGTAATGGTGTGTCCGAACGTCATAAACCGCACTTTATTTGATATGGTGCGATCAATGATGTCTCTTCTTGATTTACCAATATCGTTTTGGGGTTATGCATTAGAGACAAATGCATTCACGTTTAATAGGGCACCATCTAAATCCGTTTGAGACGACATCGTATGAACTATGGTTTAGCAAAGAACCTAAGTTGTCGCTTTCTTAAAGTTTGGGGTCATGATGCTTATGTGAAGTAACTTCAACCAGATAAGCTCGAACCCAAATCGGAGAAATGTGTCTTCATAGGATACCCAAAAGAGACTATTGGGTACACCTTCTATCACAGATCTAAGGGCAAGATTTTTGTTGCCAAATCCGGATCCTTTCCAGAGAAGGAGTTTCTCTCAAAAGAAGTGAGTGGGAGGAAAGTAGAACTTGATAAGGTAATTGTACCTTCTCCCTTATTGGAAAGTAGTTCATCACAAAAATCAGTTCCAGTGATTCCTACACCAATTAGTGAGGAAGTTAATGATGATGATCATGAAACTTCAGATCAAGTTGCTACCAAACCTCGTAGGTCTTCGAGTAAGATCCGCACTGTAGTGGTATGGTAATCATGTTACGGAAGTCATGTTACTAGACCATGATGAACCTACGAACTATGAGGAAGCGATGATGAGCCCAGATTCCGTGAAATGGCTTGAGGCCATGAAATCTGAGATGGGATCCATGTATGAGAACAAAGTGTGGACTTTGGTGGAGTTGCCCGGCGATCGGCAAGCCATATTGTATAAATGGATCTTCAAGAGGAAGACGGACGCTGATAGTAGTGTTACTATCTACAAAGATAGACTTGTCAAAAAAAAAGGTTTTTGACAAAGTTCAAAGTGTTGAATACAATGAGATTTTCTCACTCGTATCGATGCTTAAAAGTCTGTCTGAATCATGTTAGCAATTGCCACATTTATGAAATTTGGCAAATGGATGTCAAAACTGCATTCCTTAATGGATTTATTAAAGAAGATTTGTATATGATGCAACCAGAAGGTTTGGTCAATCCTAAAGGTGCTAACAAAATGTGCAAGCTCCAGCGATCCATCTATGGACTGGTGCAAGCATCTCGGAGTTGGAATATATGCTTGATGAGTTGATCAAAGCATATGGTTTTATACAGATTTTGGAGAAGCCTATATTTACAATAAAGTGAGTGGGAGCACTACCGCTTTTTTGATAAATGTATGTGAGTAACATATTGTTGATCAGAAATGATGTAGAATTTTTCTGGAAAGCATAAAGGAGTATTTGAAAGGAGTTCTTTAAAAAGGATCTCAGTAAATCTACTTACATATTGAGCATCAAGATCTATTGAGATAGATCAAGACGCTTGATAAGTTTTTTCAATAAGTACATACCTTGTCAAGATTTTGAAGTAGTTCAAAATAGAACAGTCAAAGAAAAGTTCTTGCCTGTGTTGCAAAGGTGTGAAATTGAGTAAGACTCAAATCCCGACCACGGCGAGAAAATAGAAAAGATAATGAAAGGCATTCCCTATGCCTCACCATAGGTTCTATAAAGTATGCTATGCTATGTACCCGGACCTATTGTATAACTTTCTCTGAATTTGGCAAGGGTACAACAGTGATCTAGGAGTAGATCCTTTGGACATTGGTCAAGAATATCATTAGTTAGGACTAAGGAGATGTTTCTCGATTATGGAGGTGATAAAAGAGTTCGTTGTAAAAGTTACATCGGTGCAAACTTTTACACTGATCCAGATGACTCTAAATCTCAATCTGGATACATATTGAAAGTGGGAGCAATTAGCTAGAGTAGCTCCGTGCAGAGCATTGTAGACATAGAATATTTGCAAAATACATACGGCTCTTAATGTGACAGACCCGTTGACTAAGCTTCTCTCACGAGCAAAACATGATCACACCTTAGTACTCTTTGGGTGTTAATCACATTGCAATGTGAACTAGATTATTGACTCTAGTAAACTCTTTGGGTGTTGGCCACATGACGATGTGAACTATGGGTGTTAATCATATACAGATATGAATATTGGTGTTAAATCACATGGCGATGTGAACTAGATTATTGACTCTAGTGCAAGTGGGAGATTGAAGGAAATATGCCCTAGAGGCAATAATAAAGTTATTATTTATTTCCTTATATCATGATAAATGTTTATTATTCATGCTAGAATTGTATTAACCGGAAACATAATACATGTGTGAATACATAGACAAACATAGTGTCACTAGTATGCCTCTACTTGACTAGCTCGTTGAATCAAAGATGGTTAAGTTTCCTATCCATAGACATGAGTTGTCATTTGATTAACGGGATCACATCATTAGGAGAATGATGTGATTGACTTGACCCATTCCGTTAGCTTAGCACTTGATTGTTTAGTATGTTGCTATTGCTTTTTTCATGACTTATACATGTTCCTATGACTATGAGATTATGCAACTCCGTTCACGGAGGAACACTTTGTGTGCTACCAAACGCCACAACGTAATCGGGTGATTATAAAGGAGCTCTCTGGTGTCTCCAAAGGTACATGTTGGGTTGGCGTATTCCGAGATTAGGATTTGTCACTCCGATTGTCGGAGAGGTATCTCTGGGCCCTCTCGGTAATGCACATAACTATAAGCCTTGCAAGCAATGTAGCTAATGAGTTAGTTACAAAATGATGCATTATGTAACGAGTAAAGAGACTTGCCGTAGGGTCCGCACGCTTAAGGTTTCGATGACAGTATTATTATGAGTTTATAAGTTTTGATGTACCGAAGATTGTTCGGAGTCCCGGATGTGATCACAGACATGACGAGGAGTCTTGAAATGGTCGAGACATAAAGATCGATATATTGGACGACTATATTCAGACACCGGAAGCGTTCCGAGTGATTTCGGAGAAAACCGGAGTGCCGGAGGGGTTACCGGAACCCCCCGGGGAAGTATTGGGCCTTAGTGGGCTTGAGGGGAGAGAGAGGGATGCAGCCCATGAGGTGGCGCCCCCCCATGGGGAGTCCGAATTGGACTAGGGAGGGGGGGGGGCGGCCCCTCTTTCCCTCTCCCTCTCTTTCCTTCCCCCTCTCTCTTCCTAGTTGGACTAGGAAAGGGGAGTCCTACTCCCACTAGGAGGAGGACTCCCCCCTTCTTGGCGTGCCCCCTAGGGCCGGCCGGCCTCCCCCCTTGCTCCTTTATATACGGGGGCAGGGGGGCACCCTAGAACACACAAGTTGATCTTCGTGATCGTTCCTTAGCCGCAGCGGTGCCCCCCTCCACCATATTCCACCTCGGTCATATCATCGCGGAGTTTAGGCGAAGCCCTGCGTCGGTAGAACATCATCATCGTCACCACGCCGTCGTGCTGACGGAACTCATGCCCGACACCCTACTGGATCGGAGTCCGGGGATCGTCATGGAGCTGAACGTGTGCAGAACACGGAGGTGTCGTACGTTCGGTGCTTGGATCGGTCGGATCGTGAAGACGTACGACTACATCAACCGCGTTGTCATAACGCTTCCGCTTTCGGTCTACGAGGGTACGTGGACACACTCTCCCCTCTCGTTGCTATGCATCACCATGATCTTGCGTGTGCGTAGGAATTTTTTTGAAATTACTACATTCCCCAACATCCTGGACTATGAAGATACAAGATTGAAGACTTCGTCCCATGTCCGGATGGGACTTTCCTTGGCCTGGAAGGCAAGCTTGGCGATACGGATATGTAGATCTCCTACCATTGTAACCGACTCTGTGTAACCCTAACCCTCTTGGTGCCTATATAAACCGGAGGGTTTTAGTCCATAGGACGAACAACAATCATACCATAGGCTAGCTTCTAGGGTTTAGCCTCTACGATCTCGTGGTAGATCTACTCTTGTACTACCCATATCATCAATATTAATCAAGCAGGAGTAGGGTTTTACCTCCATCGAGAGGGCCCGAACCTGGGTAAAAACATCGTGTCCCTTGTCTCCTGTTACCATCCGCCTAGACGCACAGTTCGGGACCCCCTACCGGAGATCCGCCGGTTTTGACACCGACACTCACCGAACATGATCCAGGAGACTTGGACCCTACGTCAAGAAAGAAAGGAGGAGGGCACGAGGTAGTGGGGCACGCCCCCCCCAAGGCGCGCCCTCCACCCTCGTTGCTCCCCTGTTGCTCCACCGACGTACTCCTTCCTCCTATATATACCTACGTACCCCCAAACGATCAGATACGGAGCCAAAAACCTAATTCCACCACCGCAACCTTCTGTACCCACGAGATCCCATCTTCGGGCCTGTTCCGGAGCTTCGCCGGAGGGGGCATCCTTCACGGAGGGCTTCTACATCATCACCATAGCCTCTCCGATGAAGTGTGAGTAGTTTACCTCAGACCTTCGGGTCCATAGTTAGTAGCTAGATGGCTTCTTCTCTCTTTTTGGATCTCAATACAATGTTCTCCCCCTCTCTCGTGGAGATCTATTCGATGTAATCTTTTTTTTGCGGTGTGTTTGTTGAGACCGATGAATTGTGGGTTTATGATCAAGATTATATATGAACAATATTTTAATCTTCTCTGACTTCTTTTATGTATGGTTGGTTATCTTTACAAGTCTCTTCGAATTATCAGTTTGGTTTGGCCTACTAGATTGGTTTTTCTTGCAATGGGAGAAGTGCTTAGCTTTGGGTTCAATCTTGCGGTGTCCTTTCCCAGTGATAGTAGGGGCATCAAGGCACATATTGTATTGTTGCCATCGAGGATAACAAGATGGGGGTTTTATCATATTGCATGAATTTATCCCTCTGCATCATGTCATCTTGCTTAAGGCGTTACTCCGTTCTTATGAACTAAATACTCTAGATGCATGCTGGATAGCGGTCGATGAGTGGAGTAATAGTAGTAGATGCAGGCAGGAGTCGGTCTACTTGTCTCGGACGTGATTCCTATATACACGATCATACCTAGCTATTCTCATTACTATGCTCAATTCTGTCAATTGCTCAGCAGTAATTCGTTCACCCACCGTAAAATACTTATGCTCTTGAGAGTAGCCACTAGTGAAACCTATGGCCCCCGGGTCTATCTGCATCATATTAATCTTCCAACACTTTATTTATTTCCTTTGCTTGTACTTTGCTTTTATTTTACTTTGCATATTTATCACAAAAATACCAAAAATATTATCCTATCATATCTATCAGATCTCACTCTCGTAAGTGACCGTGAAGGGATTGACAACCCCTTATCGTGTTGGTTGCGAGGAGTTATTTGTTTTGTGCAGGTACGAGGGACTTGCGCGTAGCCTCCTAGTGGATTGATACCTTGGTTCTCGAAAATTGAGGGAAATACTTACGCTACTTTGCTGCATCATCCTGTCCTCTTCATGGAAATCCAACTCAGTGCTCAAGAGGTAGCAGAGAAGAATTTCTGGTGCCGTTGCCGGGGAGGTCTACGCAAAAGTCAACATACCAAGTACCCATCACAAACCCTTATCTCCCGCATTACATTATTTGCCATTTGCCTCTCGTTTTCCTCTCCCCCACTTCACCCTTGCCGTTTTATTCGCCCTCTCTTTTCCGTTCGCCTCTTTTTCGTTTGCTTGCCCTATCGTCATGGCTAGTCTTATATCTTCTCCATTGTCTCCCGAGAATGAAGTTCTAAATTTTAAGCAAAGGGAGGGAGAAAATCTAAAAGATGCTTGGTATAGAATTTGCAATGCTCAAAATAGATCTACCAGGAAGCAATCTACTTCAGTTCTTCTCCGCAATTTTTATGTTGGTGCTAATCCTTGGTATAGATATATCCTTGATACCATTACTGGAGGGAATTTCTTGGGTAGCCATACTTTTGATTCTTATAATGCTATGATAGATTTATTTCGCTCACCACCCCTTTTGGTTAACGGAACTATGTTAACTTTGGAGCATGTAATGCAAAGACTTGAAATTATTGAAAATAAAGTTGCTACCGTAGAGTTAATTGAAAATCTAGATAAAAAGATCCACAACCAAATTACCCAATATGGATCTAAGGTAGGAGTCACTTTGAAAAATATTAAGGAAAAGGAACCCATAGTTAATGAGAGAATAAATCAAGATTCCACTAGAATCGATAAACTTGGGGGTATCATTACCAACTTGGGAACCACTTTTTCTTTCGTAAAGAATACTCCTAGTCCTCCAACTAAAATTGCCAAGCTTATGTATGTTCCTAAAAATAAGGGTGAATCCTCTAGTAAGGAAACTGCGAATCTTAAATCTATAAGTATTCATCCCAATCATTTTGCTATCATTAAGGAACCATTTGCTACGAATGAATTTTTCGATCTTGTGCCTAAAAGTTTGATAATTACAAAAAATAAAGAAATTTCTAAGGAAGGTAGATGTCTCATTGAAGAATTGCCTACCAAAGATGGCAATACCTAGATCTATCCTTGCTTTTATGCCTAGCTAGGGGCGTTAAATGATAGCGCTTGTTGGGAGGCAACCCAATTTCATTTTTAGTTCTTTTCTTTTGCTTATGTTTAGGAATAAATCTTTGATCTAGCCTCTGGTTAGATGTGTTTTTATGTTTTAATTAGTGTTTGTGCCAAGTTAAACCTATAGGATCTTCTTGGATGATAGTTATTTGATCTTGCTGTAATTTCAAGAAACTTTCTGTTCACGAAAACAATTGTTAAAAATCACCAGAGCATGATACAATACTGATTCCAATTGCTGTTGATCAATAAAAAAATTTCCCTAGGTCTTCCTATTTTGGCTGATATTTTGAAGTTCCAGAAGTTTGCGTTAGTTACAGATTAATACGGACTGTTCTGTTTTTGACAGATTCTGTTTTTCGTGTGTTGTTTGCTTATTTTGATGAATCTATGGCTAGTAAAATAGTTTGTAAACCATAGAGAAGTTGGAATATAGTAGGTTTAACACAAATATAAGTAAAGAATGAGTTCATTACAGTACCTTGAAGTGGTCTTTTGTTTTCTTTCGCTAACGGAGCTCATGAGATTTCTGTTAAGTTTTGTGTTGTGAAGTTTTCAAGTTTCAGGTGAAATATTTTGATGGATTATGGAACAAGGAGTGGCAAGATCCTAAGCTTGGGGATGCCCATGGCACCCCCAAGATAATCTAAGGACACCAAAAAGCGAAAGCTTGGGGATGCCCGGAAGGCATCCCCTCTTTCGTGTACTTCCATCGGTAACTTTACTTCGAGCTATATTTTTATTCACCACATGATATGTGTTTTGCTTGGAGCATCTAGTATGATTTGAGTCTTTTCTTTTTAGTTTACCACAATCATCCTTGCTGTACACACCTTTTGAGAGAGCCATACATAATTTGGAAATTGTTAGAATAATCTCTGTGCTTCATTTATATCTTTTGAGTTATATAGTTTTGCTCTAGTGCTTCACTTATATCTTTTAGAGAACGGTGGTGGATTTGTTTTATAGAAACTATCGATCTCTCATGCTTCACTTAGATTATTTTGAGAGTCTTAAATAGCGTGGTAATTTGCTTAAATAATCTTAATATGCTTGGTATTCAAGATTTGTAAAACTTTCTTAAGAGTGTGTTGAATACTAAGAGAAGTTTGATGCTTGATAATTGTTTTGAGATATGAAGATGGTGATATTAGAGTCATGCTAGTTGAGTAGTTGTGAATTTGAGAAATACTTGTGTTAAAGTTTGTGATTCCGTAGCATGCACGTATGGTGAACCGTTATGTGATGAAGTCGGAGCATGATTTATTTATTGATTGTCTTCCTTATGAGTGGCGGTCGGGGATGAGCGATGGTCTTTTCCTACCAATCTATCCCCTAGGAGCATCTGGCGTAATACTTTGCTTTGATAACTTGTAGATTTTTGCAATAAGTATATGAGTTCTTCATGACTAATGTTGAGTCCATGGATTATACGCACTTTTCTTCCTTCCACCATTGCTAGCCTCTCTAATACCGCGCACTTTTCGCCAGTATCATACACCCACCATATACCTTCCTCAAAACAGCCACCATACCAACCTATCATGGCATTTCCATAGCCATTCCGAGTTATATTGCCATGCAACTTCCCACCATTCCGTTTATTATGACACGCTCCATCATTGTCATATTGCTTAGCGTGATCATGTATTTGACATCGTATTTGTGGCAAGCCACCATTCTTAACTCTTTCATACATGTCACTCTTGATTCATTGCATATCCCGCACATCACGGAGGCATTCATATAGAGTCATATTTTGTTCTAAGTATCGAGTTGTAATTGTTGAGTTGTAAGAAAATAAAAGTGTGATGATCATCATTTTTAGAGCATTGTCCCAAGTGAGGAAAAGGATGATGGAGACTATGATTCCCCCACAAGTCGGGATGAGACTCCGGACGAAAAAAAAGAAAAGAGGCCATAAAAAAAGATAAAAGGCCCAAATAAAAAAATAAAAAAATGAGAGAAAAAGAGAGAAGGGACAATGTTACTATCCTTTTACAACACTTGTGCTTCAAAGTAGCACCATGATCTTCATGATAGAGAGTCTATCATTTTGTTACTTTCATATACTAGTGGGAATTTTTCATTATAGAACTTGGCTTGTATATTCCAATGATGGGCTTCCTCAAAATGCCCTAGGTCTTCGTGAGCAAGCGAGTTGGATGTACACCCACTTAGTTTCTTTTGTTGAGCTTTCATATATTTATAGCTCTAGTGCATCCGTTGCATGGCAATCCCTACTCACTCACATTGATATCTATTGATGGGCATATCCATAGCCCGTTGATATGCCTAGTTGATGTGAGACTATCTTCCCCTTCTTTGTCTTCTCCACAACCACCATTGTATTCCACATATAGTGCTATATCCATGGCTTACGCTCATGTATTGCGTGAAGATTGAAAAAGTTTGAGAATGTCAAAAGTATGAAACAATTGCTTGGCTTGTCATCGGGGTTGTGCATGAATTAAGTACTTTGTGTGGTGAAGATAGAGCATAGCCAGACTATATGATTTTGTAGGGATAACTTTCTTTGGCCATGTTATTTTGAGAAGACATGATTGCTTTGTTAGTATGCTTGAAATATTATTATTTTTATGTCAATATTAAACTTTTGTCTTGAATCTTTCGGATCTGAATGTTCATACCACAATTAAGAAGAATTACATTGAAATTATGCCAAGTAGCACTCCGCATAAAAAATTTTGTTTTTATCATTTACCTACTCGAGGACGAGCAGGAATTAAGCTTGGGGATGCCTGATACATCTCCAACGTATCTATAATTTTTGATTGCTCCATGCTATATTATCTACTATTTTGGACAATATTGGGATTTATTATTCACTTTTATATTATTTTTGGGACTAACCTATTAAACAGAGGCCCAACCCAGAATTGCAGTTTTTTGCCTATTTCAGAGTTTCGGAGAAAAGGAATATCAAACGGAGTCCAAACGGAATGAAACCTTCGGGAACGTGAGTTTCTCACCAAAAATGATCCAGGAGACTTGGACCCTACGTCAAGAAAGAAAGGAGGAGGGCACGAGGTAGGGGGTGTGCCCACCCCCCAAGACGCGCCCTCCATCCTCGTGGGCCCCCTGTCGCTCCACCGACGTACTCCTTCCTCCTATATATACCTACGTACCCCCAAACGATCAGATACGGAGCCAAAAACCTAATTCCACCGCCGCAACCTTCTGCATCCACGAGATCCCATCTTGGGGCCTGTTCCGGAGCTCCACCGGAGGGGGAATCCATCATGGAGGGCTTCTACATCATCACCATAGCCTCTTCGATGAAGTGTGAGTAGTTTACCTCAGACCTTCAGATCCATAGTTAGTAGCTAGATGGCCTCTTCTCTCTTTTTGGATCTCAATACAATGTTCTCCCCCTCTCTCGTGGGGATTTATTCGATATAATCTTCTTTTTGCGGTGTGTTTGTTGAGACCGATGAATTGTGGGTTTATGATCAAGATTATCTATGAACAATATTTGAATCTTCTCTGAATTCTTTTATGTATGATTGGTTATATTTGCAAGTCTCTTCGAATTATCAGTTTGGTTTGGCCTACTAGATTGGTTTTTCTTGCAATGGGAGAAGTGCTTAGCTTTGGGTTCAATCTTGCGGTGTCCTTTCCCAGTGATAGTAGGGGCAGCAAGGCACGTATTGTATTGTTGCCATCGAGGATAACAAGATGGGGTTTTTATCATATTGCATGAATTTATCCCTCTACATCATGTCATCTTGCTTAAGGCGTTACTCTGTTTTCTTGAACTTAATACTCTAGATGCATGCTGGATAGCGGTCGATGAGTGGAGTAATAGTAGTAGAAGCAGGCAGGAGTCGGTCTACTTGTCTCGGACGTGATGCCTATATACATGATCATACCTAGATATTCTCATAACTATGCTCAATTCTGTCAATTGCTCAACAGTAATTCATTCACCCACTGTAAAATACTTATGCTCTTGAGAGAAGCCACTAGTGAAACCTATGGCCCCCGGGTCTATCTGCATCATATTAATCTTCCAACACTTTATTTATTTCCTTTGCTTTTACTTTGCTTTTATTTTACTTTGCATCTTTATCACAAAAATACCAAAAATATTATCCTATCAGATCTCACTCTCGTAAGTGACCGTGAAGGGATTGACAACCCCTTATCGCATTGGTTGCGAGGAGTTATTTGTTTTGTGTAGGTACGAGGGACTTGCGCGTAGCTCCTACTGGATTGATACCTTGGTTCTAAAAAACTGAGGGAAATACTTACGCTACTTTGCTTCATCATCCTTTCCTCTTCAAGGAAATCCAACGTAGTGCTCAAGCGGTAGCAACTACTGATCTACAACACATATATGAAAATACTATCAGGACTAAGTTCATGATAAATTAAGTTCAATTAATCATATTACTTAAGAACTCCCACTTAGATAGACATCCCTCGAGTCATCTAAATGATCACGTGATCCATATCAACTAAACCATGTCCGATCATCACGTGAGATGGAGTAGTTTTCAATGGTGAACATTGAGGGAGTCCTAGATTAGGGGGTCCTCGGACTGCCGGACTATACACTTTGGCCGGACTGTTGGACTATGAAGATACAAGATTGAAGACTTCGTCTCGTGCCCGGGTGGGACTCTCCTTGGCGTTGAAGGCAAGCTTGGCTATACGGATCTGTAGATCTCCTCCCTTGTAACCGACTCTGTGTAACCCTAGCCCCCTCCGGTGTCTATATAAACCGGAGGGTTTAGTCCGTAGGACAACAACAATCATAATCATAGGCTAGCTTCTAGGGTTTAGCCTCTACGATCTCGTGGTAGATCAACTCATGTAATACTCATATCATCAAGATCAATCAAGCAGGTAGTAGGGTATTACCTCCATCAAGAGGGCCCGAACCTGGGTAAACATTGTGTCCCCCGCCTCCTATTACCATCCGCCTTAGACGCACAGTTCGGAACCCCCTACCCGAGATCCGCCGGTTTTGACACCGACGTTGGTGCTTTCATTGAGAGTTCCACTATGCCCTCACCATAAGGCTTCATGGCTCCTTCGATCATCGGCAACGATGCGATCCAGGGTGAGGTTTTCCTCCCCGGGCAGATCTTCGTATTCGGCGGCTTCGCACTGCAGGCCAACTCGCTTGGCCATCTGGAGCAGATCGAGAGCTACGCCCCTGGTCGTCAGGTCAGGTTTGGAAACTTAAACTACACTGCCGACATCTGCGGAGACTTGATCTTTGACGGATTCGAGCCCATGTCGGGTGCGCCGCACAATCACGACGAGCATGACTTAGCTCTGCCGTCAAACGGTGTTCGGGAGATCACACATGTGGCTACTCCGGCCCTCAATCCGGAGCAGATTGCGCCGTCCGAGGACGGGTGGATGGACCCCGCCACGGAGGCCGCACACTCAATGGCGATAGAGCCGAATACTGACTTCACCTCCTACAAGAGCTGTGTTGCCGGATCCTTGGATTCGTCCCCGGCCACGGGCTCCGAACCGCCTGCGTCCGTGCCTATCAAATCCGATTGGGTGCCGATCATGGAGTTTTCCTTCGCGGATATCTTTCAGCACTCGCCCTTGGGCGATGTGCTAAATTCATCAAGGTCTCTATGTCCGGCTCGAGTGGGAAGCGGACGACGAAGAAATTCGTTCCCCACCCACCACCCACTTAATAGACACTGTCGACGATCTAACCGACATGCTTGATTTCGTTCAAGACATCGACGGTATGGACGACGATGTAGGAGAAGAACAGGAACCACCGCCCACAGGGCGCTGGACTGCCACCTCATCATATGATATATACATGGTGGACACCCCTAAAGAAAGCGATGGAAATAAGGCAATAGAGGATAATCCCCTCGAGAAGAAATCTAAGCACCGGCGTCAATGGCGCCGCTCTAAGCCCCGCCATAGCAAAAACGGTGATACCGGCACAAGAGACAATAATGATGTAGATAGTGCCGAAGACGAAGACAATCCCCTCCAGCCAGAGCTCGAGCCGGAGGATGGGCAAGCTAGCCCTAAGGAACAGGCAGCAGACGGAGAACTAGAGGATGGCAATTACATGCCTCTCTCCGAAGACGAGGTGAGCCTCGGCGACAAAGAATTAATCGTGCCTGAGGATCCCGTCGAACAGGAGCGCTTCAAGCGCAGGCTCATAGCCACAGCAAAAAGCCTGAAGAAAAAGCAACAACATCTTCAAGCTGACCAAGATCTGCTAGCCGATAGGTGGACTGAGGTCCTAGCGGCCGAGGAATACGAACTCGAACGCCCAACCAAAAGTTATCCAAAGCTCAGGTTGGTGATACGTCTCCAACGTATCTATAATTTATGAAGTATTTATGCTATTATATTATCCATCTTAGATGTTTAATGGGCTTTACTAAGCACTTTTATATGATTTTTGGGACTAACCTATTAACCCGAGCCCAAAGTGCAGTTCTGTTTTTTCCCTTGTTTGATGTTTCAGTAGAAAAGGAACATCAAATGGAGTCCAAACGGAATGAAACCTTCAGAAAAGTATTTTTGGAAAGAAAGCAATACGGGAGACTTGGAGTGCACGTCAGGGGATCAACGCGGAGGGCATGAGGAAGGGGGGCGCGCCCACCCCCTGGGTGCGCCCTCCACCCTCGTGGGCCCCTCGTGGCTCCCCTGACGTATTTCTTCCTCCTATATATACCAATATACCCTAAAAACTTCGGGGAACAGAATAGATCGGGAGTTCCGCCGCCGCAAGCCTCTGTAGCCACCAAAAACTAATCGGGACCCTGTTCCGGCACCCTGCCGGAGGGAGGGAACCCTCACCGGTGGCCATCTTCATCATCCCGGCGCTCTCCATGACGAGGAGGGAGTAGTTCACCCTCGGGGCTGAGGGTATGTACCAGTAGCTATGTGTTTGATCTCTCTCTCGTGTTCTTGATTTGGCACGATCTTGATGTATCGCGAGCTTTGTTGTTATAGTTGGATTTTATGATGTTTCTCCCCCTCTACTCTCTTGTAATGGGTTGAGTTTCCCCTTTGAAGTTATCTTATCGGATTGAGTCTTTTAATGATTTGAGAACACTTCATGTATGTCTTGCGTGGGATACCCGTGGTGACAATGGGGTATTCTGTTGATCCACTTGATGTATGTTTTGGTGATCAACTACGTTTTTGTCTTGATTCTCCGGTAGAAACTTTGGGGCAATCTTCGAGGTTCTGTGTGTTGGTTGAATAGATGAATCTGAGATTGTGTGATGCATATCGTATAATCATACCCACGGATACTTGAGGTGACATTGGAGTATCTAGGTGACATTAGGGTTTTGGTTGATGTGTGTCTTAAGGTGTTATTTTACTACGAACTCTAGGGCTGTTTGTGACACTTATAGGAATAGCCCAATGGATTAATCAGATAGAATAACTTTGAGGTGGTTTCGTACCCTACCATAATCTCTTCGTTTGTTCTCCGCTATTAGTGACTTTGGAGTGACTCTTTGTTGCATGTTGAGGGATAGTTATATGGTCCAATTATGTTATTATTGTTGAGATAACTTGCACTAGTGAAAGTATGAACCCTAGGCCTTGTTTCCTATCATTGCAATACCGTTTACGCTCACTTTTATCATTAGTTACCTTGCTGTTTTTATATTTTCAGATTACAAAAATCTATATCTACCATCCATATTGCACTTGTATCACCATCTCTTCGCGGAACTAGTGCACCTATACAATTTACCATTGTATTGGGTGTGTTGGGGACACAAGAGACTCTTTGTTACTTGGTTGCAGGGTTGCTTGAGAGAGACCATCTTCATCCTACGCCTCCCAAGGATTGATAAACCTTAATTCATCCACTTGAGGGAAATTTGCTACTGTCCTACAAACCTCTGCACTTGGAGGCCCAACAACGTCTACAAGAAGAAGGTTGTGTAGTAGACATCAGTTGCTACCCCAACTCGAGGAGGAAGCATTAAAACCTACGCTCCCAGCGTATGATGCGGCTGACCGGCCACCCCGTGGCCGAGACAAGGCGGCATATCAGGCCGAAGTCCAGCCCACACCCCGCCGCCAGTCAAACAAAAATACCAGGGCCCGGGGCAACACGCAGGACCTACGAGACGTATTGGAAAACAAAGTAGGACATGCCAGATCGATCTACGGATCACTGGGGCACGCCCCAACGCGTGACGATGACCGTCATGCCGGATATACTAAAAGCAAATCCGGCCGGGCCGAATACAGCAGACAAGACTCGTATGAACTGCGTCGTGATATAGCCCGGCACAGAGGCGCCGCACACCCCTTATGCTTCACTGATGAAGTAATGGATCACGAATTCCCAGAAGGTTTTAAACCCGTGAACATCGAATCTTATGATGGTACAACAGACCCGCGGTATGGATTGAAGATTTCCTCCTCCACATTCACATGGCCCGCGGTGACGATCTACATGCCATCAAGTACCTCCCATTAAAACTCAAAGGACCTGCTCGGCATTGGCTCAATAGCCTACCGGCAAACTCCATTGGCAGTTGGGATAATTTGGAAGACGCATTCCTTGACAACTTCCAAGGCACTTCTTTGCGACCTCCGGATGCTGATGACTTCAGTCACATAACACAACCCTACCATAATCTCTTCGTTTGTTCTCCGCTATTAGTGACTTTGGAGTGACTCTTTGTTGCATGTTGAGGGATAGTTATATGATCCAATTATGTTGTTATTGTTGAGAGAGCTTGCACTAGTGAAAGTATGAACCCTAGGCCTTGTTTCCTATCATTGCAATACCGTTTACGCTCACTTTTATCATTAGTTACCGTGCTGTTTTTATATTTTCAGATTACAAAAACCTATATCTACCATCCATATTTCACTTGTATCACCATCTCTTCGCCGAACTAGTGCACCTATAAAATTTACCTTTGTATTGGGTGTGTTGGGGACACAAGAGACTCTTTGTTACTTGGTTGCAGAGTTGCTTGAGAGAGACCATCTTCATCCTACGCCTCCCAAGGATTGATAAACCTTAGGTCATCCACTTGAGGGAAATTTGCTACTGTCCTACTAACCTCTGCACTTGGAGGCCCAACAACGTCTACAAGAAGAATGTTGCATAGTAGACATCAAGCTGTTTCTGGCGCCGTTGCCGGGGAGGTGAGTGCTTGAAGGTATATCTCTAGATCTTGAATCGAATCTTTTAGTTTCTTGTTTTATCACTAGTTTAGTCTATAAAAGAAAATTACAAAAAAATGGAATTGAGTTTGCCTCATACGCTTCATCTTTTTAATATCTTTCCTGAGTATGATGGAAACGAAAATTGTGCCAAAGTGTTAGAAGAAGAATGCATTAAAATGTTTGGCACTAAATCTTTGAACGATGAGCATGATTGCAATGTTGTTAGTATGAACTCTTTGAATATCCATAGTACTAATGATGATTGCAGTAGTTATGATGAAAATGTCTCCTATAAGCATGTCGATTTTTGTGGAGTGTATTGGGTTTGCAAGTACACACCAAATAGGGAAGATATATATTGCAAGGGGCATAAGCATTTAGAAACTAAATGGTTGCAAGAAAGGCTAGACGTTTGTGCTGAAAATTTAAATTTTCTTAGCCATACTTGTGAACTTTGCAATGAACATGATCATTTCAGTACCCAATGCAAATTGTTCCATGATCATGTCGTGTCCAAAAATTGTGATGACTTGATTTCCCTTGCACATCATAATGAACTTAGTTTGCTCTTGGGTTATGAAGAAATGAAACGTATAACTAAGGTTATTCCAGAATTTGCCCTTGATAGAGTTCTTCATTTTAACCTAGAGGAAACTTATATGTATTGCGTGGTGAATTGCATTGAAAATCCTTATATTGCCAACTACATAAAGAAAACAAAACAAATAGAAGATGAAGAGAATACTAATGAAAGGGAAGAGACTTCCCAATATCCTCCTATTATTTCTTATGATGAATCAGGTAACGAGGAGGAGCCTTCTATTCAACCAATTTTATTAATAAGGGACTCCAAAAATAGGATTGGACCCACACATCATGTGGTGAAGAAGAAGAAAAGAAAAAGGAAGAGAGGTAAAAAGATATCTCTCCCAAATAATGTTGCTCCTATTATTGTTGTGCCTCATGAAAATGAATCAAATATAATTGTGGAAGATGATGCACTTGATGATGATCTCGTTATGCCTATTGCTTGTTGTGATGATTATGATTGGGAAGATAATGATACTCCTTATGATCTTAAAAATATTTTTGGCACTTGCTTGGAAGAATATGATAATTGCTATACTATTGGTGCTATCCATACTATTAATGATGAGAGTGATTATGCTTATGATATGAAAAGGCCCAAGCTTGGGGATGGTATGTTTGATGATTATGATGTTTTTGAGAATATATTTGCTGCAATTAATGTTTATCCCAAACTTGGGGGTGCTACGTTTAATGAGGATGATATTTTTTGCCTCCTAATGTCGGTGTCAAAACTGGCGGATCTCGGGTAGGGGGTCCCGAACTGTGCGTCTAAGGCGGATGGTAACAGGAGGCGGGGGACACAATTTTTACCCAGGTTCAGGCCCTCTCGATGGAGGTAATACCCTACTTCCTGCTTGATTGATCTTGATGATATGAGTATTACAAGAGTTGTTCTACCACGAGATCGTAGAGGCTAAACCCTAGAAGCTAGCCTATGGTATGATTGTTGTTCTACGGACTAAACCCTCCGGTTTATATAGACACGGAGGGGGCTAGGGTTACACAGAGTCGGTTACAAGGGAGGAGATCTACATATCCGTATTGCCAAGCTTGCCTTCCACGCCAAGGAGAGTCCCATTCGGACACGGGACGAAGTCTTCAATCTTGTATCTTCATAGTCCTACAGTCTGGCCAAAGGATATAGTCTGACTGTCCGGAGACCCCCTAATCCAGGACTCCCTCAGTAGCCCCTGAACCAGGCTTCAATGACGATGAGTCCGGCGTGCAGATTTGTCTTCGGCATTGCAAGGCGGGTTCTTCCTCCAAATACTCCATAGAAGATCTTGAACACGAGGATAGTGTCCGGCTCTGCAAAATAAGCTGTACATACCACTGTAGAGAGAATAATATTTCCACACATCTAATCTGCTCACACGTTTGACAGCATGACATCATACCACGGCCCGGTCATTATTCGAACCGTTTTTCTCAACCAGCTACAGCACGCATTGCGAGGCGGTTTTCCTGGCACGTCTTGTCGAAGCAGAGATCGTGTCCCCTTATCACGGGATTCTCATCAATACGGATGTGGATAACCCAATCGTGCCCGTTGGTATGACTCCTCGATTTTAGGCAAGTCCCGAACGGCCACGAGGAGGACGCTTGATATTCACCCTCTTTATAAAGAGGCCAAGGCTTGTCCTTTTTTCCCTCTCGTACTCAATCGAATCCTTCCCCCACCTCGAGTTCCAACACCCAAGGCTCAGGTCAGGCGCTTCGGACCTTCAACCATGTCCGGATCCAACCTTCAAGGTCGGTGGATGCCTTCCTCTCTCACAGAGGAAGACATCAAGAAGCTAAGAGAGGCCAGGTATTTGACCGGCGAAATCTCGCACAGGCTGCCTGCTCGAGGGCAGGTCATTCCCACTCCCGAACCTGGCGAGAGCGTTGTATTCATCTCTCACTTCCTCCGAGGGCTAGGCCTCGCTCTGGATCCCTTTGTTAGGGGGCTCATGTTCTATTATGGGCTGGATTTCCATGACCTGGCCCCGGATTCCATCCTTCACATCTCGCCGTTCATCGTCATGTGTGAGGCCTTCCTCCGCATTACCCCACACTTCGGCCTGCGGCTCAAGACTTTCAATGTGAAGCCGAAGATGATTGAGGGGCGACACACAGAGTGCGGAGGTGCCGTAATAAGCAAAGGCGCCGATGTTCCATGGCCAAAGGGTTCCTTCCCGGAGGTGTCCAGTTTATGGCAACGGGAGTGGTTTTATATCACAGCTCCCCGGGGTACCAAGTGGGTGGCCGCCCCTGCCTTCCGCTCGGGCCCCCCGCCACAACTGACGTCATGGATCAACAAGGGGCTGGACTGGGGACACTAAATGATGTGCCGATATTGCAGAGTCGCATCCGAGATCTCCTCGAGAGAGATGTCAGCCTGGTTACGGTAATGCAAGTCATGCTAGTTCGTCGAGTCCCGCCTTGCAAACGTCGACCCCTCTGTATGTGGGAGTTCAACCCGAAAGGGCCGCGAGCTATTCAGCACTTCCTCGGCATGACTCTCGAAGAGATGTACAAATTGTTCTTCGGACCACAAATAAGGTGTCCGGACACCACCGAGGATGCGGATCTGAGCTGCAATCGTCCAAATACGCAAGTAAGTAATGCCGTGGCCGAACATGTTGTTTTTTTATTTATCACAACATCATTCTGAAAAGTCAATCTTTGACCAGGACTAGGTAACAAAGGCGAAGATGATCAGGTGTCCGGCCCTCCTTCCCGAGGTCTCACCGTATCCTGTACTGGCCAGGATGCTCGAGCTTGCGCCTTATCAAGCGCCCTCAGGGGAAGATAAAGGGGGGAATAAAGAGGTTGTAAGAGGGCCTCGCTCACTATTCATCCAAACCGGGGGAGTTAGCGCCTGCACGAAGGAGGATAACCGGGGAGGAGAATCTGAAATTCCCTCTCCCCAAGGAAGGAAGTGGACCACCTCTGAAGACCCGGAAACAATGGTTTCCAAACGGGGGAAGAAATCTTCGCCAGAGGGTCCTGCCTCGGAGGGTACCCTTGCCGCACAGTGCCCGCAAGGGGGTCAGCCCCCCACCGAGCTGTAAGTAAACAAAAAGCACTTAATAGTAAAAATATCATGCCTTACTTCTGAGGACAATAACCGAAGCATATATCTTGTAGTTCGGATTGTAGCCCTTCTCGACAGAGTTCGTCTTCGGGGGATCTTTTTCCGGAGATGATGGAGAGCGAAACACCTCCCCATGCCACCCCGCCTCATGATGCGGGCGACCCTGAAGTGTCGTCGCGGAGGGTTTCTCCTGATCCGCCAAGGCCAGAGGGTAATCCTTCGGCCACCCGAAGTCCTCAATATTCGGCTCCTAAAGAGAGCAACAGAAAGGGTCCGGAACCATCCGGTGTGCGATCGAGCGCACTGAAGGATCTTCTGGAGCAAGCAGCTATCTCAGAAGTGCATCGTACGCTAATGGGTACGGTGGTTGAGAGGATTTCATCCGCTGAAAGCGGGCTGCATGAAGCTTTTATGAGTCTGCTGAAAGGCTTTGAGGTACGTGAAATAGTGTATGTTTTTGACAGTACCGCACACGTTAGGTGTGCCCTATGCAGATAGTAGCCCCTGAGACTCTGGTTGCTGTCGAGAACGGCGGCAAACAAAGGATCATAGTCCTAGGTAATAATCAGGCCGCCTTCATATCCATGTGGCGGAAGGTCCGGTGGCTAGCCGAACTGGTAAGTTTGCCGAGCTAAAGCGGCAACTGGATGCGGCGGATGCCGACATCGTGCTTGTGAACAAACGGCTCGACGAGGCACAGGGTATGTGATTTCTCCGGTGATCAACACATAGTAAGAGGAGCATGATGCTAGTATCTTTAATATGTTGTGACTGCAGATGGAGCTGCCGCCGTGGAGACCCTTCGGGCGGAACTTGCCCGAGCCAAGGAACAAGCTAGGAATAGTGATGCAGCCGCTCTAAAGGCGGTCGAAGAGCCGAGGGCCGAACAGGCTGCAAATTGCCAAAGCAAGGAAAAAATAGCCAAGACGGCCGTTGAGTTGAAAGATGCCGCCGACCGTTACCAGCTTCTTGAAAAAGAAAGCCGAGCAAAGGCGACGGACCTGGAGAAGGCCATGGTAGCAGCCAAGGAAGCCTGCTCGAAAATCAGAGTGGCGAAGGAGGAGCCGCGTCAAGCTGGAGATATCGCGGCTGGGAAGCCCTTTTTGTTGCGGACGAAGTTTAGAGATCCGAAGTATGCCCCTATTGATCAACTATGGAGTTCCGCAGACGCATACGTGGATTTGGCAGCCAGTGCCGTTGATGCGGGCGAGTACTTCAAGGATCAAAAAGATCATGAAGTGGAAAGGCTGTTCTGGTCACAGTTCCATGTTCCAGTGCGTCCGCTGCTGTTGAATGAGCGAATGGTCGAGTGGGCTGAGCTCCATAGGTTGTCCGGGCTTGCCATTAGGTGCATTGTGGATCATCTGTGGCGGAAGGGCCAAGGCGAATAGTTATTTTAGTTTAGTGCAACAGTTCCTTGGTGCTATCACTACAAAAAAAGACACATCCGTGACATTTTGGGACGAACGAAATTTTTTTCATCATACATATGACACTTCTATGACGATAATTGTGACAAAACCGGTATCATCATAGATGTGGTGGGCTCCTACTTCTATGACAAAAATCATGACAGAAAATGGGCTTTTCATCTTGGCGGGTCGGAGATGCGGCTGCATGACATTCTTTGGGCCGTCCATGACGGAAAAACTGTGGTAGAAGCGAGGGGAGGAAAATTTTGGGGAGTTGCCGTTACGGTGGGAGGTCGGGGCCGAGCAATGCGCTGCTTTCTCTCATACACGTGCGTAGGCGTTGGCTCTAATCGAACCCGAAGCGAGGCGTTGGGCTCTAATCGAACCCGGCGATTGCACTGCAGGCTATGCGCGTTATCGAACCCGAGCGATCGATCGATGGTCGTTAATCGAACCCGATGGGCGATTCTTCGCCATCTGCTGCTAATCAAGCCGATCGATTGGATGAGCGATGGCGTTGCGGGGGGTTGGATGAGCGGTGGCGGTGGCGTTGCCTCTGGATGAACAGGACCCCGTGGTGTGGAGGGCTGGATGAAAAGTAGACGGTGGAGGGGTGGCCGTGGAGGGGTAGTTGAACAGGACCCCGTGGTGTGGAGGGCTGGATGAATAGTAGATGGTGGAGGGCTGGATGAACAGTAGACGGTGGAGGGGTGGTTGAACAGTAGCCGGTGGAGTAGCGCGCGGTGGAGGCTGGATGAACAGGAGCCCGTGGAGGCTGGAGGAGGTCGACGGTAGCCAGTGGAGGCTAGAGGAGGTCGACGGTGGAGATGAGCAGTATCTCGTGGAGTCCCGTTTTGCGGTACGCCACACCCCTCCCGATGAATAGGACCCCCGTTTCGACCGTAGCGCTCCAACACAAGTCCGTTTCGTCCGTTTTACGATGCACGCTGACCTCCCGATCAACAGGACCCCTACTTGACCGTAGGAGGTCCGTTTAAATCCGTTTTGATACGCCACACCCTCCCGATCAACAGGGACCCTGTTTCGACCATAGGAGGTTTGTTTCCTCCGTTTTGCGGTACGCCACACCCCTCACGATCAACAGGGACCGGTTTCGACCGTAGGGAGGTCCGTTTCATCCGCTTTTGGCGGTACGCCACACCCCTCCCGATCAACAGGGACCCCGCCGACCCTAGGAGGTCCGTTTCATCCGTTTTGCGGTACGCCACACCCCTCCCGATCAACAGGACCACCGTTTCGACCGTAGGAGGTCCGTTTCCTCCGTTTTGCGGTACGCCACACCCCTCTCGATCAACCGGACCCCGTTCCGAACGTAGGAGGTCTGTTTCCTCCGTTGTGCGGTACGCGAGGCCTCGTTGCTGCAAATTGCCAAAGCAAGGAAAAAATAGCCAAGACGGCCGTTGAGTTGAAAGATGCCGCCGACCGTTACCAGCTTCTTGAAAAAGAAAGCCGAGCAAAGGCGACGGACCTGGAGAAGGCCATGGTAGCAGCCAAGGAAGCCTGCTCGAAAATCAGAGTGGCGAAGGAGGAGCTGCGTCAAGCTGGAGATATCGCGGCTGGGAAGCCCTTTTTGTTGCGGACGAAGTTTAGAGATCCGAAGTATGCCCCTATTGATCAACTATGGAGTTCCGCAGACGCATACGTGGATTTGGCAGCCAGTGCCGTTGATGCGGGCGTAGTACTTCAAGGATCAAAAAGATCATGAAGTGGAAAGGCTGTTCTGGTCACAGTTCCATGTTCCAGTGCGTCCGCTGCTGTTGAATGAGCGAATGGTCGAGTGGGCTGAGCTCCATAGGTTGTCCGGGCTTGCCATTAGGTCTGTTGTGGATCATCTGTGGCCGGAAGGGCCAAGGCCGAATAGTTATTTTAGTTTAGTGCAACAGTTCCTTGGTGCTATCACTACAAAAAAAAGACACATCCGTGACATTTTGGGACGAACGAAATTTTTTCTGTCATACATATGACACTTCTATGACGATAATTGTGACAAAACCCGGTATCATCATAGATGTGGTGGGCTCCTACTTCTATGACAAAAAATCATGATGTAAAATGGGCTTTTCATCCTGGCGGGTCGGAGATGCGGCTGCATGACATTCTTTGGGCCGTCCATGACGGAAAAACTGTGGTAGAAGCGAGGGGAGGAAAATTTTGGGGAGTTGCGGTTACGGTGGGAGGTCGGGGCCGAGCAATGCGCTGCTTTCTCTCATACACGTGCAGGCGTTGGCTCTAATCGAACCCGAAGCGAGGCGTTGGGCTCTAATCGAACCCGGCGATTGCTGCGAGCTATGCGTTATCGAACCCGGAGCGATCGATCGATGGCTGTTAATCGAACCCGATGGAAGCGATTCTTCGCTCTGCTGCTAATCAAGCCGATCGATTGGATGAACAGTGAGCGCTATGGGGGGGTTGGATGAGCGATGGCGGTGGCGTTGCCTCTGGATGAACAGGACCCGTGGTGTGGAGGGCTGGATGAAAAGTAGACGGTGGAGGGTGGCCGTGGAGGGTAGTTGAACAGACCCCGTGGTGTGGAGGGCTGGATGAATAGTAGATGGTGGAGGGCTGGATGAGCGAGAAGCGGTGGAGGGGTGGTTGAACAAGAGCCGGTGGAGTAGCGCAGCGGTGGAGGCTGGATGAGCAGGAGCCCGTGGAGGCTGGAGGAGGTCGACGGTAGCGGTGGAGGCTAGAGGAGGTCGACGGTGGAGATGAGCAGATCTCGTGGAGTCCTGCTTTGCGACGCCACACCCCTCCCGATGAATAGGACCCCTGCTTTGACCGTGGCGCTCCAACACAAGTCCGTTTGGTCCGCTTTCTGACGCTGGACCCTCCCGATCAACAGGACCCCTACTTCGACCGTAGGGAGGTCCGTTTAAATCCGTTACTGATGCGCCACACCCCTCCCGATCAACAGGGACCCTGTTTTACGACCATAGGAGGTTTGTTTCCTCCGTTTTGCACGCCACACCCTCCCGATCAACAGGGACCCCAGTTCGACCGTAGGGAGGTCCGTTTCATCCGCTGGCGATACGCCACACCCTCCCGATCAACAGGACCACCGTTTGACCGTAGGAGGTCCGTTTCCTCCGCTTTTGGCGTACGCCACACCTCTCGATCAACCGGACCCTGTTCGACCGTAGGAGGTCTGTTTCCTCGTTGTGCGGTACGCCAGGCCTCATCGCCTGTTCCGTCCAAGCCCTCCCGATGAACACGACCACACATTCCGTTCCGACCCAGCCGGTTGGCTCCCCATGAACACGACGACGACGCTGTTTCTCCGTTCCGACCCAGCCATGTACGTATGCGCGAGTAGGCGTTCGAGACCCTGCCCGTATGTACGTACGTGGCCGTATTTTCATTCTTGCACCCTCGCCGCTGTACGTATGTGTACATGGTACGTGTGCGCCTCTACTACGACACGTGCGCGCCTCTACATCGACCAGTATGTACATACACGTTCGCGACCAGAATGACAACGCTACGTACGCTTCGACCAGGTGGGTCCCAACTGTCAGGCACTTCCTTGCCTGACAGGATGTAGCTGGTGGGTCCCGATGAGTCGTGGGCGAATCATTTTGGTTTTTTTTGCCCGGACGCACTTCCTTGCGTGCGAAGATGTAGCTGGTGGGTCCCAGCAGTCAGGGGGGCGAATCATTTTTTTTGACCGGACGCACTTCCTTGCGTGCGAAGATGTAGCTGGTGGGTCCCAGCAGTCAGGGGGGCGAATCGTTTTTTTTTGGACGCACTTCCTTGCGTGCGAAGATGTAGCTGGTGGCTCCTAGCAGACAGGGGGGACGGTTTTTTCATGAAACACGGTGGCCCATCCGGTGGGTCCCTGCTGTCAGGTGGAGGAATAATTATTTTGCGCGTAATAAGGAGGCACTTCCTTGCTGCGACCATGGACCCGGTATCGGCCTCTCCACGTCTGATCCACGTCCGATGGAAGCCATTCCTTGACCACGTTGACCACGCCGCGCTGAGAGCACTAGGGCGATGGACGACGGCGAGGCCTAGGAAGGGGACGACACGGAGCCGGGGAAGACGCGGAGCCGGGGAAGACGCGGCAGTGGATGCCCACACGTAGAGGAGTATGAGGGTTCACTCGTTCGGCTGCGGTGTGAGGCTGCCGTCGCCGCAGAATAACAGGGGGTGTGGGTGCATAGAGGGATGGCCTGGCCAGCGGTGGGAGTAGTATGGGCGGTGAGGCCTCCGCGGCATCACAATGGCCATGGGCGGCAGGAGCAGGCGGCACGACCGGCGCTGCTTTGGGAGGCTGGAGCAAGAAGACCAGAGGTTGAAGAAGCACTACGGCCGTTGGATGGACATCGTACGGTCACTGGAGCAAGAATCGTTCATATATTGACTAAAGTTGACAAAGGCCTCTGTCGACCAACTTAGTAGGCCCACAAGTCAGCCTCCCACCAAGGTTGGTCCCAGCTAGCGGGGAGTATTCACTTTTTGTGCGTAATAAGGAGGCACTTCCGGTGGGTCCGAGTGACAATGGGGAATGTTTTTTCACGAAACACGGTGGCCCGTCTGTGGGTCCCAGCAGTGGGGAAACGTTTTTTGCAAAATCTGGTGGCCCATCCGATGGGTCCTCGCTGTCAGTGGAGGAATAATTATTTTACGCATAATAAGGAGGCACTTCCTTGCGGCTGCCGTGGACCTAGCCGCCGCCTCTCCACGTCTGATACTCTTCCGATGGAAGTCGGTCGTTGACCACATTGACCACGCCGCGCCGAGAGCACCACGGCGGTGGACGATGGCAAGGCCTAGGAAGGGGACGACGCGAAGCCAGGGAAGACGCGGCAGTGGAAGCCCGTGCGGAGAGGAGTACGAGGGTTCACCGGTTCGGCTGCGGTGTGAGGCTGCCGTCGCTGCAGAATAACAGGGGGTGTGGGTGAGTAGAGGGATGCCCTGGCCAGCGGTGGGAGTAGTAGGGGGCGCTGAGGCCAGGCGGCAAAGACTGGGCCACGGGAGGCGGGAGGCGGGCCCGCCGGCGCTGCTTTGGCGGCTGCAGCAAGAAGATCAGAGATTGAAGAAACACGACGGCCGTTGGATCGACATCCAACGGTTATGTCTGCTAGAATCGTTTGTTGACGTAGTATATAATAACTAAAAAAATCTTGCATACGCGTCAACTAAACAGGCCCACAAGTCAGACCACTCCCTCTTTTTTTTCATAATTTATATATAGCTCGTGGCAACTTCTTATGCAATTTATTGCACTCGTTTTTTTTTGTTGGCCAGGGCCAATTTCACATATTTCTGTGGGTTTCAAACTATTTTTAATACCGAAATGTCAAGCCAGATTTAAAGTACTTTGAAGATATATTTAAATTAGGTTAATGCCCAGTGAAATAGGAATCTGAAAGTGTGAAAAAAATCAGAAATTATAAAGTAATTGCCAATTTGTCATCTGTTTTATATTTACAACCCATTTCATATTACTTTCAAGATTTGCGAGCGTGTTGAAAGAGTTGCAGCCCATCGTATGTAGAAAAATAAGTAGGCCTGGGTTGGGTATTCTTCAGAAAAAATAAACTGGGCTCATTTTCACAAAGAAAAAATAGCTGGGCTGGTCACATGGTGAACATAAAATATAAGCCCAGTTCAAACCCTGCTCCGTCTCAACAATACCAAACAAAAAAAATACTGCTCGAGTAGCTACGTCCCAGGTGTCAGCCGATCTTGTGTTGTTCTCTTATCTATTGACTATATACGCTCACAATGTTGTGGGTCCTAGATGTCAGGAAAACACTAGGAGGAAGCATTTTATTTTTCCATACGCTGATGTGGTGGGCCCCTACTGTCATCCTCTCCACGTACTTCTGTCGATTCCTGTTGTTTGTTGACCATGTTGACAACGCGAGAGGGCGGCGCCGTGGCGAGTGCACCAAAGCGCGCGGAGGATGTCGGCGTTAAAAATTTAGGAGACGGTGGGCGGCGATGCATGCGCTGAGGCGCAGCCAGCCGTGGGAGGCAGAAGCAGGCGGCCCCGCCGGTGCTGGTTTGGTTTTGGCGGCTGGAGGAATACAAGACTGAAGAAACACGACAGACTGTAAAAACAGCAGGAGTACTTAACAACCTTAACTGAAACCAGCAGGGGCACTTAACAACCAAAGCTGAAAGCAGTATGAGTACTTATACAGGTTCAACCGTACAAAGCACGCCTCGAATAGTGCTACTTTTCCTACAGTTAACCAAGGGTGAGGCTGCCAAGCCCCAGGACAAGGACCAGGCGCCACCCCGCGCATCCACAACCTTCTGAAAGCGTCTTCATATCGCAACATGGTCAATAAACAGGATATTCGCTTTAGAGCCATGGAAAAGCATGAACATAATCTTCTGCCCTATTTTCCAAGATGGACGGGCCTTCATTATTTGAGACCACCCATGAATAAGTATCTTTTCACCTCCAAGGGGAATTGAGTAGGTCGACATAAACATCATGTTGTGACCAAGCAGAAGTCTGACCCGACCATGGTCGTGCATCTCAGATAGGAACAATAGAACTCGGCAGTTCCGGTTTCAAGAAGATCACACCTGTAAAACTGTGTATAAGCAATAGTTTATGAACAACATATATAACGAAAAACAGCTCGCATACAGTTGGACCTGTTCAACGAGTGCAGCAAGGGCACACATATCCCACGTGGCCTTCCACCATTGAAACGCCCCACAAGGACCTCAAGACGATCAATAAAGTGTAGGAACTTGTGTATGTCGATCCGATCAACTTGATTGCCATTAGTAACAGCCGAGTTATTACAGAGTAACAAACAAGCGATCGCTTAACTACGAAAAAACCTACACGTGCCACCAATTATAAGAAAATATTAGTTAGAAGTAGCATCTTCGTGAGAGATTCGTTGCTACTTCTAAAGTTAAATTGTGATTAGTTAGACAGAATAGGTGGATTAACAAGTAATCGAGGCAACAAGCAAGAACCAGATACAAAAATAACATGGATGAACAATTGGAACGATGTCGGGGTGGAAGATCGCAGTGAAGATGAGACCAAGTTCTGCTATTTCCATCAACATTCGTACGCCAACTTTCAGTCCGTAACACTTGAGAAAGTTTATCCAAGTTCGGCCATAAAAAAGCAGCGATCTTCTTTGTTCATGAACCCAACTCGGAAGTAATATCCATGGATTGTCTTCACTATGACCATTAAACTAGTGTATTCAGTTATGGCAAGGCCGAGCATCTTGAGTACATGTGTTCTGGCAGAGCAAATAATACACTGCAGGAAAAATAATATGAGAACACAGCATGTTCAAAAAAAACCCACCCTCCCGGATAGAGAAGTGGATTCTAGGAACATAATGTGCGCGTTTCAGAATGCTGTGGTAGGATGAGAAGGAACAATTGTGGCGTCTCGCCGTGGGCGCAGAAATCTGTAGGGTACTCGCACTTTAGGCACTGCAACTGAAACACACTAGATTCAGTACGAAGAAAAATGCATCAACGGCGGCGGCTGCCATCCTAGGATTACCTGCGACCAAGGGACTTGGATTTATCGGGGATGGATGAAGAATTCGTACCTGGTTCTCCATGAGAAAACCCTATGCAATCGTCGGGCGGGGGTTTTCTCTGAACAAGCAGACGAGGGAGAAGGGGATTAAGGCCTAGTGAAATATTGCCGCTTCGTCCGTCCAGCTTACTACTAAAGCTGGAAAGGGGGGGTTGTGATTTGATGGCTCATTGGGCATTACTGCGGTGCTACGACCGGGGTGTGTCTACCGTGAATTTGTGCACTCTAATTTGTGCATATGGCACGTGGACCCCGTTGCCGGTTGCCCCACATATCAGCGAAAGGAAGTAGAAAGACAGGAGTAACTAGTTACACATAAATATTTTTTTGACAGAGATACTCCCTCCGTAAATAAATATACAAATCTTTTATATCACAGGCTCACCTTGCCGAGAAATATACTCCCTCCGCAACGCACGGGCATTATGGGGGTTAAGCTTTTTTATGGGGGTTCAAATTTGAGAATATAATACTCGAGATAGGCTCACGGTTACGGACTTTGGGCCGCAGCCGACCTGCATGTTTGGGGGCCCATGTGTTCTACCTCACGCTTTTCATATTGCAAGCGATCGGCATCAAGGCTGGTTTTAGATGTCGTCGCATAGGCGAATACACAAAATTGAATAAAGCACGGCATTGTTGGAATGAAATCGAATGACAGTTCCTAACCAAAGCAATCGAGTTGCAATTCTATCAGCGATATACCATGTGATAAATAATCTTGTCGTACTACTTATACACACAGGACACTTGTTTCACCATGCCGATTATTACATCAAAATCTCTCGGAGGATAGATCAGTTCGGCGATTGCGTCGCTCTTGAAGAATTTCAAAGTTGATTTGGACCAGCTCTCCTTGCCGAGAAAGTTCGATTTTGACATCATCCCTACCGCAAGATATGATTTAGATTTGAACCTTGACCATCCTTTAGCATCAATCATCATGCGACCATCCTTTGTACTTACGGTATATTGAGCAGGCTCATTCACACCAAGGCTGCGCATGGTAAGAGAAACTTGGCATGATCGCCGGATTGTTGAGCGACTCACTCGTTGCTCTAGGAATTCTCTGTTTGCAAACAAGAAGACATACCCAAACAGTTAGATCAACACGATGAATCATGTGTAACAACATGGAAAGAAAAAAGAACGAAGCACTTGGGCGGCCAATGCTTACCAAGAAGGTGGACATGTCGGTTTTTGTAAGGACTTTGGTATATGAAGTGCGAACTACAGCCCAGTATGTTGCCGGTGCAACTAAACGGGCCGGACCAAATGCAAGTGCAAGTGTTGGTGCAGGTGCCGAAGCCGCTGCTGCTACCGGAGATGGTGCTCCTTGTAGAGCTGGTGCCGGTGTCGATGCCCGATCCTCCGGTAGATCAGACTGATCCGCTGACGCGGTCGGTGCCCAATCCTCAGTTGGATCAGACTGAGCTGCTGCCGCTGTCAGTGCTAGAGCAACTGCCGGTGCTCGATCTATGCGAGACAGCGGCGATCGTGTCTGGTCTGCTATGATCAGCTTTCTAACTTGACTAGGATCCGTGACCGTGATCCAGTTTTTTTCTTCATTTCTTTTAAACGCGAGAAGGACTAATTGTGGCGTTTTTGTTAAACCAAACTGCAGTTCATCATAGGGATTCAGCTTGTACTCGGACAAATGCATCGATCCAATTTTTCGATAATATAAGTGATGGACAGTGCCTTCAAGCATCGACACGGCATAAGAAGTGAAACCTGCAAAAATAGCCATCGAGAGAAAACCATACGGATTATTCTGTGATGAATGTCACATGGCAAAACCTGCATCGTAAAATTGCAGGAAAAGAAAGAAAACATGACATTAAATCAATAAGATTTAGACAGTAAATCAATAAGATTTACTTGATGTGACTCGAGTGAATCCTTACCAGGAAATCACTATGTTGAAGTACTAAATGTAAGATTGATGCGTCCAACTACGCTGGCGTGGCATGCAGGCCCCTCGCCTACTCCCACAAGGTGACAGTCCAAAGGTCGTGACAAATCATATGGACCGAACATCCATGGACTGGAAATCCTGGTGGGTGCGATAAACCCTGCAATGCATACAGATATTGGAGTGTAACCATAATTGATAATCTGTCCTCACACAAAATATGATCCGGATACTTCAAAATGTACAGACTGAATTGAGTGGATGACATTAACATAGACCATTCTCGGGACTGACCACACACCAAAAGCGGCGGTACTAATAAACAATACAGGGTTCACAAACACAAATCAAATCTTGAACAATAGTACTTAGTAAAGACAAGCAAAGTTGCACTAACAAAACTCTGCAGACTATTTCTTGCCACCGACCTACGGGATGAACCCCGCATAACTGACTAGGCCATGGACTTTGTGTGAGATGTCTACATGCACCATCACCATCTTGCCAACCTTGGAGAACCTAAAAGAGTGGTTTTTCCACTCATAAACATGATGATGAAGACATGCCACATCAGATTTTTTGGGAATCTTTACAAGAACCACACCCTTCGTAATCGAAGGCACAGCCAGGAAATTGTTGTGATCAAGTACAGCCTCGAGAACACGCCTGACAACAATGCTACAGGAAAACACTAGTTCAGGACACATGGCGACAAGGACACAACAATTTGGATAGTTCAAAGAAGAGAACTCATCATCAGGTCTTCCAGTTCACACTGCATGACTTTGAGAACTTCATCTCCACCGCGGACCTGGTTCTAATTCAAACATAAACCATATTTTATTACTACCTCCATTCATAAATATAAGATGATTTTCGATATTATACTCCATATATGACTACATATATTATACTCCATATATGACTGCATATACGCACAGAAATGAGTGAACAAAGACACTAGAACGTGTCTTCAAAGGCATGAGAGCAGAGGGATTACATGCAATATCCATAACACAAGTTACTGAGGCAAATATACCCTCTTAAAAGGTAGCATTGATGTTCACAAAGTACTCCCTCCGTCCCAAAATTCTTATCTTAGATTTGTCTAGATACAGATGTATCAAGTCACATTTTAGTATTAGATACATCCGTATCTAGTCAAGTCTAAGACAAGAAATTTGGGGATGAGGGAGTAGTTGAAAGTAATCTATAAGAAATCAGTGTCAACCTCTCGCATGTTTTGGTCAAAAGAAGAATTTAGAACCGTCATTTGGCACACTAAAATCACATGCAAGATCACCCAGAAAGTTGTACTACCAGTACTAGTACTGCGTGTTAGATGAAAAAACACGATCAAGATCAAGAAAAAGATCGTCAGCAAGAGACATTACCTAGACTTGCTTAATGAGGGATCCCAGAGAGGGGGGCTTGGACAGGGCGATGGCTTTGAGCTTGTCTGCGGTAGTCCCGGCAGGGTGCTTGCGCTTCTTCGTACCATGAGCCTCGATGGTTTTGGCCAGAGCCATAGACATCACGTCGGCCGGTGCTCCGGCGTCCATCCAAGAGAGGAAGCTGAGAGAGAAGAGTGAAAGGAGGAATGAGATGAGGGAGAAGCGAAGCGAGTGGGGGTTTTCTTCAAGAGAGGAAGCTGAGAGAGAAGAGTGAAATGATGGTTGCTTCGTCCATTCAACTTATCACTGGAAAGGAGGGGGTTTTGTGATTTGACGGCTCATTGGGCATTCTGCGGCGGTTCGATCGGGGTAGTCTACCGTCACTCTACTATGGAGTAATTTAGTGCATGGCTGGTGGACCTGTGTGGCCGCTGTCCCACACGTCGGTGAAAGTGAGTAATTTAGTGCATGGCTGGAGGAGGATCAGCACGGTAGAGCATGTCCACCGTTTTTCAGAAGAAGAAAATGATTACAGCAAGCGTTTCCACTCTTACGATGGAGGAGTGCGAAACACGGCAGCCACTTGAACATACACAGTGCTCCTACTACTAGGCATGTGCAGTGGTTCATACGTCAGTACTACACAATCTTGTTGCTAGTGTAGTAAGATATGACGATAACAAATGATGTTGTGCGCATGTCAACTACTCCTATATGTAACATAGTACCTCTTTTTCTCTTGTCCGGTCGAGAATGAACGGTGAGATCAATGTTAACAGAACTAGGTCCACGCATGGAGAATGCAGTGCTGCATACTCCACGAAACATGAACCATATGAAGCACATCCTATAGTGTTAGGCAGGTGTATGAAGGGTGCACGGGATGGGGAGCAAATGTTCCCTTCACGACCCACTTTTGGGTGTTTGGCGAGTGCATGAACCATGAAGGGTGCATGAGTCCACACTAGTAGGTTGACAAAATACACGAAGAGGAAACAACTATATTGAGATGAGAATGCAACCAAACACACCCACACGCTTTGTGTACGATGGATCGATCTGCCTGATCTGAGTTTGATCCAACGGTCATGTTGCGCCGAGACATGGACATGCCCATGCAGAGGGCGCCTAAACACCACCGAAGTCCCTCTGCTTCTCGAGACGCACAACGTTGGTGATGCAGGGTGCAACCGCCTGCAGAGCCCACTCCTGGTCGACGGGAGCCAGCTCGTCAAAGACGACGTCCAATGGCACGAATGGATTCCGATGACGGAGCCCTGAAAGGATTCGCCCGGCAACGGCGACGGCAGCCCGCAACCCCTCCTTGTCCAGCTCAGCCCCCACCATCGCGCGGAGACGGCTCAGCTCCTCGGAGATATAGGTGAAGAAGGAGACCAGGTCAGGAAGCCGCAGCTCGTTGAAGTCGACCGGGTGGTCGAACGGGTTTGGCCCGACGGCCGTCATCGTTGCGCTGGCACGGTGGTAGGCATCGCGCAGCCGCAACATGTGCGTGGTAACTTGGTTCACCAAGTGGCTGAGGCGATCCTGGACCTCGTCATGATCGGCCCGCTCGCGCTCCAGCCGGCTCCCCTGATGGCCTATCGTATCTCCCACTTTCTGCAGTAACACCGCCAATGCCTCGAGCATCTTTGTGGTGGACGCCTGCCGCTTTTAAAGCTCCGTGAACTCCCGCACATAACGGAGGAGCATGGCACTCCTCTCCTACTTGAGCTCACGGAGCTCCACGTCCTTGGCCCTGAGCTCTGCATCCTTGGCATGGAGCTCCTGTGTCAGGCGCCTCACCTCGGACTCTGTGATCTGCTGCGCCGCCATGGCACCAGGTAGAAGCAATGGGGAGAGGAAGCAAAGGGGGCAAAACGGCTGAAAGGCAATGCAATCTACGGGAAGGCGGAGAGAGCCAACCGAGGAGTGGGGAATATTTTGGTTTTCACCATGGTAAAACACCAATCGATGACTTCTCACATCAGGGAGCAGTGGGTTTTTACAGGCGGAGTCATCGTGACTAATTGCTGCCGCGCCTGCTCCCGTCAATCAAAAAATTAAAAATCCTGCCGCGCCTGCTCCCGTCAATCAAAAAATTAAAAATCCCGCCGCACTCAAACACCAGAGCAACACCGCGGTGGATATTTAAATTTACCTGCTGACAAGTAGATAAAAAAGGGGTGAAAAAACAAATGTGGCGGCGGCCTAGCTAATCGGTTGAACTAGCCCAACTAGCTAGCCACCGTGCTTCATTGATGTACTCGGCGGGAAAAGTGGTCTTTCGTGATTTGATGACTCATTTACTTGCTTCAGACTACGACCGGGAGGACCCGTAAAACGCAGCGGTAGGGTGTCCCATGTCGGGAAGAATATATCGTGCACCACCGGGAGGACCACGAAACCAGCAGCGGTAGGGTGTGCCACGTCTCGGCATGGAGGAAAAATGTGCGTAAAAATATATCAGACGACGTAGTACCTATGGTTCGACCTCGGGACCCAGCCAGTCGGTCGAAAACACCCCACTAGCCACACAGCTTAATCATGCAAACGTGGCACGGTAAGCTCCGTCTCGACCAGCCACAACGTCTCTTGTTCTAGGCGATTCTTCTATTTTCCAAGCTTTTTTTAGTTGTAATAACACCACGGCAAGCTAGCGCCGCTCTTCATGTGTGCCCATGCAAAGGTTAGACGATGGAGAGAAGAGAGATTGAGATCATAGACCTGGGACCCACCAGTAAGTGAGACAACGGTCATGCACGTGTTGACGAGGCACTCCCTCTACTCTACTCAACGCAAGTACTGTATAAAATCAAGTTTTGGGACAAAGCCAACAACCTTTCATTTTTTTAGGCTATCGACTTACGCTTTGTAGTCCAGGTTGCCTGTTCGAATCTCGTCTTCCAGATTTGTTAGTTTTAGGTCCAAATTTGATTAATGACAAGTGGGACCCCCGTGTGTTGTTCCGATATTTCAGTGTAGGATGGTTTTTTTTGAACAAACACTTTGCGCGGTTAGACAAGTAACGACACGAGTTACACGTATTTTGCAAGTTTACGAACAAGAATGATAGCGGCATAGAATATCACATCCACCCCACAGCTTAGATACTATGGTGATATGAGTTTTTACATTGTTGGAAGTGAGATCCAATGGCTTGGGAGTAGTCTTTGTGATTATGCGCAATTTCCAAACTCTCCAAAGGTTTTTTTTTTGCAAATAAAACATTCAGGCCTCGTGTGTGCCGCTGCATCTTCGATCCAACGGCTCCCCGGTGCTCATATTAGGTGATCCCGTAGCTTAATTACCCGCTACGGTGATATGAGCATCTAGGTCGTATGATCGATGATCGATGGCACATGCATAGTACTTGTACTTTCTGCGCATTTCCCAAACTCTATCACCTGTATATTGCAAAAACATTCAAACCTCCTATCGTGGGCCGTTAGATCTCGGTGAACTCGTATCACCATAGAATCTACACAAGGGAGCACCTCATACTCTCCCGTGCAAGAAAACATAAGGTGATATCGCAGCTTGGATGCTATGGTGATACGAGCTTGGAGGTCGTTTGATCAGAGATCCAATGGCATCTGAGCAGTCTTTGTGCTTGTAAGGCCGAAATCTTTTGGGGCTTTTCTGCAAAAAACCATTCGAACCACCGAGGAGGTGTTGGGTCACAAATCCAACGCCTCCGAAGAGCTTGTATCACCAAAGCATCTAAGGTGTGGTAGCACATGATATTCTTACATATAGGAGAATATGATGTCCTCCTTCATCTTAGATGCTACGGTGATACGAGCTTCGAGGTCGTTGGATATGGGATCAAAGGGCATTTAAGTAGTTTTTGTACAAATTGTGTGCAACTCTCAAACTCATCAAGGTTTCCTGCAAAAAAAATTAAGACACATCGTGTGAGCTGCTATATCTCAGATCTACAAGCTCCAAGCAACTCGTATCGGCATATAGCATCTAAGGTATGGGGACACATGATATTCTCCCGGGGAGGAGGGGTGGGGCGTGCACAACCAATCGGTGGTTGGGAGGGTGGGGACAAATATAATCTAAACAACCCTAAAAGAGCTCCACAATTTTATCTAAGGTCGAGGGGTTGACCCCCGGCAATCATAGCTCCGTCTAAACACAACATTTGCATGTACTGTAGTACTAGACTTAATATTCATGTTTCAGTTTCATGTTCATTTTAAATATTGAACTGAGGACCATGGATTTCTTACATTTTACTCCCTTCGTTCCTAAATATTAGTCTTTTTAGAGGCTTCAAATGGACTGGCACATACGGATGTATATAGACATATTTTAGAGTCTAGATTCACTCATTTTGCTCCATATGTAGTCACTTGTTTAACTCTCTAAAAGACTAATATTTAGGAATAGAAGGAGTATTTTTGAATTCGTGTCATACATGCATGGTTTGGAAAAATAGATGCACTATACTTATTGGATTATTGTTGTGTTCGTGCGCGCGCGCGCGCGCGTGTGTGTGTGTGTGTGTGTGTGTGTGTGTGTGTGTGTGTGTGTGTGTGTGTGGTCATATGCTTGATACATAAAAAGTTTTCTCACCTCAATATTTTTCATCTTATAAATTTGAATTTGCCTTTGGAAAACTTACCAGGGATACCATAAATGTGAAATCCACGTTGAGATCACTATATCACAAACTCACTCTAATTCAACAACTCGTCATAAATCAATTACCACGTTGAGATTAGTATTTGAAAGGAAAATACGGGTATTGTAATACACATAGATTCGTTTGGCAATTTAAAAGGTTCCTTTCGTATTCTTGAATGGTAGGACCCAACGGCGTACCAGCCAGACCTTGGCTCGTGTTGATCCTAAAAAACGGTCTCGTGTCCTTCGGTGGCGTGCGTGGTACGCACATTAGGCAACACCAACCAGTCGAGCCTCAGCGTTTCAAGTCGAAATATCTGGCGGCCAGAATTCCAGCCCTAAGAAATTCCCCTCATGTCCCCTGTCCATAATGACTACCGATGAACAACGGAGAGATGCTTTAGTAACTAGACAACGTTACATACCGTGCCGAGCACGGTTCAATTCCCTCGGTCGCCGCTCGTCAAGGTCACCCGTCAACTGCATTGCCTAGTACTACTACTACACCAGGATGAGCATAGAATTGAGCCCGTTTGTTCGTGCCTAGTACTTGAGTCAATATATCAGGCAATGCACTGGTACCCAGGGATTATCCTTTTACTCCCTCCTTTCTGGTTTATAGGGCTTATCTCAAAATTTTAGTTTTCCCATTTTATAAGTCTCAATTTGGTTGTTCCCCATCACATGTTCAGATTTCAAGGTGCAATAAATCATTACATGCAAGAATTAAGAGAAAATTCACCAATGCATGTACTTTATGCGTGCATGCATTGCAATTAATGCATTCGTAAACACAATTTTTGAGGAAAACAAGCGCATTAATTGAGTGGTTTTGCAAACTACAACAATTGTTCCAGCACTCACCATCTACCTTGGTTGGTGAGATTTTTGAATTGATCCCTATAAACCGGAAAGGAGGTTTAACTAAGCAAAATGTTTGACCAAATCCATTCTTAAGAAATACAACAGATGTATGTACGGCTTGAAAATTTATTGCATGATGCAGGTTATGATATTGTTTGAATCCTAGATCTTAAATTTCAGAAAATCCAAAAGTGAGCATAAATTCTTGAACCGAGCATGGTCACGTGATATGGCACAAATATTACTTCGTAAGTTTTTTCTTCAATTCGAGACAAGCTGCTTATGACAAGTTGCACAAATGAAGAGCCAAGGTATTTTGGAACAAAGACCTGCCACGTTAAGGCGAACGCTTTCACTATTGGAACCGTGGGCATTTACGTGCCGCCACGAGTCCCCGCTTCTCATCGGCAGGTGCCGTCCCACCAAGCGTGTGAGTCAACGGGAGGCGTGCGAGCAGACCGCTGCACCGGCTGTCAGGGAGGCGTGTGAGCAGACCGCTGTGCAGACTCACCGGGAGGCGAGCGCTTTGACCAGGCTCCGCCGCCCACCATCGTCCCAACTGCTCCCACTTTTAATGTCGCCGGCGCAGATTTAAAATCAACCCCGCACTACCCGGTATCGCTACAATCCTCTCTCTTCCTCTCCGATTCTCCTGTCATCTACCTCCAACTAGCCTGACCTAAACGTACGCCATGCAGCATCACAATGGTCTGCCCTTAGTGTTCCAGTTTCATGAGGAAGACACCCAGCCGGAGTATCAAGAACATAAGGCGCTTTGGGACGAGCTTGAACTGGCCTTGCGGGAAGACGCCGCGCCTGTCCCCGCTCCTGCTCCGGCCCTGCCGCTTCGACAAGGCCAGCGCCCATCCCCGTGGCATTGATGGGCTGGGAGCCGCACATTGTCGCCGAGCTTGATGCCACAGGGTTCCACGAGGTCCCCACCGACTTTTATGCGCCCGTGCACCTGCCAGCGCAAGCGCCTGCGCGTGCACTAACACGCACGCTGCCGGTGCGCGGCACTGCCGGCGCGCTTCGCGCTGGCGTCGGCAGCGTCTTGCACCGTGCCGGTGCCCGTGCACACGAATGTCTCCGCCGCACCGTTGACAGCGCCTGTCCCCGCGCGGGTGCCAGTGCCCCCTCAGCGGCATGGATGGCCGCCGTCGACCGCTTCCTTGCACTAACGCGCCTCCTCCCGCCAGTTGAATCACTTCGAAGTCCAAAACATTTTGGCCTTCCTTGAAGCTAGGCCAACGTCCAGGAGTACGCCAACAATGGCGCAAGGCGCCGGTGTCGCCGTCGGTCAGTGGCCAGACAACACACAGAGCACGACAGAGGAGCCGCTTCCCACCGCAAGACGCCCCCACCGCCGCCGCATAATCTAAATTTGCCATGAAAAACGTTCGGATTGCCATGCTTAAAATCCGAACGTTTATCATTTCCGTTTATTTTATATCGATCGTCGTATAATTTAAAGTCGGTGTCAGACTGAACGAAATGTATGGTTTGATCGATTGAATGTTCTGCTAGAGCCGTATCAAATTAAATATAAAACGTCATCAAGCCACATGTATTCCTTGTCATCCAACGACCTAGACTGCTTCAATGTCGAGCGCTCAACACGTTTAGCGTGTAGTTAATTTCATGCCAAAAATAGTGCTAATCACATGACAACACGCAAATAATATCCTAGTAGTTAATATCCGCATGCACTTAATATACTTCCAAATTAACGTGCATTGCACGTACACACTGACTAGTGCTGCTAGTACGTGAAACTGGTAACGTGACTTGTGAACGCGTCCAGATATGGTCAACGGCAACATCGCATGCGAGTTCTTCCTGTTTGCCCGAGCGTCTAAACGCAGAAGGGGAGGAGAGAGAGAGAGAGCACACATGGAACCCACCAGTAGGTGAAGGCGAATAGTACTAAAAATAATATTACATGTTATCCATTAATAAGGTTGTGGTAATATAAAAACATTATGTGAACAAAGGGGTACAACAAACATTGCTATTCTACGTATGTTGCCTATTGACGTGCGGCTTGAAGGCCCGTTCGCATGTTCGATCCTCATCCTTTATTTTTTAATTTGTATACGGGTCCAAATTTGTTTCATGACATGTGGGCCCCTCGGTGTGTAGTTTGTAGCACTTTAATTTGTGGGTCGAAATTTGTTCCATTCCAAATGGACTATCGGTGAGTAGTTTTGTAGCTTATTTATAATAATTAAAGAAAACAACATAGTTTTTTCAATAATACCATGGTGCGACGTTGAAGGTGAGAAAGGACGTGCGAGAGAGCGATGACTGAGCCAGAGGGAAATCAACTAGGGGAGTTGCGTGGGTTGCAACGATGTTTGGAGTAGTTGTGGTCCGAATGCTACGAAAATATAATCTAAACCAACCGGAATAAATGCCTACACAAATTAATCCAAGGTTGGAGTGCCCCTCACAATGTAAATAGCTCCGGCTTTGCGAGGGATGGAGAGGTAGTAGCTTCAACGCGTGGAAGATACGGTGTGAGAAAGCGAGGTCAATCGAGAGACATATAGATAGAGAGACAAAGTGAGTGTGGTCCGACATTCATTGAACAAATATATATGCTCCGGAGAGATATTGTCCGATTGAGCTTTTGGTAAGGGTGAGGGCTGTAAGATAGAGCTTGAGATATGATCCAGTCACAGACGTGTAGATATATTTTGTGCGTGGGAGGAAGCAAGGTCAACCGATCACATAGGGGCCGTGCGATCGAAAGAATGAGATGGGTTGGAGAGAGTGACCTAGATAGACAATGTGCGTGAGAGAGTATACAATGTGAATAGGTCGAATTGGGCTCAAACATGGTGATATATCATTTTTGTCCGAGAAAGAGCGCGATCAATCGAGACATATGGAAATATATATATATATATATATATATATATATATATATATATATATATATATATATATATATATAGAGAGAGAGAGAGAGAGAGAGAGAGAGCGTGGCCCACCATGAGGTCGAAAGAGTGGCGGCGGCTTGAATGGACTGACCTACATAGACAATCTGCGTGAGAGAGTATAGAGTGTGTCGATCGAGGCCCGAACAGGGAGATATATCATTTGTGTGTGAAATAAAACGAGGTTAAATGAGACTCAGATAAAGAGAGCGAGATTGAGCGAGTGTGGCCCGCCGTGCGGAAGAAAGAGTGAGACAGTCTCGAGGGAGTGACCTAGATATACAACGTGCGTGCGTGCGCACGAGAGGTTGGGGGCTAGATAGGCAATGCATGTATTTAGCGCGAGAGGGTGAGAGGGAGAGGGGAGAGAGAGAGAGAGAGCTCAGCATGGGGTGCAATGGCGGGTGTGTGAGGTAAATACATTTGGTAACAGGAGTGGAAAAAGGGGTTGTGTAGTTGAGAGACTTAGAGATCGAAACATGGAGAGAAAGAATGAACGTGTGTTGGAAACCGATAGCTTGCTAAGGTGGTTAGGAGAGGAAGATTGACCAATACAGGAAGTATGTAGCGTTTGTGCGGGGGGGGGGAGGGGGGCTAAAAACATCATTTGAATGTACATAGTACGAGACCTAATATCGATGTTTCAATTCGGTGTACATTGTAAGATTTGAACCGAGGACCAGGCATATGGGTAATTATTTTGAATTTGTGCCATACTAAGTTTCGAAAAGTTGACATTGACTCAATTTGGTGGGCTATTTTGTAGGTCATATATTTGAATCCATCCAAAAGTTTTCTCACTACCATGGTGTTCATCATATACATATGAATTTGTATTAAAAAAGTAGCGTGGATACAGTGAAATGCGAAATCCACGTTAGAATTGGAGATAGCTACGTGACACACACTCTAATTCAAATAACTAACTACGTGACACACACTCTAATTCAAATAACTAATTATGTGACACACTCTAATCCACATTAGCGTGGGTACCATTTCGATTTTTTTTCAAATAACTCCTCATTAATTAATTTATAGTACTCCCTCTGTTCACTTTTATAAGACCTTGAAGACATTTCAGACAATGTGCAAAACAGTTCATTTTAAGTTGTGCAAACGACTTACAAAAGTGAACGGATGGAGTATCTCGTTTCGAATGACTAATTATTGCAAGGAAAACACGGGCATGGTAATACATACAGATTCGTTTGCAAATGAAAGAAGATTCGTTTGCATTCTCAAATGTAGGCGCACCAGGCAGACCAGGCATTAGTTCAATCCTCAAACATTGCATGATTAGGATGTCATTAACTTGTGGGTTGGGAAGTAGTTCTTGAGGTAGAACCTATTGCCCTGTTACTATCAAACCCTTGGGAGTTACTTCTACGCGTTTCTTATATTGCTATGCTATGCTTGTAGACGTGGTTTGGGTTTGAGTGAATCCATGACAGATGTGAGATTCTTAATTAATGGTTCAACTTAAGGTGGAAACTTAAATTAACATCTGGGTGGATTGAGGCACCTGGGGAACCCAGTGTTGTCTGTATTTTTTTGGAAATCCGGCGTACCCGTGTGATCTTCCTATGGACCGCCACCCAGACTTAAAGGGAACTGAGATGATTCATGCTAGAAACTTCCGTGTGCAGCCACAAGCTATTATGGGCTCTAGCATAGTTGAGTAAATTACGTGAAGCTCTTGAAGAGGTAGATCAGCAGGTAGTGGGTTTTGTATGGTCTACCCAGAGTAGAGAGTTAATGTTTCTGAAAGACTGTGTCTCGGTCATCCATTTCTCAAACACCATGCAGTGCGAGAAATCAACGGAGGCGATCGAGTCTTGTGGGGAAAAGTGCGCAAACCTCTGCAGAGTGTACAATCTATTCATGGTTAGCCGTGTCCCCGGTTATGGACAATCTTGAGTATCTAGTACTTGGGTTATCACATGTATCTCATCACTCTTAATTAATATTGTTGGGTTGTTAATTACTTCAATTGGGATTGAGTTGGGGATATACCTTCTCAATGTTGTTTCAACCACCATGATAGTTAAATTAAAATCTATTCCTTTGTTGTAGGAAAAAATTGGTTTTTCGCAAAACTATAACCATAGAGCTTTCCACCAGCCAAATATGCATGTAGTGATAGCATTATCCTGTTCTTGCTCTCTTGTGTTATATTGCGGCATATTCCATGTCTTGACCCGTTTTCGGGCGGCAACGTAATATGTTGCAGACATTACAGACGAGGAGTAAGGTTCGTTAGGGCGTTGCCGCGCAGCTCAGCTATGCCGTTGGAGTTGATGGACTCACTTTATCTTCCAAGCCTTCCGCTGTTATCGCATTAGATGGCCTTAAGCCATATTATTGTAATAAGTTCTCTTTTGAGACATTCGATGTAATAAGTGTATGATTGCTACTCTGTTATAAATCCTTCGAGTACTGTGTGTGTCAAGATTATCGATCCAGTGGATGACCTTTGAAGCACGTAGACTTGACCATCTAAGGTCGGGTCGCTACAAGATGGTATTAGAGCACACGCTGAGTGTAGGACACGACCACTAAGATAAACCATAGGCCACTCTTCCCTACTCATTTCTGACTCCTCTCCATTTTCTACTCTTTAGGATGACGGAGATGAAGAACAAGTTTGCACAACCGGATGAAGACACACCTTTTGGACGCCACTTGAAGGAAGTCACTAGGTACTTGAACATTGGAATACCAAGTTTCACCGGGACATACAATGCCACCCTGCCAGAAGAGGAGCACTAGATGATTCAAGTACAAGTTCCAGGAAGGACGTTCTCGCCAACTTCTAAACCCATAGAATTTTCTTTCGAAGCACCCACCTAGAGTCTAGGCAAGAGAATGGCAGCCCACATTACCATGGTACGCATTGGAGAAGTCTACAACAAGGAACTCAAGGACACGATCTACCAAATATGTGGGCGCCGAGACGAGCAATGGGAAGTAATCAGCACCAGGAAGGATAGATCCATTTCAGCTTTCATCCAGGAGTTAAACCAGCACATTCGGCGTCGGAGAACCCGGATGTCTTGCGCAGACATGATGGAGTTGAAGAAGGCGAAGACTAGGATTACCGAGCTGGAAGAAGAACTCAAGTTTACACGCGATGGATATGAGGAGGAAATCAAGACACTACTGGAGAAGAATGACGATCTGGTTAAGAAGATCGGGGTATTCATGGGAGGACCAGCACCGGGAGAAGAAGACGACAACCCCACTTACCCGGACAACTACATCATCATCGACGACACCAATTCCGATCCTAGTGATGATGACTTTGAAGACGAAGCTGGAGCAGACATCATGGAGTCTTCCACTGATCAAAATTTCTAGATGACCACCATATATTAGTAGTATTCCCCTATGTATTTAGTAGTAGTTGAGCACTTTTGCGATAGTTCTAGACCATTTGTATGCCCTTGCTTGATTGATTGAGTGAAATGATTGTGTTTGTCTCATGTGCATATGGGTAGTTCTTTCCCGTTAGACCTTTTTCTATTCTAATCTCTTCCATCTAAACCCATCAGATGCCTCCGAGACGTGACACCGGTTTTGCTTTCCCACCGAAGCTCACCCAGTTGATCCAGCAGCAGAATGCTTTGATGCAATTGCTAGTTCGTAACTGTGGCAACAACAACAACAACAATAACTCGCGATGGACAACCTAGCCCGCTTTTCTAAGGTTCTGACCGGTGTTTTCCAAAGAGCACCGAGCCAATAGTTCTTGATGATTGGCTACGCCCGTATTGGAAGGAGTTGACCACCGCAGGTTGCACAGATTTGAGAAGGTGCGCTTTGTCAAGACACCAATTGGATGGACCAGCAGCCTCATGGTGGGATAATTACACGACTACTTTTCCTATAGCCAATGTCACTTGGGACCAGTTTCAACAAGCTTTCCGCACATCCCATGTCTCAACTGGAGCTATGCAGATGAAGAAGCGGGAGTTCATAACTTACTCAGGGAACCGTCTTGTGGCTCGAGACTTGGATGATTTTAGCAAGCTATCACTCTATGCCCCTGATGATGTGGCCACAGATGCCGCGAAGCAGGAGAAGTTTATGGAAGGGCTGAATGATGAGATGAGCATGCAGTTGATGGTAGCAACCTTCAACAACTACCAGGAGTTGGTGGATAAGGCTCTTATGATTGAAGGGAAGCAGCAGCAGATTTAGAGCTGTAAGAGGAAGTATGGACACGGGAAGTATAACTCAGGAGCTCAGCAGAAGCCTCGCTTAACCCCGAATTCGGGAGGACTTGTTCATAACCATGGAGGTCACACCCACACTGGAGGAGGATAGCATAACCACAATGGTGCTAAGAATGGAAATGGGAACAGAGCTAATAACAATCAAAACCGCTCCAATCCAGCCACACCCGCCAAAAGAGACCTAAGTCAAGTTACTTGCTTTAAGTGCGGGAAGATAGGGCACTATGCCAATGATTGCCCTGAAGGAAGGAATGGAAACGGAAATGGGAGCGCTGGGAAGAAGCCTAATCCATTCAACAAAGGACAAGTAAACCTCGTTAACGTGGAGGAGATTGAAGAGCAGCCGGACGCGGTAATAGGTAAGTTTTTAGTTAAGTCATTTACCGCTCTTGTTCTTTTTGATACTAGTGCCTCGCATTCATACATATCAAGGGGATTCGTGGATAAGTTTAAACTACCAACCCAAACCCTTAGGACCCCTCTCCTAGTGAGTTCACCTGGAGCAGAGTACATGGCTAGCCGATGGTGCGACCAGATACCCCTAACCATTGGCACACATGTTTTTCCGTCCGACCTAATTATCTTGGAGTCACAAGGATTGGATGTGATATTAGGTATGGACTGGATGTCAAAGTATGGAGGAAGCATTGACTATGCTAGTAAGTCGATTTATCTCACCACCCCGGAGGGAAAAAGGATTAAGTATGTATCTAGGCATGTGCCTAGGAGGAGCCAAGTGAATGCCCTCACGGGAGTTCTTCAGGATGAAGTACCTGTAGTGAAGGATTTCCCGGATGTTTTCCCAGAAGAGTTACCAGGCATGCCACCGGATCGAGACATCGAGTTTTTGATAGAGCTATTGCAGTGCAGGGCCAATATCCAAGAGACCCTATCGGATGCCCGCAAATGATCTGGAGGAAATTAAGAAACAGATCAAGGAGTTATTGGAGAAAGGTTACATTCGAAGGAGTTCGTCACCTTGGGGAGCTCCAGTGCTTTTGGTTGAGAAGAAGGATAAATCCCTAAGGATGGTTGTTGATTATCGAGCCTTGAATGAGGTAACGATTAAGAACAAGTACCCACTGCCGATGATCAATGATCTGTTTGATCAGCTGCAAGGAGCTAAGGTGTTTTCGAAGATCGATCTATGATCAGGATACCATCAGTTGAAGATCCGAGAAAAGGATATACCAAAGACAACGTTCACCACGCGGTATGGATTATATGAGTATACGGTCATGTCATTTGGACTGACTAACGCCCCTGCCTATTTCATGAGCATGATGAACAAGGTGTTCATGGAGTATTTGGACAAGTTTGTTGTGGTGTTTATCGATGATATTATGGTATACTCGAAGAATGAAGAGGAGCACAAGGAGCATTTGCGTTTAGTTCTCGAGAAACTCAGGGAACACCAGTTATACGCTAAGTTCAGCAAGTGCGAGTTTTGGTTGAAGGAAGTTGGATTCCTTGGACATGTTATATCAGGAGAAGGTATAGCAGTAGACCCCAGCAAGGTTCAGTCAATTACTGAATGGTTGGCACCCACTTCAGTTAGCGAGATCCGCAGTTTCCTTGGACTCGTAGGATACTATCGGAGATTCATTGAGAATTTCTCCAAGATTGCAAAGCCGATGATTGAATTATTGAAGAAGGATACTAAGTTTAAATGGACAGAAGTTTGCGAGGAAAGTTTTCAGGAGTTGAAGAAACGTTTGACTACAGCCCCAGTGTTAACACTGCCAGATATACATAAGGAGTTTCAAGTGTATTGCGACGCCTCTCGCTTAGGACTTTGATGTGTTCTTATGCAGGACGGAAGAGTTGTTTCGTATGCCTCATGACAACTAAAACCCCATGAGTTGAACTATGCCACGCATGATTGGGAGTTAGCAGCCGTAGTGCATGCATTGAAGACTTGGAGAAATTACCTTATTGGAAACCATTGTGATGTGTACACGGATCATAAGAGTTTGAAGCACATTTTCACGCAAAAGGAGCTGAACCTTAGGCAGAGGAGATGGTTGGAGCTTATAAAGGATTACGATATGAAGCTACACTATCATCCCGGAAAGGCCAATGTCGTAGCAGACGCCTTGAGCCGGAAAAGTTATGCTAATATCCTTGAAAGTAAGGGATTGCCGAAGGAGTTAGCCGAGGATATCATGGAACTTCGGTTAGAGATTGTTCCTAGAGGTTCTGTTGCAACAATGGAAGTTCAGTCTACATTGTTGGGCAAGGTTCGAGAAGCTCAGAAGGATGACAAAGAGATTGCCGAGATAAAGGAGAAGATGAGCAAAGGAAAGGCCAAAGGTTTTCGTGAGGATGAGCACGATACCTTATGGTTTGAGGACCGAGTTTATGTGCCCAATAACCCAGAGATCAGGAAGTTAATACTTCAGGAGGCTCATGACTCACCATACTCGATACACCCCAGAAACACCAAGATGTATTTGGATTTGAAGGAACATTTCCGGTGGACGTGTATGAAGAAGGATATTGCCGAGTATGTAGCCGTATGTGATGTATGTCAGAGAGTAAAGGCAGAGCATCAGAAGCCAGGATTTATTACTGACCTATGCCGATACCCAAATGGAAGTGGGATAAACTTGGCATGGACTTTATCATCGGATTACCTAGGACCAAAGCAGGATATGATTCAATATGGGTAGTACTTGATCGTGACCAAAGTGGCTCACTTTATCCCAGTGAAAACCACCTATACAAGTGCGAAGTTGGCCAAGATATATATGTCCAGGATCGTATGTCTGCATGGAGTTCCGAGGACCATCGTATAAGATAGAGGAACACAGTTTACTTCAAAGTTTTGGCATCAGTTACACCAGACCTTGGGTACGAGATTGGAGTTCAGTACAACATTCCACCCGTAGACAGATGGACAGACTGAGAGAGTCAATCAGCTTTTGGAGGACATGTTGAGAGCCTGTGGGCTAGATTATGGATCTAGTTGGGATGACAATTTGCCTTATGCAGAGTTCTCGTACAACAATAGCTACCAAGCCAGTTTGAAGATGGCACCGTTCGAAGCCCTGTATGGACGGAGGTGCAGAACGCCGTTGATGTGGGATGAAGTAGGAGACCGACAGCTGTTTGGACCAGACTTGATCAAGGAGTCTGAGGAGAAGGTTAAACTGATTCGTGATAGACTGAAGATTGCTCAGTCCAGGCAGAAGAGTTATGCAGATTCAAAATGCAAGGAGGTAACTTATGAAATTGGAGATAGAGCATATCTGCGAGTATCACCCTTGCGAGGAGTGAAACGTTTTGGAGTTAAGGGAAAATTAGCTCCGAGATTTGTAGGACCGTATCGTGTTTTGGAACGGATGGGAGAAGTTTCCTACAAGCTGGAATTACCAGAGGGATTATCAGGAGTTCACGATGTGTTCCACGTTTCACAGTTGAAGAAGTGTCATGTTGAGATGGCCGATATACCGTTAAGAGATATAGTACCCTTGGAGGCAATTCAGCTGGACAGTGATTTGACTTACGAGGAGAAGCGAGTTAAGATACTTAAGTTTGCCAGCCGAGTCACCTGCAGCAAGGTTATTAAATTTTGCAAAGTTCAGTGGAGCCACCATACCGAGGATGAAGCCACCTGGGAACGAGAGGATGATCTTCGCGAAGACCACCCGCACCTATTTTCTAGCCAACCCGAATCTCGAGGGCGAGATTCATCTTAAGGGGGGTAGGTTTGTAACATCCCAAATTTTCAATTTGGAATGTTATACATAGGTCATCCATGCATATCATATTTTATTGTATTCTCGTTCCGCAATCCTCGAAATCCTAAGCAACTCAAGGACCCTCGGAGAGAGTTGGGGATTTCCCGGTTTTCATATTTGATTTTTATCAAATAATGAACTGAGGATTTTGATTTCAATTATTTTTCTCCCCGAAAAATATTTCATATTAAAATATATGAGAGGAGATAATATGACTTCTCCAAAACAATTAAAATATTGGAGGAAAAATGTTAAAATCATTTATTTGATTTTATTTTGATTTTATTTGCAATTAGAAAAAGTGCACGTTTTCAAAATTGCATTTTAGGGCCAAGAAAATGTTCATCTCGTTCTAAATATTTTATTTAGATGGTGAAAATTTGTTTTGGCATTTTTAGGTTTTTTATTTTATTTTCTAGGATTTTATTTCTGTCGGCAAAATTATTTTAAAAAAATAAAAAAAAGAGGTTCCGCCGACCGGGCCGAAACCCAGCCGGGCCGCCGGCCCAACCGCCCCGGCGCCGCTCGGACCGGAGTCCGAGCCGGACTCCGCCTCCGCCGCCTTGCCTCCTCCAAGCCGCCGCCGCCCTTTATATACGCTACCGACCCCACCACCACACCACCACCGCCGCCCGAGCCACCACCGCCGCCGCAACCGCCAATCGCTTGCCGCTTGCCGCCGCCGCTTGCGCTTACGAGCCGCCGAGCTGGCCGAGCCGAGCCCTCGCCGAGGTAAGCGCCCGGATCCGAGCCGCCGGTTTTTTATCGCCGGTTTTTCTCGGTTCTTCTAATTAGCGGACGTTCGTCCATACATTCGTTTAAACGAACGGTTTTCTCCCGTTAGTTACAGATAACAAACGCTCGTTCGTTAGTCTGTTCGTCAGTTTTCTTTTATCGGATTTATCTGCGATTATTTTTGATCGTGATTTCTGATCCGATCTTAGTTTATGTTTATCTTTTCGCTCGTTAGTCGGAATCAGGTGATTCAAACGCCTAGAGTTTCGTCTCGAGACCCTCTTTCTGTTTAATCAACTTAAACAAGATTTTGATACTGTAAAATTTGACTTTAGTTCAGAGTAGTAAACGGATCTTGTTTCTTTCGCCGTTTGAGTTTCTTTGCTCCGTTTGATTTGATTCTTTTTGCGAACTGGAGTTCTTAAGTTGAACTTTCTGGTCAACCTCTTTTATTTGAGTTTTGCTTGTGCATCTTTGCTTTTTTCTTATGTATGTTATTGTTTGCTTGCGATAGAATTCCCGGAGTGCGAAGCGTGTTACTACGAGTCGCTAGGATTCGCGGATCGTCAGCAAGGCAAGTAACACATTGATCATACTCTTTTCATACCCAGTTTTTATGCATTAGTTCGATCCCCAAACATTGCATGATTAGGATGTCATTAACTTGTGGGTTGGGAAGTAGTTGTTGAGGTAGAACCTATTGCCCTGTTACTATCAAACCGTTGGGAGTTACTTCTACGCGTTGCTTATATTGATATGCTATGCTCGTAGACGTGGTTTGGGTTTGAGTGAATCCATGACAGATGGGAGATTGTTAACTAATGGTTCAACTTAAGGTGGCAACTTAAATTAACATCTTGGTGGACTGAGGCACCTGGGGAACCCAGTGTTGTCTCAGATTTTTTGGAAATCCCGGGTACCGTGTGATCTTCCTATGGACCGCCACCAGGACTTAAAGGGAACTGAGATGATTCATGCTATAAACTTCCGTGTGCAGCCACAAGCTATTATGGGCTCTAGCATAGTTGAGTAAATTACGTGAAGCTCTTGAAGAGGTAGATCAAAGGTGTAGTGGTTTTTGTAGGTTTGGTATGGTCTACCCGGAGTAGAGAGTTAATGTTTCTGAAAGACTGTGTCTCGGTCATCCGTTTCTCAAACACCATGCAGTGCTAGAAATCAACGGAGGCGATCGAGTATTGTGGGGAAAAGTGCGCAAACCTCTGCAGAGTGTACAATCTATTCATGGTTAGCCGTGTCCCCGGTTATGGACAATCTTGAGTATCTAGTACTTGGGTTATCACATGTATCTCATCACTCTTAATTAATATTGTTGGGTTGTTAATTACTTTAATTGGGATTGAGTCGGGTATATACCTTCTCAATATTGTTTCAACAACCATGATAGTTAAATTAAAATCTATTCCTTTGTTTTAGGGGGAAAATGGTTTTTCGCAAAACTATAACCATAGAGCTTTCCACCAGCCAAATATGCATGTAGTGATAGCATTATCCTGTTCTTCCTCTACTGTGTTATATTGCCAGCATATTCCATGTGCTGACCCGTTTTCGGGCTGCAACGTATTATGTTGCAGACATTTCAGACGAGGAGTAAGGTTCGTTAGGTCGTTGTTGTGCAGCTCAGCTATGTCGTTGGAGTTGATGGACTCACTTATCTTCCAAGCCTTCCGCTGTTATCGCATTAGATGGCCTTAAGCCATATTATTGTAATAAGTTCTCTTTTGAGACATTCGATGTAATAAGTGTGTGATTGCTACTATGTTATAAATCCTTCAAGTACTGTGTGTGTCAGCATTACTGATCCATGGATGACACTGAAGCACAGAGACTTGACCATCTGAGGTCGGGCACTACAGAAAAGCATCCTCGAGCTCCTCCCAACTTCCAACTGAGTTTTCGGGGAGGATTTTCAGCTAGTGTCGAGCTGGTCCTTTAAGCCTTAGGGGCAAGTATTTGATGGCGTGGAGATCGTCTCCGCGAGCCATATGGATATGGAGGATAAAGTCCTCAATCCAGACCCCAGGGTCTGTGGTCCCATCGTATGCCTCTATGTTCACTGGTTTGAATCCTTCCGAAATTGTGGTCCAAAGACCTCATCAATGAAACATAGGGGGTGTGCGGCACCCCTGTATTTGGATGTTTCATGGCATTCGGACGGTTGTAGTATTCGGTTTTGATTTTGTGCCGGAGCGCGCTTCCTAGATTCATAGATGGATCTGGTCATACTGGATTTTTGGCGCAAGTCCTCACGTAGATCGTGTGTTGACTTATGTGCGGCCTTGTTAGCCGCTCTAGCGCATCCACAAGGTGGTTTATCCGACCGGTTGGCCGTTTTATTTTTCGCCGTAGGGGCTCTAAGGCCTCATCGTCACCCAGGCAAGAGCTTGCGCTTTGGATAGCTCTTTGTGTGGTAACTTCCACCGTACTTTTCTTCATTGTCGAGCACTTTGTTCCATCTACTGTTGAGCGTATTTTGTGCGGCCTTAAGCCTTTGCTTCTGCTTCTTCAGACTCCTCGCTGTGGCAATAAGCCTTCTGTAGAGGTTCTCTTGTTCCAAGTGCCTTTCCGGGATGATTTGTGCATCTTCGTCCGGACTGTTTTCCTCCCCGGAGGGGGGTTGATGAGCTTTATCCTCGGCGTCGCCGTGTTCGGACATTGGATCCGTACTATGTCGCCGTTTTGCAGTTTCATCGTGCTTTGTCGCTGGGTCAATGTGGTCGTCGTTTCCTCTGGAGTCGACTGGGGTGTTATTTTCTCTTGCGCTGTTATCGCTGTTTTTGTCGAGGCGGGATTTGGAGCGGCGCCTATGCCGACTCTTTGTTTGCTTCTCGAGGGAGCTATCCTTCGCTGCATCCTGCAGTTCTTTGTCATTGTTTTCTTTGGGTGTATCCACCATGTATACGTTATGTGATGAAGTGGTTGTCCGGCGTCCTGTGGGCACAGGTTCCTGTTCCTCTCCTGCATCATCGTCCATGCCGTCGATGTCTTCGGAGTCAAAATCGAGCATGTCGGTTAAATCGTCAACAGAGGCTACTAAGTGGGTGGTGGGTGGGGAGCGAATTTCTTCGTCGTCCGCATCGCATCCTAGCCGGACATAGTTCGGCCAAGGTTCTCCTAACAAAGAGAGGGACCTTAATGAATTTAGCACATCGCCGAAAGGCGAGTGCTGAAAGATATCCGTGGAGGTAAACTCCATGATCGGTGCCCAATCGGATTCGATAGGCACGGACGCAGCGGCTCGGAGCCTGTGGCCGGGGACGAATCCAATAGTTTGGCAACACGGCTCTCGCAAGGGGTGAAGTCAGTATTCGGCTCTATCGCCACTGAGAATGTGGCCTCCACGGCGGGGTTTATCCACCCGTCCTCGGATGGCGCAATTTGCTCCGGATTGAGGGTCGGAGTAATTGCAGGTGTGATCTCCCGAACACTGTCCGGCGGTAGAGCAAAATCATGCTCGTCGTGATCGTGCGGCGCACCTGACATGGGCTCGAATCCGTCAAAGATCAAATCTCCGCGGATGTCGGTAGTGTAGTTCAAGCTTCCAAACCTGATCTGATGGCCAGGGGCGTAGCTCTCGATCTGCTCCAGATGGCAAGCGAGTTGGCCCGCAGTGCGAAAACCTCACCCTGGACCGCATCGTTACCGATGATTGGAGGAGCCATCAAGCCTTACGGTGACGGCACAGTGGAATTCTCAATGAAAGCACCAACGTCGGTGTCAAAACCGGCGGATCTCGGGTAGGGGGTCCCGAACTATGCATCTAAGGTGGATGGTAACAGGAGGCGGGGGACACAATGTTTACCCAGGTTCGGGCCCTCTCGATGGAGGTAATACCCTACTTCCTGCTTGATTGATCTTGATGATATGAGTATTACAAGAGTTGATCTACCACGAGATCGTAGAGGCTAAACCCTAGAAGCTAGCCTATGGTATGATTGTTGTTCTACGGACTAAACCCTCCGGTTTATATAGACATCGGAGGGGGCTAGGGTTACACAGAGTCGGTTACAAGGGAGGAGATCTACATATCCGTATTTCCAAGCTTGCCTTCCACGCCAAGGAGAGTCCCATCCGGACACGGGACGAAGTCTTCAATCTTGTATCTTCATAGTCCAACAGTCCGGCCAAAGGATATAGTCCGACTGTCCGGAGACCCCCTAATCCAGGACTCCCTCACCCAAGTTTTGATATGCAAAGTTGTTATGATGATAGCATGCCTTCTACCTATGATAATTATATTGATGAAAGTGGGTTTGGAAGAGTGTCAACTTTAGGAAGTAATGATCCCACTATTTTGGAGGATGTTGAATCTTATAATATTTATGAAAGTGGATTTGGAGAGGTCATGACTTTATTTAGTGATGTATCCACTATTTCGGAAGAGGTTTCAATTGATTATGATGAGAACAAAGTTGCTACTTATGATGATTATTGTGATGACACTTATGCTATAAAAAGTAGTGATGATTATATTTATAAAACTTGTCATGATTGTGATTTCCCTTTTTCTTAACGTTACTCTTTTAATGTGGAAACAATTTATAGTATTCAAGTCTCTTATGATACTCCCACTATCCCGAATGAGAAGAATTTTGCTTATGTGGAGAGTAGTAAATTTTCTATGCAAGTAGATCATGAAGAGAATGCTTTAGGTGCTGGTTATATTGTTGAATTCATTCATGATTCTACTGAAAATTATTATGAGGGAGGAACATATGCTTGTAGGAATTGCAATAATATCAAGTTTCCTCTCTATGTGCTTAAAGTTTTGAAGTTATGCTTGTTTTGCCTTCCTATGCTAGTTGATTATTGTTCCCATAAATTGTTTGCTCACAAAATCCCTATGCATAGGAAGTGGGTTATACTTAAATGTGCTAGTAATATTCTTCATGATGCTCTCTTTATGTTTCAATTCTTATCTTTTATGTGAGCATCATTGAAATCATCATGCCTAGCTAGGGGCGTTAAACGTTAGCGCTTGTTGGGAGGCAACCAAATTTTACTTTAGTTTCTTGCTTTTTGGTTCTGTTTAGTAATAAATAATCCATATAGCCTCTGGTTAGATGTGATTTTATGTTTGAATTAGTGTTTGTGCCAAGCAAGACCTATAGGATCTTCTTGGATGATAGTTATTTGATCTTGCTGAAAATTCCAGAAACTTTCTGTTCACGAAAACAATTGTTAAAAATCACCAGAACATGATAAAATACTGATTCAAATTGAAGCATATCAATAATAAAATTATCTAGGTCATCCTATTTTGGCTAAATTTTTGGAGTTCCAGAAGTTTGCGTTAGTTACAAATTACTACAGACTGTTCTGTTTTTGACAGATTCTGTTTTTTCGAGTGTTGTTTGTTTATTTTGATGAATCTATGGCTAGTAAAATAGTTTATAAACCATAGAGAAGTTGGAATACAGTAGGTTTAACACCAATATAAATAAATAATGAGTTCATTACAGTACCTTGAAGTGGTGTTTTGTTTTCTTTCGCTAACGGAGCTTACAAGTTTTCTGTTGAGTTTTGTGTTGTGAAGTTTTCAAGTTTTGGGTAAAGATTCGATGGCTATGGAATAAGGAGTGGCAAGATCCTAAGCTTGGAGATTCCCAAGGCACCCCAAGGTAATATTCAAGGCCAACCAAGATCCTAAGCTTGGGGATGCCCAAGGCACCCCAACGTACTATTCAAGGACAACCAAGAGCCTAAGCTTGGGGATGCCCCGGATGGCATCCCCTCTTTCGTCTTCGTTCATCGGTAACTTTACTTGGAGCTATATTTTTATTCACCACATGATATGTGTTTTGTGTGGAGCGTCATTTTATTTTGTTAGTATTTTCTTGCTGTTATTTATAATAATGTTTTGCATCTCTATTTTCAATAAAAATGTCAATGATAGCCATTACCATGCTTATTTTGCAAGTCTACATGTTGCTGTTTGAAAACAGAAAGTTTACCGCTGTTGCAAAAATTCCCTAGAAAAGTAAGAATGTGATAAAATGATGAAACCTTTTTCATAATAAGCTCTGACAAATTTACTACAGCGAGAATTTTCTTTCATAATTTTTGGAGCTAGGAAAGTATGGATCTTGTTGCATTCTTTACAGACTGTCCTGTTTAGGCAGATTGCTGTTATGTTTGCATTGTTTGCATATGTTTGCTTGCTTAATGATTCTATTTGAGGATAGGACTATTAAATATGCAGAGGCATATTTAGTATGCAATGTTGAATAATAATTTTAGTGCTTTTCTACAGTAGATAATGATAAGGTTTTTGCATTGTTTATACTAACTTATCTCGCGAGTTCTTGTTGAGTTTGGTGTGGATGAAGCTTTCGAGATTTAGGAAACCGTGATATAAAAGGAATTAAGGAGACGAAAAATTTAAAGCTTGGGGATGCCCAAGGCACCCCAAGATAATATTTCAAGAAGTCTCAAGCATCTAAGCTTGGGGATGCCCCGGTAGGTATCCCACCTTTCTTCCTCAACAATTATCGGTTAGTATCGGTTGAGCCTAAGTTTTTGGTTCTTCACATGATGAGTGCTATCCTTGAAATGTCGTTTTATTTTGTTTTACTTGCTGTTTGAATAATATCCCAAGATCTGAAATTCTTAAATGGGAGAGAGTCTTCACATAGCTACATAATTATTTAACTACTCATTAATCTTCACTTATATATTTTTGGAGTAGTTTGTCATTTACTCGTGTGCTTCACTTATATCTTATGAGTAAACGGTTGAATGATTTGAATATCATGAATCTAAAATTATATATGCTTCATCCCATGGGGAGTAATGACTTCACATATAATAAGTAGAGGTGGTAAATTTACTGAAGGTTAGCAAACATTGTATTGGTCACTTGAACAATTCATGAAAGAATATTGAAGGAAGAGAGATTTCACATATAAATATACACTCTTGGACATATTTTGTAACTGTGAGCACTCATTAAAATATGACATGCTAAAAGGTTGATGTTGGACAAGGAAGACAACATAATGGGTTATGTTTTCTTATATCCAAAATAAAGTATATTGTCATGGATCGCCAACACGTTGAGCTTGCCTTTCCCCCTCATGCTAGCCAAATTCCCTGCACCAAGTAGAGATACTACTTGTGCTTCCAAACATCCCTTAAACCAGTATTGCCATGAGAGTCCACCATACCTACCTATGGATTGAGTAAGATCCTTCAAGTAAGTTGTCATCGGTGCATGCAATAAAAATTGCTCTCTATATATGTATGACCTTTTAGTGTGGAGAAAATAAGCTTTATACGATCATTGTGATATGGAAGAAATAAAAGCGACGGACTGCATAATAAAGGCCCCTATCACAAGTGGCAATATAAATTGACGTGCTCTCTCATTAAGATTTTGTGCATCCAACTATAAAAGCGCATGGCAACCTCTGCTTCCCTCTGCGAAGGGCCTATCTTTTCTTTTACCTTATGCAAGAGTCATGGTGATCTTCACCTTTCCTGTTTACATTTTATCCTTTGGCAAGCACCTTGTGTTGGAAAGATTCTGATATATATATCCAATTGGATGTAAGGCATCATGAACTATTATTGTTGTCATTACCCTTGAGGTAAAAGGTTGGGAGGTGAATCTATAAGCCCCTATCTTTCTCTGTGTCTTATTAAAACTTTGGACCCATTAATATCGCGTGAGTGTTAGAAATTGTGAAAGACTATATGATAGTTGAGTATGTGGAGTTTGTTAAATCAAAGCTCTGACATAGACTCTTCCTGAAAATAAGATGAATTGTAATTGTTTGATGCCTAATAACACGTTTTGTTAGTTTTCAAGAAAGTTTATGATCTATGCTTTAACATGTGAATAGTTTGTTACTTGATCATGAAAAGTTTTATGAGTTGAGCTACTGTTATGACATATGATGATGCTAGAAAAGGTGATCGAAATTTTCATTGATCAAACTTATGCACCTGCTAGCATTCACACTCCATAAATTCTTTCTTTTATCATTTACCTACTCGAGGACGAGCAGGAATTAAGCTTGGGGATGCTGATACGTCTCCAACGTATCTATAATTTATGAAGTATTCATGCTATTATATTATCGATCTTAGATGTTTAATGGGCTTTACTAAGCACTTTTATATGATTTTTGGGACTAACCTATTAACCCAGAGCCCAGTGCCAGTTCCTGGTTTATCCCTTGTTTCAGTGTTTCGCAGAAATGGAATATCAAACGAAGTCCAAACGGAATGAAACCTTCGGAAAAGTTATTTTTGGAAAGAAAGCAATACGGGAGACTTGGAGTGCACGTCAGGGGATCAACGAGGAGGGCACTAGGCAGGGGGTGCGCCCACCCCCCTAGGCGCGCCCTCCACCCTTGTGGGCCCCTCATGGCTCCCCTGACGTATTTATTCCTCCTATATGTACCAATATACCGTAAAAACTTCGGGGAACAGAATAGATCGGGAGTTCCGCCACCGCAAGCCTCTGTAGCCACAAAAAACTAATCGGGGCCCTGTTTCGGCACCCTGCCGGAGGGAGGAACCCTCACCGGTGGCCATCTTCATCATCCCGGCGCTCTCCATGACGAGGAGGGAGTAGTTCACCCTCGGGGCTGAGGGTATGTACCAGTAGCTATGTGTTTGATCTCTCTCTCTCTCTCTCTCTCTCTCTCTCTCTCTCTCGTGTTCTTGATTTGGCACGATCTTAATGTATCGCGAGCTTTGCTGTTATAGTTGGATCTTATGATGTTTCTCCCCCTCTACTCTCTTGTAATGGGTTGAGTTTCCCCTTTGAAGTTATCTTATCGGATTGTGTCTTCTAATGATTTGAGAACACTTGATGTATGTCTTGCGTGGGATACCCATGGTGACAATGGGGTATTCTATTGATCCACTTGATTTATGTTTTGGTGATCAACTTGCGGGTTTCGCCCATGAACCCATGCATAGGGGTTGGCACACATTTTCGTCTTGATTCTCCGGTAGAAACTTTGGGCCACTCTTCGAGGTTCTATGTGTTGGTTGAATAGATGAATTTGAGATTGTGTGATGCATATCGTATAATAATACCCACGGATACTTGAGGTGACATTGGAGTATCTAGGTGACATTAGGGTTTTGGTTGATGTGTGTCTTAAGGTTTTATTTTACTACGAACTCTAGGGTTGTTTGTGACACTTATAGGAATAGCCCAATGGATTGATTGGAATTAATAACTTTGAGGTGGTTTCGTACCCTACCATAATCTCTTCGTTTGTTCTCCGCTATTAGTGACTTTGGAGTGACTCTTTGTTGCATGTTGAGGGATAGTTATATGGTCCAATTATGTTATTATTGTTGAGAGAACTTGCACTAGTGAAAGTATGAACCCTAGGCCTTGTTTCCTATCATTGCAATACCGTTTACGCTCACTTTTATCATTAGTTACCTTGCTGTTTTATATTTTCAGATTACAAAAACCTATATCTACCATCCATATTGCACTTGTATCACCATCTCTTCGCGGAACTAGTGCACCTATACAATTTACCATTGTATTGGGTGAGTTGGGGACACAAGAGACTCTTTGTTACTTGGTTGCAGGGTTGCTTGAGAGAGACCATCTTCATCCTACGCCTCCCAAGGATTGATAAACCTTAGGTCATCCACTTGAGGGAAATTTGCTACTGTCCTACAAACCTCTGCACTTGGAGGCCCAACAACGTCTACAAGAAGAAGGTTGCGTAGTAGACATCAGTTGCTACCCCAACTCAAGGAGGAAGCATTAAAACCTATGCTCCCAGCGTATGATGCGGCTGACCGGCCACCCCGTGGCCGAGACAAGGCGGCATACCAGGCCGAAGTCCAGCCCGCACCCCGCCTCCAGTCAAACAAAAATACCAAGGCCCGGGGCAACACGCAGGACCTACGAGACGTATTGGAAAACAAAGCAGGACATGCAAGATCGATCTACGGATCACGGGGGCGCGCCCCAACGCTGCGGATTTATGACCGCCACGCCGGATATACTAAAGCAAATCCGCCGGGCGAATACAGCAGACAAGACTCGTATGAATCAAGGCTGCGTGATATAGCTCGTCATAGAGGCGCCGCACACCCCTTATGCTTCACTGATGAAGTAATGGATCACGAATTCCCAGAAGGTTTTAAACCTGTGAACATCGAATCTTATGATGGTACAACAGACCCCGCAGTATGGATTGAAGATTTCCTCCTCCACATTCACATGGCCCGCGGTGACGATCTACATGCCATCAAGTACCTCCCACTAAAACTCAAAGGACCTGCTCGGCATTGGCTCAACAGCCTGCCGACAAACTCCATTGGTAGTTGGGAGAATTTGGAAGACGCATTCCTTGACAACTTCCAAGGCACTTATGTGCGACCTCTGGATGCTGATGACTTGAGTTACATAACACAACAACCAGGGGAATCAGCCAGGAAATTCTGGACTCGGTTCCTAACTAAAAAGAACCAAATTGTCGACTGCCCGGATGTCGAGGCCTTAGCGGCATTCAAGCATAACATCTGTGACGAGTTGCTCGCCCGACATCTCGGCCAAGAGAAGCCGAAGTCCATGGCAGCCCTCATGACACTCATGACCTGCTTTTGCGCGGGCGAGGACAGCTGGCTGGCTCGCAGCAACAATACGTCAAGAAACCCTGGCAATTCAGATGCCAAAGATAGCAACGGTAAGCTACGTCGCAACAGAAACAAGCGCCGCAATAACGGCGATAACATCGAAGACACGGCATTCAATGCCAGATTCAGTGGTTCTAAATCCGGTCCTGTTCAAAAGAAGCAATCCGGGCCCATCCAGTTTGGACCTCATACTCGATCGCTCGTGCCAAATTCACGGCACCCCCGATAAACTAGCCAACCACACCAACAAAGAATGCTGGGTGTTCAAACAGGCCGGCAAGTTGAATGCTGAAAACAAGGAAAAGGGGCTGCATAGCGATGACGAGGAGGAGCCCCGGCCGCCGAACACAGGAGGACAGAAGAAATTTCCTCCCCAAGTGAAAACGGTGAACATGATATACGCAACCCATATTCCCAAACGGGAACGGAAGCATGCACTGAGGGACGTCTATGTGATGGAGCCAGTCACCCCAAAGTTCAACCCACGGTCTTCTTGTCCGATCACTTTTGATCGTAGGGACCACCCCACTAGTATCCGTCATGGCGGTTCTGCCGCATTGGTCCTTGATCCCATCATTGACGGATTTCACCTCACCCGAGTCCTTATGGACGGGGGCAGCAGCCTGAACCTGCTCTATCAGGATACAGTGCGCAAAATGGGTATAGACCCCTCGAGGATCAAACCGACCAAAACCACCTTCAAAGGTGTCATCCCAGGTGTAGAGGCTTGTTGCATGGGCTCAATCACACTGGAAGTGGTCTTCGGATCTCCGGACAACTTTCGAAGCGAGGATTTAATCTTCGATATCGTCCCCTTCCACAACGGCTATCACGCACTGCTCGGACGAACCACGTTTGCTAGATTCAATGCGGTCCCACATTATGCATACCTCAAGCTCAAAATGCCAGGACCTCGCGGGGTTATAATAGTTAATGGAAACACAGAACGCTCGCTCCGCACGGAGGAGCACACTGTAGCCCTCGCAGCGGAAGTACAAAGTAGCCTTCTGAGGCCAACCGCCAATTCGGCGAAAAGGCCCCCGAACACCTTCAAGCGAGTCCGGAGTAACCTGCAACAGGATCTCCAGGCACGTCCAGAGCTCGGATAGAAATTTGGCCTCCGTCATAGTCCCAGTCAAGCGGCAAAATTTGTGCCGCGCATACATAACTACGCACTCAAGATACCATGGGCATAGGCGGAGGCACGACTATGGCACGTCCCACAATGCGGCTCAACTGCCCCACGGGCCATATACCTTTATCATTTTCTCTCTTTCAGGACCTTACTCTCTGGAAGCCCTTTCCGGTAGTCTGATTGTTGGATCCATTACGGGAAGGAAACACCAAGGAAGCAAGAAACTCTGACGTACAAGGGAATTCCCAGGTGGTCTCTGATAACGATAGATGTACCTGTTTTTACATACCAATACGCAACTTGCCCTTGTATAGGACATGTCAAATAGTCCTATTTTTTGCTTATTGCACTAATTGTATAAGTATGCTTTGACGTATTATTTAAATAACAATGTATAGCATTAGCCTATTATTGCATTTATTTTTTTCCTTGTCTGCTTATTTACGACAAATGGCACTCGTACATTCTGGTACGACCAGTGCGCCAGGGGCTTTAGTGTACCCCATAACACGTCATGAAAAGTCCGAACACTTTTGACAGTGCGGCACCCCGAACTTATAGCATTATATGCATCAGCTCCGAATCATGTCTTGGGTCAATAGTTGGGTTTGCCCGGCTCCCATGTTTTGGTACCTTATGTTCCGCTATATCGGCTAAGGTAGCACTGGGAGAACTAACGTGATTGTGTCCCAGCTTCTTCCGGACGCAGCACCTCAAGAGAGAAAGCCAAAACTGATTGTCATGATAAGGCGAGAGCTGGTCGCTATTCGAGAGGTCTCAAATCCTTAAAGATTTTTTCTGCTTCAAGTAGGAGTCGGCCTTGTCCGATTTAGGCGCATATAGCGCCCCAAGTTCGCATTCGAATACTGTGGGCTTCGCCAAAATTTAAAATTGTAGACTTCTATGGCTAAGTGAGAGTGATAAAGCTTTATAGTCCGATTGCACGGTTCACTGTCAACACCTCCTTCGAAGGACCCAAAACTGGGATAAAGAGTGATCAGGTTTATCCCGAACACCTCGGTACTAGTTACATGGGGGCAGAAGCCGACGACTGGCCAACTCTCAAATTTTATAAACAGCCGCATAGAAGGTCATATTTTAAATCAACAAAGCGTTATATAGCGCACATGAACTCGTTTTCATTTTACAGGATCACATGAGTACATTCATTCAAATATTACATCCTTAGCGCATTCCTCCGCCACAAGGCGAGCGCCCTTCAGGACACTGTCATAATATTTTTCGGGGTGGCGATGCTCCTTGCCCTCCGGCGGCCCCTCCTTCACCAGCTTTTCGGCGTCCATCTTCGCCCAGTGCACTTTCGCCCGGGCAAAAGCCCTACGCGCACCTTCAATGCAGATGGACCGCTTTATGACTTCAATCCGTGGGCAGGCGTTCACAAATCGCCTTATCAGGCCGAAGTAGCTGCGAGGCAGGTGCTCGCCAGGCCACATCCGGACTATAAGGCCCCTCATGGCCAGTTCGGCCGCCTTGTGCAGCTCGACCAGTTGCTTCAGCTGATCGCTCAGGGGCATCGGATGTTCGGTCCCAGTATACTGAGAACAGAACAACTTCTCTGTCGAGCTCCCTTCCTCGGCACGGTAGAACTCTGCGGCATCCGATACGCCGCGGGGCAGATCTGCGAACGCTCCAGGAGAGCTCCGAATTCGGGTAAGTAAAAGGAAAGTTTCCTTCACATGCTTGCTTTGCATAATGAATGCCTTACCCGCTGCTATCTTCTTAACCGCCTCAATTTCCTGGAGGGCCTTTTGGGATTCGGCCTTGGCGCTTTGTGCATTCTCGAGGACCTTCACAAGCTCGGACCCTTGGGTCTTAGAGTCACGCTCCAAGGACTTGTAATTCTCGACAAAGTCCTGGAGCTCTTGCTGCACCTCGCCAACTCGGGCCTCTTGTTTCTCGCGCTCGGTGCGCTCCTTGGCCGCTTTGTCTTCGGCCTCGGATAGCGCCTTCTTCAGGGCCGCCACTTCGGTCGTGGCCCCTAGCAAATTCATGACAATCCTATGATTTAACAACCATCTTTTTTTTCGATATACAGACGGGGTATTACTTACCTTTGTTCTCTTGGAGCTGCCTCTTGGTGAGGTCGAGCTCTTCCTTGGACCGCTCAAGGTCCTGCTTCGGTACAGAGACCTCAGCAGTACGTGCGGCAGCGGCCAGCAGCGAAGCCTGCTTATTCACATAGACATATTTTGATTAGACTCCTGTGATTATTATTTGATCCTCTGTTCGGCCTTTCTTTGTGAACACCAAACAGAGCATCAGGGGCTACTGTCTATGCTGTAACATTTTCTCATAATTTGATTACTTACCTCAAAGCCTGTTAGGAGGCTCGCACATGCTTTAGTCAATCCGCTTTTGGCGGACTGAACCTTCTTGACCACCGCACTCATGATAGTGCGGTGCTCTTCATCAATGGAAGCGCCGCGAAGCGCTTCCAACGAGTTGTCCGATGCCTCTGGATGGACAGAGGCCGTTGGCATGGACGGCTTGCCCCTCTTACCGAGGGGACGCCTGACAGAATCCGGAACCACTAGAGGTTCCGGTGCAGTATTCGGCCGGGGGCTAGACTTGCTGCCCCCACTACCCATGGGAGTTTTGCCCCTCGTGCGCCCACCGCCCGGAATGTTGCCTTGGGGCGCCTCCGGAACTGTCCCCCCTTGGTTTAGTACCCTTTGAGACAACACCTCGGCATCATTCGTAGGGCGGGGGGAGGAGGCGGTCGGGAGTGAATCGCTGTTCATATCCGACGGGCCCAGAGAATCATTCGAAGAGGATACGTCGATATGGGCTCTGGATGGACTGCATGATCATGTTCGGTATGATAAGAAGCAATAAAATAAAACATACCAAGGACTATCATGGTATCTGGATACTTACGACTTCGCTAGGGGCTTGTCCCTGGGCAACCACTCCTCGTCGCTGAAAGCGGCTATTGTGGAGCAGTCCGGAAGGAGGGTCCTTCCCTTCTTGGACCCTTCGGCCTCCGCAGATGGGACGACCTTCCTTTTCTTGTCTCCCCCAACTGGGGGGGGGGGGACTTTCCTCTTCCTCCTCCTCGTTTTCGTGGGAGGAGTGTGCCTCGGTGTTTTCGGACAATGAGTCCGATACGACCTTGCGCTGGAGACCTTTCCTGGTCCCCGTGGCCTTCTTCTTGGCCTTCTTCTCCGGCGCCTCATATATACTGGAACCAAAGATCTCCGTTAGGAGAGGATCTGCCGGATCTTTGGGCGGGGGGCTGGACAGTCGATCTGCTCTGCTGTCGCTACCCAGTCCTGTTAAAATGGCATAGAGGCTCAGACCCCTCGCACTATTATACTGGGCAAAGAAACATTTTGTGAGATATAAAAGACTTACCGGATTGGCAGGGCGCTTTGCGCTGAGTCCACGATCCTCGGTAAGAGGAGGAGGTACCTCGGCGCCCTTAAGCAGCACCTTCCAAACGTCTTTGTGCGTCATGTCGAAGAGCTCTCGCAGTGTCTGGTGCTTAGCTGAGTCGAACTCCCATAAATTGAATGCCTGTCTTTGACATGGGAGGATCCGGCGGAAGAGCATGACTTGGACCACATTGACAAGCTTGATTTTCTTGCTTATCATGTTTTTGACGCAGGTCTGGAGTCCGGTCAGCTCCACCGATGAACCCCAAGATAGGCCCTTCTCTTTCCAGGAGGTGAGCCACATGGGGATACCAGATCGAAATTCGGGGGCCGCCACCTAGTTGGTGTCGCCCGCTCGGTGATGTAGAACCACCCCGATTGCCACCCCTTCACGGTCTCCACGTAGGAGCCTTCGAGCCAGATGATGTTGGGCATTTTGCCCACCATGGCGCCTACGCACTCCGCCTGCTGACCGACTACCACATTTGGCTTCACGTTGAAGGTCTTCAGCCATAGGCCGAAGTGGGGCTTGATGCGAAGGAAGGCCTCGCACACGACGATAAACGCCAAGATGTTGAGGATGAAGTTAGGGGCCAGATCATGGGAGTCCAGCCCATAATAAAACGAGAGCCCGCGGACAAACGGGTGGAGGGGAAATCCCAGTCCACGGACGAAGTGGGTAAGAAATACCACCCTCTCATGGGGTTCTGGAGTAGGAACGATCTGCCCCACGTCTAGGAGCCGGTGCGCGATATCTGCGGCTAAGTATCCGGCTCCCCGGAGCTTCGTAATGTCCTCCTCCGTAACGGAGGAGACCATCCACTTGCCCCCCGCTCCGGACATGCTTGTAATGGTCTTGTGGAGAAAATGCGAACTTGGGCGCTGGAGCTCGAGTGCGCAAGAATGGATGAGCAAGGGAGAAGAAGGCGTGGGTGAAAAAGATGAATCCTTGTCCTTTATAAGGGCGGAAGAAACTATGCGCCTCCCCACCTGCCTGGTAAACTCGCTTATTCCCCAAGCGCCGTAATTAATGGCGCGTTTGGGTTACCCACACCCGTATTGATGAGAATCCCGTGATAAGGGGACACGATCTCGCTCGACAAGACGTACAAGAAAACCGCCTCGCAATATGTGCAGTAGCTGGTTGAGAAAAATGGTTCGAATAATGACCGGGCCATGGCGTGATGACACGCTATGAAATGTGTCAGCAGATTAGATTTGTGGGATATTATACTCTCTACAGTGGTGTGTGGAATTTGTTTTGCAGAGCCGGACACGATCCTTGTGTTCGAAATCTTCTATGGGGTATTCGGAGGAAGAACCCGCTTTGCAATGCCAAAGACAATCTGCGCGCCGGACTCATTGTCATTGAAGCCTGGTTCAGGGGCTACTGAGGGAGTCCTGGATTAGGGGGTCCTTGGACTGCCGGACTATACACTTTGGCCGGACTGTTGGACTATGAAGATACAAGATTGAAGACTTCGTCTCGTGTCCGGGTGGGACTCTCCTTGCCGTGGAAGGCAAGCTTGGCAATACGGATCTGTAGATCTCCTCCCTTGTAATCGACTCTGTGTAACCCTAGCCCCCTCCGGTGTCTATATAGACCGGATGGTTTAGTCCGTAGGACAACAACAATCATAATCATAGGCTAGCTTCTAGGGTTTAGCCTCTACGATCTCGTGGTAGATCAACTCTTGTAATACTCATATCATCAAGATCAATCAAGGTGAAGTAGGGTATTACCTCCATCGAGAGGGCCCGAACCTGGGTAAACATTGTGTCCCCCGCCTCCTGTTACCATCCGCCTTAGACGCACAGTTCGGAACCCCCGACCCGAGATCCGCCGGTTTTGACACCGACAAACATCTCTATGTTGATCATATCTACTATACGATTCACGTTCGACCTTTCAGTCTCCAGTGTTCCGAGGCCATGTCTATACATGTTAGGCTCGTCAAGTTTAACCCGAGTATTCCGCATGTGCAAAACTGTCTTGCACCCGTTGTATGTGAACGTAGAGCTTATCACACACGATCATCACGTGGTGTCTCAGCACGACGAACTGTCGCAACGGTGCAAACTCAGGGAGAACACTTATACCTTGAAATTTTAGTAAGGGATCATCTATAATGCTACCGCCGTACTAAGCAAAATAAGATGCATAAAAGATAAACATCACATGCAATCAAAATATGTGACATGATATGGACATCATCATCTTGTGCCTTTGATCTCCATCTCGAAAGCACCGTCATGATTTCCATCGTCACCGGCTTGACACCTTGATCTCCATCATAGCGTCGTGTCGTCTCGCCAACTATTGCTTCTACAACTATCGCTAACGCATAGTGATAAAGTAAAGCAATTACATGGCATTTGCATTTCATACAATAAAGCGAAAAACATAAGGCTCCTGCCAGTTGCCGATAACTTTTACAAAACATGATCATCTCATACAATAATGTATATCACATCATGTCTTGACCATATCACATCACAACATGCCCTGCAAAAACAATTTAGACGTCATCTACTTTGTTGTTGCAAGTTTTACGTGGCTGCTACGAGCTTCTACTAAGAACCGTTCTTACCTACGCATCAAAACCACAACGGTGATTTATCAAGTTTGTTGTTCTAACCTTCAACAAGGACCGGACACAGTCAAATTCGGTTCAACTAAAGTTGGAGAAACAGACACCCGCCAGCCACCTTTATGCAAAACTAGTTGCATGTCTGTAGGTGGAACTGGTCTCATGACCGTGGTCATGTAAGGTTAGTCCGGGCCGCTTCATCCAACAATACCGCCGAATCAAAATAAGACAATGGTGGTAAGCAGTATGATGATCACCGCCAACAACTCTTTGTGTTTTACTCGTGCATATCATCTACGCATAGACCTAGCTCGGATGCCTCTGTTGGGGAACATAGCATGCAATTTCAAAAAAATTCCTACGCTCACGCAAGATCTATCTAGGAGATGCATGGAAACGAGAGGGGGAGAGTGTGTCCACGTACCCTCATAGACCGAAAGCGGAAGCGTTTGACAACGCGGTTGATGTAGTCGAACTTCTTCTCGTTCGACCGATCAAGCACTGAACGTACGACACCTCCGAGTTCTGAACACGTTCAGCTCGATGACGTCCCTCGAACTCTTTATCCAGCAAAGTGTCGAGGGGAGTTTCATTAACACGACGCCGTGGTGACAGTGATGGTGAAGTGATCCGTGCAGGGCTTCGCTTAAGCACTACGACAATATGACCGGAGGCGTAAACTGTGGAGGGGGGCGCCACACACAGCTAGGAATCAATGTTGTGTGTTCTAGCGGTGCCCCCTCATATATATAGGTTGGAGGGGAGGAGAGGCAGCCAAGAGGGCACCCCAAGTAGGAGGAATCCTACTTGGGCGCCTCCCAATTCGGCCTCCCCCTTCCAAATTCATCCGGAGGGGGAAGGAAGGAGGAGGGAGGAGGGAAGGAAGGGGGAGGACGAACCCCTCCCATTCCTTTCTCCCTTCTCCTCTTTCCTTCCCCCTTATTTCGGCCTACATGGGGCGCACCAGCCCCTTAGGGGCTGTTCTGTCCCCCTCTTGGCCCACTAAGGCCCATGTAGTTGCCGGGGGGATGCCTGGAACCCCTTCCGGTGACCCGATATGCACCCGGTACCCCCGGAACACTTCCGGTGTTCGAATACCATCGTCCAATATATGAATCTTTACCTCTCGACCATTTCAAGACTCGTCATCATGTCAGTGATCTCATCCAGGACTCCGAACAACATTCGGTCACCAAATTACATAACTCATATAATACAAAATCGTCATCGAACGTTAAGCGTGCGGACCCTACGGGTTCGAGAACTATGTAGACATGACCAAGACACCTCTCCGGTCATTAACCAACAATGGAACCTGGATGCTCATATTGGTTCCCACATATTCTACGAAGATCTTTATCAGTCATACCGTAATGACAACATACGTTATTCCCTTTGTCATTGGTATGTTACTTGCTAGAGATTTGATCATCGGTATCTTCATACCTAGTTCAATCTCGTTACCGGCAAGTCTCTTTACTCATTCTGTAATACATGATACCATAACTGAAGGAAATATGCCCTAGAGGCAATAATAAAGTTATTATTTATTTCCTTATATCATGATAAAGATTTATTATTCATGCTAGAATTGTATTAACCGGAAACATAATACATGTGTGAATATATAGACAAACAAAGATGTCACTAGTATGCCTCTACTTGACTAGCTTGTTAATCAAAGATGGTTATGTTTCCTGACCATGAACAAGGAGTTGTAATTTGATTAACAAGGTCACATCATTAGTTGAATGATCAGATTGACATGACCCATTCCGTTAGCTTAACAATTGATCGGTTAGTATGTTAATGCTTTCTTCATGACCCATACATGTTCCTATAACTATGAGATTATGCAACTCCTGCTTACCGGAGGAACACTTTGGTACTACCAAACGCCACAACGAATCGGGTGATTATAAAGGAGTACTACAGTGTCTCCAAAGGTACTTGTTGGGTTGGCGATTTCGAGATTAGGTTTTGTCACTCCGATTGCTCGGAGAGGTATCTCTAGGCCTTCTCGGTAATACACATCACTTAAGCTTTGCAAGCATTACAACTAATGAGTTAGTTGTGAGATGATGTATTACGGAACGAGTAAAGAGACTTCACTGCAACGAGATTGAACTAGGTATTGGATACCGACGATCGAATCTCGGGTAAGTAACATACCGATGACAAAGGGAACAACGTATGTTGTTATGCGGTTTGACCGATAAAGATCTTCAGAGAATATGTAGGAACCAATATGGGCATCCAGGTTCCGCTTATTGGTTATTGACCGAGAATAGTTCTAGGTCATGTCTACATAGTTCTCGAACCCGTAGGGTCCGCACGCTTAAGGTTTCGGCGATGCTTATATTATGAGTTTATGAGTTTTGATGTACCGAAGGAGTTCGGAGTCCCGGATGAGATCGGGACATGACGAGGAGTCTCGAAATGGTCGAGACGTAAAGATCGATATATTGGACGACTATATTCGGACATCGGAAAGGTTCCGAATGATTCGAGTATTTTCGGAGTACCGAGAGTTACGGGAATTCGCCGGGAGAAGTATTGGGCCTTATTGGGCCCTGCGGGAAAGAGAGAGGGGCTGCCTAGGGCAGGCCGCGCTTCTCAAGGCCTAGTCCGACTGACTAGGGAGGGGCCGCACCCTTCTTCTCTTCCCCTCCTTCTCTCCTACTCCAACTATGAAAGGAGGAGTCCTACTCACGGTGGGAGTAGGATTCCCCCCTTGGTGCGCATACTCCCTTTGGACGGCCACCTCCTACTTGCTCCTTTATATACGGTGGCAGGGGGGCACCCCATGACACAGAAGTTGATCTCACGGATCTTTCCTTAGCCGCAGCGGTGCCCCTTCCACCATATTCCACTTCGTCATATCGTCAGAGAGCTTAGGCGAAGCCTCGCCACGGAGAAGTCATATCGTCAGCAGTTGCTTAGGCGAAGCCCCGCCGGTGGAGCATCAACATCGTCATCACGCCGTCAGGTCGACGGAACTCATCCCCGACACTTTGCTGGATCGAGTCCGGGATCGCCATCGAGCTGAACGTGTGCGTAACTCGGAGGTGCCGTGACGCTCGGTACTTGGATCGGTCGGATCGTGAAGACGCACGACTACATCAACCGCGTTGTTATAACGCCTGGCCACGGTCTACGAGGGTACGTGGACGGACACTCTTCCCTCTCGCTATACCATCACCATGGTCTTGTGTGATCGTAGGAAATTTTTGAAATTACTACGCTCCCCAACAAAGGGCATCCGAGCCTAGGTTTTATGGTTTGATGTTATTTGCACGAGTAGAACACAAGTGAGTTGTGGACGATACAAGTCATACCGCCTACCAAAGATGTCATACTTTGGTTCAGCGGTATTGTTGGACGAGACGATCCGGACCAACCTTACGCCAGACGCTTACGCGAGACCGGTTCTCGACGTGCTTTGCACATAGATGGCTTGCGGAAGACCTGTCTCTCCAACTTTAGTTGAACTGAAAAGGCTACGCCCGGTCCTTGAGAAGGTTAAAACGGAGTCTATTTGACAAACTATCGCTGTGGTTTTGATGCGTAGGTAAGATGAGTTCTTGCTTAAGCCCGTAGCAGCCACGTAAAACTTGCAACAACAAAGTAGAGGACGCCTAACTTGTTTTTGCAGGGCATGTTGTGATGTGATATGGTCAAGACATGATGCTAAATTTTATTGTATGAGATGATCATGTTTTGTAACCGAAGTTATCGGCAATCGGCAGGAGCCATATGGTTGTCGCTTATTGTATGCAATGCAATCGCGATGTAATGCTTTACTTTATTACTAAGCGGTAGTGATAGTCGTGGAAGCATAAGATTGGCGAGACGACAACGATGCTACGATGGAGATCAAGGTGTCGCTACCGGTGACGATGGTGATCATGACGGTAAGCTTCGGCGATGGAGATCACAAGCACAAGATGATGATGACCATATCATATCACTTATATTGATTGCATGTGATGTTTATCCTTTATGCATCTTATCTTGCTTTGTTTGACGGGTAGCATTATAAGATGATCTCTCACTAAAAATTATCAAGAAGTGTTCTCTCGAGTATGCACCGCTGCCAAAGTTCGTAGTACCCACACCACGTGATGATCGGGTGTGATAAGTTCTACGTCCATCTACAACGGGTGCAAAACAGTTGCACACGCTGAATACTCAGGTTAAACTTGACGAGCCTAGCATATAAATGTATATGGCCTCGAACACGGAGACCGAAAGGTCGAACGTGAATCATATAGTAGATATGATCAACATAGTGATGTTCACCATTGAAACTACTCCATCTCACGTGATGATCGGACATGGTTTAGTTGATTTGGATCACGAATCACTTGGATGACTAGAGAGATGTCTGCCTAAGTGGGAGTTTTTAATATGATTAATTGAACTTAAATTTATCATGAACTTAGTCCCGGTAGTATTTTGCAAATTATGTTGTAGATCAATAGCTCGCGTTGTTGCTTCCCTATGTTTTTTATATGTGTTCCTAGAGAAAATTGTATTGAAAGATGTTAGTAGCAATGATGCGGATTGGATCCGTGATCTGAGGTTTATCCTCATTGCTGCGCAGAAGAATTATGTCCTTAATGCACCGCTAGGTGACAGACCTATTGCAGGAGCGTATGCGCACGTTATGAACGTTTGGCTTGCTCAATATGATGACTACTTGATAGTTTAGTGCACCATACTTAACGGCTTAGAATCGGGACTTCAAAGACGTTTTGAACGTCATGGACCATATGAGATGTTCCAGGAGTTGAAGTTAATATTTCCAGCAAATACCCGAGTTGAGAGATATGAAGTCTCCAACAAAGTTCTATAGCTAAAAGATGGAGGAGAATCGCTCAACTAGTGAGCATGTGCTCAGATTGTCCGGGTACTTCAATCACTTGAATCAAGTGGGAGTTAATCTTCCAGATAAGATAGTGATTGACAGAATTCTCTAGTCACCATCACTAAGTTACTAGAACTTCGTGATGAACTATAGTATGCAAGGGATGACGAAAACAATTCCCAAGCTCTTCGCGATGCTAAAATCGGCGAAGGTAGAAATCAAGAAAATATCAAGTTGCTGATGGTTAACAAGACCACTAGTCTCAAGGAAAAGGGCAAAGGGAAGAAGGGGAACTTCAAGAAGAACGACAAGCAAGTTGTTGCTCGAGTGAAGAAGCCCAAGTCTGGACCTAAGCACGAGACTAAGTGCTTTTGCTGCAATGGAACTGGTCACTAGAAGCGGAACTACCCCAAGTATTTGGCGGATAAGAAGGATGGCAAAGTGAACAAAGGTATATTTGATATACAGATTATTGATGTGTATTTTACTAGTGTTCGTAGCAACCCCTCGGTATTTGATAATCGTTCAGTTGCTAAGAGTAGTAACTTGAAACGGAGTTGCGTAATGAATGTAAACTAGTTGAAGGGGAAGTGACGATGAGTGTTGGAAGTAGTTCCAAGATTGATATGATCATCATCGCACACTCCCTATACTTTCGGGATTAGTGTGGAACCTAAATAAGTGTTATTTGGTGTTGAGCATAAATATGATTTGATCATGTTTATTGCAATACGGTTATTCATTTAAGTAAGAGAATAAATTGTTGTTCTGCTTACATGAATAAAACCTAAAATGGTTACACACCCAATGAAAACGGTTCCTTGGATCTCGATCATAGTGATAAACATATTCATAATATTTAAACCAAAAGGTGAAAAGATAATAATTATAGTTCAACTTATTTGTGGTAATCGCCGCTTAGGTCATATTGGTGTAAAGCGATGAAGAAACTCCATGCCGATGGATTTTTGGAATCACTTGATTATGAATCATTTGATGCTTGCGAACCGTGCCTTTTGGGCAAGATGACTAAAACTCCGCTTCTCCGGAACAATGGAACAAGCTACCGGCTTATTGGAAATAATACATACCGATGTATGCGATTCAATGAGTGTTGATGCTCGTGGCAAGTATCATTATTTTCGACCTTCACAGATGATTTGAGCAGATATGCGTATATCTACTTGATGAAACATAAGTCTGAAATAGTTGAAAGGTTCAAAGAATTTCAGAGTGAAGTGGAAAATCATCGTAATAAGAAAATAAAGTTTCGCGATCCGATCGTGGAGATGAATATTTGAGTTACGAAGTTTGGTCTTCAATTAAAACAAAGTGGAATAGTTTCACAGCTCACGCCACCGGAACACCACAACGTTATGGTGTGTCCGAACGTCAGAATCAGCATTTCTTTATTTTGATATGGTGCGATCAATGATGTCTCTTATCGATTTACCAATATCGCTTTGGGGTTATGCATTAGAGACAGCTGCATTCACGCTTAATAGGGCACCATCTAAATCCGCTGAGATGACACCGTATGAACTATGGTTTAGCAAGAAACCTAAGTCGTCGCTTTCTTAAAGTTTGAGTTGTGATGCTTATGTGAAAAAGTTTTCACCGATAAGCTCAAACCCAAATCGGAGAAGTGCGTTTTCATAGAATACCCAAAGGTAACTATTGGGTACACCTTCTATCATGCATCCGAAGGCAAGTTTTTCGTTGTTAAGATGGATCCTTTCTAGAGAAGAAGTTTCTCTCGAAAGAAGTGAGTGGGAGGAAAGTAGAAACTTGATGAGGTAATTGTACCTTCTCCCTTATTGGAAAGTAGTTCATCACGTAAATCAGTTCTAGTGATTCCTACACCAATTAGTGAGGAAGTTAATGATGATGATCATGAAACTTCAGATCAAGTTGCTACCAAACCTCGTGAGGTCTTCCAGAGTAAGATCCGCACTGTAGTGGTACGGTAATCATGTTCGGAAGTCATGTTACTAGACCATGATGAACCTACGAACTATGAGGAAGCGATGATGAGCCCAGATTCCGCGAAATGGCTTGAGGCCATGAAATCTGAGATATGATCCATGTATGAGAACAAAGTATGGACTTTGATTGACTTGCTCGATGATCGCAAGCCATGTTAAATAAATGGATCTTCAAGAGGAAGACGGACATTGATAGTAGTGTTACTATCTACAAAGCTCGACTTGTCACAAAAGGTTTTCGACAAGTTCAAGGTGTTGACTACAATGAGATTTTCTCAAATCGTAGCGATTCTTAAGTCTGTCCGAATCATGTTAGCAATTGCCACATTTTATGAAATCTGGCAAATGGATGTCAAAACTACATTCTTTAATGGATTTATTAAAGAAGAGTTGTATATGATGCAACCGTAAGGTTTTTTCAATCCTAAAGGAACTAACAAAATATGCAAGCTCCAAATGATCCATCTATGGACCGGTGCAAGCATCTCGAGTTAGAATAAACGCTTTGATAGTGTGATCAAAGCATATGGTTTTATATGCACTTTTGGAGAAGCCTGTATTTACAAGAAAGTGAGTGGGAGCATTACAACATTTCTGATAAGTATATGTGAATGACATATTGTTAATCGGAAATAATGTAGAATTATTCTGCAAAGCATAAAGGAGTATTTGAAAGGAGTTTTTCAAAGGAGGACCTCAGTAAAGCTGCTTACATATTGAGCATCAAGATCTATAGAGATAGATCAAGACGCTTGATAAGTTTTTCAATAAGTACATACCTTGTCAAGATTTTGAAGTAGTTCAAAATGGAAAATTCAAATAAAAGTTCTTGCGTTTTTTAAAAAGGTGTTAAATTTAGTATGACTCAAAACCCGACAACGTCAGAAGATAGAAAGAGAATGAAAGTCATTCCCTATGCCTCACCATAGGATCTATAAAGTATGCTATGTTATGTACTGGACCTATTGTATACCTTGCTCAATTTGGCAAGGAGTACAATAGTGATCTAGGAGTAGATCATCGGACATTGGTCAAGAACATCCTTAGTGAGGACTAAGGAAATATTTCTCGATTATGGAGGTGATAAAAGAGCCCGTCAGAAAGAGTTACATCGATGCAAGCTTTTTACACTGATCCAGATGACTCTAAGTCTCAACTGGATACATATTGTAAGTGGGAGCAATTAGCTAGAGTAGCCCCGCAAGAGCATTGTAGACATAGAATATTTGCAAAATACATACGGCTCTGAATGTGATGCATCTGCTGACTAAGCTTCTCTCACGAGCAAAACATGATCATCCCTTAGTACTCTTTGGGTGTTGATCACATAGCGATGTGAACTAGATTATTGACTCTAGTAAACCCTTTGGGTGTTGGTCACATGACGATGTGAACTATGGGTGTTAATCACATACAGATGTGAATATTAGTGTTGAATCACATGATGATGTCAACTAGATTATTGACTCTAGTGCAAGTGGGAGATCAAGGAAATATGCCCTAGAGGCAATAATAAAGTTATTATTTATTTCCTTATATCATGATAAAGATTTATTATTCATGCTAGAATTGTATTAACCGGAAACATAATACATGTGTGAATATATAGACAAAGAGTATGTCACTAGTATGCCTCTACTTGACTAGCTTGTTAATCAAAGATGGTTATGTTTCCTGACCATGAACAAGGAGTTGTTATTTGATTAACAAGGTCACATCATTAGTTGAATGATCTGATTGACATGACCCATTCCGTTAGCTTAACAGTTGATCGTTTAGTATGTTAATGCTTTCTTCATGACCCATACATGTTCCTATAACTATGAGATTATGCAACTCCTGCTTACCGGAGGAACACTTTGGTACTACCAAACGCCACAACGAATCGGGTGATTATAAAGGAGTACTACAGGTGTCTCCAAAGGTACTTGTTGGGTTGGCGATTTCGAGATTAGGTTTTGTCACTCCGATTGCTCTGGAGAGGTATCTCTAGGCCTTCTCGGTAATACACATCACTTAAGCCTTGCAAGCATTACCACTAATGAGTTAGTTGTGAGATGATGTATTACGAACGAGTAAAGAGACTTACCGCAACGAGATTGAACTAGGTATTGGATACCGACGATCGAATCTCGGGTAAGTAACATACCGATGACAAAGGGAACAACGTATGTTGTTATGCGGTTTGACCGATAAAGATCTTCAGAGAATATGTAGGAACCAATATGGGCATCCAGGTTCCGCTTATTGGTTATTGACCGAGAATAGTTCTAGGTCATGTCTACATAGTTCTCGAACCCGTAGGGTCCGCACGCTTAAGGTTTCGATGGCGATGCTTATATTATGAGTTTATGAGTTTTGATGTACCGAAGGAGTTCGGAGTCCCGGATGAGATCGGGGACATGACGAGGAGTCTCGAAATGGTCGAGACGTAAAGATCGATATATTGGACGACTATATTCGGACATCGGAAAGGTTCGAATGATTCGAGTATTTTTCGAGTACCGAGAGTTACGGGAATTCGCCGGGAGAAGTATTGGGCCTTATTGGGCCCTGCGGGAAAGAGAGAGGGCTGCCTAGGGCAGGCCGCGCGCTTCTCAAGGCCTAGTCCGAATTGGACTAGGGAGGGGCCGCACCCTTCTTCTTCCCCTCCTTCTCTCCTACTCCTACTAGGAAAGGAGGAGTCCTACTCCCGGTGGGAGTAGGACTGCCCCTTGGTGCGCCTCCTCCCTTGGCCGCCACCTCCTCCTTGCTCCTTTATATACGGGGCAGGGGGCACCCCATGACACGTAAGTTGATCTACGGATCTTTCCTTAGCCGTGTGCGGTGCCCCTTCCACCATATTCCACTTCGTCATATCGTCAGAGAGCTTAGGCGAAGCCCTCACGGAGAAGTCATATCGTCGCAGTGCTTAGGCGAAGCCCTGCGTCGGTGGAGCATCAACATCGTCATCACGCCGTCGTCGACGGAACTCATCCCGACACTTTGCTGGATCGGAGTCCGGGATCGCCATCGAAATGAACGTGTGCGTAACTCGAGGTGCCGTGACGTTCGCATTTCTTGGATCGGTCGGATCGTGAAGACGCATTTACTACATCAACCGCGTTGTTATAACGCTTCCGCTTACGGTCTACGAGGGTACGTGGACGGACACTCTTCCCTCTCGTTGCTATACCATCACCATGGTCTTGTGTGATCGTAGGAAATTTTTTGAAATTACTACGTTCCCCAACAGTAACTAACTCATTAGTCACATTTCTTGCAAGGCTTATCATGATGTGTATGACCGAGAGGGCCCAGAGATACCTCTTCGATACTCGGAGTGACAAATCCTAATCTCGATTTATGCCAACCCAACAAACACCTTCGGAGATACCTGTAGAGCATCTTTATAATCACCCAATTACGTTGTGACATTTGATAGCACACAAGGTACCCAATTACGTTGTGACGTGTGATAGCACACAAGGTATTCCTCCTGTATCCGTGAGTTGCATAATCTCATAGTCAAAGGAATATGTATATGACATGAAGAAAGCAATAGCAATAAAACTGAACGATCAATATGTTAAGCTAACGGGTGGGTCTTGTCCATCACATCATTCTCCTAATGTTGTGATCCCGTTCATCAAATGACAACACATGTCTATGGTTAGCAAACTTAACCATCTTTGATTAATGAGTTAGTCTAGCAGAGGATTACTAGAGACACGATGTTTTGTCTATGTATTCACACATGTATCAAGTTTACGCTTAATACAATTCTAGCATGAATAATGAACATTTATCATGATATAAAGAAATATAAAATAACAACTTTATTATTGCCTCTAGGGCATATTTCCTTCACTCCTTACGTCCATCAGCCACCGCCAACCTCCCCGCCGAATTTCGGTGGGGATCCGGTGATATTTTTTCTTCTCTTTTTGTCCTTTCCATCATGTCGGGCAATGTAGGCTCTCCTCCTCCTCCTTGTCCCTAGACCAATTGTGCTCCTCCCATTGTCGGAGCCGGTGAGGCCACGATGAAGGAGGCCATGATGAAGGAGGCGCCCATCGGCTCTTGAGCCTTAAGAAGGCGGCCACATTATCGATGCATAGGCCAGAAAGTATTCATGAAACCTCTTAAAACCCGGTTTGTGGTTGCCACATTACTGATGAGCAATTGTCAAAAATAGCTACAAAAGCATAGAAAAGTTGGTTAAGTAAACAAAAAAAGATAGAGCTGCTTTAAAATCTACATAACTAAATATGTGACTGTTTTCGCATAAAGAACATAAACAATAAAAATCCCGCATCAAATTTTTAGTGCTAAAAATCTGATTACCATATTTATTAGATAAATTTGCCATGCGAAAATAAATAAAATTGCCATGTTTGACAGGAAAATTGCAATGTAACATAAAAATCAATAGAAAAATAGCCATGCTGCGGCGATTAATTGCTATGCATTCGATCACAATCTGATGTACCTGATTGCGTTGGATTTTTAACCCTGAATATTGGATGTCAGATTTATATTGAAGTCCAAAAAATTGACTGCATAATTTCCTACAAGTAGATTAGCTAGCAGGGCCAGATTTTTTGAGTGGGTCACATGCCTAATAACATCTTTCTCTTAGCGATGTAGGCTTTCATCTTGGGTTTGCATAGTAAACCATCACTTTAAAGAGTGAAAATCATTGATTATGGGGTACTCTTTGAAAAGGTCACTCTCACCTTCTTAACCTGGGAGCACTGCATGTGGAGGCACAGCGTATGCGTCACTTGTCACAACTGGAAGTTTTCTCATTTTTTGTAGATTTGTTTATTTAAAGTGTTTTATCTCTAACATCATGCGTTCAAATCTCGAATCTTTTTTACCGTTGGATTCCTTGTGTCGAGATCCTTAAAACTAGATAGCAAGTTAATAGGTTTCAACGAAAAAATTCACAAAAAAACCGGATGCACGATCGTTTTTTCCACTTTTTTTCTCTTTCCAAGAGGCACAGATGTGCTTTTTGCGGAAACAAATCTGTGCATCCACGCAAAGCAAATGTGTGCCTCTCGCGGATAAAACCACATTTTTTTTCTTTTTGTAAGGCACAGTTGTGCGTCTCGTGAAAGCAAACTTGTGCCTCCATGAGAAGTAAAATTGTGCCTCTCACGGAAGAAAACAATATGTGTTTTTCTCTCTTTCCGAGAGGCACAACTATGCCTCTCACGAAAGCAAACATGTGTCTCAACGAGAAGCAAATTCGTACCTCTCGCGGAAGGAAAAAACACGATTTTTCATACAATTTTTTTTTTCGAAATTTTTGTCAAAAACCTAAAGGCCGAAAACCCATCTAAAAGCCAAAATCGTGTACATAAAAAAATCTAACGCAGCGCCCAACTCACGACACGTGGTGACGACTAAGACCACGACAGTGGCATACTCTCGGTCCACCAAAAGTGACCCTTGAGGGGCTCCCTTAAGGGGTAGCTCTCAGTTAGTTGCTCTCCCTAAAGTGAGGCCCTATACAGGCGTGAGAGCTATACCTCGCTTATATCATCTCCATCCTGCTTTTTTGCTTGCCCTTCTTTTTCGCTCGATCGGTCGTGTGTCGTTCTCTGGTTCTCGTCCAATTTTCTTCTATTTTTTTCTTTTCCAGTTTACTTTGTTTCACAAGGATTCGTATGTTTTTTTGTTTTCCATTGTCTTTCTTTGTATTTTTTCATTTTTCTTTTCTTTCCTTTTCCCCATGATTTCTATGTTCATTTTTCCCTTCTCAGGTTTCACATGTTTTTTTTCTTTTCATTCCTTTTTAATGGTTTTGCCTTTTCCTTTTTTGTTTTCATTTTTTTTTCAGTTTTTCATTCTTTTTGCACTTTTTTATTAGGTTTTCTTTTTTGTTTTCTAGTTACTTTGATTTCTTTTGTTTCTTCCTTTTCTTTTCATTGTTTTTATGGTTTCCTTTTTTCTTTTTTTTTCAATCTATATTTTCATATACGTCAAGAATATTGTTTAATTAGATGTTTAACATTTTTCAAATACAAGTTTAACATTTTCTTAATGTATGGTAAACATTTTTTCTATACAAAATTTTAATATTTTTCAAAGGCTTAACTAACATTTTTTTAATAAAAGATTGACATTTTTTGTATAAATTATAAAGATTTTTTTATAAACATTTTAAATATTTTCATACATGGTCAGTATTTTTTCTATACACATTTAACATTTTTCAAATACTTGATTAGCATTTTTCAAAAACTTGTTTAACATTTTTTTTCAAATGTTTCATTAATTTTTTTTAAATACATGATCAACGCTATTCACACATGTTATATATATATATATATTTATTTATTTATTTATTGTATACACTTTTTCATAGCCATGAGAAACATTTTCTTTATGCACATTTAAAAAAATTCAAATGCTTGGTTAACATTTTTGTACATGGTCAACATGTTTTCTAGGCATATTTTAAACATTTTTCAAATGCTTGATTAAGAGTTTTCAAATACAAGATTAAATTTTTTTTTGAAAGATTGTGAACATGTTTTCTATACACATTTTAACATTTTCAAATGTTTGGTTAATATTTTTCAAATTGAAGTTTGACACTTGTTGAATACATGGTCAATATTTTTTCTATACACATTTAATATTTTCAAATGCTTGATTGACATTTTTCAAGTATTTTTTTAAATGCTTGATTAATGTTTTTTAAATACATGATCAAATTTTTCCACACAGATTGTCCATTTTTTGTATACATTTTTACGTATACAGGAGAAATATTTTTCTTTATACATATTTCACATTTTTTAAATGCTTTATTGACATTTTTATCAAATGTTATTGTTTAAATAGTTTTTTGTAATATATTTATTTAGAATATTTGGAAGTATAAAAGAAAAAACATAAACATAAAAAAGAAACAAAAACCATGGCCTCCCGCGCGCTTGGGCCAGTTCATTTAGGGAGAAGTCTGACCCGAGAGCACACTAGGTCTCGCTCTAAGCGTCACATAACACTCGCCTATACGGGAGAGCTCCTAATCAGCGCATCTTGGTCGGTTAGGAGTTTCAGCGCCCACTAGCCAGCAGCCATGGGCTGGCTCACGCTGCGGTAGCTTTCACAAAGGTGCATTTGGGTCGTCAGAAAACGGTCGGCCGGCCGATAGTTGACCAGTTGACTGGCCAGTCATAGATTTTTGTAAAAACGGTAGGAAAATGGATTTGTTCAAAAAAAAATGAACCCACGAGTTCGAGAAAGTTCACATATTTAAAAATTCACATTTTTTAATAAAATTCATGATTTTGAAAAAAATCAAAAGTTTTGAAAAAAAATCTTGGATTTATAAAAAGATCGTCGATATTGAAAAGAAGTTCATAAATCCCGGAGAAAAAAACTTCATAGATTTGAAAAAAAAAATCAATTTTAAAATAATGTAAAAAGATTTGAAAAAAATTCACGTCTTGGAAGGTTTGTAATTTGAAGAAAATCACAGAAATGAAAAAAGTACACGAATTTGAAAAACCAGTTCATAAAGATTTGATAAAAACTTAGTAATTTGAGGATAGTTCACGAAAGTTGGAAATAATTTCACGATTTTGAGAAAAGTTCATGGATTTGAAAAAAGGTACACTGCAATTTGGAAAAAGAAAAGCAAATTTGGAAAAGATTCATGGATTTCAAAAAAAGTTCATGATTTGATAGAAAATAAAAAAGGAAACATGAACCAAAAAAAGAAATAAAAAGGAAACAAAAATGAAACAAAAAACGACCAGAGAAAACCATGAAATTGCAAAAACGATCCCAAAAAATTGTGAAAAAAATATCTATGTAAGCCGGCCCATTTACAATATAGTGCAGTGGAGGGTGTGCTTAGGTTTGTAATTTGTACTAGGACACGTCTAGCGGGTGGCATGTGGTCTGGTAGCGCTCTCGAGGGTCTTGCAAAAGAGGGAACTTTCTGTCGCCCTCCCGCGTTCTGAGGAAGGAAAGTTTCCTTCCGATCCCCAATCACTACGCGCAAACCAACAAATAGGGATCTCCAGCGCTATCACATGATCCAACCACTCCCCCCGAAGGCCACACGCCCCCTTGCCCCCACTTCATCCCCATGCCGCACTTTGATACGTCTTTGAGGTATCTATTCCATCTTCCTGAGAAAAACAATAAAAGAAGTTTCATCTCATTTTACGATACAGAGCCGCCGCCACCTCCTATTCTTCATCAGGAGGGTTGTTCTAGAGTTCGTTCGGGGCTCCGGAGAGGGGGATTCGCCGCCGTCGTCATCATCAACCCTTCTTCATTAACAATTCCATGATGCTCAACACTGTGCATCCAAATCCCGGGATATGATACGCTCTATCACACATAAGCCTCCTTATATCTTCCTCAAAACAACCACTATACCTACTTATTATGGCATTTCCATAGCCTTTTCAAGATATATTGCCATGTAACTTCCACAATTCCACTATTATGACACACATCATCATTGTCATATTTCTTTCCATGATCATATAGCTGACATAGTATTTGTGGCTCAGCCACCATTCCTCATTTTTATACATGTTACGCTAGATCATTGCACATCCTAGTACACTACCAGAGGAATTCATATAGAGTCATATTTTGTTCTAGTATCGAGTTGTAATGTTGACTTGTAAGTAAATAGAGGTGTGATGATCATCATTACTAGAGCATTGTCCCAGTGAGGAAATAAAAACGAAAAAAGAAGCCAAAAAGAGCCCAACAAAAAATGAGAGAAAAAGAGAGAAGGGGCAATGTTACTATCCTTTTCCACACTTATGTTTCAAAGTAGCACCATGTTCTTCATATACAGAGTCTCCTATGTTGTCACTTGCATATACTAGCGAGAATTTTTCATTATAGAACTTGGCTTGTATATTCCGATGATGGGCTTACTCAAATGCCTGAGGTCTTCATGAGCAAGCAAGTTGGATGCACATCCACTTAGTTTGAGGTTTCATACACTTATACCTCTTAGTACATCCGTTTCATGTCAATCCCTACTCCTTGCATTGACATCAATTGATGGGCATCTCCATAGCATATTGATTAGCCGTGTCGATGTGAGACCATCTTCCTTTTTGACTTCCCCTTATTAATTTCTACCATCGCATTCTATTCCACCCATAGTGCTATATCCATGGCTTGAGCTCATGTATTGCGTTGGGATAGAAAAAGCCGAAGCGCGTTAAAAAGTGTGAAGCAATTGCTTGGATTGTCATCGGGGTTGTGCATGATAAACACTTTGTGTTAAGAAGATGGAGCATGACAAGGCTATATCATTTTGTAGGGATAACGTTCTTTAACATTTTTATTTTGAAACACACGATTGTTTGTTAGTATGCCTAAGTATTGATGTCTTTATATAAAATTATAGACTATTGCTTTGACTCATTAGAATCTTAATATTCATACCATAAAAGAAAGATTACATGATGAACATGTTAGGTAGCATCCTACATCAAAAATTCTATTTTTATCATTTACCTACTCGAGGACGAGCAGGAACTAAGATTGGGGGTGCTTGATACTTCTCCAACGTATCTATATTTTTTTATTGTTCTATGCATTATAGTATCAATCTTGGATGTTTTACATGCAATTATAAATCTTTTTTGGGACTAACCTATTAACCTAGTACCAGTGCCAATTGTTGTTTTTTGCTTGTTTTTGGCTTTTCAGGAAATCAGTACCAAACAGAGTCCAAACTCTACGAAACTTTTTGGCGATTTTTTTTATGGACAAGAGAGACCCTGGAAGGTTCGGGAGAAGACTAGAAGAGCCACGAGGGAGCGAAAAAGCTCGCTACGCGCATCCCCGGGCTTGTGGGCCACTCGTGGCACCTCTTGACCTAATTCCGCCTATATAAATTCTCAAATATTCCCAATATACCAGAGAGCCACCCAAAATAGTTTTTCCATCGCCGCGAGCTTTTGTTCTTCCGCGGTCCCATCTGAAGGCCTTTTTCGGTACTCTGCCAGAGGGGGAATCGATCACGGAGGGCTTCTACATCAACCTTGCTGCCCTTCCGATGATGCGTGAGTAGTTTACCACATTCCTACGGGTCCATAGCTAGTATTTAGATGGCTTCTTCTCTCTTTGATCTTCAATACCATGTTCTCCTTGATCTTTTTGGAGTTCTATCCGGTGTAATCTTCATTTGTGGTGTGTTTGTTGGGATCCGATGAATTGTGGGTTTATGATCTGAATATTCATGAGGAATATTTGAGTCTTCTCTGAACTTATTTATGCATGATTGTTATAGCTTTGTATTTCTATCCGATCTATCCGTTTGGTTTGGCCAACTAGATTGATTTATCTTGGAACGGGGGAGGTGCTTTGTGATGAGTTCAATCTTGTGGTGCTCGATCCAAGTGACAAAAAGGGAACAAACACGCATTATTATTGTTGCCATTAAGGATAAAATGATGGGTTTATTCATATTGCTTGGATTTACTTTGTCTACATCATGTCATTTTGCTTAAGGCGTTACTCTATTTTTATTAACTTAATACCCTAGATGCATGCTGGATAGCAGCCGATGGGTGGAGCAATAGTAGTAGATGGAGGCAAGAGTCGGTCTACTAGTATTGATGGCGGTCTTGCCGTGCACGAGTGACGCTTCCACCGTTCGTTTCGCCGCCGGCTTCGGCGGCACCACATCCTTCACGTGCGGCCGGCTTGCCGCAGCCGGCCCGCAGGATGACCCGGCCCTAGCATCGACCGCCTTCTTCAACCGTCTTGGGGGTCGACGCTGCCGTCTCCTCCCCCGGTCGGCGTTGCACCACCAACGTGTGTCAAGACCTCCTCGTCATCCTCCGGCCAGTCTCGCAAGAGCTCTGGATGCAGAGACTTACCCCCACGGCATGTCGCGCCGGTTTCGGTGCCCGCTTGCTGCTCGTCGATCGTCTCCGAGTTCTCGGCGAAGGACTCCTCCTCCTCTGAGTCGGCTTGCTGGACGGCTAGTACCTGCGCCCTCGTTCCATCACGCATTTGTTCGACGACGTTCAACAACACCTCCTTTGTCGCATCGGGATGGAGAAGAAGCTGAGACATTGCAAAAAACAAAGACCAAGGAGTCACCACCGGCGCCGGGTTCGCGTGGTTGTAGGGCGAAGTCTCGAAGCGCCAGTCAGCAACCATCCCGGCCTTCGAGATGCTGTTGACCAGGTCGACGACCTGCTCCAGCACCAACCCAGTGGACGACATTCGGGTGGGGTACCGCCGGTCCCCCATCTGGCCAATGATATGTGCCTTGCGCTGAAGTGGCAGCACCCGGCGCGTGATGAGGGCGGCAATAAGATCCGTTCCCATGAGTCTCTCGCGCTCCGCCATCTCCGCAACCCGGTTGCTCAGGTTCCGCACCTCCTACGTCGGCTTCTTCGGGCAGTAGCTCCAGTTGGTCTTGGCCTGCGGCGTCACGTCGATGAACGGCGGCAGGTTGATGCGGTCCGCGCCGAGGTTGCGGACGTAGAAGAACGATTTCTGCCACTTCTTGGCAGAGTCCTCGAGCGGCATCTTTTTTTTGAACCTTGAACAGTAGGAGAACCTCCTACTATGAATTAAATTAAAGAATAAAGCATATTTACAAGTCTTTTTTTACATCCCCATTTGTTGGAGTAGGGAACAGAACTACACTATGGATGCTAGAATAGAAGTGATGATTTCTTTGTGTTTCTCCCCTATGAGTAAGGAGTGAAAGATCTTCCTTGAATCTTCGAAGCCAAAACTCTTTTGATGTATTGATTTTCCTGGAGCGTTTCTTATTCCTCTCCTTCCAGATACTCCAAGCTGCCAGCAGAAAGGTTTCCATGAATAGAGGCCGGTTCCAACTGTGTCTGGCATCCAATACTTTTTGTAACCTCGTCGTTCCCTATGTCCAAACTATGTTGAGGGTGGTCCAGCACTGGCTACTGAACTGACATTCAAAAAACAAATGCTCCAACGTTTCTTCATTTGGTGAATCACATAGTAAGCATTTATGGTCGTCTCCTATATTATAGTGCCTTCTTTTGAGCATATTGCGGGTGTTTAAATGATCAACAAGTAGTAACCATCCAAAAACCTTCATTTTGATAGTGGCCTTTGATTTCCAAATCCATTTGAATGTGTCATGGGCATGCATGTCTCGAAACTAGTAGGTGTAATATCTGTGTGCAGAATATTCTGCAGAGCCCCAATTGCAAGTCCATCGATCTTGTGATTCATTTAGAGTGATGCTTGCCATCTCAAATTGCAGATCTCTCACCTCATCATATGCCTGGCTGGAGAGAGGAAGGTGGAACATCGAGCCAAGAGATGTGGCAGTTAGGAAGCTTCGCACAGACAAATCTTCATTTAGCGCATAGAAGAAAGCACGTGGAAAAGAATCTGCCAGTATGTTACTTGTCCAATGGTCCTTCCAGAATAAAATATCAGCACCATTGGAAACCTGTGCTCTGGAGATCCCTCTATAAATTGGCATGAGCTTCGTGATGTCTTGCCACTAGAAAGATCCACAGTTGTCTGTTGCATGCATTATTTTTGAAGTGTAGTACGTGGACCAGATCAGATAAACCCATGGGGGATCATGATGATTGTAGAACTTGTGTAGGTATTTAAGTAAAAGTGCATCTCCTTGAGTTTTCAGATTGAGAACGCCGAGACCTCCACTTTCCTTAGGTCTACACACCAAGTACCATGCTGCAAGGGAATTGCACTTATCTCCCTCATACGGTTTTTTTAATCCATGGGCATTTTCTACGCATTTTGTCTAATAATTCCACAATTTTTGCTGGAAGTCTCAGCGTGTATAGTGCAAAGATTATGAGAGAAGTAATCACCGAGTTGAGAAGGGATAACTTGCCCCCATAAGAAATCATATTGAGTGTGGCCGATAATCGGCGTTCAACGTTGCAGACCAGAGGTATAAAGTCCTGAACGATGGGTCTCGTGGTTCCAAGGGGGAGCCCAAGATAAGTGAATGGAATTTTTCCTATGACACATCCAAAGATTCGTGCCAGGTGTTCGCACTTTTCTATGTCACAGTTGATGGGCACAATTATTGACCTGAGGAAATTAATTTTCAGTACAATTGAATCTGCAAAGTCATTTAAGATATTCCTGATGGTCATTGCTTGATATGGGCAGGCATGTGGGATCAATATCGTGTCATTAGCGTACTGTATCACTTGAAAATCCATTTGTTGTGGATGTGGGAAGGGTAGCTTTATGAGATCTCTACACTACAAAAAAAGACACATCCGTGACATTTTGGGCCGAACGGAATTTTTTTCTGTCATACATATGACACTTCTATGACGATAATTATAAAAAAACCCGGTATCATCATAGATGTGGTGGGCTCCTACTTCTATGACAAAAAATCATGACAAAAAATGGGCTTTTCGTCCTGGGCGGGCCGGAGACGCAGTTGCATGACATTCTTTGGGCCGTCCATGACGGAAAAAACCGTGGTAGAAGCGAGGGGAGGAAAGTTTCGGGAATTCCGGTTATGGTGGGAGGTCGGGGCGGCGATGCGCGCTGCTTTCTCGTGACACGCACGCTGCTGCGTAGGCGCGGCGTTGGCTCTAATTGAACTCGAAAGCGAGGCGTTAGGCTCTAATCGAACCCGAAAGCGACAGAATCGCAGTTACGCTACATCGAACCCGAGCGATCGATCGATGGCTGTTAACTGGACCCGATCGAGTGATTCCATCCTACCGCTGCTAACTGAAGCCGATCGATTGGATGAACAGTGAGCGTTGCGGGGGTTGGATGAACAATGAGCGGTGGCGTTGCCTCTGGATGAACAAGACCCGTGGTGTGGAGGGCTGGATGAGCGATGAAGCGGTGGAGGGTGGTTGAACAGGACCCGTGGTGTGGAGGGTCGGATGAGCGATGAGACGGTGGAGGGGTGGTTGAACAAAGAGCCGGTGGAGTAAGCGGTGGAGGCCGGATGAACAGGAGCCCGTGGAGGCTGGAGGAGGTCGACGGTAGCCCGTCGAGGCTGGAGGAGGTCGACGGTGGAGATGAACAGTATCCCGTCGAGTCCCGTTTTGCGGTACACCACACCCCTCCTGATGAACAGGACCCCCGTTTCGACCGTAGGAGGTCCGTTTCATCCGTTTTGCGGTACGCCACACCCCTCCCGATCAACAGGACCCCCATTTTGACCTTAGGAGGTCTGTTTCGTCTGTTTTGCGGTACGCCAGACCCCTCCCGATGAACAGGATCCCGTTTCAAACGTGACCGGTCGAACACAAGGCCGCTTCTCCGTTTCGCGATACGCCAGCCTCGCTTTCCATCGCCTGTTCCGGCCCAAGCCTCCGGCGAACACGACCACGCATTCCGTTCGACCCACCGGTTGGCTCCCACGCGTTCCGTTGCCTCCCGATGAACACGACGCATTCTGTTGCCTCCCCATGAACACGACGCATTCCGTTGCCTCCCCATGAACACGACGACGACGCTGTCTCTCCGTTCCGACCCAGCCATGTCAACGAGCCCTCGCCGTACGTATGCGCGAGTGCGCGCCTCTACTACGACATGTGCGCGCCTCCACATCGACCACTATGTACGTACACGTTCACGACCAGAATGACAACGCTACGTACGCTTCAACCAGGCGGGTCCCGACTGTCAGGCACTTCCTTGCCTGCGAAGATGTACCTGGTGGGTCCCAGCAGTCAGGGGGGCGAATCGTTTTTTGCCCGGACGCACTTCCTTGCATGCGAAGATGTAGCCGGTGGGTCCCAGCAGTCAGGGGGGCGAATCGTGGTTTTGCGGACGCACTTCCTTGCGAAGCGAAGGTGTAATGGTGGGCCCAGTGATGGGGCGAATCGTTTTTTTTTGCCCGGACACACTTCCTTGCGTGCAAAGATGAAGCTGGTGGGTCCCAGCAGTCAGGGGGAAACATGTTTTCCACGAAATACAGTGGCCCGTCTGGTGGGTCCCAGCTTTCAGGTGGAGGAATCATTATTTTCCGCGTAATAAGGAGGCACTTCCTTGCTGCGGCCGTGGACCCAGCTGTCAGCCTCTCCACGTACAATCCACGTCCGATGGAATTCGTTCCTTGACCATGTTGACCAGGCCGCGCCGAGAGCACCACGGCGGTGGACGACGGCGAGGCCTAGGAAGGGGACGACGCGGAGCCGGGGAAGACGCGGCAGTGGAAGCCCGTGCGGAGAGGAGTACGAGGGTTCACCGGTTCGGCCGCGGTGTGAGGTTGCCGTCGCCGCAGGCCTGGCCAGCCAGTGGGAATAGTAGGGCGGTGAGGCCTCGCGGCAGATAGCCGCCACGGAGGCAGGAGCATGCAAAGACGACGGCTGCTTTATGCGGCTAGAGCAAGAAGACCAGAGGTTGAAGAAGCACCACGGCCGTTGGATGGACATTGTACGGTCACCGGAGCTAGAATCGTTCATATTGACTAAGTTGACAAAGCCCTCCGTCCTCACAACTTAGTTGGCCCACAAGTCATCCTCCCACTATGGTGGGTCCCAGCTAGCAGGGGCGTATTCATTTTTTTGTGCGTAATAAGGAGGCCCTTCCTTGCGTGCGAAGATATAGCTGGTGGGTCTGACATGTCAGCGGGGGGAATGTTTTTTTGCGAAATACAGAGGCCCTTTCGGTGGGTCCCAAATTGCCGATGGAGGAATCATTATTTTGCACGACATACCACGGCCGATGGATGTCGCTCGTTGACCACGTTGACCAGGCCGCGCCGAGAGCACCATGGCAAAGGGACGACGTGGCAGGCCTAGGAAGGAACGACACGGAGCCGGGAAGACTCTTGCAATGGTTGCCCACACGGTGGGAGTACGAGGGTTTACTTGGTCCGCCACCGCCACCGGAAAATAACAGGAGGTGCGGGTGAGTAGAGGAATGGCTCGCCAAAGAATGAAGTAGGGTGGGCGGTGCATGCGACAAAGACAGCCCGCCACGGAGGCGGAGCAGCAGTCCCACCGGAGCTGGTTTGGGCGGAGCAGGAATATCGATATTGAAGAAGAAGCATGGCCGTTGGATTAACATCCAACGATCACTGCTGCTAGAATCGCTTGTGGACTAAGTTGACAAAGCCAAAGTACACGCCAACCTAGTAGACCCACAAGTCACCTCCAAATCATTCCCCAAACAAAGATATAGCCCGAAATTTCTAGCCAGATTCAAATTAATTTTAAATCTAAATATACCTTAATTTAAATTCAATGAAATTTTACTACTTTAAAAACAATGAAATTTAAAATATCAAAATCGAAAGAAAACAATATTTTGGAACTAATTGCCTGCTTGCTGTATTTTTTCATTTTACAGCCCATTTATTATTACTTATAGCCCATTTCTTATTACTTATAGCCCATTTTCCGGGCAAAATGCATCCCTCCTCGCCTTGAAAGATTTCCGGCCAAAGCAGGCATAGAAAAGCAAGTAGGCCTATGTTGGTTATTCTCGCAAAAACAAAATAGCTGGCTAGCCATTTTCGTAATGAAAAAAAAAAAACAAAGCTGGGCTGGTCATGTGTTAAACATATGAAATAAAAGCCTGGGCTAGACGAGCCATGGGTCCCGCACAACCCGCTTGATACCCTTCTCCATTCCGAAAAAACAAAATTACTACAGCTGCTCTTTGGGTCCCTACTGTCATCCTCACCATGTACAGTCATCTCCTTATTCCTATCGGTTGTTGACCATGTTGACAACACCGGAGGGCGGCAGCGCGATGAGCGAACCAAGGCGGAGGACGATGGTGATGCCTCGGACGGAAATCTAACAGAGCCGGGAAGATCACAGCCACCGTGGGAGGCGGAGTAGCGGCCCTACCGCCTTGGTTTGGCTTTGGCGGCTTGAGGAAGAAGAGACTGAAGAAACGTGATAGACGTTGCATGTCAATCCAACGGTCAAGGTTGGCACAATCGTTTGTTGACTAAGCGGACATCAAGTATCATACTTTTTTATATATAGGAAGAAAACTGCGAGGAAAATGCGTTCGTCTGCCGTCCTCCTCACAGGGAACGTTCGCCACATAAGTGACTAGCACCCTTGGTTTTCAACCGAGAGGTCTTGGGTTCGAGTCCTGTGAACTCTCAATTTTGTCCTCCTTCCTTCCTCGCAAAAAGGGAAAGAAAATCAAAGACTTGGGAAGGCGTACAGAACAAGCTAGTGTACCAGTAAAGAGATGTTGCCGAGTTTTAGAAAAAAGAAAGACGTGCTCCTGTAGCTGGTTCGAATCCAAACCTAGACTATGACTATATATGGTGCTATGCTACTCTGCAAGTAATGGAACTTACATATCCAACGTTCGCTTCTCCTCTTCTCTACTTACTCTGCCTAGCATCAGAAGCTCTGGCCGCAGCAACCATGTCTGCTGGCTGCTCGTCCACCTGCTTCTTCAACAGTAACAACCAGATATGCGCCAAGTCGCCACCCGTACCATCGCTGTGGGTCTCATCACACTTCACGCAAGACAAGATCGCAGCCGATTGCTCATCGCAACCTGCTGCCGTTGGTGTGGTGCCACTGCTGCAAATCACGCAGAGTCATCCATCGTGTCTCAACCACAATCTGCAACCCTGGCCGAGTCTTCTACAAATGCCCGAATCATGGGGTAATAATATTTTTAAGTGTTGTTCTCCTGCTTTCAGTTGCTGATTTTTTTAATAGTTTGGTTGATGATCTTCCAATTTGATTCGTGTAGAAAAGGGAAGATTCGTGTGACTTGTATTTCTGGGAAGTTGCTGATGTGGGGGAATGCAACTACGCTGATTATTTGGTTAGCTGAGGAATCCCAATACCAAAGAGGTTGGGGCGTTGGACAAGTAATCAAGGAACGATAAGAAGAGGAAGATGCAGAGCGTATGTTAAAGATGCAGTTCCTTCCGATCATGGCCAAGCAATAGCTTTGAATGGCCTTGACAAAGAATGAGGAGATGAAAGAGCTTGTGAAGATAATGGGAAAAATCTATCTGCTCAGAGGATAATTGTCTCTTTATTTGCAAAGTGTATGTAGCACTCGTGATGTATTCAAGGCTACGACATGAGCACTTTGTCAAACTAGTAATGAATGAAACCCGTAGCAGTCAAGGGCGTATTGTTGTGAACATCTAATGATTTCTATTAATGGAAATCAGGGGTATCCCCTTTTGCTCATATAAATAAATAAATAGCAGAGGCCCTGTCGGGTCAGCTTTGTTCTCATTCGAAGACGTCGAGAAAATTGCAGTCCAACAGCAAACTATGTCATCAAATTCAAGTTTCACAACCAAATATGAGTATAACTAAACAACAATGTCATCATGTTTTAGTTGTCATACAATCACCAAACACAAATCAACATACATAACAAGTGATGTTCTCACAAAGAAAATACTAAACAACATGTTCATCAGGTTTCAGTTGTCATAGCAAACACAATTTCACATAGTAGATAAAAAACGTCTTCTGACAAGAAAATACGACAAAAGCAATGTAATCATCATCCATAGCAGCAGCGTCAACATATTCGCCATGTGTATCAGTCTGAATCGTAATTCCCCATGGTGTCATCTTCTTCTTCGTCCTCAACGTCCTCGAACGTTGGCTTCTTCTTGATCAACTCTTGTATGTCCACAAAGACGGCTGCACAATCTTTTTCGCCGACGTCATTGATGTGATGGTTCTCAAAGATACTAGGAACATATGTGTTATCTTGTACATCGGGAGCGATGTAAGCATCATCTTGTTGTGCAACTTCATTAAACGAATTCCTCTCGCTCAAACCTTTGCAATACTCTCCACCATCGCTACGTGCAAATGTGTCTTCCAAGAAAAATATCTGTGTTGCTTGATTTGCCAAAATAAAAGGCTCATTGGTGCATTACGCCGCCTTTGACATTGATGGATTTGAAATAATCATCAGCTGGGTTTTGCGATCCTCGGAAAACAGGTTATACCAACGACAAAGACAACAAAACCACACACCGACGATCCTCGAAATCGAGATATATCGCAAATCGAACAATATACATTATGTTAGCATACATTTGATTGTCTCTTTGTCATACATATCCGTGCTCATGATGGCACTGTTTTGTGTCTTCTGCCTTCGTCTCGTGCAAGGGTGTTGTAGCGCACATCTCCAACAACGCAAGATTCATAATGTCTTACCCGAGTATCGTGACCCATTGCTAGTGAGTAAAGGGCATCATCAACTGCCTGCCCATCCTCCCGCGTCTTCTTAACCTATGGTTAGAAAATAGACAAGTTGATCATCTTATGTACTCAATATATTAAAAAAACTGACATTGCACTTCAAAAGCTTACATGGTTCTTGAACCATTTCGCAAATCCTGCCATAACCAGTTTGTCAATGTTTCTTGGATTTTGCGGTAGTAACTCCTCTTTGTAGATGATGCACAACATAGTGATCGTGTCAAACATCTAAATATAAAAGAATGTGCTGCAAGTTTAGTAGATTACAATGTATAAGCTGCGATCGCACTTACTTGATATAAGGTAGTATCTCGTGATGCTTATTCAACACATACCAAACCATTTTGTCCAAATCTTTAGGTTTGTCCTCTTGTCGACTCTTCCTCAGAATCTCCTAATGTAATAATCGAAAACATTGAGCTCGGGATTGTCTTCACCCACCTCTTTGCTAAGCTGATCAGCTGTTTCAATGTATTTTGAGCTGAATGTCAACGCTGTTGTAGCAATGTAGGCCTCTGCAATGGAACCCTCGGGTCTAGCTCTGTTCCTAACATAGCCCTTGAAAGTGCCTAGCCGCGTTTCAATATGGTATGTCCAGCCATACTGTACTGGACCTCTAAGTAGTGCCTCATAAGGTAGATGAACAACCAAATGCACCATCACATCAAAGAAGGCTGGAGTATATATCTTCTCAAGGTCGCATAGGATAGTTGGTATCTTGTCTCTAAGACGCTCCAAAGCATCTATCCTGATATTCCTACTGCAGAGTTCCTCAAGAATTGTCCCAACTCGCAAGCCTTTCTTGTATAAGTCGTATGCCCAATTCTCTAAGGATAACAGGTAAAACCCTTTGAAGTAGGACGTTGCAGTTATGAGTTTTCAACCCTTGTACCTTTTTTCCATCTGCACTGACTCTCCATTCAGGGTTTGAAGCAAATCCATGTGGTAATCTCACACGTGACAGGACCTCGCAGAATTCTTTTATTTTTACCTTGTCCAAGACGCATTACACAATTTGGTGCCATATCCCGTGGTTTACCTTCATCTTGCACACCGCAAATCCTTTCTCGATACCTAGGTGTGTCAAATCAATCCTAGATTTTAAGGTATCTTTCGCCTTGCCTTCAATATTAAGAAGTGTGCCGATAATGCTTGTCACATATATTTTTATCGATGTGCATCACATCAAGATTATGCCGCAGATCCAAATCTTTCCAATACTCCAAGTCCCACAAAGTGGACTGCGGTAAACAATAATCTCTCTTCTACCCTGCCACGCTTCCTTTTCCCGCTACCATTACCAGTATGGTTTCCTGGTGTAATATGCCCGACCTTCTCTAATTCCACTTGCAACTCATCGGCGGTGAGCCTCTTTGGCGCATCACGGTTTTCATGCTTTGCATTGAACACATGTCTTCGGTATTTTCTAGGATGCGGCTTGTCCTTGGCAAGGAAACGGCGTGTCCAATGTAACAGATCTTGCTAAGTATTGCGTATGACAATGATTCTGTCTGGCGAACACATGCATTGTAACCATGTGTCATTCGGCCGACATAGTGCCCAAAGCCGATAATCATGGATGCACCAAATTATAACAAAGACGCAGAAAGAAATTAGCTGGTGGGCTGCTATATAGGTCTCGAGTGAGAACACCCTTCCATAGCTGTTGAAGTTCCTCCACAAGAGGCTCCATGAACAAATCAAAATCCTTTCTAGGACTTTTTGGACCTGGGATGAGCAAGGCCATCATGTAGTTTGATTCTTTGGTGCAGACATTTGGAGGCATGTTGTAAGGGATAACAAGCTAATCGCCACATGCTATATGTGGCGCCTGTGGCCAAATGGGTTAAATCCATCCGAAGCTAAGCGAAGTCTAATGTTTCTTGGGTCAAGACAAACTCTTTGTGTTTATCATTGAAGCTTTTCCACTCACTACCATGAGATGGATGGCTCATTACATTCGATCTCTCAGACTCCTGGTTCCTAGAATGCCACAAGACATCCTCTCTTGTTTCAAAGATCATGAAACAACCTTTGCAATCTTGGTGTAATTGGAAAATGTCTCGTAACATTATGAGGAATCCTCTTCACAAAGATCGCCATCTTTCCATCTTGATGATTTGCATTTCGGGCATTCACTTAAGTTGGCATAATCCTTCCGGAATGTAACACAATTATTCTTACAAACATGGATCATATCATATCCAATTCCAACCGCACGAAGGAAATTCTTCATTTTATTGTAGGTGTGTGGCAGCTCAGACGCATCTGGGAAAGATTCGCGGAAAGCAGCCAACATCGCATCGAATGATTTGTTGTTCATCCGCTCAAATGTCTTCACCTGAAGAAAGGTGACCATAGCTGAGAATACTGACAGCTTATTTCCTGGGGTGGCAGCAACGTTGCATTGTTCCAACATGCGGGCCCACCGTTTTTCTTCTGCAGGTGAAAGTTCACAGAATGCACGAGCATTGCGTAGCATTTGTTTCAATGTTGGTCAAACTCACTCGCTCTGCCACCACCACCTCCTCCTCCTCTTCCACCTGAGCATCAGGCAGATCAAGATGGTGATCTGCTGCTTCCACGTAGTCAATAACATTGACGTTCACAGCTTCACCATGATGAACCCACCTAGTATATGTGACCGACATCCCATACAAGTGTAGATGATTTTGCACGGTTGCTCGGGTCTTGTAACTGAATTCATACAAGCGCTACGGGCAGAGCACATCTGATTTCGGACCACCGTACTCAGCTCGATAAGTTCATGAAGTTTACAACCCCTCGACATATGCAGCGGAGAATCTTCGAAAGAAGTTATCCAAGTCCTGTCCATCATTAGACATACAAAATAGTTCTTCTACTAGATATTACAGGAAAAACATATATGCTTTTTATGAAGTCCGTGAAAAAAACCTAGGTCGATGTCTAAAGCTATGGCAAGATATTTGGACGAGCAGATCTAAGTAACGAAATATATGTAAAGCTAATTCAGCAAACAGATTTGAGTGCCAAATTATGGCAGGCTGTTTCAGCAGTCAATGAGGCCGAGCACACAACCATCAAACTATCGAAGGCCATCGCAGCAACAAAGATCGAGTATAAAACGATGTAGAGCTATTTCACCTAACAGATTGGCTACTAGACCATGGTAATCTACGTCACAATAAATATATGGGAGGATATTTTAGCAACTAATCGGCCTTGGCATGCCATCTCAGCTAAGCAGATTAAGTGCAGAACAGGGCAAGGAAGCTTCTTAAGCAGAGCATATTGACAATAAACTACTTTGGCAAACAGTGAGATTAACAGCGTCTATCAGCTAACATTCAGCGCTACACGGACATGAACGGGGCCTCAGTCAAGAATGCGCGTACCGTGGGAGAAGCTGACCGCCGTGCGTCTCCACACGAACGTCGCCAGCGGTGGCGGCGCTGATTGCCGTGCGCCTCCACAAGAACGTAGCCAGAGGTGGCGGCGCGGCTAGAAGACGGCGATCTCTGAGCGTACTATGGGAGCGAGAGGATCGCCGAACATGGCGCCCGACGTATCGGGCGGCGGGGAGGGCGGCTTTGGCGGAGCGAATGGAGTGGAGGGGACAGGGGGGAGGGGGTTTGGGAAATATTATTGGCTAGTTGGCCGAAGGGCGGTTGAATCGGATTTGGGGGGAATTTTTGGGTGTGGGGGGGGGGAGGATTTTCTCGTGGTGGGCGGGGGGAGTTTGGCGCATGGTCGGTTTCTCCAAGTGCAGTCCCACGTGTCAGTGAAGAGGCAAGCCAAAGCGCGTTCCGTTTGCGTGAGCCGTGTGCAGGACCGAACGTGATTTGGGTGCAATGCGACCATGACAGAGTGCCGTGAGTGTACCGCCTTTTTCCTTTTAAACTAGGTGCTTCGCCCCTAAAAAAATTGTTGCTTGGCGCGATCCATCGATACTACTACTAGTAATCCGGTAATCCCGACTAAAATGGCGCGGCGGGTCTTTTTCCGCGATATCTTGGGAGGTTGGCTTAGTTGGGTTTTTAGGACGAGTAATGCTACACCTACGTAATCCCAGTTACGTAATTAACGTAATGTGAAACGTGTGAGCTGTTGATTGTAGATTGGGGGGAGGGAGGGGCCCACCACCATGAAAATCAGGGGAGGAGAGAGAGAGAGAGAGGCAATTTATGTTAACCCTTTCGTAGGTTCCCGTAGATGTAGAAAGATGTGAAATGCGTGAATGTGTAGTGGACGTACTATTGGAGTGCCTAAGATAATATGTGTATGTATAGACCCTATGTGTTTATTTTACTTCGCATGTTAGATTTGTCTCGGTTCAATAAAAAGCAGAGTTGGTGATGATGGTGTGCCTGTCATCCTGCAGTATAGGCCGTCCGATCTATATCTAACGAATAGGAAGGAAACTATGACAATTTACCCGCACTCCTCTCCACATTTGCAGATAAGACTTTCCCTCGTTCATCCTTTTCTCCCACAAGATCTTGATCTTCCGTGCAACGCACGGGCATCTTGCTAGTACTCCTACAATATGTATATTATTGTGAAATTTCATATACACCAGCCGAGATTAATGCGAACACGGCAGATTTTCATTACATTTCGAACTTTTATAGGACATAAAAATAAAAGAAACCCGACCCTAAACCTATTCTACGGCGGCGACCGACGTCCTCCATCTGCGATCTCTATATGCAGGCGGGGTTCAAGACCTGTGAAGTGAAGGTGCGGTCTCCGGCGAGGAAGAGTAGAAGACGGGATACGGACCAGCCAGTTGGCACACCATGCCCTGCCGCCTCCCATGCCCTACTCTTCCTCGGTGGAGTCCCCGACCTCGGTGGTGCCAGACGTTGGACGGCGGCAAGTAGGACGTGTGGCTGACGGTGCTCCCGTCGTCGGCCGCCAGCGTGGCCACCGCTTGTGCGGTCGCGTCCGCGTCCGGCTACGCCGCTATTGCGTCGCGAGCGGCGACTTGAGCGAGGGCGGCGACCTCGAGCTTCATCCCCGAAGACAAGCTCTCCCGCAGAGCGTTCGCGCTCGCGGTCATGGCGGATGTGGTGCGGTAGGAGGACGATGCACTATGGTGTGGAGGTTAGGCTGGCGTTGCCGCTTTAAGTAGCGCATTCGGTGAGGCCAAGCGTCCGGTGCGTCATTAAGTCGCCGGTTGGTTCCTCGCACCGAGCCTCTTAACAACGACATCTGAATGGGCGACATGAATGCGGGCATTTGGCGCTGGCTGGGAACGACCTTGTCGACGATCACGAGGGATGAGGGTTTTGGTGTGCCAGGGTAGTCAGCTACGGTCGTGGCAACGTTGGAGATGCCCTTTGCTCACATGCGTTCCCCGCATGTCATTGAAAAAGCAAGACGACCCAACATGGTCTCAGGTCCAGAGGATGCAATTGGCAACACTACACCACTCTGCGGATGCGTCGCGACGCCCCGTGCATCCTCGACGAGCCGGGTGTTGGGGTGTGTTTGGATTGTGGCCAAAGTGCACCTTACCAAAATTTTGGTCATGACCCAAAGATTGGTCTTTGTTTGGATGGTTGCCATTTTTTTGGCATTGCCAATGAAATCTAGCCAACTCTAGTTCATTTTTCTTGCCAATGTCGTCCAAATCATGGGCAACCAATACCTCAACCAAAATTTTGGTCATGACCCAAAGATTGGTCTTTGTTTGGATGGTTGCCATTTCTTTGGCATGCCAATGAACTCTAGCCAACTCTAGTTCATTTTTCTTGCCAATGTCGGCCAAATCATGGGCAACCAATACCTCAACCAAAATTTTGGCTACCCAATGCTTTGATGGGGCAACCTTGGGCACAAACCAAACATACCGTTGGTCGTGCCACAACACTAACGCCACCCTCGGCACACTGAAACCGACCGTGTCTAGCGACGATATGAGCGTGTCGCTCACCGCGGTCGCCGTGTCCAGAGGCGGTGCTAGAGCTGCGCCCCGTTGTTGGCCCCAACGACCCACATGAACGGTTGTCGGTGGCGAGGAGGTCGTGGGCCAGCTCCTCCATTGGACTAGTCTGCGCTACGTCGTCCCGACGGTTGTGCCCCACATGTCGGTTTCCCTGTTTTCCGGCCATATTCGAGCGTAAGTGCTCCGCGTTGCGCATTAGGCCTTTCACTATGTAGGCCAAGCGAGACAACTTATTGTTTATTTGAGCCGTTCAAGTATAATCATGTGGCGTTTGCTTATTTCTCATTCCTCTCCAACCCTCTTCTCCATCGATCATGTCGCCCTCCAGTCGAGTCCATCCTCCCGCATGCCTCATTTGAACATTCGGCCGAGTATCATTCGCATGTACCCACCCTAGTCCTCTTTCAATAGATCTCCGGACCTCGAGATGAAATCGAGAGGGAAGGAGTAGGGGCACGTGATACCTAAGGCGGATTCAAAATTTTGAACCGGTGATCATAGCATCCGCAAATCATATATAAAGGGTATTCAATGTTTGTTTCGTTTTTGAACGTACAATATACTCCCTCCTATCCTTTCTAGTTTACATATAAGTTTTATGTGTAGTCAAAGTATCTCTACTTTGATCAAAAAGGTATCAACATTCAACAACCCCAATCAATATTGTTAGATTCGTACGTACTCCTAGATTTGTACTCGAGATGGTTTCCAATTTGACTATTGACAAGATTAATAGTACATGAGATGTATAATGTGAAAATTATATAATTGGAAACTCCTTTCACATACAAATTTGACCGTATGCTTTGTGTAAGTTGCATGTCATATATTATTACTCTAACATTTGGTCAAAGTTAGCCTCGAAAAACGCATTAGACCTCAGATGCTTTGTGTAAGTTGCATGTCATATATTATTACTCTAACATTTGTGTAAGTTGCATGTCATATATTATTACTCTAACATTTGGTCAAAGTAGTATAGTGAAAGTGGATCCTCCGTAGGTATCCCTGCCTTACCCTCCCTTTCGGTCACTTACTGGCGGACCCCATGCTTGCTAGGCCCCGCATGTCAGTTACTCAATGGGTTCGGTCACGTCAGGGGATCCTCATCCGTAGTATACTTCCTCTGGTTTTTATTTACTTCGCATAAAACGGAGGGAGTGGTGGTATAATAAATGCGGGGGGGGGGGGTGGGGGAGGGACGTCGGTTTGCTCTCAACTGCGGTCCCACAAGCGAGCGAAAACGCAAGACGAAGCGTGTTCCATTCGGTGAGCGACGTGGAGGGTCCAGCATGCCGGGCTGCAACGCGAACGCGACAAGAGCGATGTACAGTCAAAACCGATTGACCGGTCGTCACCGGAACCACTATTCACACCAGAACCTTCGCTGCTCGGCCTACGCCAGCCACTGCCCTAAAACCACACCAAATCTCCAGCCCATTCCCCACCTTTCGATCCCCTAGCCCGCATGAAGCGTCCCCTGGTTCGCCGGAAAGCCATGGTGCGCCGCAAGATCACTTACTACAAGATCTTTGGCCGGGCGTCGCGCAGAAATCGCGGTGGCGGTCGGCGCCACAGACCTCCGTTCCCAAGCTCGCTTTGCGGCGAGCCAATCCCCGAGTTCTCTGGAGCCAACCTACGAGGAGGAGGAAGCCGATCCAATGTTCATGGCGGAGGTCGCGGCGCAGAAGGCCCCCGATGGGTATGAGACGATGGACGTCGACTTCGTGCCGACGTCCGAGCCCCCCATGGTGCAGGCGGACCAGCGGCTCAACATGGCGATACTAAAGGAGGACCGGGAGTCAGAGGCTCAACTCGACGCGGAGCGCGCGCATGCCGCTGCCATCGAGGCTCTCCTGCAGGCGGAACCGGATGTCGTGGATGTGAACCGGGCGGCGGAGGCTCAACTTGAGGCGGAGCGCTCGGATGCCGCTGCCATCGAGGCCCTACTGCAGGCGGAACCGGACGTCCTGGACCTGAAACGGGTGGCAGAGGCTCGACTCAATGCAGAGCGCGCGGATGCCGCTCTCATCGACACCCTCCTGCAGGCGGAACTGGATGTCCTGGACTTGAACCGGGCGGCGGAGGCTCGACTCGACGCGGAGCGCGCAGATGCCGCTACCATCGAGGCCCTCCTGCAGGCGGAACCGGACGTCCTCGACTTGAACCGGGCTATGCTCTCGTCCATGCAGAGCGCCCGCACGCTCCGCTTGAACGAGTAGCTGGAGGCCGAGGACAACCACGGTGCGTAGACACACGTCGGCAGCGACGGCTGGTTCACGCCGGCAGCCAAAGACGACGAGGCCGTCTCTTTCCGCGAGCAGTGATAGTTTTTCTTTATGTTGTTGTTTTCATGGATCTTTTGCTGTGTAAAAACATATATTTGTTATGCAAGTCGCCTGACTTGGGTCAGTCTACCATTCAGCGGTTGGATGAATATCCTCGCCTCCTAACCCTTCTTTCCTTCTTCCTCACCACTTCTTCTTCCCCAACAGACCACCGCACGGGCCGTACGGATACTCCCCAACATGCGGTTGGATAAACATACTCTATGAACAAAAATTATGTGTCAGCGATAGGATGGCTGAGTTTGGTTTGTTCACATGCGACAGCACGTGTCGATGTCGAGGGTGCGTTCCCTTGGTTGGGTTTGCGGCGTGCAGGAGCGACTGTGTGAGGGTGCGGTGCGACCGCGGCGTCCAGGAGCGACCGTGTGAGGGTGCGGTGCGACCGAGTCAGCCGTGCGCAAGTGTACCTCCTTATTTTGAAAACATTAGGCAAGCTTGGCAAAAATGTGTGGCGGAGTTTGGCAATGCAAGGCCTAGACCCAAACAGGATAAGTACGTACGTACTAGGAGTACTAGTGTTAAAAAAGAAAGGCAGGGTTTTCCTTCGCGGGATTTAATCGAAATCCTCGTTTCACGTGTCAATTAATGCGTATTTTTTCTCCAAAGACCAAAGAGCTAACCATCTCACTCCTCATCGCTTGATTAATGCAGCGCCATGCAAACCACCCTTCTCAATTCCGCATGCATGCAGGGGATATTAATGTCCTTGGTTGCTAACCCCATCAATTTTGCCTTGATTAGTGTTAGTGGCCCTTTGCAAATTGTAATTTTGATATACTGGCCTTGTGTACAAAAAAATGGAGGTAGTAACTATATTTGACTTCCTTCCCCATTGCGGTGACGTCGACGATATCTTTTTTTGGTGGTTTAACGAAGTGCGTTCGACAGAGAACGCCATTGAGGGAGACCACGGTAAGTCGTTCGCAAGTGCCGCCTGCAAGACGAGACAACCGCCTTATTTGCATCCAGGAAGTCCTTTACTAGTACTACTAGGAGCACTAGTGCGGTGAGATGGTTTCTCGAAGAAGACGATGGAGAAGCGGAGTCAGCAAAGAGTGAAATGATGGTTGCTTCGTTCGTGTTTTTGTGATTTGACGCCTCACTGCTTTGTGATTTGTGATAGAAGGGACATGGGAGTAGACTACATGCTCTATCTTTGTACTACATGCGTCCAAGCATGGGAGAAAGAGGAAAGATGTTGCATTTTTCTATTCCTTCACCAATCAATCGGGGAGCTTCGGTTCCATCTTTTTGGCTTTGGCAACACCGTCCACAATGGTTCCCACGATGCCAAAAGCTATTTTCACATTTGGCTACACATTGTGGATGCCCTTAACCGTACCACTTGGTTTTGCTCCTATGTGTTATCTATACAAATCTCAGTTATATTGATCTAAAAAATTATAGAATCGAGATTAGTAAAATGGAGGTGATTTTGCCGTGCGGATGGCGGGGGAGGTTTCTTATTTGAGCAATGCTACATCCACGTAATGGTTTACATAAAGTTACGAACTGATGTGATGTGGGACTATTTGATTGGATTAAAGGAGAGGATTAGGCCCACCCCACCTGAAAATCAGGGGGCATATATAGATTAGATGGAAAGTATACGTAGCAGCTACGTAGCCCTTTGTAAGTCTAGGATTAGGCTTCTTATTTTTGAAGGACGTTGTCCTGGCGGTTTGCTAACATGCGGTCCCACGTGTCAGTGCTTTACCAAGCCGATCCGCGTCCCACATGAGGCAGAACAACGGCAGAAGCAACACATGGTTAAGTTGAAGAAGATGAGGGAGAAGCGGATTCATCAACGAGTGTAATGATGGTTGCTTCGTCCCTCCAACTTAACTGCTGGAAAGGTGCAGCTTTGTGATTTGACGCCACATTGCTCATTACTACGCCGGCGCCATGACTGGGGTGCTTCAACCTGGCTGCTCTGAATTCCGGTATGGCACGTGGACCCGGTAGCTTGATGTCCCACATGTCGGCGAAAGGGACTAGAAGATTTATGGAAGCGAGCGCTCCACTCTTACGACGGAGGAGTAGACGACACGACGGCCCAGTGAACTGTCACTTGTACTGTATAGTACTATAGTTTTGCTGTTTCGCACAATCCATCGATACAAACCCGATTAAACAGGAAAGGGCGGGATTTTTCCCGCATGGTAGATGATACTGGCCATACTTTTCAAAGGCAATTTTAATGTATGCAAACTGAAAAATTATAAGTAACAATATGATATCTAGTAAAACTAAAAACACATATGATTTATTGTGTTAGAGTGTAGTAGTAGTGTTGTATTGCATAGTTGTTAGATGTAACATGCGAGAACGTGTAGAGATGTAGTTTTGGAGGGCCTACGCTTTTCGAAAAGCGTAATACGGTCACCGAACTTCAGAATAAGCTGATTACGGTCACTATATGCGTTTTGCGGTGATTATACGGTCACTTGCTCACAGTTTAGCATCGGATTGCACTCTGTTGGCCGGCCAAATAGTCTGCGTGGCACCATGTTGACTAGTTAAATTGACCACGTTCCTTGTGGGTCCCACTGTCGATTCGCATAGGCAAAAGGTCAGATAAACACAAATTTACGCATGCGCGACAAGGCTCCAACCCGTGCGCGGGAATCACCTGGTTGTGTATGTGTCTGTCAGGGCCTGATGTGTGCGCATGCACGTGTAGGTTGAGCACTTGAGCGTGAGAGTGTGTGTTGGTCGTGTGGTGTACTGGTGTGTGCATGCATGCATGCGTGTGTGTGTGTGAGTGTTGCGTGCGTGCGTGTGAGTGTTGTGTGCGTGCGTGTCTGCGTGTGTACGTGTGAGTGTTGCGTGCGTGCGTGGGTGCATGTGTTTGTGTGAGTGTTGCGTGGACGCAGTTCATGTGCATGCATGCGTGTGTGTATAATCACCACACCAGCTCCTGTGTGTGAAAACAGACGGCTCAGCATACCAATACAAGGCCACCTTGTCCGCTGTGCCCGCGGTCATGACTTCGTACCGCCGTCCAAATATTTTTTTATCATTTGTTTTCATTCTTACTAGCAAGATGCCCGTGCGTCGCACGTAACATCAAGATGCATTTGTATGACTTGTTTATCTTGTGAGAGAAAAGGATGAACGAGGGAAGGCCTTATTTGCAAATGTGGAGAGGTGTGTGGGTACCTTTTTGCAAAATTTCCATAGTTTTTTGCCTATCCGTCAGATATAAATCGGACGGCCTATATTGCAGGATGGCAGGCACACCATCATCACCAACTCTGTTTTTTATAAGAGTGTATTTTATGTATTTTATAAGAGTGTAGATGTAGAGTAGATACAAGTCGACAGGTGGGCATGATGGTAGTGAGATAATGTGATGCAACACTAGAGGTGCCACATGGAGCATTTAACTGGTGAACTAGTCATGTCATGAGCAAATACAGAGTTGTACGGTGAGCCCGTGACTGTATAATAACCACTAAACGTAAATGGTGACCGTAATGAGTGGATTCTGAAGTCCAATGTATGTATCGTGCTTTTGCTTCAAATACAATGATCGTCATTGCATATATCGCGAGAGAAAGATGAAACATGAGTGAATTTTTTGGGGGCTTACTTTTAGAGGACCTGGAGATAGTTTTTTGTGCATACGTGAAAGGGGCGTACATGGGGGTATGCAATGGAGAGAGAGAGATGCTCTTCGTTTCTCTTTATTATGACTAACTTTGTATATAGTATAAAAATATACAAATTCACAGTGCGGAATAAATATCATTGTGGGCACCATGCAATGCAAATTAGCGTTCGTACTCCTCCATATAACTTTGTAATGTTGTACATATGTATGTGTGTGTATTACGTATTTGAGAGAGGCATGGATAGAGGGGACGACGGGGGGAGGGGGGCGTGGGAGAGATAGCACGAGAAATGAGAGTGGTCTAGAGAGAGAGCGAGAGACGAATATGACGTCACGACAAGAGATTCCATTCCCTTGAGTGTGTATATGCAAGGGGGGAGGGAATAGAGGCACCAGGAGAAATTTTCTATGTGTGTGTGGTGTTTGTGTTGGTATGTGTGGGTGTGAGAAGATAATGAGACGTGGGGGCAGAGGGTGTGTCACCGCGTGAGGTCCGGTGGCTTGAGGTGAGGCCCTTCGTTCGGTTCCGTCCTGCGCCACATTGGTCGGCCCGTGACGCATTTAGGAAGACCCATGGATGACTAGTCGTACAAGACAAAGATAGCAGAATTGTGAAGGACTCTGTGTCCATTGACAAAGCCGGCTAGGATTTGTAACCCTAGGTTCTCGGACTAAGGTAACCCCTTTATCTCTGATATTACTATTCATCCAACCTAACTTTAAGGGCATCCTCTGAGAATGCTCGCTAGAATCATACTAAATCGATTAGGAAGAGAGGTGTGAGACAATGCGTGAGAGACAGGCGTAAAGATGATGTGCATACATGAGACACGTAGGCAGGTCCATGTATGTAGAAAGGGTCGATGAGGATTGTGCGTGTGTATGTTTGCGAGAGAAAGATTGCTTGTGATAAAGGTTAGTGAAAATAGTTGTAAATGGTTACGAGAAGGAGGGAGGGTTATATCTAGAGCATGTGTGCGAGAAAGACACCTCAGGAGAGTGTGTGAGCATGTGTGCGAGACCACCGATGGAGAGTGAAACTACACGTAGAAGACTGCTCAACACATTGATTAAAGATATAAATTGTATCCAAATATTAGGATGGGATCATGATATTTGCAATTCGCGTAAGGAGCGGTCATTGATCCATCAGACATCTAGATTCTATCTAATTTGAGCATGTCTATGTTATTATTCGACACAATTGATCCACATAGTTAGTATTTTGAACTCCAGACGATTGCATCGCTTTAATGTCGAATATAAACATGAGTATAGTTCATGTTGTGTGTGTAAAGCACATTAAACATCTGAAAGTTACACAATGGACATTATAAATAGCTACCTATGAACTAGCATACATTTGAATTCAACTTAAGGTGGTTTAAAAAAATCAAATTCAACATGAAGTCCATTCAATTATTTGAATTTGATATCATGGCATTTGTAAACCATACCTAAACTATGGGGGTACAAATCTTTGCTCTGATTTTGTACATAATAGCATATGTAGTCGTGTACAAAATAGATTCAAATTTAGCTCCTCCATTCTAAAATAATCGTAGTTATAGGATTTTCAAGTGTCAAAATTTCAAAACGAAACGGATAATTTAATGAGGTTTTCAAACATACAAGGTCAAATATAACATTGTCTATTTAGGTCAATCCCCATAGTTCAAGAGTACTCTAAACGTGAATGCTTGTGTTTCAAAATTTCGAACGAAGCGCCAAAAGAGCCTACTACTTGAAACCGCATGAGACCAATGTTTGGTAGTACAAGGAAATTACTTTTCTAATAACTCCGACCCGTGTAACCTACCGCCCGACGTCCAAAGGTCTAAACGGGGTAGGTTTGTAGCAAATCTAGATGCCACGCAACCGCATCCGAAAAACATTCATACACAATGGCCGCCTAAGCACACACATGCGCTTGGCGAAATCGCTCCGCCCACTATTTGGGACACAGGATTACCATCCTACCCCCGACCCGCAGTAGGTCTGAAATATAAGAGGGGGCAAAGTTTGTACTTTCCCCAAATTTAAAACAAGCGCGTCCCATCTTCTTTTCAAAAAAGCCAAAAACAAGCGCGTCCCTGCATCAAACATGGTTCCCCACCCGTCCGATTCCCCATTCATACTCCGTGGGCGCCAAAACTACCTCTCCACCAGCCGTGAAACCCCGGCGTCCTCCATCCGCCACCCCATCCCACCCATCAACCGCCACCCTCATCCATCACGCCGGAGCCGATACCCCGACGTCGTCGTCCACCACAACCTCAACCGCAACGCCCTCCACGGCTAGTAGTTGAAGCCGAGGCCAAGCCGTCTGTACCCGAGCCAGTTCAACCACGCCATCCTGCGCATCATCGCTGCCGCTCCAACTTCGCCACCCTCCACCGCACCGGAGTTGTTCCTGCTATGCCGTCCTTCGCCGCCTCGGATCTGCTTCCCTTCCGCCGACATAGGGCCATTGCAACACAGTCAACAATTTGGCCATGGGTTCGTCCAAGCCTGCACCATCCAGAACATCGGTTTCCCCGGTAAAAAGAAGAAAATCGGCGCGACATGTGGAGGTGACCACACCGGCAACCGAAAAGGTACTCCTCTTCCCTTATTCGTGCAAATCTTACGTCTCTGCTTGCACGGTATTCATCCCACAGAGGACACTAGTTGACCGCTTCTTCTTGATACTAGATGTTCCTAGTAACTCGCGATGCACAAGGTTTCTCATATACTATTTCACCTTAGCTAGAGGTCCGTCGCCCCCCTGAATTTCAATTTCTGGCCAGTTGATTCCCAATTAACGGAAGCATTCCCCAGCGTAACATTCACTAGTACGCCTATTACGCCGGGGAAGCAACGCCTTGGTGTTTATCTTAGGGGCGTGTGCAGCCTAGAGCTACTAGCGCCTGATCTAGAGGTCGGTAGGGATTAAAGGGATGGCCTACGGGCGCTGCCAAGCACGGCGGTGGTGTGAGGTCGATGGGAGGACGGGGCGGCGGAGGCAGGGTCTGGGCCGGTGGTCGCTGGCGGTTCGAGAAAGATCGCCAACAAAGGATGGCGGGAGGTAGGCGAAGGCCATCTGCCCATTCCTTATAGATCAGGCGGTTCATTAAAAAAATCGATTGACCTATTTATTTTCGATCATTTGTTATCTTAGATATGACCACATGTGCTTTGGTGTCTTTGGAGGAGTACTGCATTTCCTGTGCTCATATATTACAAAATCATACGGAGTAGAATCTAATTTTGTTTGCCATGCAATGTTGTAGAGCTATCATATGTCTCCTGTCATTTATTTTTCAGCCACATTGTTATGCGCTACTTTTACGATGCACTAGTTACGCACACACTTCACCCTTACTCTCACTATTGTATTTTTATGCAAGGGTATTTCAGACTCTGCCGCCATGAGAGAAGCCAAAAAGAAAAGAGAGAAGTCGCCCAGCCAGATGTCGGTAGGCAAGACACGTTACAACGCTATAAAGGGTGCAGTGTCAGCAGATGGAGATGGTAAACGTAGCTCTGGAGTTGATGACCTCGCTTGCAATGAACCACCATCCCAGGTGCTTACTTTAACTTCGCGGTGTCATATGTGGTTGCATGTTCCATATGGTGTCTAGCTCGTATTCGAAAGGCCGAAGTAGGTAAGATAAGGAAAGATATTTTTTTACATGAACCACCATCCCGTGAGCACCAGAAGACAAATAGCTAGTCGAGACCTTGGCCGAGCAGCTGACAAGCCCAACAAAGGTAGGCATCACACGGAAGCCAACTAAAAAGCTGCGATGGTGGCGAAGCAGCCCGCCTCCCACCGTGCTCTCAGGTCCTAGATGATCATGCTCACCACTCCAGCCGGATGTCTAGCTTGTATTGCTTCCAATTTGGTTAAATTGCATCCGCTTAGCTTACACATTATACCTTTGAATATGACATGCCTTTCGCTTTTGGTACATACTAGTACATACGTGTATTAACCATGTTCTTACATCAAACTAATGTTCTTGCGTATCCCTCATCAATCACTTATGACGAGGCAGGCAGGCAAGGGGACTACTCCTCATTTAAAGAATGCAGCGTCAGCCTCCCGACATGATTCTCAAGAAACAGAAATGCTAGATGAAGATAGTGAACGTAGCTTTGTAGTTGATTACAACATTTCCCCTACACTAGCATCGCAGGTGCTTGCTCTAACTTGGCAGCGTGATATGTGGTTGCATGTTGCATATGGTGTCTAGATTGTAAATCTTCCAATCTGGTTAAACTACATGTGCTAGTCTGCTTAGCTTATACATTATACCTGTTAATGTGACATGCCTTCCTGTATTTAGTACATAGTACATCTGTCTATTAAGCATGTCCTTATATAAAACTATCATTTTTTTATCCCGCATCAATCAACATGACGAGACACCTTTAGTATATGTAGTGCGAAATTAGTTGCATATTTCATATGATTTATAGCATGCGCTACTTCTAATTTGTTGAAATTCCATTTATGATGGGACGCTTTTAACTTGGCAGAGTCATATTGGTTGCATCTTTCATGTGGTGTCTAGCTTGCATTGCTTCTTATTTGCTGGAATGGTTTACGCTTAGTTTACACAAACCGTTGTGAACATGCCATGCCGTCTGTTTTTCGTACATATTCCATCCTCGGTATCATGTGTTTGCCTTACATCAAAGTAGTAATTGTCGATTATCATGCATGAATGAGTTACGAAGAGAGATTTTATTGCTTTTTCTTGTCGGTTTTACTTGACAATTCAAAATCAATAAAGCGGAAGGAAGTTAGCAAGGCAGCGGATAAAGGTGCTCCTTCCGAACGGAGGGCCTCTACAGTTTCTACTCCTCCACACCCCCAAGATGATTTCCAAGACAACACATGCATAAACACTCAACAAAGCTGTGTTTATGATGAGCACGTCTCCCCTAGTGCAGCATCACCGGTGCTCCCTCTAACTTGGCAACCTTTATTATATGTGGTTGCATGTTACGTGTGGTGTCTAGCTTGTATTGCTTCTAATTTTGTTGAATTCCATCTGCTTACTTTACACATTATACTTGAATAAGACATGTGTTCCTATTTCTAGAACATACAATATCTGTCTATCACACCATGTTCTTACGTCAAATTACTACTATTGTGTAACCTGCAACAATCACTTATCAAAAGACACGTTTGACTTCGGAGTGTGATATAGGTTACATCTCACATTCTTTTCTAGCTTGTACTACTAATTTGTTGAAATGACACTTATGGCGAGACATTTTTAACTTGGTAGAGTGATATTCGTTGCATCTTTCATATGGTGTCTAGCTTTCATTGCTTCTAATTTGTTGAAATGCCTTCTCCTTAGTTTACACATCATAAGCTATGAATATGCAATGCTGTGAATATGCAATGGCACTAATGACGAGAGACCTCTAACATGGTAGTGTGATGTTGTTTGCATCTTGCATATGATTTATTCTTGTACTGCTTCACATTTGTTTAAACGCCATTTATGATGAGACACTGTTAACTTGGCAGAGCGATATTTGTAGCATCTTTCGTATGGTGTCTACCTTCCATTGCATTGCTTCTAAGTTGGTGAAATGTCTTCTTCTTAGTTTACACATCATAGTTATGGTTATCTCTTTCGTCCTGTTTTTCATACATATTACATCCTCCTATCATGTGGTTGTCTAACATCAAAGTTTAGTTCGTCTGCATCACGCATCAATTGTTCTGAAGAACTAAATTGTTATTCGTTTTTCTTGTAAACTTGACTTAACATGGCACAAAGAAAGAGGAAGAAACACAGAATGGCAGGGAATGAGAAGCGGATGAATCCTGCAGATTCTGCTGGTACTGATGGTGCAATAGAAGGTCAAAGTCCAGCGGAAAATTATACAAACACGGCATCCCATGCTATCAAAAAAATCCAAACAGAAACAAATAGCTGCCACCAAACAAGCAGAGACAACCCTAGTTCTTGCAACACCTACCACAGTACTACCAGCTGCACGACTTACTCGTGCGTCAACTGAGCTAGCAGCACATTCCCAAGCTCCCTTGCCACCTGACACTACTTCCCAAGTACTCTTGACACAAGACGAGTTGGCAATATCAGATGAAGCTTGTGAGCTTCAACAGCAAGAAGGTAGTTCTTTGAGTCAATGCGATTGCATGCTTCTTTATATGTAGTCTCACAGTTTGATGTACACTAACACTTCCTATGTTCGTTGTTGGACTAGCACCTAGGCGCAAGAGGAAACAGACATCAGGCATAATGCTCGATAGGTTAACTAAATATAGAGGAGGAAGAATGGAGATCCGTTTTGCGGCAGGTTTAGAAAGGCCACGTGATGCTACAGAGTCAGCCAAGTTAGTATCAGAGGCAGCGGTTTCCGTTAGGTGTCATGTACGTATTCTCCCAACATGGATTCAGTACAGGAATGACAAAGACGAAACCCAGTTCAACACCTTCCTCGACCATTTATCTGCAAGTATGGTTATGTATGGAAACTAGTAATATCGTCTTGCTCTGTCCCATACTCTCTAGGTTGCTGATAATGAGACTCCCATAATTTCCAACAGATGAGGTTCAAGTTGGATAGCCAAGATGATGCAACGGACAAGCTTGCACCCATGTTTTCAAGTCTTTCTGCGGACAAGATTGGTATAACTTGAGGAAAACTCACTTTGAAGGCAAGGCTAACGGTGAGCTTTCCCAAACATCTCGATGGAAAATATATTGGATGAAGACTGGAGGGCCTTGTTAAACACCGGTGCGATCCGAAGTATCAGGTACATTATATATATATGTGATCAGGTCACATGTTGAAGTCCTATTTACGCATGTGCCACACAAATCTATCTTCTTGTAGGTGAACAGTTCAAAGAACAAGGCCAACCGTACGAAAGTGAAATTCCAACAGATGACAAGATCTCGTAGCTATATTGCACACCGTGAGGCTCTTGTAATCAGATGTTGTTTCACTCTTTTCGCTGTATCATATTATCAGATCTATATTGACTTGTTCGAAATGCAGAGGAAATCCCGCAGGGACCAAAAAGTACCTGAACCAAATGTTGTGGAAATCTTCAAGGACTGTCACACTAGCAAGAAGAAGGGCATGACTACACCAGTCAAAGCCGTTGTTGTAAGTCCTTAATCCTCATGCCTTTTTACTACTACTTACTCTGACTTGTGCCTTGAACTGCATGGTTTGCAGCCAATGTCTATTACTCTTTTCAATTTTATACACAATTGTCTTAGCGTATCATTGCACCTTACAAGGTTTAAAAGAGAGGAGTGATGTTCCTTTGATCTTGACCCGTAATCTAGTTCCGTGTTGGACTTGCCCACACAACGTTACAATTGCCTGTTTGTCTGTTCTCAGTTGTTTTGTGATATGAATCATGTCATACTATGATTACCGTATTATAAACTTCGTCTCTTTATCCTTAGCCCTCAATACAATGTGAAGAAATAGACAATTCATTAGCAATGGTACATGGTCATATGTTTGGAACCTGGTTTTATTATGTACTTTGCAATAAAATACAACTATTATTTTACATGGGTTCACCGTAATAAGTTACGCATATAGACCAAAGCTATTTTGTTTGGTTTCTTTGCCTCCTTAATATCTTACTCGCGGTACTACTAATGTAAAACCTCAACTTTTCAGCGAGCTATGGAAAAATGGTGGAACCGCCACCTTACGAAGGTGGCAAGGCAACTATAAGCGCAATGTCGGCTCTTGCTGCGATGGGTCGATACATGTCCACTAACGATTGCCAAAAAGCACGTTCTGCGTATACTTTGGGTTGGTTGTTAAGGCAATATCGCCCAAACTGCCTCATGATCAAGATATGCAAGCTCAAAGCAATGTTGTATCTGCGCTCCGGACACAAGTCAATTCCCTAACAGAGACCCTTTGTGAAACAAGGAGAAACATTGCTCAATGTCGTCCAAGATATGCATGGTTTTGAAACCAGACTATCGGACATTTGCTATGTTGTTCAGAGCCTAGGGAAATGAAGGCGAGGGTTATGGTGCTCCATCGGACAATACATCATGAAAGCATGTGATCGAGGTCAAATGAACTGAAGCTTACGAACTTACGGTGGTGCATTTATACGCTAGGCTATTAAGTTTTATGCCAACCTTCCTTTTGTTATATAGTTGTAATTTGTTTTGGTGCGATACAAAATTTATTCTTAACGTGCAGCCACCGGCTGAAGAAAACAACAAGCCATTTTTGTATAGTGTAGGGTGTTCCCTATATTTGCACTGGTGGCGATCTTTGATGCCGAGTGGATGTAATCTGTGCAATCACCTTAATAGCCTAGCGTTAGTTTCAGCCTTATTTATTTCCTAGTCTTCCTTTTCCCTGGTTTGCTAGTGGCCGCAACTACCATGGGCCATATACGGGCTGTAGGATCCATGGGTCTCCTACGGGACGTCGATAAATGGGCCTGTAATCGGTGGGCCCCGGGCCATCGGATAAATGGGTCTACATGGGCCGTAATCGGGCGTAATTGGTATCGGCCCAGCACGGTAACAGGCCATTAACAGGCCGTAGGACAACAAAGGCTTAATTATGTCACAGGCATAACAGGTTGTTAATGGGCCAGAATATAGGACGGGCTGGAAACGGCGCAATGGGTTAACAGGCCAGAAACGAGCCGACTCTTGCCATGGGCCGAATTTGGCCCATTAGGGTAACAGCCAAGAATAGTCGTTGTTGCCATGGGCCTAATTTGGCCCATTAGGGGAACATGCCAGTAACGGGCCGACTCTTGCCATGGGCCAAATTTGCCCATTAGGGGCACAGGCCAGTAACGGGCCGGAAGTAATCGAGGGCCGAAAAGGAGCCCAAGAGCGTATGGGCAGTCAATAGGCCGAAAGCTAACACAGGCTGGAAACGGCCCATGTAAATCACGGGCCGTTAATGGGTATAAATAAAATTATTGTTCATTATGGGCTAGAGTCACCGTGGGCCTGTAAAGGGCCGAAAGATACGAAGCCTCGTATGGGCCGAAAGACGTCATGGGCCATACATGGGCCGAAAGTGAAATGGGCTGGTGTTATATTCGACGGCCCACATGACGTTGTTGGGCCGATTTCCTTTAGGGCCTAACGGGTCGTGAGTTAACGGGCCATAAAATGGGCTATTTGCGAAGAGACCGTTAACAGGCTTTTCATGGGCTAGCCCGTTAACTTTTGACCAAGTCAAAAGGGCCGGCTTTGTAAGCTAAAAGGGCCAGTGGTGGGCTATGGCACGTGTCAACATATCATAGGCGCCTATCTGACCCACTGACGAGCTGACACGTGTTTCGTCCGGCCAATAAGAAATTTACACGTGGAAATTTCCCGTTGGTCAGGGCTGTTAACGGGTTATCGGATCCAAAACTCGACCCGATAGCTTAACCGCGTTAATTACTGATGGATGCCATGTGTCGGTCACCCTTGACGAAAAGCACTTCAGCGGACGCGCGATTTATCATCATGGAAGTGGACACTTCCGTGATGATAATTTTGGTAATGTCATGGAACACTTCTACGACTGCACAGGTATGACTATCTTGATTCTGTTATAAATTTGTCATGGATGTACGTGCATGACAAAAAAAGCGACCTACTATGACAAACACGTATCATCACGAAAGTGTATTTTTTTTGTAGTGCTAGCAAAGGCATCATTAATGGATGCTTGGAGAAGATCTGCTGCAAGAACAAATATGAGAGACGAGAGAGGATCCCCTTGTCTCACACCACACTTACAATGGAATTTTCGTCCCGGGGTCCCATTAAGTAGCACAGATGATTTCCCAGAGCTAAAAATACAGTCAATCCAATTAAGCCACTTATCATTAAAACCCATATTTCTCATAATTTCGATCATCGCTTCATGTTCAATGGTGTCGAAGGCCTTCACAAAATCTAGTTTTAGGAGCACTATCTCTTTTTGGTGGTTTTTCACTGATGTATGTTTCAAAGGCCCAATCTAGGCAATCCTGGATCGAACGACCTTTGATGAAACCATATTGGTTATAATGAACAATTTTCAAAATTACACGCTTGAGTCTGTTCGCAAGGATTTTGGTGATCACCTTCAAGCAACAGTACATCAGAGTTATTAGTCCAAAGTCATTAATCATGGCTTGAGAATTAATTTTTGGGACCAGATTTATGAAACCATCATTAATGCTTTCTAAGTTCAAATTACCCTCAAAAAATTGATTTCACAGATTGTAAAAATCTTCCTTGATGATTGGCTAGCAAGATTTTAGAAAAACCCCTGTAAATCCATCAGGGCCTGGGGCTCTGTCTGCATGCATAGTTCTTATGACATTGTCAACTTCCTCTTTTGAAAAGGGGACATTGAGTTGATCAAGATCCACACATTTTTTAATTATTCTTGCAAGGTCAAACTTCATACTATGCGTGAAGAGGATCCCAGGCGTTCCTTATAAGTGTGAAAAATGATGGATTCTTTGCATGCATGATCTTCAACACAAGTCCCATCATCAATCATTAAGGATACAATATTGTTCTTCATGTATCTTTCAGAAGCCATCGCTTGAATTTTTTTAGAGTTTTCATCCCCGAACTTTACCCGTCGAATAGTGCATCTCTTCTTCCAATACTGTTGTTGATAAGACAGTGGCTTAAGTAAATGAGTTTTAAGAATTTGACGGAAGTTTGTCTCGGGAATAGTTAGGCATCTTCTATTTTCCAGTTCATCAATTTCATTTAGGGCTCTGTTGGAATTATCTATGGCCACAGAGAGTTTTGAGATGCTCTTGCTCCATAATTTTAGATCTCTCCGTAGATTTTTGAGCTTTCTACAAATCACCTTGGTAGTATTGTCAGACTAGACTTGCTTCTACCAGGATTTCATCAGTCTCCCAGAACCCTTGATGATGTATCCAAAACAATTCGAACCTGAACAACTTAGATTTGGGGATAACTATTTCATATTTAAAACATAGGGGGTGTGGACTGAAATGGTTTCTCAAGGGGTTTTATTGTTGTCTTTGGATAAGTTATCGTCCAATTATTGCTGGTGAAGAACCAGTCTAATTGTTTTAGGAGAGGGTCCAATTGCATATTGCTCCAGATATATGATCTTCCCTTGATAGGCAGTTCAATCAGACATTGAGAGCGTATGAAATCATTGAATGTGATCATATCTGGTATATTACCACCTGGCTTGTTACAGTTGTCTGTGCACGATGGAATTAAAATCACCAAGTAGTAGCCAATCTTCATCATTGGGAATGTTTAAGTTAAATAGCCAATTTATGAAGTTAGCACATTGCTCTTCTTGACAGGGCCAGTTGTTAACTAAGGTCTAACATTGTGCAGATTGGGTTGATTTCACTCGAGTAACTAAGGCAAATTCTTCAGTAGCAATTACATCACCAGAGAACAAAGAACTGTTCCAGATAGTGATTAAACCACAAGAAGCACCTCTAGACAACACAAACGCAAATTGATCAAAGTGGCGAGGACAGCAGGAATTGATAAAAGATAAATCAAACGAGGTTTTTTTAGTTTCTTGCAGGAAAATAACAGCACATCCACTAGAGGCGATGGCATTAGAGAAGGCTAGTTGTTTATCGCCAGAGTTTAAGCCACAGACATTTCAACATAAAACATTCCAATTAACCAAAAGCGACATAATGAGATAAAGGAAAGCTGAAGAATAGGGCCCAACTGAAGGAAATATGCCCTAGAGGCAATAATAAAGTTGTTATTTTATATTTCCTTATTCATGATAAATGTTTATTATTCATGCTAGAATTGTATTGATGGGAAACCCAAATACATGTGTGAATACATAGACAAACACTATATCCCTAGTGAGCCTCTACTTGACTAGCCCGTTGATCAAAGATGGTTAAGGTTTCCTAACCATGGACATGAGTTGTCATTTGATAACGGGATCACATCATTAAGAGAATGATGTGATGGACAAGACCCATCCATTAGCTTATCATATTGATGGTTTAGTTTTATTGCTATTGCTTTCTTCATGTCAAATACATATTCCTTCGACTATGAGATTATGCAACTCACGGATACCGGAGGAATACCTCGTGTGCTATCAAACTTCACAATGTAACCGGGTGATTATAAAGACGCTCTACAGGTATCTCCGAAGGTGTTTGTTGTGCTGGCATAGATCGAGAATAGGATTTGTCACTCCGAGTACCAGAGAGGTATCTCTGGGCCCTCTCGGTAATGCACATCATAAGAAGCCTTGCAAGAAAAGTGACTAATGAGTTAGTTGCAGGATGATGTATTACGGAATGAGTAAAGAGACTTGCCGGTAATGAGATTGAACTAGGAATGTAGATACCGGCGATCGAATCTCGGGCAAGTAACATACCAGTGGACAAAGGGAATAACGTATGTTGTCATAACGGTTCGACCGATAAAGATATTCGTAGAATATGTAGGAGTCAATATGGTTCCGCTATTGGTTAAAGGATCTATGACAATATAAGTTATTTGTGAATATGAACAAACATAAATCATTACGTTGTCTTCCTTGTCCAACGTCAACAATTTGGGCATATAATATTTTGATGGGGGCTCACAATCACAAAAGATTTCCAAGATAGTGTATTTTCATGTGAAGGTTCTCTTCCCTATACTAATTATTCGTGGATTGCTTGTATGACCAATATTGTGATTGTCAAGTCTCAAAAGATTTCACTTTCTAAATCCAATGTGAAGCTACCACTAGGCATGATATGATTTCAACTTCATGACATTCAATTTATTCAACAATTTACTCATAGGATATAAGTGAAGCACAAGAGTTAATGACAAGCTACTCAAAAAAGATATAAATGAAGATCATGAGCATAATATTTCTTTACCTAAAATTAATTTAAGTGAATCAAGAGAGAATTTCTTCAAAAATATTGAAGCACACCGTGCTCAAAAAGATATAAGTGAAGCACTAGAGCAAATCCATAGAAAAGAGCTTCGTTGACGGGATGTGAATGCCGCTTACTTAGCCTCCCTGGCAACTACTTGAGGACTCTGCTTTATTTAAAAACTTTCAGATCTAAGTATTTTTTTATTAAAACTGCAAGCAAAAACAAAATAAAATGACATTCTAAGAATAGCACAACTCATGTGAAGAAGCAAAAACTTAGGCTCAACCGATACTAACCGATAGTTGTTCATGAAGAAAGGTGGGATGCCTACCAGGGCATCCCCAAGCTTAGATGCTTGAGACTTCTTGAAATATTACCTTGGGGTGCCTTGGACATCCCCAAGCTTGAGCTTTTGTGTCTCCTTAATTCTTCTCATATCACGGTTTCCCTAAATCTTGAAAACTTCATCCACACAAAACTCAACAAGAACTCGTGAGATAAATTAGTATAAACCAATGCGAAAGCCTAATCATTCTCTACTGTAGAAAATAAAAAATATTATTACTTAATATTGCATACTAAATGCCTCTGCATATTTAATACTCCTATCCTTAAATAGAATCATTAAACAAGCAAACATATGCAAACAATGCAAACATAACAGCAATCTGCCAAAATAGTACAGTCTGTAAAGAATGCAAGATTATTAATACTTCTTAAACTCCAAAAATTCTGAAAAAATTACCACACTTTATAAAATTTATCGGAGCTTAATTTGAAAAAAGTTTCAACATTTTATCACATTCTGACTTTTCTAGGGAATTTTTGCAACAGCAGTAAACTTTCTGTTTCCAAACAGCAACATGTAGGCTTGGAAAATAAGCATAGTAAAGGCTATCATTGCCATTTTTATTGAAATAAAAGATGCAAAACATTTTTCTAAATAACAGTAAGCAAATCCTAACAAAATAATTTGATGCTCCAAGCAAAACACATATCATGTGACGAATAAAAACATAGCTCCAAGTGAGGTTACCGATAATGTTGGAGACGAAAGAGGGGATGCCTTCCGGGGCATCCCCAAGCTTAGTTGCTTGGATCTTCCTTGGATATTAACTTGTGGTGAATTGGGCATCCCCAAGATTAAGGTCTTGTCACTCCTTATTCTTCTCATATCGATATCTCACCCAAAACTTGAAAACTTCAATCACACAAAACTTAACGGAACTTCGTGAGATGGGTTAGTATGATGAAGACAAACCATTCACTTTGGTACTGTCAAAGATAAGATTCATAATTGTTTACACACAATCCATATTGTAGCATATCATTTCCACAATTTATATTGTGCAATATAATCCATAGAAACTAGAAAACAAGCAAACTATGCATTGAAAACCTTGGGCCGCTCCATGGGCCGGCCTCTTGGGAACGCCCTGGGCGCCTCGGCTGCTGGGCCTCCCCCCGGTGTGTTAGCCTTGGGCCGCACAATGGGCTGGTCACTTGGGCCCGCCCTGGCCCAGTGGGCTGCTAGGCCACGTGCCGATGCGTATCAAGGCCCAAACAGGCGCTCCATTTGGCCCCCCTAGGGTTCGCTCGCCAGCCTGCTCCCGACCCCGCGCTCCCCGCATCCCGCCCCGACTCCCCTCCTGCCGCCCCTCTCCTACTGCTGCTCGCCGTCGCCCCCGCCCCCCATGCGACCTCCCCTCCTCCCCCACCGGCCATGCCCCAGGAATGGAGGGACGATGCGGGCCGCCCCAAGCAGCGCGCGGACGACCGCCGTGACCCCTCATGGTCCTCCCTGGACGGTCTTCGGCGGGAGGCCGACCTCCGGCAGCAGCTCTCATCCCACCCGACCTGATGCTCCCCCGCCCGCGACACTCGCCGCCCCTCCCCTCGTGCTGACCGCCGCTCCCCCGAGCGCGATGGCCGTCGCTCCCACTCACCGGCTCGGCACACTTCCCTCGAGCGGACTCGCGGGACCGCCCCCGTTCTCTGGCTGCGGAGACTTGGCGCTCATCCCGACGGCGGTCTCCCTCTCCATCGCGCTGTCGGGACCGCTCCCGCTTCCCTCCCCGATAGCAGCTGTCCGCCAACACCACCAATGCCCCGGCCGCGAGCCGGTATCAATCATCGCGAAACCAAGCTTCCTTTCCTCCCACCAATGGAGGCAATGGGAACCGGGGGCGCCAGGGCGCTAAGAAGAGACGAAGAAGAAGAAGAAGAAGAAGAAGAAGAAGAAGAAGAAGAAGAAGAAGAAGAAGAAGAAGAAGAAGAAGAAGAAGAAGAAGAAGGACCTCCCGCCTGGCTTCCGTCACCACACTGGCCATGTGGCCTCCCTGCCATGGACTCCGCCGCGGACGCCCCGCCGTGCTTCAACTGCGCCCGTGCCGGGCACTTCCAGGTGGCCTGCCCCAACCCACCGATGTGCTACCTCTGCAAGGACTCCGTCCACCCCGTGATTCTCTGCCTGGACCGTCCGGTGACGGAGGAGCTCATGATGTACGACCACGGCATCGAGGACATGGGCTTCTTCCACATTGAGGTGCCGGATGTTCCCCCTCCCTCCCCCTCGCTCCTGGCACTTGTGTCTATCATGGGCGAGGGCGTCGCCACTCCGGAGATGATCGAGGCCGAGCTCAACCACTTGTGTCGATGCAAGTGGGATTGGTAGGTGGCCTCCACTTCCGCCAACGCTTTCACGGTGGTCTTCCCCGATGCCCTGAGCATGGGATACTGTACCCGCAGCGGCAACATCACCTTGGCCCTCAATGGGCTGGTGGTGAACATCTCTGAGCCGAAGTGGGATCCCAAGGCCGTGGCGGTACTGGACACTGCTTGGCTCCTCATCGCCGGCCTACCTGATGTGGCCCGGTCTAAGAGTGTCATCCGCAGTATGTCCAAGATCCTAGGCAAGGTGGTGGTGGTCGACGAGCTCTCTCTGCGCAAGGAGGAGGAGGTCCGGGTCAAGGTGAAGTCCCTGGACTCCTCCAAGCTCCGCGCCATGATCCGCATCTTCTTCAACGACGATGGCTATGACCTCAAGATCTGTCCCGAGCCACCGAACCACATCGGCCACCCCCGCTTCTCCGACGACGGCCACCAGGGGGGCGGCCCAGCTGATGCCAACGACTCCCACCACAAGTGGCCCCGTCCCTCCCGCCTCGATGATCCCAAGGACGACGATGACCTGTCGGAGCACTCTCGCTCCCCGTCTCATGAGCTTGTCAACCCACCTTCGGGTCGTGGCGGCTCTGGGACCGGGCGCACCCGTGTGTCGGCGGCCAACCTAGCTGTTGCTCTCCGACTGGCCGCCCCCATCCTCCGACCTCCCCTCCTCCGTCGGAGTCGGCAAGTGACATCTCTAGTGTGGGCCTACTCATCTTGCCGCCCTCGACGCCCCGGTCTCCGTGCACTGACTCCGCCCTTCGTCCTGCGCCGTCGAGCCCACCGCCCCCGCCCCCTGGCCCGACCTCCCCGGTCCCCACGGGCAGCGACGGTGGCGCTCTGCTCTCCGCTCCCACTCCAGCTCCCCCACCCGAGGAGGACGCTGCCGGCGGCACCTTGGAGCCCCTCGCCCCTCTCCCTCCTTTGGTGGCCTCCGACGGCCCTCTCGCCTCTCCAGGTCCACTGGCTGTGGAGGTGCCCGACGTCTTGACCACTTCGGTCACCGCGCACCCCCCACGGACAGTGGCATACGCCCGACGGCCCCACTCCACCACGACGCCGGTGACCGCGTCTCGCTGCAGCGCCCGCCTCAACGCGGCCCATCCCGCAGACTCCCCGGCTCCATCCGTCCTCGAGTGTGCTGAGCTCCGAGCGGCGACGCGGAACCTTGAGCTAGGTGCGGATTCCGTCCTTCCCAGTTCCTCTAGTTGTTCCTTTTCCGCGCTCGAGGCCGTTCCCCTTAGCCACCTCGCCAAGGTGGGCACTGACTCGGCCATCATCTTCAGGGGGGAGTTGGTCCCCCCTTAGAGCAGATCACGGCCATTAGGGCTCGCAAGATCTTAGATGGCAAGCTTGCTGAAACCCGGGCACGCCTCCTCCGCCAACCCGCGGAACCAAATGCAACTCCTGCGGCTCGGGCTCCGCCAGTGGCCGATGAGCTGATCCGTGGGTGCACCCGTTCTCGCACTGCTGCACTCCGCGCGCTGAGCGCATCTCGTGTCCTGGGGTCAAGCAGCCCCCTGATGGGGGTTTAAATGCGGGCCCTTTTCTAGAATATCTGCGGTTTCGGCCATGATGGCCGACGCCGCCAACTCATCGAGTACATGCGCGACGAACACATCGACATCATTACCATCCAGGAAATCACGCGCACTGAGTTCTCCCTCCATGAACTTGAATGTCTTAGTCCTCGCCTTTCGCCTGGCATTGGCTCCCTTCTAGTGGGACCATGGGGCACTCGGGTGGCATCCTTTTAGGGGTAAAGGATGCCACCTTCGAGGTGGGCGACATGGACCGGGGAGAATTCTTCGTCAGTATGGAGATCTTTGAGCGCGCACTCAACTTCAAATGGGAGATCGTGATCGTGTATGGACCAGCGGATCACCGCCGCTCCTCGGCCTTCCTTGTTGAGTTGCAACAGAAGATCTCCAGCTCCCTCCTCCCTGTAGTCGTGGGCAGAGACTTTAACCTCATCCGCTCCCCGGATGAGAAGAATAATGACCAAATCAACCTCCCCCGGATGCAGTTGTTCAATGACTGGATCGCGGATCTCGGCCTTCGTGAGCTAGAACGGACGGGTGCCCGGTTCACCTGGACAAACTGGCAAGTAGACCCGATGCAATCCGTCCTGGATCGCGTCCTAGTTTCCTCGGAGTGGGAGCTTAGTTGCCCCTTGGCCTCATTTCATGCGATTACCCGGATTAGGTCTGACCACGTCCCTCTCCTCCTCTCCACCGTTGTCGAGCGCCCCCCACCCCGCCACGTTTCCGGTTTGAGCTCTTGTGGCTCAATCAGGCTGGCTTTCGGGAGGCGGTCGTCGCGAGGTGGATCTCTGCTCGCTCTTCCCCGCACCACTCCATGTCCGCCGTCGACTCGTGGCAGTTCTGTGCCAAGCTTGCCCGCCAATTCATGAAGGGATGGGGCGCTAACCTTGGCCGTGACCTCCACGAGCGCAAGAGGGCCCTCCTGCCAGCTATCCAAGCCTTGGATGCCCGCGCCGAGACCTCCGGGATCTCCCCGGATGAATGGATGCTGAGATATGATCTCGAAGACCAGCTCTCGACCATCTACACGGATGAAGAGGCTTACTGGAGGCTTCACGGTACCCAATGGTGGGTGCTCCACGGCGACTCCAACACCGCCTACTTCCAGGCGATTGCTAATGGGATGGGGATACTCCTCTCGTCCGCCCCTCGGACATCCGTGCCCACGTCGACGGCTTTTATAAAGCCCTTTTATCCCCCAGCCCTCTGGGTGGGGCTAGCCTGGCTCCCGACACTTGGTCGGCTAGCCAGTTGGTCTCGGCCGAGGCAAACACGGCCTTGGTAGCCCCCTTCGCTGAAGACGAGGTCTTCGCCGCCATTAAGGGGATGAACCCCTCCTCGGCCCCGGGTCCGGATGGCCTGCCAGTGACGTTCTTCAAAATGTTCTGGCAGACCATCAAACAGGAAGTCATGGCCCTTTACGAGGAGTTCTTATCGGGGTCCATGGACCTTGGGCGTCTCAACTATGGGATCGTTACCCTCATCCCTAAGGCCCCAGGTGCCTCCAATATTTGCCAGTTTCGGCCTATCACAGTGATCAATGTGATATTCCAGATCCTGGCTAAAGGGTACGCCAATAGGGTGACCCTTCTTGATGACTCGGTTACCCACCCCAACCAATCCGCCTTCATCCAAGGCCGATTTATTTTGGATGGGGTGTTGGTCTTTCACGAAGTCCTGCACGAGGTCCGGATTAAACACCTTCGTGCGGTCTTTCTGAAGCTCGACTTCCAAAAAGCGTATGACACGGTCCACTGGCCTTTCCTTCAGGAATTTCTACTCCGAAAGGGCTTCGACGACCGGTGGATGACCAGAGTTATGCAACTCGTCTCCTGTGGTCCCGCTGTGAACATTAACAGAGAGATCGGCCCCTACTTCCCCACCCTCTATGGGGTCCGTCAGGGCAACCCGTTCTCGCCGTTCTTGTTCAACATGGTGGTTGATGCCTTTGCTGTCATCCTAGATAAGGCCAAAGCTGCTGGCCATATTCACGGCATTGTTCCCCATCTGGTAGGAGGGGGAGGGGTCTCCCTCCTACAATATGCGGATGATACAATACTAATGGTGGAGGGCACTGTTCAGGACATCGTTGTCGGTGTCAAAACCGGCGGATCTCTGGTAGGGGGTCCCGAACTGTGCGTCTAGGCGGATGGTAACAGGAAACAAGGGACACGATGTTTTACCCAGGTTCGGGCCCTCTTGATGGAGGTAAAACCCTACGTCTGCGAGATTAATATTGATGATGTGTGTTACAAGAGTGGATCTACCACGAGATCAAGGAGGCTAAACCCTCGAAGCTAGCCTATGGTATGATTGTTGTTCGTCCCTACGGACTAAAACCCTCCGGTTTATATAGACATCGGATAGGGTTAGGGTTACACAGAGTCGGTTACAATGGTAGGAGATCTACATATCCGTATCGCCAAGCTTGCCTTCCACGCCAAGGAAAGTCCCATCCGACACGGGACAAAGTCTTCAATCTTGTATCTTCATAGTCTTGGAGTCCGGCCGATGATGATAGTTCGGCTATCCGGACACCCCCTAGTCGGAAACTCCCTCAGTAGCCCCTGAACCAGGCTTCAATGAAGACGAGTCCGGCGCGCACATTGTCTTCGGCATTGCAAGGCGGGTTCTTCCTCCGAATAATTTATAGAAGATTGTGAACACCAGGATAGTGTACGGCTCTGCAAAACAAGTTCCACATAACACCGTAGAGAGAATAGTTTTTGCACAGATCTGCTGACGTATTCCGCAGCGTGACATCACACCACGACTAGGCCTTCATATGAATCGTTTTTTATTGTTCCACCTCAGCGTGTTTAGCGAGGCGGTTTCCTTGGCACGTCTTATCAAAGCGTAGATCGTGCCTCCTTATTCCGGGATTCTCATCAATACGGACGTGGGTAACCCAACCGTGCCCGTCGGCCTGCCTTTTCTATCAAAGGCGAGTCCTAATCGACCACGGGGTGGGCTCTTGGTATTCAACCTCTTTAACGAGACCAAGGCCCTCTCCTTTTACACCCTCTATCGAGTTTGCCTCAAGGCCGAAGTTCCAACACCCCAAAGCTTCAGATTCAGGCGCTTCGGACTTTCGACGATGTCCGGCTCCGACCAGCACGGCCGATGGGTGTCTTCCTCTGTTACAGAAGAAGACGCGCTAAAGCTGCGAGACGACATGTATCTAACCAGCGAGATCTCGCATAGGCTGCCTGCTCCAGGGCAGGTCATTCCCACTTCTGAGCCCGGCGAGAACATGGTGTTCGTGTCTCACTTCCGTCGAGGTTTAGGCTTCCCGACGGACCCCTTTGTGCGGGGGCTCATGTTTTATTATGGGCTTGATTTCCATGACTTGAATCCGGAGTCCATCCTCCATATCTCGTCATTCATTGTTGTATGTGAGGCCTACCTCCATATTACCCCTCACTTTGGATTGTGGCTCAAGACCTTCAAGGTGGAGCCAAAAGCGATCAAGGGGCAGCAAACAGAGTGCGGAGGGGCAGACATAAGCAAATGTGCTGATGCTCCGTGGCCCGAGGGCTCTTTTCAAGAGGAGCTTGGTTTGTGGCAATGGGAGTGGTTTTATATCACCGCTCCCAGGGGCACCAAATGGGCGGCGCTCCCTGCCTTCCGCTCAGTCCACCACAGTGGGCCGGGCGTCATGGGTCAACAAGGGGCTCGACTGGGGTCGCCCAAGGGCGTTCCCACATTGCGAGCCGTGATTCGAGATCTCCGGGAAAGAGGATCAATCTGGTTGCGATGGCGCGAGTTATGCTGATCCGGCGTCTTCAGCCACGCAAGCGTCGCCCCCCTCACTTTGTGGGAATTCAATCCGGAGGGACCACGAGCTCTCCAAAATTTTATGGGCACGACGCCCGTGGATATGTATAAACTATTCTTCGGATCACAAGAGAAGTGTCCGGACTTGACCGGGGACGCATGACTAAGCTGCAATCGCCCAGATACTCAAGTAAGTAGTCCTGTAACCGGACAAGCCGTTCATTCATTTATTATATATATATGCCCTTTAAAGGAGCCGTTTCTTGAACAGGAGTGGATTGCCAAGGCAAAGTTGATAAGGTGTCCGGCTCCCCTCCCAGAGACCATGCCGGATCCCATGTTGACCAAGATGTTGAAGGTCGCGCCTTTTGAAGAAGGCGAAGGGAGGAGTGGGGGAGCAACTGCCTCTGCGAAAGAGGCTATCAAGGAAGGAGGGATTAAGAGTCCCACCTTCCGAGGAGAGAAGAGGACCGCTTCAGAAGATCCGGAGGTCAAGGCCTTAAAGAAAGGATTAAGAGTCCGGCGCTGGGAAGTAACCCAACCGCACTATTTCCCCAAGGGGATCAGCCCTCCAGTGAGCCTTAAGTAAAACGAAGGGGTCTTGTAAATAAGGAACATCCCTGTATTTATTTATGAAGATAACCGAAATTGTACCTTGTAGTTCGGACCTCAGCCCTTCTCAGCAGAGCTCGTCTTCGGGGGATCTTCTTCCTGAGATGATGGAGAGCGAAACGCCTCCACCTGTCGCACCCTCATGTGAAGCGGACGACCCGGAGGTGTCGTCATGGAGGGTTACCCCAAGTCCGGCGGGGGCGGAAGGTCCGGCGCCAAGTGGTGTGTGGTCGGAGGATCTGAAGGATCTGCTCGGGCGAGCGGCTATCTCAGAAGATCACCGTGCTCTAATGGTTACGGTGATTGAAATAATTGCATCCGCGGAGAGCGGATTGCATGAAGCCGTCAGAAGCTTACTGACGGGATTTGAGGTACGCAAAAAATGATGTACCTTCTGACAGTTATGCATATAAAATAGCACCCTGTATAGATAGTAGCCCCTAAGACTCGGTATGTTGTCAAAATTGACAACGTGCCGAGGATCAAATTCTCAGTTTTAACACATCGCCGCTTCTAAACAGGTGGCGGAGCGTCCGGAGGCCAGCCGGACTGATGAATATGCCAAACTAAAGCGGCAACTGATTTGCGAGGCAGACGCGACATCGCTGGTCAATAAACGGTTTGACGAGTCACAAGGTATGCGACTTCTATGCGGACACTGGTAAGGGAGCTTGACGCCCATGTCTTCATGTGTGTATGCTTAATGCAGATGGTGCCGCTGTTGCCGTTGAGGAGCTGCGGGCAGAACTTGCCCGAGCGAAAGAGCAAGCCAGAGCAGTAATGCGGCCGCTTTAAAGGCGGCCAAGAGCTAGAAGTCGAACGGGCTGCTCATCGCCAAGCAAAGAGGAGATGGACGAGATGGCCAAAAGTTAAGGAATGCTGCCGATCGCTGTGAGGTTCTTGAAAAGAACGTCAAAGCGGAACAAGAGGGCCTAAAGAAGGCCGCCATCGAATCCAAGAACGCCTAATCGGCTTTGAGAGCTGCCAAGGAGGAGCTGAGTCGCCAGGGCAATTGCGGCCGAAAACCGCTTTCGCTGCGGAAGAAATATACAGATCCAAAGTATGCCCGGTGGATAAATTATGGAGTTCAGAGGATGCTTATCTGGACTTGGCGAAGCGCCGTGGACGCTGTTGAGCACTTCCGGGGCCGAAGGCATGAAGGGAAGAGCTATATTGGTCGCAATTCCATAGTCCGGAGCGCCCTTCCGCCGACCGATCGGTTGGCGAATGGGCCGAGCTGAATCGATTGTCCGGATGGGCCATGAAGCATGTCTTGACTCACTTGTGGCCGGACGGACCCCACCAAGAGCTTTTTGGTGTAGTACAGCAGTTTCTTGGTGCGGTGCCAGACGACGCAATGAAGCGATCGGCGTGTATTGAGGAGCTGGATGGCTCTTGCCCGTGTCAAGACATACTGGGCAGAGATGAAGGCCACCGACGTTGCATCCCAAGACTTAGACAAAAGCCGAGTACCTGCCGAGCACTACTTTGAAGAAGTCCTGCCGGGCGCTCGTTTAATAGAAACGCAGTGCTCGAAGGATATTATGTTGGAATGACATGTATGATTTGTGAAGACAATGTTTCAATGTAGTATGAGTGCTTTTTATACTTGTGCGTTCAAGTAATAAACTACTCCCTGTGCGGCCGTTTATGTATATGTGTATATAACCTGAAAGATGGCAGTCCTTATTTCAGCCCCCACACACATAGTGCGGGGTGTTCGCAAAAGAAGCACTTTTTCACTCTTAATCCGACGCCTTGGTCCTGTTAAGGAGGTGATAGCGAGCAAACCGTGCAACCGGACTATAATGCTTTATCACTTTCACTTAGCCATAGGAGTTCGAGGGTGGGGCTACTATAGCCCCCTGGGGCACCGCACTCTCCCGAATTCGGTGCGTATGTGCTCGACCGAAAACCGGTCCTTCGTTAATGCGGAGGAATTCTAAACATTCTGTGAGTCATCGAATGGTTGACCGCCTCTCGCTATATCATGACGGTCAGTTTTCGGCTTTCATCGAGGTGCTCGCCCGCCGAACCGGGCACAATCGCAGAGTTCTCCGGTGCCGCGTTAGCCGTGAAAACGGAACGTAAGGCAGCAAAACACAGGAGCCGGGCAACCCAACATATGACCAAAGACATGATTCGGAGCTGATGCATATAAGGCCTAACTCGAGACGCCGAATACTCCCGAAGGTATTCGGTCTTTATGAAAATGGGCGGAATAATGCCCTAAGCCCCTGGTGCCTAGGTACGCGCAAAAATTCTGGTGCAGCCAATGCCAAGGCACCAGCCTCCTCCTCGGTTATATTAAGGAACCGGGGGGATGTGTATCAACAAGAGACAGTGAAAAAAGGTTTACGCAGGGTCTTAATCTGAAAAGAATCCTTGCAACGGGTCCCTCATCGCACGCTCTGCGTGTCTCCGCGCAGCCGTATCCTGGACGGGTGTAGCACGTTGTTCATCTGTAAAAGAGAGGAACTTAGTTTTAAAAGAAAAAAGGATCATGCGAAAGATGTAGTTAATATTTAAATAAACAAAGTACGGTTCGAAGAAGTGAATAAAATTTGAGCTTTATTGTCTCTTGTTATACGTGCACGCAGCCCCTTGTATGGGGGTATGCTGCTAGTGGGCGCCGGACTCGTCTAGCCGTATCCGAGGTTTGAATGACCTATTGCAGGTTCTTTGCCTAGTGGAGCCGGATAGCTGTGGAGCTGTCGATGCAGCCTCCCTTCTTCCACGCCGAGTAACACTTAATACTTCCTTTCAACGAGATGATGCCGCGTGGACCGGCATTTTAAGTGTTAAAGATGCATAATGTGGTATTGCGTTAAAGCGGGCGAAAGCTTGGCCCCAATAGTGCTTGATGGCTACTTTTAAACGGGCGCGACATGGAAGAGTAACCTTTCGCATGACGGAAGTTGTCGGATGAACCAAACACAACTTCTAGCGATAGAGCCCATGCAAAGGGCGTATGGGCTCGGGCAAGACTCCTTTAAAGGAGGTGTTGCTATGGCGAATTTTGGTTGGGTTTATCCCCATCCTGCGGATTGTGTCCCGATATATCAGGTTTATGTCATCGCCGCCATCCATGAGGACATGTGTAAATTGGAACTGGCCGATTATAGGATCCAATATCAAGGCAGTCCATCCTGCGTTCGGATATTATCGGAATAGTCCTGATGGTCGAAGGTGATTGGTTTTGACAACCAGTGTGCGGCGCGCCTTTTAGGGGGCGCCGCTTTGTTTTTCCCTTTGATCACGTGAAGTGAGTTTAATGTTTTAATCTCCTGTGGGAAAGTTTTTCGTTTTCCAGAGTGCTGCTTTTGGGTTTCGTCACTCGCATTTGGTGTGTCGAGCCCCTTGTGTTTGGCGTTAAGTCGGCCGGACTGCTTGAAGACCCAGCAATCTCTGTGGGTATGGTTTGCAGGCTTCCCGGAGGTACCATGTATTTGACACATTCTATCCAAAATCTTGTTTAGGTTGGATAGCTCGTCACTTTTATCCTTTAGGGGCAGTGTTTTGTTGTTTGGCCGAGAGCTTTTGAATCCGGCGTTGACCGCCGTACTATTTGGGCTATTTTCCTTATTCCGGCGCTGATCTTTTCGGCATTGTGATTTCCCATTTCCATCCCTAATTTCGGATGTACTCGGGTCGCTGGTGCTGCATCTAGCCAGCCAGCTGTCCTCTCCCGCGCAAAAGCAGGTCATGAGGCTTGTTAATGCGGCCATTGTTCTTGGCTTTTCTTGGCCGAGGTGTCTGGCGAGCCATTCGTCTCGGACCTTGTGTTTGAAAGCTGCTAAGTCTTCGGCGTCCAGACAGTCGACTATTTGGTTCTTTTTAGTAAGGAACCTGTTCCAGAATTTCCGAGCTGACTCTTCGGGCTGTTGAGTTATGTGACTTAGATCGTCTCAGATCCGGAGGGCGGACATAAGTCCTCAAAATTTTCCCGAAATGCATCCTCGAGCTCTCCCCGACTTCCAATGGTATTTTCGGGAGGCTTTTAAGCCAATGCCGAGCTGGCCCTTTGAGTTTAAGGGTAAATATTTTATGGCGTGAGATCGCCTCCTCTAGCCATGTGTATGTGGAGGATGTAATCCTCGATCCGCACTCGGGTCCGTTGTTCGTCAGATGCCTCTATGTTTACGGGTTTGAATCCACCGAAATTATGATCCAAAGCACCTCATCGGTGAAACATAGGGGTGTGCGCGCCCTATATTTGGGTGTGCCGTGATCTTCAGAATTTAGGCGTATTGCATTGCTTTGACGAGCCTGCTTTCTTGGCCCATAGATGGACCTAACTGGGCCATCCTCTTGATGTGAATCCTTATGCGGATCGCATATTAGCTTGTGTGTGGCGCCATTCGCCGCTCTCTTTTTGCCATGAGGTCGTCCATCCGACCAGTTGGCCTTCTTACTTTTTAATTGTGGGGGCTCTAAGGCCTCCTCGTCAATTCGGCGTAGCTTTCTTTTCGGTAGCTCTTTGTTCGGGCGATCGTCGCCGCATTTCTGTCTGTGGCGTTGAATACTTTGCTCCATCTGATCCTGAGTGCATCTTCCGCTGTTTTGAGCTTCCGCTTTTTCAGGCTACGCGCGGTGGCGATGAGCCTTTTCTGGAGGTTATTTTGCTCCAATGGTTTGTCCGGCGTGAGGTCGTCCGGACTGTTGTCTTCGCCGGGGACAAATTGTTTATCCAAATTGTCTTGTTCGGACGGTTGCTAGATAGCTTGTTCGTTGTCCCCCTGTTCGCCCTGCTCTATGGCTGGGTCTTTGTTGAGGCGGGATTTTGTTCGGGCGCTTACGCTGCCGCTTTTGACTGCCGAGGGATTTATCCTTCGTAGCGTCCCGTTGTTCCTCGTCTTCATTTCCTTTAGGTGTATCCACCATGTATACATCGTGAGATGAGGTTGTTCAGCATCCTATAGGTGCTGGTTCATTGTTGTCTCCTACATCGTCGTCCATACCGTCGATGTCTTCGGAGTCGAAATCGAGCACGTCGTGTAAGCTTTCGACAGTGGTTATGAAGTGGGTGGTGGGTGGGCTTTGAATTTCTTTCGTCAGTTCAGAGTCCGACTGGCCCCGACCGCAGTCCGCCAGGGCTCTTCGGATAAAGAGAGAGACTTTAGTGAATTCAGGATGTCGCCAAAGGGCGTAGTCTTGAAAGACGTCATGACCGTGAACTCCATAACGGGCGCCCAATCGAATTCGATTGGCAGGGGCGCGGAGGGTTCGGAGTCTGGAGAGGAGTCCGGCACCCTGGAGTCGAGGTCTTCGTAAAGGACAGGGATAGAGTTCGGCTCGATCTCCGTAGAGATTGTAGCCCCCAAGGCGGTGTCCAACCACTCGTCCTCGGCCGGGGAATCCGGATCCAGATTAAAGGTCGGAGTGGATACTGGTGCGGCCTCCAGGGCACTGTTCAGCTGCAGAGCTAGATCATGCCCATCGAGACAGTGCGACGCGCTTGGCTGCGGCTCGAATTCGTCGAAGATCAAGTCTCTGCAGATATTGGCCGTATAGTTTAAACTTCAGATCGACTCGACGGTCAGGGCGTAGCTTTCGATCTGCTTCCAGATGGCTGCTTAATTGGCTCGCAGCAAAGCCGCCGAACACAAAGATCTGTCCGGGGAGAAAAGTCTCACCCTGGACCGCGTCGTTGTTGATGGTTGAAGGAGCCATCAGGCCTATCGGTGACGACATAGAGGAACTCTCAATGAAAGCACCAATGTCGGTGTCAAAACCGGCGGATCTCGGGTAGGGGGTCCCGAACTGTGCGTCTAGGCGGATGGTAACAGGAAACAAGGGACACAATGTTTTACCCAGGTTCGGGCCCTCTTGATGGAGGTAAAACCCTACGTCCTGCTAGATTAGTATTGATGATGTGTGTTACAAGAGTGGATCTACCACGAGATCAAGGAGGCTAAACCCTAGAAGCTAGCCTATGGTATGATTGTTGTTCGTCCTACGGACTAAAACCCTCCGGTTTATATAGACATCGGATAGGGTTAGGGTTACACAGAGTCGGTTACAATGGTAGGAGATCTACATATCCGTATCGCCAAGCTTGCCTTCCACGCCAAGGAAAGTCCCATCCGGACACGGACGAAATCTTCAATCTTGTATCTTCATAGTCTTGGAGTCCGGCCGATGATGATAGTTCGGCTATCCGGACACCCCCTAGTCCGGAACTCCCTCAATCGCCAACCTGAAGTTCCTCCTCATGTGCTTCCAACAGATGTTGGGGCTCACAATCAACTTCGATAAGAGCGAAGTGACGACTCTTGGGTACACTCCGGCGGAAGCTTAGGATATTGCTGATCGACTGAATTGCCGGTTGGGTTCTTTCCCCACGACCTACTTGGGGATACCCATTAGTGACTCGCGCCTCACCGTTGATGACCTTCACCCCACGGTGACCCGGATGCAGCACCGGGTTGAGCCCTGGAAAGGGCGGTGGTTGTCGAAGGCCGCCCAAGTGATCCTCATCAACTCCTTGCTTGCCAGCCTTCTTTGGTTCCTCATGAGCTTCTATAGCCTTCATGAGACGCTCCATCAGGAGATCGCCAAGTACCAATCCAGATTATTCCGGGCTGGCGAGGGTGATAAGCAGAAGTGCCATATGGTGAGCTGGCCCGACATTTGCAAACCCAAGGACCAGGGAGGCCTTGGGATCTTATCCTCTCGGCACATGAACATTGCTCTCCTGACCCGATGGCTCTGGCGCATCGCCAATGGGGAAACAAAGACAAGAACGTGCATCAATAGATTACCCCAATGTCACCTCGGGAATCTGTGAGTTGAGTGCCAAAACATATATCAAGTGAATCAATACGATACCACATTGTTACTACGACTATTAAATTGCAAGACATATATCAAGTGCTCTCAAATCCATAAAAGTATTCAATCCGGTAACAACAAAATCTCAAAGGGAAAAACTCAATTCATGACAACAAGATACAGAGGGGAAAACACCATATGATCCGACTATATTAACAAAGCCCGCGATACATCAAGATCGTGACATCTCAAGAACACGAGAGAGGGAGGGAGGGAGAGAGAGACAGAGAGAGAGAGAGAGATTAAACACATAGCTACTGGTACAAACCCTCAACCCCGAGGGTGGACTACTCCCTCCTCATCGTTGTGGCCGCCGGGATGATGAAGATGCCCACCGGAGATGATTCCCCTCTCCGGCAGGGTGCCGGAACAGGGTCTGGATTGGTTTTCGGTGGCTATAGAGGCCTGCGGCGGCGGAACTTCAGATCTAGGTTAACCCCGAGGGTTTTCGGAATATTTGTGAATTTATAGGGTAAAGAGGGGGTGCGGGAGGCCACCGAGGTGGGCACAACCCTCCTAGGCGCGCCTGGGCCCCCAGGCACGCCCTGGTGGGTTGTGCCCCCCCTTGGGGCACCCCCTAGGTGCTGCTCTAGCCCATCCTGGGTGTTCTGGTCCTTCAAAAATATCCAAAAAGTTTCACGGTGTTTGGACTCCGTTCGATATTGATTTCCTGCAATGTAAAAAACAAGCAACAAACAGCAACTGGCACTGGGCACTGGTTCAATAGGTTAGTCCCAAAAAATGATATAAAGTTGCTATAAAATGATTTTAAAACATCCAAGAATGATAATATAACAGCATGAATACTTCATAAATTATAGATACGTTGGAGAGGTGTCTCAGTCTTGTCTACATAGTTCTCGAACCCGTAGGGTCCGCACGCTTAACGTTTGATGACGATATTGTTTTATATGAGTTATGTGATTTGGTGACTGAATGTTGTTCGGAGTCCCAGATGAGATCACGGACATGACGAGGAGTCTCGAAATGGTCGAGAGGTAAAGATTGATATATAAGACGATAGTATTCTCACACCGGAAGTGTTCCGGAGTGTATCGAATATTTATGAGAGTACCGGAGGGGTTCGGAACCCCCAGGGGAGGTATATGGGCCATATGGGCCATAAGAGGGGAGCAAATCAGTCCACAATGGGTGGCGCGCCACCCCTTGGCATCTGGCTGAATTGGAGAAGGAAAAGGGGGTTGGGGGTTGGCCCCCTTTCCTTTCTCTCTTCACCCTTCCTTTCTTCTCCGGTGGAAAAATGAAAGGGCGGGCGCCACTTGGGGAAACCCCAAGTAGGATTCGGATCCTACTTGGGGCACCCCCTGGCTACCTCCCCTCCCCTCCCACCTATATATATTTTGGGAGGTGGGCGCCTAGAACACACAACATCAATTGTTAGCCGTGTGCGGTGATACGTCTCCAACGTATCTATAATTTTTGATTGCTCCATGCTATATTATCTACTATTTTGGACATTATTGGGCTTTATTATCCACTTTTATATTATTTTTGGGACTAACCTATTAATTGGAGGCCCAGCCCAAAATTGCTGTTTTTTTCCTATTTCACAGTTTCGCAGAAGGAATGTCAAACGGAGTCCAAACGGAATGAAACCTCCGGGAACGTGATTTTTAGGAAGAATATGATACAGGAGACTTGGACCCTACATCAAGAAAGAAAAGAGGAGGCCACGAGGTAGGGGGGCGCGCCCACCCCCCAGGGCGCGCCCTCCACCCTCGTGGGCCCCCTGTTGCTCCACCGACGTACTCCTTCCTCCTATATATACCTACGTACCCCCAAACGATCAGATACGGAGCCAAAACCTAATTCCACCGCCGCAACCTTCTGTACCCACGAGATCCCATCTTGGGGCCTGTTCCGGAGCTCCGCCGGAGGGGGCATCCATCACGGAGGGATTCTACATCAACACCATAGCATCTCCGATGAAGTGTGAGTAGTTTACCTTAGACCTTCGGTTCGATAGTTAGTAGCTAGATGGCTTCTTCTCTCTTTTTTGATCGCAATACAATGTTCTCCCCCTCTCTCATGGAGATCTATTCGATGTAATCTTCTTTTTGCGGTGTGTTTGTTGAGACCGATGAATTTGTGGGTTTATGATCAAGATTATCTATGAACAATATTTGAATCTTCTCTGAATTCTTTTATGTATGATTGGTTATCTTTGCAAGTCTCTTCGAATTATCAGTTTGGTTTGGCCTAGTAGATTGATCTTTCTTGCAATGGGATAAGTGCTTAGCTTTGGGTTCAATCTTGCGGTGTCCTTTCCCAGTGACAATAGGGGCAACAAGGCACGTATTGTATTGTTGCCATTGAGGATAACAAGATGGGTTTTTTATCATATTGCATGAATTTATCCCTCTACAGCATGTCATCTTGCTTAAGGCGTTACTCTGTTTTCATGAAGTTAATACTCTAGATGCATGCTGGATAGCGGTCGATGAGTGGAGTAATAGTAGTAGATGCAGGCAGGAGTCGGTCTACTTGTCTCGGACATGATGCCTATATACGTGATCATACCTAGATATTATCATAACTATGCTCAATTATCTCAAGTGCTCAACAGTAATTCGTTCACCCACCGTAAAATATTTATGCTCTTGAGAGAAGCCACTAGTGAAACTATGGCCCCTGGGTCTATCTTCATCATATTAATCTTCCAACACTTAGTTATTTCCTTTGCTTTTTTACTTTGCTTTTATTTTACTTTGCATCTTTATCACAAAAATACCAAAAATATTATCCTATCATATCTATCAGATCTCACTCTCGTAAGTGACTTGAAGGGATTGACAACCCCTTATCGCATTGGTTGCGAGGAGTTATTTGTTTTGTGTAGGTATGAGGGACTCGCGCGTAGCCTCCTACTGGATTGATACTTTGGTTCTCAAAAACTGAGGGAATACTTACGCTACTTTGCTGCATCACCCTTTCCTCTTCAAGGAAAAACAAACGAAGTGCTCAAGAGGTAGCAAGAAGATTTCTGGCGCCGTTGCCGGGGAGTCTACGCAAAAGTCAACATACCAAGTACCCATCACAAATCCCTTATCTCCCGCATTACATTATTTGCCATTTGCCTCTCGTTTTCCTCCCCCCCCCACTTCACCCTTGCCGTTTTATTCGCCCTCTCTTTCCCGTGTGCCTCTTTCTCGCTTGCTTGTCGTTATGGCTAGTCCTCTATCTTCTCCGTTGTCTCCCGAGAATGAAGTCCTAAATTTTAAACAAAGGGAGGGAGAAAATCTAAAAGACGCCTGGTATAGAATTTGCAATGCTCAAAATACATAGATCTATCCTTGCTTTTATGCCTAGCTAGGGGCGTTAAACGATAGCGCTTGTTGGGAGGCAACCCAATTTTATTTTTAGTTTTTTTGCATTTGCTTCTGTTTAGGAATAAATCTTTGTTCTAGCCTCTGGTTAGATGTGTTTTATGTTTTAATTAGTGTTTGTGCCAAGTTAAACCTATAGGATCTTCTTCGATGATTGTTATTTGATCTTGCTGAAATTTCCAGAAACTTTCTGTTCACGAAAACAATTGTTACAAATCAGCAGAACGTGATAAAACAATGATTCCAATTGCTGCTGATCACTAAACAAATTGCCTAGGACTTCCTATTTTGGCTGAATGTTTGGAGTTCCAGAAGTTTGCGTTAGTTACAGATTACTACAGACTGTTCTGTTTTTGACAGATTCTGTTTTTCGTGTGTTGTTTGCTTATTTTGATGAATCTATGGCTAGTAAAATAGTTTATAAACCATAGAGAAGTTGGAATACAGTAGGTTTAACACCAATATAAATAAATAATGAGTTAATTACAGTACCTTGAAGTGGTCTTTTTTTCTTTCGCTAACGGAGCTCACGAGATTTCTGTTGAGTTTTATGTTGTGAAGTTTTCAAGTTTTGGGTGAATTTTTTTGATGGATTATGGAACAAGGAGTGGCAAGAGCCTAAGCTTGGGGATGCCCATGGAACCCCCAAGATAATCTAAGGACACTATAAAGCCAAAGCTTGGGGATGCCCCAGAAGGCATCCCCTCTTTCGTCTACTTCCATCGGCAACTTTACTTGGAGCTATATTTTTATTCACCACATGATATGTGTTTTGCTTGGAGCGTCTTGTATGATTTGAGTATTTGTCTTTTAGTTTACCACAATCATTCTTGCTGTACACACCTTTTGAGAGAGCCATACATGATTTGGAATTTGTTAGAATACTCTATGTGCTTGGCTTATATCTTTTGAGTTATATAGTTTTGCTCTAGTACTTCACTTATATCTTTTAGAGCACGGTGGTGGATTTGTTTTATAGAAACTATTAATCTCTCATGCTTCACTTATATTATTTTGAGAGTCTTAAATAACATGGTAATTTGCTTAAATAATCCTAATATGCTTGGTATTCAAGATTTGTAAAACTTTCTTATGAGTGTGTTGAATACTATGAGCAGTTTGATGCTTGATAATTGTTTTGAGATATAAAGATGATGATATTAGAGTCATGCTAGTTGAGAAGTTGTGAATTTGAGAAATACCTATGTTAAAGTTTGTGATTCCCGTAGCATGCACGTATGGTGAACCGTTATGTGATGAAGTCGGAGCATGATTTATTTATTGATTGTCTTCCTTATGAGTGGCGGTCGGGGACGAGCGATGGTCTTTTCCTACCAATCTATCCCCCTAGGAGCATGCACGTAATACTTTGCTTTGATAACTTGTAGATTTTTGCAATAAGTATATGAGTTCTTTATGACTAATGTTGAGTCCATGGATTATACACACTTTTCTTCCTTCCACAATTGCTAGCCTCTCTAATACCGCGCACTTTTCGCCGGTATCATACACCCACCATATACCTTCCTCAAAACAGCCAACATACCTACCTATCATGGCTTTCCATAGCCATTCCGAGATATATTGCCATGCAACTTTCCATCGTTCCATTTATTATGATATGCTCCATCATTGTCATATTGCTTAGCATGATCATGTAGTTGACATCGTATTTGTGGAAAAGCCACCATTCATAATTCTTTCGTACATGTCACTCTTGATTCATTTCATATCCCGGTACGCCGCCGGAGGCATTCATATAGAGTCATATTTTGTTCTAAGTATCGAGTTGTAATTGTTGAGTTGTAAGAAAATAAAAGTGTGATGATCTTCATTTTTAGAGCATTTTCCCAAGTGAGGAAAAGGATGATGGAGACTATGATTCCCCCACAAGTCGGAATGAGACTCCGGACGAAAAAAAAGAAAAAGAAAAGAGGCCATAAAAAAAGAGAAAAGTCCCAAATAAAAAAATAAAATAAAAAAATGATGAGAGAAAAAGAGAGAAGGGACAATGTTACTATCCTTTTACCACACTTGTGCTTCAAAATAGCACCATTATCTTCATGATAGAGAGTCTCTCATTTTTCACTTTCATATACTAGTGGGAATTTTTCATTATAGAACTTGGCTTGTATATTCCAATGATGGGCTTCCTCAAATGCCCTAGGTCTTCGTGAGCAAGCGAGTTGGATGCACACCCAGTTAGTTTCTTTCGTTGAGCTTTATATGCTTATAGCTCTAGTGCATCCGTTGCATGGCAACCCCTACTCACTCACATTGATATCTATTGATGGGCATCTCCATAGCCCGTTGATACGCCTAGTTGATGTGAGACTATCTTCTCCCTTTTTTGTCTTCTCCGCAACCACCATTCTATTCCACATATAGTGCTATATCCATGGCTCACTCATGTATTGCATGAAGATTGAAAAAGTTTGAGAATGTCAAAAGTATGAAAAAATTGCTTGGCTTGTCATCGGGGTTGTGCATGATTTAAATACTTTGTGGGGTGAAGATAGAGCATAGCCAGACTATATGATTTTGTAGGGATAACTTTCTTTGGCCATGTTATTTTGAGAAGACATGATTGCTTTGTTAGTATGCTTGAAGTATTATTATTTTTATGTCAATATTAAACTTTTGTCTTGAATCTTTCGGATCTGAATATTCATACTACAATTAAGAAGAATTACATTAATATTATGCCAAGTAGCACCCCGCATCAAAAATTTTGTTTTTATCATTTACCTACTCGAGAACGAGCATGAATTAAGCTTGGGGATTCCTGATACGTCTCCAACGTATCTATAATTTTTGATTGCTCCATGCTATATTATCTACTGTTTTGGACATTATTGGGCTTCATTATCCACTTTTATATTATTTTTGGGACTAACCTATTAACCGGAGGCCCAGCCCAGAATTGCTGTTTTTTGCCTATTTCAGAGTTTCGCAGAAAAGGAATACCAAACGGAGTCCAAACGGAATGAAACCTTCGGGAACGTGATTTTTAGGAAGAATATGATCCAGGAGACTTGGACTCTACGTCAAGAAACAAAAGAGGAGGCCACGAGGTAGGGGGCGCGCCCTCCACCCTCGTGGGCCCCCTGTTGCTCCACCGACGTACTCCTTCCTCCTATATATACCTATGTACCCCCAAACAATCGACACGGAGCCAAAAACCTAATTCCACCGCCGCAACCTTCTCGTACCCACGAGATCCCATCTTGGGGCCTATTCCGGCTCACGCCGAGGGGGGCATCCATCACGGACGGCTTCTACATCAACACCATAGCCTCTCCGATGGAGTGTGAGTAGTTTACCTCAGACATTCGAGTCGATAGTTAGTAGCTAGATGGCTTCTTCTCTCTTTTTTGATCTCAATACAATGTTCTCCCCCTCTCTCGTGGAGATCTATTCGATGTAATCTTCTTTTTGCGGTGTGTTTGTTGAGACCGATGAATTGTGGGTTTATGATCAAGATTATCTATGAACAATATTTGAATCTTCTCTGAATTCTTTTATGTATGATTGGTTATCTTTGCAAGTCTCTTCGAATTATCAGTTTGGTTTGGCCTAGTAGATTGATCTTTCTTGCAATGGGAGAAGTGCTTAGCTTTGGGTTCCATCTTGCAGTGTCCTTTCCCAAAGGATGAGGGGCAGCAAGGCACGTATTGTATTGTTGCCATCGAGGATAACAAGATGGGGTTTTTATCATATTGCATGAATTTATCCCTCTACATCATGTCATCTTGCTTAAGGCGTTACTCTGTTTTCATGAACTTAATACTCTAGATGCATCTTTGGATAGTGGTCGATGAGTGGAGTAATAGTAGTAGATGCAGGTGAGTCGGTCTACTTGTCTCGGACGTGATGCCTATATACATGATCATGCCTAGATATTCTCATAACTATGCTCAATTATGTCAATTGCTCAACGATGAATTCGTTCACCCACCGTAAAATATTTATGCTCTTGAGAGAAGCCACTAGTGAAACCTATGGCCCCCGGGTCTATCTTCATCATATTAATCTTCCAACACTTAGTTATTTCCTTTGCTTTTTTCCTTTGCTTTTATTTTACTTTGCATCTTTATCACAAAAATACCAGAAATATTATCCTATCATATCTATCAGATCTCACTCTCGTAAGTGACCGTGAAGGGATTGACAACCCCTTATCGCATTGGTTGCGAGGAGTTATTTGTTTTGTGTAGGTACGAGGGACTCGCGCGTAGCCTCCTACTGGATTGATACCTTGGTTCTCAAAAACTAAGGGAAATACTTATGCTACTTTGCTGCATCACCCTTTCCTCTTCAAGGAAAAACCAACGTAGTGCTCAAGAGGGGTAGCATGCGGCGCCCCCCTCCACAGTTTACACCACCGGTCATATATTCTTGCGGTTCTTAGATGAAGCCCTTGGAGGATCACTTCACCATCACTGTCACCATGCTGTCATGCTGACGGAACTCATCTACTACCTCCACACCTTGCTAGATCGAGAAGGCGAGGGACATCACCGAGCTGAACATGTGCAGAATCGGAGGTGTCGTACGTTCGATACTCGATCGGTGGAGCGCGAAGAAAGTTCGACTACATCAACCACGTTGTGAAACTCTTCTGCTTACGGTCTACGAGGGTACGTAGACACACTCTCCCCCTCGTTGCTATGCATCTTCATGGATCATTGCGTGTGCGTAGAAAATTTTGGTTTTCCATGCAACGATTCCCAACACCAGCATCCTTGGGGGCCAGAAGAGCTTCTTCAGTAAGTTCAGAAGTCGGGATTGCGCAGAGGTTGATGCCGACCTGTTGGATCACCTGGATGGACGTTGGTGGAGGAATTGCTTCTTCAAAGGTGTGCTCCTCAATACTAAGAGATGATGTGGCAGAAGGAACAATTCTTGGCTTCACTATATATAACTTGGGCTTGCTGTCTGTGGTCATGGGGATACGAAACCCATCGTACTTGTTCTTGCGAGTGCTACGACGCAGAGAAGTAACACATTCAGGAGCCACAACTTTCCCTTATGGCCAATAGTGACAACCTCTTCAGCAGAAGCACTGGGGCCATCAGATACAGATGGATTATACATTATAATTTGCATACTATGATCCTGCAGAGCAGCGTTAGGAACAGTAGCATCAAAGCTGACAACTTCAGGTTGAGGTGTCTCCGGAGCAGATAGTGGAGGAGGAGCAGTTACAACCTCAATAGGATTAGCACTGAAGGTGTCCTTCACTAAACCCTCACTAATTCCTTCAGGTATCTTTTCAATGACCACAGAAGAGCGAGATGTCTTCCTGACCGACTTTGTAGCAGAGTCAATTGTCAACACTCCATTGTTTTCAGAAATTTCAAACTGTAGCTGAACACTGTCATTTCTGAAACCATAACCATGGCTCCAAGGACCAAAAGAAGCAAGGAAAGGTCTCATTGTACTTTCTATAAAAGAGTTTAGGCGCATGACATGGATACATTCATTCAGAAGCAGAGAGTAAACCATATTGCCATGTGGAGTCATATCAAGATGCAGACCTGCAGCAGTAATTGAAACATTGACAATCATGGATTTTTGTGGCTGTGCACCTGTAGCTAGAATAATATCCGTAGATTGATGGGCAGTAGGAACCGATCCAGAGCTGGAGCCTGCCCAAAGCCTACTCATCAAGTTAACAGGGACCAGAACATAAGAATCTAAAAGTGTAGCACTTGAGTCAAAACTACTATGAGCCGAGATAGAGTTGTTCCAAGCAGCAGATGGACTGTCAATGGAGTTGTTTGGAGGTAGAATTCCATCCTGCACTTGCAGGCCTTCAGCAGCTAGCCATTGCTGGAAGTTATAGAGCATTGGAGGAGGAGAGGGAGGCCATTCACCCCCAGGCAGGCTAGAACCAAATTTCATCTCCATCATCCACCACACCATCATCATCATTCGCTTGAGCCACAGCTCCTGCTGCAACATTTTGAGCCATCCAATTATGTAGTTGTTTCTAATACAATTGCTTAGCATTCAAGCCATCTCCATGAAGCGGATGAGGAATGCCATTAGCAGGTGGGGGGTCTTCTCCAGCAGGTGGCACATCATGAATGTATGCATTCCAGTCCGCACTACGGAGGATTGTGACTGCGACTGTCCAGCAGTGGCGTGCTCCGCTAGTTGCCTGATAACCAAGCTCTTCGGCACCAAACGCAGATGAATCACCCATACCTTGATGAAGACAAAACGTCTACCTCCCCTTGTATTGTTCCAGTCAACTAGGCTACCAAACTGATCAATAGATTTGTGCATATAGTGTTGTGTTTGGTAATCATAGGAGAATCCTACATAGAGCAGCAAAATCTCTGGACCAAAAGTGGTGAGTCTCATGTTGAGAGCTGCATCACACGGGATGAAAGAAACAATAGTGTGTTCCTCTACTTCATCTTCATCTAACTCAAACATAGTACCAACCACAACATCCCTCACCGCAGAATCAATAAAACAAAATATGCTAATGCCCAACAGATGATCTTCAACTTCAATGGGAAAAATGTGGGATTCATGCAGCAAACCTTGAACGATGTGACACATCTCAGCCTTGCGGTGGAAGGGGACAAACCGATTAGCCTCAACAATGGCAAGAAAATCATGGTGGAGAGGCGGGACTGGATTAACCACCATGTCATCCCGCACCTTCTGATCTGCTGGTCCGAGCTCGACCGTCATCCCGTGGGGGATGTAGGGGATGACATTGAGAGGAAAGTTCGTCATGGATGCTCTAACATGAGATTTAGAGATGGTAGCATAGGAGAGCATAGAGAGCAAGGTGGAATGTGTATCGTCGAGCCCTCTGGTTGTTTTGGCCACCCAGACCCTGCGGTGGAGCGGTCTATGCTGTCGGTGAGATCTATCCACGTGTCTGGATCATCCCGAAGATGCCCTTCGAACGGCCTGAGTAGTTGTGTCGTGGTTTGTGCTTAGATTGGTAGGTATGCCATTACTCCGCAGGCCATCAGTAAATTCTGGGCTGACCAAATCATGATTTATCCTGTTTGCTTTTCCATATAGCTCAGAATTCTTGCCATTTGAAACCTGATCCTTCATCTGGGTTACGAAATTTCAAAGATTTTTTGGTTTCCAAAAAAAACGCGCTGCTTGGGGATCCCTACAAGCATGTTCACTACAAAAAAAGACACATCCATGACATTTTGGGCCGAACGAATTTTTTTCTGTCATACATATGACACTTCTATGACAATAATTGTGACAAAACCCGGTATCATCATAGATGTGGTGGGCTCCTACTTCTATGACAAAAAATATGACAGAAAATGGGCTTTTCGTCCTGGGCGGGCCGGAGACGTAGATGCATGACATTCTTTGGGCCGCCCATGACAGAAAAAACCATGGTAGAAGCGAGGGGGAGGAAAATTTCGGGGAGTTCCCGGTTATGGTGGGAGGTCGGGGGCCGAGCAATGCGCGTTTCTCTCGTACACGACGCTGCTGTGTGCGTAGGCGTTGGCTCTAATCGAACCCGGCGAGGCGTTGGGGCCTAATCGAACCCGGCGATTGACCGCAGTTACGCTACATCGAACTCCGAGCAATCGATCGATGGCTGTTAATCGAACCCGATCGAAGCGATTCCTTCGCCATCGCCGCTAAGAAGCTGATCGATGCTGCCTCTGGGATGAATAGTGAGCGTTGCAGGGGGGTTTGGATGAACAGTGAGCGGTGGCGTTGCCTCTGGATGAACAAGACCCCGTGGTGTGGTGGAGAGCTGGATGAACAGTAGACGGTGGAGGGGTGCCCGTGGAGGGGTGGTTGAACAGGACCCCGTGGTGTGGAGGGTTGGATGAACAGTAGATGATGGAGGGGTGGTTGAGCGATGGCGGTGGAGTAGCGCGGTGGAGGCTGGATGAACAGGAGCCCGTGGAGGCTGGAGGAGGTCGACGGTAGTCTGGCCGAGGCTGGAGGAGGTCGACGGTGGAGATGAACAGGTATCCCGTGGAGTCCGTTTTGCGGTATGCCACACCCTCCCGATGAACAGGACCCCCATTTCGACCGTAGGAGGTCTGTTTAAATGCTTTTGTACGCCACACCCCCGATCAACAGGACCCCGTGACGACCATAGGAGGTCCGTTCTCCGCTTTTGCGGTACGCCACACCCTCCCGATCAACAGGACCCCGTTTACGACCGTAGGAGGTCCGTTTCCTCCATTTTGCAAGACGCCACACCCTCTCGATCAACATGCCCTGCTTCAACGTACGGCCGAACACAAGGCCGTTTCCTCTGTTGTGCGGTACGCCAGGCTTCGTTTCCATTGCCTGTTCCGTCCAAGCCGGTTGGCTCCCACGCATTCCGTTGCCTCCCGATGAACACAACGCATTCCGTTGCCTCCCCATGAACATGACGCATTCCGTTGCCTCCCCATGAACACGACGACGACGCTGTTTCTCCGTTCCGACCCAGCCATGTACACGAGCCCTCGCCGTACGTATGCACGAGTAGGCGTTCGAGACCCCGCCCGTATGTACACATACGTGGCTGTATTTTCTTTCTTGCACCCAGGCGCCGACGTAAGTGTACATGCTACGTCGCGCGCCTCTACTACATTTCACGTCGCACCTCTACATCGACCAAAGATATATGTAATGCACATCGTTTGTGACCAGAATGACAACACTACGTACGCTTTGACCAGGTGGGTCCCGACTGTCAGGCACTTCCTTGCCTGCGAAGATGTAGCTGGTGGGTCCCAACAGTCAGGGGGGCGAATCGTTTGTTTGTTTTTTTTTGCCCGGACGCACTTCCTTGATTGCGAAGATGTAGCTGGTGGGTCCCAGCAATCAGGGGGGAAACGTTTTTTTGCGAAATATGGTGGCCCGTCCGGTGGGTCCCTGCTGTCAGGTGGAGGAATAATTATTTTGTGCGTAATAAGGAGGCACTTCCTTGCGGCCGCCGTGGACCCAGCTGTCAGCCTCTCCACGCCGCGCCGAGAGCACCACGGCGGTGGACGACGGCGAGGCCTAGGAAGGGGACGACGCGAAGCTGGGGAAGACGCAACAGTGGATGCCCACGCGAACAGGAGTACGAGGGTGAGGCTACCGTCGCCGCAGAATAACAGGGGGTGTGGGTGAGTAGAGGGATGGCCTGGCCAACGGTGGGAGCAGTAGGGGGCGGTGAGGTCTCCGCGGCATCACAACCGGCCACGGGAGGCAGGAGCATGCGGCATGACCGGCGCTGCTTTGGGCGGCTGGAGCACGAAGACCGGAGGTTGAAGAAGCATTACGGCCGTTGGATGGACATCGTACGGTCACTGGAGCTAGAATCGTTCATATTGACTAAGTTGACAAAGCCCTCCGTCCCCGTAAACTTAGTAGGCCCACAAGTCAGCCTCCCACCAAGGTGAGTCCCAGCTAGTAGGGGGAGTATTCATTTTTTTGTGCATAATAAGGAGGCATTTCCGGTGGGTCCGAGCTGATAGCGGGGGGAACATTTTTTTCACGAAATACAGAGACCCTTCCGGTGGGTCCCAGCTATCAGGTGGAGGAATCATTATTTTGCGCGTAATAAGGAGACATTTTCCTATGTGGGCCCCTACTGTCAGCCTCTTCCGATGGCTGTTGTTTGTTGATCATGTTGACCTCGCCGCGCCGAGAGCACAAACGCGGTGGACGAGGGTGAGGCCCAGGAAGAGAACCACCGAGCCGGGCGTGAAGCCATCGCAATGGATGCCCACGCCGAGGGGAGAACGAGCGCTGACTGGTCGGCTGCGGGGTGAGGCTGACGTCGCCGGAAAATAACAAGATGTGTGGGTGGTTAGAGGGATGGCCTGGCGGCAACACAACCAGCCACAGGAGAAGGGAGCTGGCAGTCCCGCCAGCGCTGGTTTGGGTGGCTGGAGCAGGAAGATCAGAGATTGAAGAAGCACGGCGGCCGTTGGATGGACATCCAACAGCCACTGCTATGTGTTGCCTAGTTGACAAAGCCTTGCGTACGCGTCAAAAAAAATTTAGGACAACGTCATCGTCAACCTAGTAGGCCCAGAAGTCAGACTCCAAATCTGTGAAAAACAGCATACAGCCCAGTAGCCATTATTTTCAATAATTTATAGCCCATTTGCTAATTCTTAAGGATATTTGAAGCCCATATTCTTTTTATTAGCATTACAGACCATATATTCTGGGCACTGCTAAAAAATTCAACGAAATTTTGCATATTTGGGTGGGGTCCGAACTCTTTTAATCACGAAATTTCGAGTCACGTTAAAAATAATTTTCAAAAAAATATATCAAAATAAAATTCAATAAACAATTCTCCGCAAAAAAATGAATGAAATTTAGAATCTTAACTAGCAAGATGCCCGTTCGTTGCACTTGTAGATGATATTTTAAAAGAGTAGTTTATCTTGTGGGAGAAAAGATGATATTTTAATGTAATTGCCAGTTGGCTTTGGTTTTTATAAGAGTAGAGAGTAGAGAAATCCTGAAAAAAAATGATATTTTAATGCAATTGCGGGTTGGCTTTGGTTTAAAAATTTACAGCCCATTTCTTACAACTTATAGCTAGAGAAATGCTGAAAAAAATGATGTTTTAATGCAATTGCCAGTTGGCTTTGGTTTAAAAATTTACAGCCCATTTCTTATAACTTATAGCCCGTTTTCTGGGGAAGCCCATTTCTTACTACTTACATCCCTCCTCGTCTTGAAAGATTCGCAGCCCAGCAGGGCTGAGAAAAGCAAGTAGGCCTCGGATTTGGTATTCTCCAAAAAAAAGAACTGGGCTAGCCAATTCCTGAAAGAAAAAATATATCAACTGGGCTCGTCATGTGCTTAATAAAAGCGTAAGCGTGGGCTAGACGGGCCACAACCCCCGCACAACACGCAGTTGAGCTCCGTCTCTGAAACTGAAAAACAACTGGCGAGCTCTTTGGGTCCTCGTGTTATCTGCTCGTTGTGTAATTTTCTCGTTTATTGACTACATTGACAATGGCGTGGAACCTAGTTGTCAAACAATTAGGAGGAAGTATTTTTTGGCTTGTAATAACGAGGCACACCTTGCGAAATGCAATGACCACTGGTGGGTCCCTCTTGTCGACCTCCTCCACGTCTGATCATCTCCTGATTCCTCTTGGTTGTTGACCATGTTGACAACGTCAGACGTGGCGGGCACAATGAGCTAACCAAGGCGTAGAACGACGGCAAGGCCTCGGACGGGAACGAGCAGCAGCCATGGAAGATGCGGCAGTGTAGTGGAAGGTGGAGGGGAGTACGAGGGCAACAACATGCAAGTCAAGCATACAAATGGTACAAAAAGCCCAAAGATTAATTGTTCATCAAATTTTTAGACAAAACCTAGATTGAACATGACAGTAACATCTAACCCAACCACTCTTTTTTGCAGTCACAAACAAATGGATCGGTCTGATCCATAAAATCAACATCCTGTGCAAAAAAATTTATTTCAGGATGTCTACAACTTATTGTAAATATAAGTCGAGCACGTTTAGAAGCCCATTTGTCCACTTGAAACATCTTTTTTTGCTGTTCAACATGTTCGTCCGTGAGAAATCTCTTGCTGTAAAAATTAAGCCTCATGGACAATAGTAACCTCGCGTTCAACAGGAAGAATGTGACAAAGCTTACATTTGCACAGTTGGATGCATATCGTCCCATCGCTATCGTCCTCAAGCAGATATCACGAGAACTGAGAAAATCCTTGTGCTTATTACATAACGATTGGTTATATGTTTTCTCCATGTGGTTCTCCCTAAGTAGACATGAAGATTGAAAACAGTTAAGGTCTAAAAAGAGTATGTCGAAAGAACGACAATTTGAGCGATTAATTCTAGTACAATATATACGGGCTTTCAATGTGCATGAAATCATCACCTCTATGTATAAATTCTCCAAAGATCGAAAGCATCGCAACAAGCCAATAATTATGTCCAGATCAAAACTATACATTCTGATATATATGATCTTGACAGAATCCAAAGAAACATAGATAGGCTATCAATGGACGAACTCTTCATTGAGCATATAACATAATATTAGTACCCAAAGTGTACTCCAAGATGATATAAAACTTATGCGCACAAATGAAAAATGCAGCATATGATTACAAATGTGTAGATGATAATATACTGATTACACGAAAAAGTGAGGAGCCAAACACCAACTCCTTGTGATTATTAAACGGGTCATGAATTACACCCAAGATCTCCAGTTTGGGCGCAGAGACGATAGTTATTTCTGAAGGTGTATAACAACTATGAAGGAGCAACCTTTCAAGTGAAGGGGCATCTTCGATGATGAGCTGCTGTCCTTTAAAACAAATTTGAAAGTGCGTTATATCGACTAGAGGGGGGGGGGGGTGAATAGGCGATTTTTTTTGAATTTTACAAATTATTCACTGAGGAATTTGCGGGTGAGGAAATTCCTTAGCGAAGAAATACATGCAGCGGAATAAGTACTCAAGTAAGCATAACAGATTACAAGCATAGTCATCATGATGAAATCAAGACAATCACAGTCTGAAAAGCGTAATCATAGGATAACACAAGATGAAGACAAATGATGAAGAAATTGAACCGAGGAAATTGAGAAAGTCTTGATCAAAGTCTTCAAACACAGATATGACAAACACTCAACATGCTTATGAGGAAATGAAAGGGTTGAGGAAATAGAACCGATTAGGTTGGTGAAGACAATGATTTGGTAGACCAGTTCCAAGCTGCTGTCTCGGTTGTACGTCTGGTTGGAGCGGCTGAGTATTTAAACTTCGAGGACACACAGTCCGGACACCCGATCCTTGTAGCACGCAGCTCAGGACACCAAGTCCTCACCGTATTCTCCTTGAACTAAGGTCACACAGACCTCGTCCAATCACTCGTGGTAAGTCTTCACGCGACTTCCAAACCTTCACATACTTGGTCACCCGGCAATCCACAATTCCTCTTGGATGCTCTAGACCTTGACACCTAACCGTCTGGAAGAAGCACAGTCTTCAAAGGTAAAAGCGTCGGATCCATGGATCAATTTCTTGATGATGCTCAATCACTTTGGGTTTGTTGGGGTTTGGCTTTTGGGTTTTCCTCACTTTTGGGTTTTTCCTCACTTGATGATTTTCTCTCAAAGTCCTCGGAGGATGGGTTGCTCTCAAATGACAAGTGTCAAGTTCTCTGAGCAGCCAACCAACTAGTGGTTGTAGGGGCGGCTATTTATAGCCTAGGGAGCAGCCCGACATGATAAGACATAAATGCCCTTCAATGATATGACCGTTAGGTGGATAAGATATTTTGGGACAGGTGGCCAAGAAGACAAAGAAGCGGTCGGAAATTTGACTCTCAAATTCCTCGGGGCTATCATGTTCCTCCACGGTGTAGGCAATTCGCCTTTGGCGAATTCCTAACTCCTCGATCAGAACAAATTCCTCGGTGATCGGAAGAGCTTCGTCTCACATCAAGAAATTGACTGAACTGTATGAGATTTCAAAAGCTTCACTCAAGGGATTGGTAGGTGTAGGATTTTGAGTTGAGCATCAAATGGAAATTTTCCTTAGTATTTCCTCGACCCCTTTAACAAAGACGGTGTTTCCTATGACTCAAGAAAGAGAAAATGAAACTACGAAAACAAAAGTCTTCACGCTTCATGTTCCTCAAGCGAATACCAAGTCTTGAGGATCACACCAATTTCTTCACTTTCAAAGTCTTCGTAAAGTCTTGAGAATATCAAAGTCTTCAGTTGAAGAACTTCATTTTTAGGTCGACTTTCTCTGTAAATATCAAACTCCTCATAGACTTATAGGCCTGTGTACACTCACAACGCATTAGTTACTTAACCTATAAGTCTTCAATACACCAAAATCACTAAGGGCACTAGATGCACTAACAATCTCCCCCTTTTTGGTGATTGATGACAATATGGGTTAAGTTTTCAACGGGGATAAACATATGACTTGTAAATACTGATAATGAGGAATGTGATTGCAAGATATAGAAGAACACCCCCTGAAGATGTGCATAGTGAGGAATTTGCTTTTGAGGCAATGCACATTTGAAGAGTTGAATCATGGAGATCTCCCCCTATATCTTGTAATTCATACACGCATTTGACATATAATATGAAGAATTTGAAATGCATGATGAAATATGGTGCTTGATGGAATTCAGCATGAGGAATCATAGCACATAAAGTATCAGAGCACAAGTAGATTTGCTATGAAGCATAGTGCAAAATCATAATGCATCAAAAGTATCAAAGCACCATAGGGTTTAATATTTACAACTCGATCCAATAAAAGGTTTCAGAAGAACGAGAGTTGTAACTTAATAAAATACTGTATATAGACAAAAACTAGACCCGCTTGAAGACTAACTCAAATTTCTCCCCCTTTGTCATCGAATGACCAAAAGGATCGAAACCGAGGACTAACGCTCTTGAGGAATATCAAGTTGAAGACGGAGCGCTTGACATTGTCGGGTTGTTTGTTGAAGTAGGACCAGCAGAAGTTGTCTTCCAAATCTTCATTTTCATCGGTGTCGCGAGATGAAGAATAGGAGCTGGCCACCAAGGAAGGAACTTTGACCTTCTTGAATTTCTTGGAGGAGGTGCAGACCGGTCAAATTCTTCCTTGAGACCCATTGATGTCGGTTCTTCTTCATTATAGACATGTGAAAGAACAGCCCAGTGCGCTTGAAGGTTTCATGAAGGTAGTAGTGGTTTTCTTCACTTTGCATTGTGAGTAGACGTCATATTGTAAAGAAGAGTACCAAACCGACGTTTGACCCACTTATGATTGCGATCAACCTTCCGATGAAAGGCGAGGAGTAATTCACGATCGATCATCACCACAGGTGCGATTCCTTGAGGATTTTGCTTCTTGAGGTATTTCTTCTTTGAGTCATGTGTAGCAGAGTCATCATTGGTGGAGTAAGATGCTGCTGCTAAACTGTCCATCCAATGGACGAATACCTTCATCTATCACAGCGATAGCCTTGCCCTTTTCATCACCGAGGCAATTGGCCGTTTGAGGACTTCAATCGAGGCGTGTAGGCTGCAGTGGTTCAAAGTATCAGCTTTGTAATTGAGTGAAGACCTTGTCCCGATGAATCTCATAATCCAAAGGCGCATAAGGCTTCAGCTCAAATGGTGACATGGCAATGTTAGCGAGTCCTCATGAAGAAATCATGGAAATTGACGGAACGCCATGGATGATGTTGAAAAGCATATTCTTCATGATGCCAACGACTTCTTCATCATTCGAGTCGTGGCCTTTGATAGGACTCATAGTCTTCGTCAAGATTCGATAGACGGTCCGAGGCACATATAATAATTCCTTGACGAGGAATTTGGTTCTTAGTGCTGCCTTGGCTTCAAAGGCTTCATCAAGACTTGCATATAGTGATTTGAAAGTTCCTTTTCTTCATAGATCCGACGTGCACCATCAAGCGGAGGATCGAGTGGTAGAGCACGAAGCAATTCAATTGCAGGTGCCTTGTAGTGAGTGTTTTCAGTCATCCAATCTAAGACCCATGAATTGACGTCTTGACGTCTCCGGTGATATGAGGTTGCATAGAACTGAAGAATTAGCTCTTCGTTCCGATCCACAAATATCGGTCAGAAGTTTAGAAGTCTGCGTCGTGAAGAACACTAAGGACCGGCTCAAAACCTGGCAAAGGTTCCATATCCACATGAGGAATATGAGCATGATCGAAGATTTTATCCTTGTTGAAAAGCACCGAGGAATAGAAGTTGGCTTGACTGGCAGTCCGTAAGCGCCTCTTCCTAATTCGAGCGAGAATCATAAGGATTATATTCGATGAAGAACACGTGCTCGGCAAAGAAATCTTCAGCCTTGAACTTTTGCTTGGTTGAGAACGGATTCTTCCGCTTGGGCGGAGGGGTGTCGATGATTTGCATCACCACCTCGGGAATCACAAGTTCAGTTTCTTTAGCCCGAGGAATTACTTGCTCCTCAACTTGTGCACCGAGGATTAGCGAAGCAGCTTTCTTCAAAGACTAGTGGCTGGAATTTCTTCATGCACGTAACCAGTGGGTTGATTTTCTCCGAGTCTATTTGGACAAGTTAGTGCAGGGAGTGAGGAACTTGTTGGAGCGGAGTGAAGAGAGGAGTATTGGGATGCTGATTTTCCCAAAAATCATCATTGAACACCGGTGTGGTGCATCCAATATCCACATCTTCATCTTCAATTTCCTCAAAGACCAACTGAGGAATTTCATAGTCCGATGAGGAAATTACTGGGGTTGAAGGGATAGCTTCCACTTCAATTTCTTCATCCATTTTCTCCGATGAAGAAGCAGATTGATGTTCTTCATCGATCCGGTTGGCACCTCATATTCTTCTCCAAAAGGAACTACTTCCTTTGAAGGTATGGAGGAAATTGGAACAGCATCAATTGGGTTTTCAACAGAGCTGGCCATTTGCTTCATTTTCTTCGCAATAGAAGAATCGACGCTGGTGATGCTTTCCTTTTCTTCACAGACTCGTTACGCAGCCTTGGTTTTCTTCACATCAAAAGCGAGATGGAAGAATTGGAGTTGGAGTTGGCGCAGAGGAGCCGAGGAATTTGGTTCATTTTCTTCAGAGCAACCGATGCAGTTCCTCTGTCTTGAGCAATTTCTTCAAAGCGAATCGATGCAGTTGCCACGACTTGAGCAGATTCTTGGTGCACCACTAGTGGGTGCCCCGGCAATTTCATCGATGGCTGGAATGGGATCATCAGCCACGGAATCGATGTTGTCATCGGCGGTTGAACGTCATCGCCGATCTTGGCATTTTCTTCAAGAGGGCTGAAATGAGGCTACTGACTGAGGAATTTCATGTTGCATTGGGACAGCAACATTTGTGAGATTCTTCGTCAGGTTGATTGAATCATCCTTGGCTCCTTGCCAATCAGCATTGAATGAATCGAAATTTTTCTTTGAGGTTTTGAATTTGATCAACTGGAGAAGCTCCTCGGTGTCATCTTGACAACGCTTTTCTTGAGAACTTCTCCTTCCTGTATTGAGCCTTTTGATTTCCCTCGCCTTTTCATACTTCCATTTTTCTTCAGCTATGAAGTGAGTCAACATATGACTTTGACCAGGTGTCAAGTGAAGATCAGCGAGAGGGTATTGGGATCATTGTGCGAGAGATCAATAAAGTCGAGGACAATCTTGGGTCCAATAGCGATGCTTGCAGATGTACCTTTGGCTCTAGCGGCCCTTGCTTGTCGATCTCACGATGATTTCATGCGAGTTCTTCATCAGATGCCTCATCCTCGGATGGCACATGGAATGCAACCATTTTCTTCGTCGGGCTAGGCCGAGGACCTCGACCATTGTTGCTTTGGTCTTGGTGAGTCGGACCAGTTGAAGAAATGGGAGCTGGCGAGGAACTTGCAGAGATGCCTGAGGCAATTGAAAATCCAGCAGTCCGTTGACATGTAGCTAGGTGCACAGGAACTGAAGGTTTTGACGGAGCTGTTGAGGACTTTGGTGGGCCAGCAGCAGTTTGAGGAATTTGCTCGGAAGGTGCTGCTGAGGAACTTGGCCGTGAGGGCGCAGATGTTGAAGCACTTGGCTTATGAGCAGGCTTCTTTTGCATTGATTTCCTCGGTTTGACCGAGACCTTCGTGGCGATAGCGGCGAGAATCCTCATTGAATTTCTTCACTGCTTCCTTTGCTTGCTTTGCCAATTTTGCTTGGCGTTTAGCCCATTCCTTAGGAAAGTCCTCACGCGTTTGACGCTAGTGGGATCAGCTATTTGGCCAGTGCCAAAGGAGCTCTTGGGCATGGAGGGTTAAGAGCGAATTTCTTCATGTACTTAGGAGTTACATATCTATATTCCCTCCATTCCCGTGCCCATCTCCGTTCAATCTTACGAATACGCACCTTGCGTTGATTTTTACTTTCTTCATCTGGTGTGCGATGAGTCAAGCATATATATCCTCGGGGATTTCAAATGCTTGTCATAACCTCTGGTTTCTTTCCTCCCTTCTGACTTCTTACCATCTGCCATTTTCTTCAGTTGAGGAAATTGAACAATTGAGTTCTCTGAAGAAGTGTGAAGTTTTTCTTCGAGGAACGCTGCAAATGAGTTAAGTTGATGAGAACCTAGGGATTCAGCAACGGACATTTGTACCTGTGAACAGAGTATAGGTGCGAGGAATTTGGAGAGGTCATATGCGTTCTCAGAAGGTTTTTAAAAAAACAAGTTTTGAGGATTTTGACCAGATGAACCTTGAAGAATTTCAATAAGCGTTCTTTGTCTTAGGTTCCAGAGTTGTATAGATCGAAGATCCACACAATTGAGGAATCTTGAAGAAAAACATAGCTTAGAGAAACGAGTCAAGAGATTTGAGGTGTTCATATGTGTGAAGATTTGAGGAATAAACACCTTTGAAGAATTTGAAGAAAATTTGAGAATCAAAGCGAGTAATAAAAGTAACTTTTAATTACCCAAGTGAAGAACACGATTTAACCGAGAAGAACAGTTGGGAAGTTCGTCTGTTCAGATCTTCCACGCCCTAACTTGGCAGAGGAAATCAGCTACTGGCGGCGGAGTGAGGATTTCATGTCGGCGCGAGTACGTCGGCGACGAGGTCAAAGCGATGAAGCTTTTCCTCACCGGCTGACGATGGAGTAAGCGGCGGCGCTAGGGTTTGAGGAACTCGGCGGGAGAGAGAGGTCGAGCGGAGTAAAAAGAGTGAGGAAGGAGAGAGGGGTATTTATAGGCACAGTGAAAACGGATCGTCCAGAAGATTTAGGACGAACATGCCTGACCACTTCCCTTCTCACGACATGTGTCACCCACGTACTGTGTAGTGGAGATCGTGTCCGATCGTGGGTGAATATAATAATGCATCGTGGGATGCGGAACGGTTTGAGCGGTAAAAGCGAAGGTTTGAAAAAGATTCGTTTTAAAGTTCCGTTCGCAATTTCTTCAGTATCAAGGACACGGTGAATATTTTGAACGAGTTTCAAAGTAGAACGCATACATGAAGAATTTGTGAATGGATTGGGTTGAGTATAGCATAGAGGGGAAGGGTCCGATCACATTCACTTAGCGTAAAACGCGATTTGAGGAAATAGCCATAAGTGAATGTCAGAGAGGACATAAATCCATATAGCCAATGAAGAAAGACGACGGAAATAGTGAAGATTTTGCAAAGTTGAAGAATTTGAAAACTGAAGAATTTCAAAATTTGAGGAAAAACTCAAATTGAAGATTTTCAACTTTGGTGGTGGCGTGACCCAATCAGATAAGAATGATGATTTCGCAGACACCGCTGCATAATTGTCGAGGGTTCCGAGAATCAATTTCTTTCATTAATTTCTTCACACTTAGAGTGTTATTCTTCATTGATTGAAGAAAACGTTTCTTCATGTGTTGCACATCTAAGTCATCAAATTTGCATAAGTGTTAGGATGTGTGTCCTTTTCAAAGAACATTCAAGATTCTAAGATATTTAGCTCACACCGCAACTTGCTAAATCTCTTCTCATCCAAGGGCTTAGTGAAGATATCAGCTAGCTGTTCTTCAGTCTTCACGCGTTCTCGATGGAAATGTCGCCCTTCAACACATGATCACGAAGAAAATGATGACGAATTTGAATGTGCTTTGTCTTCGAAAGTCCGAACTGGGTTGTGAGCAATTTTGATGGCACTCTCATTGTCACAAAGAGAGAGGAACATTCTTCACGTTGATGCCATAGTCCTTGAGGGTTTGCTTCATCCATAGTAATTGAGCACAACACGAGCGAAGCAATGTATTCAGCTTCCGCGGGATGTGATACGCAGTTCTCGCTTTCTTCGAGGACCAACAGACCAAAGATCGTCTCGAGGAAATGACAAGTACCAGATGTTGACTTGCGGTCCACACGATCACCAGCATAGTCAGAGTCATAATATCCAATGAGATCAAAAACAGATCCCTTGGGGTACCATAATCCAAGTGTTGGTGTGTGAGCTAGATATCGAAGATATGCTTCACAGCCTTATGGTGTGATTCCTTCGGTGTAGCTTGAAATCGGGCACACATGCAAACACTAAGCATAATATCTGGCCTAGATGCACATAAGTACAATAAAGAACCAATCATGGAGCGGTATACCTTGTGATCGAAGTCAATACCATTTTCATCAGTGCATAGATGGCCATTTGTGGGCATAGGAATTTTTACACCTTTGCAATCTTGCATGCCGAATTTCTTCAGGACATCTTTGAGGTATTTCTCCTGAGATATGAATATGTCATTTTGTTGTTGACGAATTTGAAGACCTAAGAAGAATTTCAACTCTCCCATCATAGACATTTGATATTCTTCACTCATCATATAGGAAAATTCATCACTATAACGTTGGTCAGTACAGCCAAAGATAATATCATCAACATATATTTGGCACACAATCAGTTCACCATCATAAGATTTAGTAAAGAGAGTAGGATCGAGTGAACCAGGTGTGAAGCCATTCTTCACGAAGAAATCCTTCAATGTATCATACCACGCCCGAGGGGCTTGCTTGAGGCCATAGAGAGCCTTATTTAGTCTGAAGACTTTGTCAGGATTCTTTGGATCTTCAAAACCTGGTGGTTGAGCAACATATACTTCTTCCTCAAGCTTACCATTGAGGAATGCACTTTTCACATCCATTTGATATAAAGTGATATTGTGATGGTTGGCATAGGCGAGTAATATGCGAATAGACTCAAGTCTAGCGACAGGTGCAAAAGTTTCATCAAGTCAATTCCTTCAACTCGTGTAGCCTTGAGCTACTAGTCGTGCCTTATTCCTCACCACAAGACCATTTTCATCTTGCTTGTTGCGATAGATCCACTTTGTGCCAATGATATTATGCTTGCGAGGATCCGGACGTTTGACCAGTTCCCAGACATTGTTGAGCTCGAATCGATGTAATTCTTCTTGCATGGCCTGAATCCACTCGGCTCGAAATGCTTCATCTACCTTAGTGGGCTCTGTGATAGAGACAAAAGCATAGTGCCCACAAAAGTTAGATAAATGTGAAGCTTTTGAGCGAGTGAGAGGACTGGCGCTTCAATGTCATCGATGATCTTATCAACTTGCACTTCTTTTGCAACGCGAGGATGAGCTGGTTGTCTTGAAGAATTTGACCATTTTCCTCGGCACCATTTTCTTCAAAGATTATCTTCAAGTGCATCAGCTCGGCGTTCTTCGCGTCTGAGAATGAATTCTTCAGCAGTTTCTTCAAGAGGAATGACATCCTCGGTTGCCTTGAACCTGATAGAATCCTCAGTCTTTGGTTCGTCTAACACTGAAGGTAGGTGCTCTCTTTGCGAGCCATTAGTTTCATCGAACCGCACATCTACAGTTTCAACAACCTTGTGAAGGACGATGTTGAAGACTTTGTAGGTGTGCGAGTCCTTTCCGTAACCAAGCATAAAACCTTCATGTGCTTTCGGTGCAAATTTAGAGGTGTGGTGAGGATCTCTAATCCAGCATTTAGCAATCAAGACTTTGAAATAACTTACATTGGGTTTCTTGTCCGTGAGGAGTTCATAGGCAGTCTTTGTGAAGAATTTGTGAAGATATACTGTTGATGATGTGGCACGCAGTGTCAATTGCTTCAATCCGAAAGCGACTAGGCGCTTTTGTATTCATCAAGCATAGTGCGAGCCATCTCAACAAGAGTTACGTTCTTGCGCTCCACGACGCCATTTTGTCATGGAGTGTAGGGAGCAGATAACTCATGAGTAATACCAAGTTCATCAAGATAGTCATCAAGACCGAATTCTTGAACTTCGGTTCCATTGTCACTCTGATGTGCTTGATCTTCACACCAAAGTTGGTTGAAGCCCTCGAGGAAAATCGTTTGAAGATTTCCTGCACTTGATTTTTGTAAGTAACAATGTGTACCCAAGTGTAACGAGAGTAATCATCAACAATAACAAAGCCATATAGTGATGCTTCATTGACGATAGCTGAATAATGATTGGGACCAAAGAGGTCCATGTGAAGCAATTGAAGGGGCGAGTAGTGGTCATGATAGTCTTATTTGGATGCTTGGCCTTGGTCATTTTTCCAGCTTCACAGTTCGCATAGGTGATCCTTGAGGAATTTGACATTCTCAATGCCAATGACATGCTTCTTCTTTGCAAGCGTGTGCAAATTCCTCATGCCCGCATGACCAAGTCGTCGATGCCATAGCCAGCCTATACGAAGCTTTTGCAAGTAGACACACGGCTGGTTGTGGTCCTGTGGAAAAATCAACAATATACAAGTCTCCTCTCCTAAAGCCTTCGAAGACTTTGGAATTGTCGGCTTCCATAATCACAACACACCGATACTTGCCAAAGATGACAACCATATCAAGATCACAAAGCATTGAGACTGACATGAGGTTATATCCTAAAGACTCAACAAGCATGACTTTGTCCATGTGCATGTCCTTAGAGATAGCAACCTTACCAAGCCCCAATACGACTTTTGCCTTTGTCAAAAGATGATATGCTTCAGATGTGACGGTGATAAGGTAGCATCCATCAATAGATTCTTGTCACCGGTCATGTGATTTGTACATCCACTATCGAGAACCCACTCGGTGGCTTTGGGCTGATCATCCTGCAGATGAATTAGTACAACTTACGATCTCATATACTTCATCGGTGAAGAATATGATATCAAGTTCATCGAGATGAATTTCATCGGTCGATTATCTGAGATAAGCGGTATGAGGGCGTGTGAAATGAACATTCATTTCATCATGATTAGCTGCGTCCTTCGTGCAATTTGTCGGGCCCCAAGAAATTCTTCAGACGTTAAAGCACGCCCGAGACTGACCCCGCAGAAGAGATTAGTTCTTTTTCTTCACCACCCACATCTGAAGGGGTGGCAAAGAGTTCATCATTCTCATGAAAGCACCATAAGAGAATGGTGGCATAGAGGCCAAACCATTTCGTTTCACATAAGAGGGGTTAGGGTAAACATATGAATAAGCAGAGAAATTCTTCGAGGACTTATGAACATAATGATTTGAAGAATAATGTACATATTCATAGCCCTTAGCTCTACCCTGCGAAACAGAGTTATTAGCACGATGATAATCATATGAGGACTTTGATCCTTTTGAGGAATTTGATCCATGTGAGGAATTTGGTCCGTATGAGGACTTGGATCCATATGAAGAATTTGGTCCATATGAAGAATTTGATCTGGGGTTCCTTTTCTTCACGGTGGTGTCATGAGGACATTCACCGAAGACTTTCAAGGCACTTCTTGGGAACCCAGATTTTCTTCATAGGGGAACCGTTCCTGCAGTTAGTGCCAACATATCTAGCAAATACTTCACCATTCTGATTTTTGAACAGTTTATAGTTGGAGTCAAATGACTCATCAACAGCATGAGGAAATTCACACGAAAAACCAGATAAGGTAGATGGATCAACTGGAGATCCCTTTGCAGCAACCCATGAGGTTTTGGGATACCGCCAAAGCTTCCAATACGCTCCATCGGCATTGAGTTTCCTCTCAAAGGCAATGCCCTCTTTCCTAGGGTTCCTATTGAGGATCTCGCTTTTAAGCACATCACAAAGAGTCGATGCCCTTTGAGGCTTTTGTACATGCCTGTCATGTACAATTCCTTCAATCCTGCATCGTCAATTGATACTAGCAATGTCCTCGGATGAGGAATTAGTGATAGCAAGAGGCAGGTGAAGAATTTGTAACAGTTGAAGCATTTGAACATTCTGGTGAAGAATTAGCAGATTCACGTTCAATGCACTTTAAGAAGGGAGGAACTAATTCTTCCTGAGAAGCGATGATTTGTTGAGCAAGTAATGAATCGCGCTCCTTCGAAGATCTTCATAACTCGCTCTTAGCTTCTCAAGATCTTGCTTTCTTTGAAGAAATTCATAAGAAAGTTTCTCATGATCGATAAGAGAGTGTTATGATGACCTTGAAGGTTATCAAGCTTAGACTCAAGTCTCGAAGATTTTCATCGAGGGCTTGAGTGCGATCCGCTTCTTCACCTAACATATCATCACTCTTATCTAGCATGTTTTGAACCTTTTCAAAAGCCCTTTGTTGTTTTATAGCAATCTTAGCAAGTTTAGAATAGCTGGGCTTGAGATCCTCATCGATTCATTTTCACCGGATTCAGAGGAGGTGAAATTGAGTACCTTGGCACCTTTCGCCATGAAGCAATAGGTGGGAGCGAAGTCATCGCTTTTCCTCATCAGGTTTGTCGGTGGAGACAGCTTTCTTCAGTTGTTGAAGATGGACTTGCTAACATAAGCGAGTAAGAGCCAGACTAGCCACACCAGATTCGGATTCTTCAGACTCCTCCTCTTCCTCATTTTCCTCAGATTCAGCTTCAGAGTCCATTTCCTTGCCAATGAATGCCCGTGCCTTTTTGGAGCTGCTCTTCTTGTGAGAAGGTTTTGAGGATTTTGATGATGAAGATTTTGATGATTTCTTCTTCTTCTTCACGTCATCAGAACTGTAATCCTTGTGTTTCTTCTTTCTTAATTCCTTTTCCCACTGAGGACAATCTTGGATATAGTGACCAGGTTTCTTGCATTTGTGGCAAAGTCTTCGCTTATAGTCACTAGATGAGGAATCACCGCTTCTTGAGGATTTTCCAAAACGACCACGTCTTGAGAATTTCTGGAATTTCTTCACGGCAAAGCTAGCTCCTCGCCAAATTCTTCAGGATCTCCAAGGCTACTACGTAGTCTTCACTCTGATTCAGATTCAGCCTTGGCCTTGAGGCACGTGTTTTTCCATAGCGAACCATAGAGATCTCTCTTTCAAAGAAGTGGAACTCGTGAGTATTTAGCCTTTCGAGGATATCAGCAGGATCAAGAGACTTGTAGTCAGCTTCGTTCTTGTATCATCAGTGTGAGTGTCAAATGAGGAATCAAGCGATCTTAGCAATTTCTTCACCACCTCATGGTCGGTGATGTCGGTGGCACCCAAAGTGCTTGAAGCTCATTTGAGATATCGGTGAGGCGATCGAAGGTTTGTTGAACATTTTCGTTGTCGAGTCTTTTGAAGCGGTTGAAGAGATTAGAAGAACATCAACTCGAGAGTCACGCTGAGTTGAAACACCTTCATTTACTTTGGACACTTTGTCCCAGATGAGTTTGGCAGATTCCAAAGCACTCACTCTTCCATATTGACCTTTGCTCAGATGGCCACATATGATATTCTTCGCTTGAGAATCGAGTTGCTTGAATCTCTTGACATCAACATCATTTAGAGAAAGTGTGACTGAGGAAACACCTTTTGTCACAACATACCAGAGATCATTGTCAATTGCTTCAAGATGCATTCGCATTTTGTTCTTCCAGTAGGGGTAGTCCGTCCCATCGAAGGTAGGACACCCTGCTGAGACCTTGATCATACCTGTGGTCGACATAACTAAAACTCCAGGTGGTTAAACCAAAATCACACGTAACAAGGGAGTACCTTGCTCGATACCAATTGAAAGTCGTTATATCGACTAGAGGGGGTGAATAGGCGATTTTTAGAGAATTTTACAAATTCTTCCTTTGAGGAATTTCTTTGGTGAGGAAATTCCTTAGCGAAGAAATACATGCAGCGGAATAAGTACTCAAGTAAGCATAACAGATTACAAGCATAGTCATCATGATGAAATGAAGACAATCATAGAGTACGTAAAGCGTAATCACAGGATAACACAAGATGAAGACAAACAGATGAAGAAATTGAACTGAGGAAATTGAGAAAGTCTTGACCAAAGTCTTCAAACACAGATATGACAAACACTCAACACAGTTATGAGGAAATGAAAGGGTTGAGGAAATAGAACCAGATTAGGTTGGTGAAGACAATGATTTGGTAGACCAGCCCAACTGCCATCTCGGTTGTATGCCCTGGTTGGAGCGGTGAGTATTTAAACTCGAGGACACACAGTCCGGACACCCGATCACCGAGCACACAGCTCAGGACACCAAGTCCTCACCAGATTCTCCTTGAACTAAGGTCACATGCAGACCTCGTCCAATCACTCGTGGTAAGTCTTGAGCGACTTCCAAACCTTCACATACTTGGTCACCCGCAATCCACAATTCCTCTTGGATGCTCTAGACCTTGACACCTAACCGTCTGGAAGAAGCACAGTCTTCAAAGGTAAAAGCGTCGGATCCACGCTGGATCAATTTCTTGATGATGCTCAATCACTTTGGGTTTGTTGGGGTTTGGTTTTGGGTTTTTCCTCACTTTTGGGTTTTTCCTCACTTGATGATTTTCTCTCAAAGTCCTCGGAGGATGGGTTGCTCTCAAATGACAAGTGTCAAGTTCTCTCGGAGCAGCCAACCAACTAGTGGTTGTAGGGGCGGCTATTTATAGCCTAGGGAGCAGCCCGACATGATAAGACATAAATGCCCTTCAATGATATGACCGTTAGGTGGATAAGATATTTTGGGACAGCCAAGAAGACAAAGAACGGTCGGAAATTTGACTCTCAAATTCCTCGGGGCTATCATGTTCCTCACAGTGTAGGCAATTCGCCTGGCGAATTCCTAACTCCTCGGTCGAACAAATTCTCGGTGATGAAGAGCTTCGTCTCACATCAAGAAATTGCGAACTGTATGAGATTTCCAAAAGCTTCACTCGAAGGGATTGGTAGGTGTAGGATTTTGAGTTGAGCATCAAATGGAAATTTTCCCTTAGTATTTCCTCGACCCCTTTAACAAAGACGGTGTTTCCTATGACTCAAGAAAGAGAAAATGAAACTACGAAAACAAAAGTCTTCACGCTTCATGTTCCTCAGCGAATACCAAGTCTTCGTGATCACACCAATTTCTTCACTTTCAAAGTCTTGAGAAAGTCTTGAGAATATCAAAGTCTTCAGTTGAAGAACTTCATTTTTAGGGTCGACTTTCTCTCAGAATATCAAACTCCTCATAGACTTATAGGCCTGTGTACACTCACAAACGCATTAGTTACTTAACCTATAAGTCTTCAATACACCAAAATCACTAAGGGGCACTAGATGCACTAACAAAATTCCAATGCTTTTAAGGTGAGGCGACTTTATTTGGAGACAACTGATACCGATGTCTATTCCCAAAACAATCAGCAAGCGCTCCAGGGCAGGGCAACTAGAGTGGATGATGATGTGCAGTGAGGCCTCCGACAGATAAACCACCACAAGCAAAAGTTTTTTTAGCAGTGGGAGTCGAAGCATTTGTACCAGATCGTCTCGTAGATGGCACCGGGCGAAGGTGGCGGTGTGGAGAGAGGAGGAAAACCGCGAGATGAACAACGATGGTGTGGGCATGAATTCTTGGTATGTTCGTGGTATGAAACTTTTGTGGTAATGGTAGAACTCAAACTGCTGGAGTTCTCCGAATTCAGGGGATGTCAGCCAAGCGTCCCCCTTGCCGGGTATGGATAGTAGGTAGCTTGTCGGGATGCAGAGGCATTGAACGGGGCCCTGCTGGTGAGAAGAGACGATGGCTCTGATGAGATCAAATTCAGGAAGGACAGATATCTGACGATAGTCGAGATTGAGGGGCGCGGTGCGCCATAGAGGGCGCCACCGAGTTGAGAGGACTTGTGTGCGGCAGCAATCCTTGGTGGGGAGAAGCGAGATGATCTCCTCAAGGATGACGCCCGGGAGATCGCTGATGCGGTCCACTGAGGATTCTACCGGTTCCTCAGATCCGGGTGGGGGGGGGGGGGGCTCATCGCTTCTCCCTGCGCTACCGGGTGTGGGATCTACAACCGGCGTCGCCGCTGGCGGGAGAATCATCTTCTTGGCGCTGGGGCCAGCCGACTCCATTTTCCTTGTGGGCGTCGCGCTGAGCTCACGGGTTTGAGCAGAGTAGCCAGAGACGAGCCTAGTGGCAGTGCAAGTGGGGAAGAAGGAGGGCTGGGGATTTGTAGGAGTGGAAGAAGAGGAGCAGGCGTTTTCAGACGAGTGAGGAAGAAGGTGAGCGGGGTTTTCTGGACGAGTGAGGAAGATTGGGGAGCGGGGGGAATTGGGTGGGGAGACAGAAGCGGGAGAACGAGCTGTTCGTGTTTATAAGGCCCGCTACACTAACTACTCGCTTTTTCCCAAGAACCGCTCTCTTCTTTGCGTTCTTTGCATTGGAGGTGGCGCATGGGCTTGGCTATTGGCCATGCATGCAGGATGCATGTGCCCGCCGCCCTGCATGCTACCGGTTTGTTACTAGGCCTATTTAATAGGGTGGTTATGGAATAAATTAAGGAGATTTATTTTCTCTGTGTGCATTCACCAAATTAGAGGATGCGGCATCGGATGCACACTCACATTAAACTAACATTCAGAAGAACAAAAGTTCAGCATGTCTATGCATCTCAATTATTTACCATACTATAACCAATATACAAAGTTGTGAGAAGGTGTGGAAATAAAGAAAATCGGTCGATGCTTCTCTGAGCAAAGGGCCTCCCTGCGCACGCATTAATTTCCTGGGCATGCTTGTTTCTTCTCAATGTTGCGAGCACTTTGAGCATGTTGGCAACTCCAAAGCTAGCTACCTGCCTCATCTTGCGATTGATGCTGACACATTTGCTGCAAACACATGAGGCAATAGAGATGACTCAACATGGGTCCATATTGTGTAGTTCCTCTGATATCATATTCATTGTCCTGAATTTGAAAAGATAGGAAAACAGTAGCTATACTTAAACGGTGTTGCAAAACAGTAGCACATATCAATAGCTCGGCATGACAAAACACGATCATCTGGATGAAGGGGATACTTACTTTCCTGAGGAAGATTACATATAATTTCATAAGTCCTTGGTTGATTTCCACCTTCTGACCTGCTTGTTTGCTCCTCCACACATGACAGGATCGTTCCGCACTGCGTTCAGCAAGTCAACGTAAGAATAAGCTAATTTCATCTTGCGGTGGTCATTGTACCTAGTTATGAATGTAGGAATACCTGGAGCACCATGAGGTTAGCTGAAAGCAGGTACATGCAGCCATATAAATTTTGTGCGGTGCTACCAAAATTGAGGTTTGTATCCCTTCCCATTATGAGAATTCTTCTTGAAGGTTGTAGAATGTGACGGCTTGTTCTTTGCATCAAACTTGCCTTTCCCCTGAGATTTGTTCTTGTTGTTTTGGGGCTGGTTGGGCTGGAAGTTCTTCTCATGTACCATGTGGGCACTAGAAGCTCCCTCAGCGACCCGAGCACGTGTGTCTTTTGCTCTTGCCTTCTCCTCAAAATCAAGAGTGCTAATGAGATCCAAAACAAAAAACTCATGTCTCTTGTTTTTCAGAAGTAGCAAAATCGTTCCACGAAGGTGGAAGCTTGGCAATGATGGTCCTAGCAAAAAATTTGTCTGGCAACACACACTTAAAGTACTCAAGTTCCTTAGAGAGTGACTGTATCTCATGAGTCTGCTGAACAACAAAGCGCTCATCAGTCATCTTGTAGTCACAAAATTGCTCCATGACGTACAACTCGTTGCGGTACCGAGGGCCCAAACGTGGCCTCGGCGCAGCCCACATGTCTTTGCACCAAGCGACATATATGAATCCACAATGGAATCGTCAAGAACACTCACCGTAGGCGGCTTTGAAGAGGGTATCCATGTTACGAAAAGCTTCCTGCTGTGTAGGATTAAGATCGCCTCGGGCTTACCCTTAGTGGCATCATAGCAAGACATGATCTGAAACCAATATATCGCTTCTTGTGCGCCACCTTTATATTGCACCCCTTAAAAGTAGGCGGCTACAAAAGCGCAGCAAAACCACTCGGAGTAAATTGCCTGTGATCAGGTTTTTGGATTGGATTGTTGAATATATGAGCAATTTAGTATGAGATTTAATCCGAAACAGCCATAAATAGATCATGACGACAATTGCAAACATCAAAGTAATGATGCGGAGTAAACCAGGAGGACAGAATCACATACTGTACAGCGGGAGCAGAACTGATGTGGTTGATGTTGTGACTCATGTCGTTGATGAAGAGGTTACCAAGGTCGGGGAAGAAGGTTGTCGTTGAGGAAGTCGTCGCTGGCAGCAGTCACTAGAGTGTGCTCCCCAAAAACCTGATCGCTCCTATCCCGTACAGGATCACGAAAGGCGGGGTTCGGAGGACTGTTGTCCCTTCTCGCGGTGCACGCCGGAAGGAGGGCTGGAGAAGAATTGCGTGGTGGCGCTAAGATCTGGAACGGTGCGAAACCATATGATACAGCGGTGGCTAGGGTAGAGCATATCAGGTCGGTCGTGCGAGTATAATAGTAGGCCTTTGGCCCCCAAACACCACGTCCAAGTCAATAATAGCTCAAAAAAAAGTCAATAATAGCCCCACCAAGGTTTGTCTAAAAAACGGAGTAATTAAGGCGTCCGTTAGTCCCTTTAGTATAAATACAATATCATTAATAATGGCCCCACCTTTTGTCTCACAAAGTATGTTGGAGTACAACCGGCTACACGTTTACAATCCGCTTCTCTTCTCTCTCCTCTTCTCTCTTTTTCAACTAAGCACAAATACTATATTTAAATCCTTATAGCCTTCTTATGTCATCTAATTGTAGTACTTTCTCTAAAGTTACTATCCACTGTGTAGTCTGAAATGCCGGGCGTGCAGCGGGCGGTGCCCTCGGTCGGCGCACCGCTTCAACGGCGGAAGCAGTGAGAGGTCGCGTCGCCCTGACTTTCCATCAATGTGGAGCTGCGGGCTCAGCTGGCGCCGGGCGGGAAGCGCGCGCGGGAGGGGGGAGGGGTTTTTGTTGGCCCAAGAAGGTGAGAAGCCAACTTGGGATCGGTCCGGATGAGGAAATATCATGTGCTTCCATACTCTGCATATGACACTAGTCTAGTAGTATGTTACTACTCCCTCCTTTCCGGTTTATAGAGATGTTTAGAGTAACATAGTAATATGTTACAGTACTAGTTACTCCCCACTATGACCAGCCTTGGCCTCTCCCAAAGGCTCCACCTTGTATAGCTGCTAAGCCTGCCACGTAGGCATAATATATGATGTGGCACCAATAAACTAAGCACCTATGCATTGAAGACTTGAGTTACTACGCCATTTAATGCACTTAGCACCTCATCTAAAGAGCATTAATAGTATAGCCACTGCTGGCTATAAGCCGCTGCCATGTCATCTAGAGCCCATCTTATAGTCAACATGTACAATAGTAGATCAAAAGAGTGTACTACTACTTTTTTGTTCTGTGGCCCACCTTTCATTCTCACAAAGTGCCTAGGAGCACGTGCTAGAGCTGGCTCTTCATGAAGAGCCCCTTACCTTCTCTCTCCTCTTCTCTTTCCTCCAACTAAGCAGAAATATAGTATAGTTTATTCCTTATAGCCCGCCGACTCAGCTCTATTGTACTTGCTCTAAGCACTTACTAGCACCCCCGACCATGGACCTTGACGGTGTACGTCACCTTGTGTCTCATAATTTTCCTCGTCATCATTTGAGTCCTAGAAGATCTCACCCACATCATCATTAGCATGCAGCCGCCTTGATAGACAACGTCGTGAGAAGGAGTAGAGGCGATCGGGGACACCACCGCCACGTCGTGGGCACTCCGTATGTGCTCGGTAATGCGTGCAGCGTGCGTGTTTCTCCATCGGTGCTAGCTCTAAGGCCGAGGCTGCGGTCGTCTTCGTCTCCGACTAGTAGTTGAGCAACGACGGCAAAGAGGTGCTGCAAGAGATGCGTATGCTCCGTTGCATGCGAACTTCGCCGTAGCACGACGAACCGGACATTGCCGCGGATGGCGCACACCTCCATGCAGCCGATTGTGTGCGCATGCATGTGTTATTCACGTGCATTCTGCGGACGAGCGTATGTGCATGCACGTCTTGTGTACGTGCGTTGTGTGCTCCATCTTTGTCTGGCGTATGTGCATGAGTTGGATCGGATGGAGTTAGTGTGTTGGCTTGTGTACATGCGTGGCTGCATGCGTCCCGTACATGCGTGGCTTGTTGCGTGGTTATCAATAATTCAATATAAACTACTCCCTCCGTTCCTAAATATAAGTCTTTCTATCCATTTCAAATAGACTACAACATAGGATGTATGTAGACATATTTTAGAGTGTAGATTCACTCATTTTGTTTCATATGTAGTCCCTTATTGAAATATCTAAAAAGACTTATATTTGGGAACAGAGGGAGTATAAAACATCTTCAACTTAGCATCCTGATGTACCGTTTCTAGTGTTTAGCGAAAACTTCATGTTCTTTTAGTTGTTTATAGGTGGGCAAAGGCAAAAAACAGGGGAAAACGCTGCAAGGTTCCTTTTTGCAGACGCCTTCCATCATGAGGTTCCTTGCTCCTCCTCGGTCGTCGTGAATCTATGCTCTTCAACTCTTTTATTTTACGCGACCTTTGTTCATCCTTTTCCCAACACGCGAGACATCTAGCATCAAGGTGCACGTGTCATGCAAGAAAATGGAGATAATCAGATAAGCAGTGTGTAAGTGAGTCGTGCGGGGGGGGGGGGGGAAGCGGGGGAAACCCTTTTTCGTAAGTGAGTTGTGCACTTCGATGGCACCTACGCAATATTTTTTCTCCTCGATGGAACGTGAATAGTGCACGTACTCAACGACGGAGCACGGGATGGTAGCAATGACATGGTCAGCCCTTTTTTGGAGAGAGTATGTACTACTAGTAAATAACTTTGACGTGTCCCGTCAACTCGCAGAACGACGAGAAGCTTGATTACGCCTTCTCCCTCGCCAACTTGTGCACGGTGGCTCGCAGCACGAGGAGAAACTTTTGCTTACAAGCGGTGGACGTGCAGCAGTTCATTTGGTGTCGGATTGCCAGAAGCACTACTGTAGAACCATCGACTTTCGGAAGAGACGAAGAGCCAAGCGCAAGGTCACCTACTAACCTTAGGCTAGGCGTAGTGGGAGTAACATAAGTAGGGGTACCTCCTTTTTTTTATTCTAGAAACAACCACACGCGAATATCAAGGTGCTGGTTACGTAGAACAAATTTCCTGCAGTCCGTGCTTAGCCCTCCTCTATCTCTGTTCTCAGCCAGCCAGCGGACGCGCGGAGCCCATCATCTGTTTGCTCACATGCGGCCCCACATGTCAGTGAAAACGCAAGAGGACCCACTGAACCTGCACATCTTTCACCTCGACGTGCTGGTGATGAAAAACAAATCCAATAAAGATCTTCGGTGGCCGCTTTTGGAGTTACTCAACTATTTATAGTTTAACCCAAGATGCACATCTCGTGGCTTCAACTACCACTCTATTTTCTTTCATGACACGACACGGATCTTTGGATGTCCCACGTGTCGGCAAAAGGAGGAAGAACCCGACCAAATCTTCGGTTGTGCTCTCGGATTAGACTAGACTAGTTGTGCTAACTTAAAATTTTTATTGTGTACTCCCTCAGTTCCAAAATACTTGACTTCCATTTGTCCAAAAATGGATGTACCTATATACTAAAACATGTCTAGATACATATATATTTTGACAAATAGAAGGCATGTATTGTGCAACGGAGGGAGTAGAATGGATGCAAGTTTTTGTATTGTGAAAAAGAGTACATCCATATATTGATAGAGCGTCGGAGTTGGCCTTACAAGTGGGACCGCAGTTGAGGAAACCGACTATCGGCAAACCCCCACCTCACCCGCCGCGCGATGGCTGAGTTAGATAAATGATGAGGTTGAACAGATTGCTCTAGCACGGACTCCAAGAAATATGGTGTCAGATGGAAGTCGTGCTGGTGGCGTGTGCCGTACTCACGGACATGAATGCTTGTTCGGCCCATGCCACCCTACTACTCCTACTACTTACTATATAGTACTAGTATCGAGGATTCGAGGTGCTGGTTACGTAGTACAATATGGCTCTGATAAAAACACCCACGACGCCTTGAAGCATGTGAAGCTAGTACAAATAGTGTACTACTTCCTCCATTCCTAAATATAAGTCTTTGTAGAGATTTCACTAGGTGGACTACATACAGAGCAAAATGAATGAATCTACACTTAATATGCATCTATATACATCCGTATATGGTTCATAGTGAAATCTCTACAAAGACTTACATTTAGGAACGGAGGGAGTACAATTGTTGATTGGCCTCATCCGATAACCTGTTGCAATGGACACACAATTATGGAGGAGGGAGAGGAAGAGCGTGCGACCTCAGTTCCAAATCGAGAGGGAAAGGCGAAGAGTCGGTGGACGATTGCCAGTTTTCCACGGTTCACGAAGGGGCACTCCGGCCTACACATCGGTTCGGAAATATTCCTACTACTCGCCGTCGTCTCACTGATATGTTGGAACGGGACCACATGTCAACGAAACATGGTGTGTAATTTCTCGTGCAAAATGCGATCTGGCCGCGTTGGCCCGAGGTGCCGCATTAGTTTTTTTTTGAAAGTTTGCCGCATTAGTTATCGACCTTTATTTTTTTAACATGCAATCTGAATGGATAGCTCCTGTGGTCATCACACGTGAGCGGATATAGTGATGGTTGATTCGCCCGAGCAACTTATTACTGTGGGAATATGGGAGTACCAGCGGATTCAAGGAACAGAGAAATGATGGTTTCTTCGTCCGAGCAACTTACTGTGAAGAAGGTGGGGCTCTGTGATTTGACTGCTCACTAGTCATTACTACTGCGGCGCAACAACCGGGGTGAATCTTTCCCTGAAGTTGTGTTGTGCACTCAATATTGCTGCATGGCAGGTGGAGCCGGATGAAGGATGTCCAACATGTCGGCAAAACAAAGTTGAATTGTTTCTGGCATTGCTATCAATCCTTCATGATTTGTTTATATGTATGCATAATTTTGATGAAATTGTACTGTGATGCTATGAAGGTTTCAACTTCGGTTCCCGCAGGAAAAAAGGTTTCAACTTGGGATTCATGTGTCTTGCCTCGAGATTATCTCGTTACAACATTCCATCAAATACAAATGAAACTACCATGGCTAATGCATCTCAATGGTTCGCAGATCAGCGCCAATATTCACATCACAACTGAAGACAAAGTTGTGAGAAGGTGTACAAATAAAGAAAAAATATATAATTGATCGATGCTGTTTGTAGGCATGGCTCCATTTCCTTGGCACATTGTTCATTGCTTGGCAGCTAGTTTCACCCAGCTCTGTAGCCAAAAAAGGGGTGTATGAAGGACACCACAATCCGATCATTTTGTGCAGCTCCACTAAAATTGAGCGGACCATCCCTGTTTGCAAAGATATCCAGTCAGTGTGATTACAATAATAGTGGAACTAGATGATGAAACATAACAGACATAAATAGAAGTGAAAGGACATGCGGTGCCCCCATGTGTGGTTTTGGTAATTGATGACATTCTCTATGGACTAATGGTTGCCTTGAGTTTATTTGAAGGTTTTGTCCATAGGGTTTTCTTGGAGTACATGTGTTGGTTTCAAGGAGAGTTTTGTGTCGACCAAGGTGCTATTCAAGGAATTATCCAAAGATTGGTCATGTGAGTGTTGAGCTTATTGCAAGCATGTCTTGAAGAATAAGATTGTGTGATCATTCATGTCCACCTTCAAGACATCATCCGAATGAAGAGAGTTGGAAAGATTCAACACACAAAGCGCATAAGATGTACAGAGGGATCAAGTGATCCCATGGTATGGTAAGCATTGTCCATTACGCTTTGTGTACTAACCCATGGTCTTCGTGGAGAGTTCTTTGTGGGGTTAGTTTGCAGTGTGCAAGTTCAAGTAATGCATCACGAAGAGATCAAGTGCTTGAAGCTTGCCGTCCCATTGTGGTGACAATGGACTTGTGAAGATAATGGAAGAGAGGCTCACCCACGGTAGAGTATGGGGAGCAATCAACTAGTCTTCATCCCGCCAATGAAATCAAGAAAGGTGGTCCAACTTGAGGGAGTCAAGATCGTCATCATCTAGCTCAAGTGGACCATGTGCAAGGCAAAAGGTTTGCCCTTGATAGGTTTTCTATTTTACCGGTCTCATGGTAGTTGTGGAAGACCGGGTTATAGGATCGTTTGCCGTACTATCAAGGGGGGCTCTCGATGAGTTGCTTGATCGTATCGTTCGTAGAGAGCTCAAACCATTGCATCCTTGCACCATCTTTTTTGTTTCTTGTTTGGTTCTTATCCTTGTGAGATTTGGAGCTTATGGTCATTCTTATGACAAGCTCGAGTTCATCGAAAACGGAGTTCTCATGCATCTTCTATGATGTTTTCGATGTTGGAGGGTATGCCGGTTCTTCTCGGTTGGAGGTTTCACTCCTTTGTTTGCTAAGCATACCTCCCCTGCCTCTTCTTACTCGTTGTCTTGTTTCAAACAAGCTTGAGTTTGCTCAATTCGGAGCTCATTTGCAGAAGTTATGGCAGTTCTGGTTTTCCTTGGAGTATTCTTTGTTTTCGCGGTAGTGGCTTATATTTGGCGCTTGATAGTACCGCTGTCCACAGCGGTAGTACCGCCGAAGCACTCAAGCGGTAGTACCGCTCCCAGAGCGGTAGTACCGCTCCCAGAGCGGTAGTACCGCTCCCAGAGCGGTAGTACCGCTCCCAGAGCGGTAGTACCGCTTGGGAGTTTCGGCCGTAGTACCGCAGTGGTTCCGGGCTACTACCGCCTCGATTCGAGACCGTTGTTTTTCGTGTCGGATTTTACGGTACTAAGTGCAGTAGTAGTGGCGGTAGTACCGCTCCAAGCGGTAGTACCGTGCCTACTCCCACGGTAGTACCGCTCTGGGGCCAGGGCCTTGACCTCCTCGTCGTGGCGATGGCTGGGTGAGAGCGGTAGTACCGCCCTCAGCGGTAGTACCGCCCTGCCCAAGCGGTAGTACCGCTCTGTGCGGGGATGTTCAGTGGGGTAACGGTTGGATTTTCCCCCTCCTATGAAAGGGGGTCTTCTTCCCCATTGAACCTCATCCTTTGAGCTCGTGTTCTTCACCCATTGTTGACCTTCTTCGAGCTTGCTAACTCTCAATCCCTCCAATGATTCTTGCTAGTTCTTGAGGGAAAAGAGAGAGGAGATCTAGATCCACGTTTCCACCAATCACTTTCTCCTCTAAGTGAGGGGAACCCCTTGGATCTAGATCTTGGAGTTCTTGGTGTTCTCCTTCTTGTTCTTCCTCTCATTTTCTTCCCTAGCATTAGTTGCTTTGGTGGGATTTGAGAGAGAAGGACTTGGGCACTCCGTGTGCCCTTGCCATTGCATTTGGTGCATCGGGTTTGAGTTCTCCATGGTGATACGTGGAAGTTACAAGTTGAGAAGCTTATTACTCTTGGGTGCTTGGTGCCCTTGAGCTTGTTCCTCTTGGGTGCTTGGGCGCCCTAGACGGTTGGTGGTGTTCGGAGCTCAATCATTGTGGTGTAAAGCTCCGGGCAAGCGTCGGGGTCTCCAATTAGGTTGTGGAGATCGCCCCGAGCAACTTGACGGGTTCCGGTGACCGCCCCCAAGGGTTGCCAAAGTGTACGGGTTCGGTGACCGCCCCAAGGGTTGCCATTTGTACGGGTTCGGTGACCGCCTCAAGGGTCCCTGAGTGGAATCACGGCATCTTGCTTTGTGCGAGGGCGTGAGGAGATTACGGTGGCTCTAGTGGCTTCTTGGGAGCATTGTGCCTCCACACCGCTCCAAACGGAGATTAGCATCCGCAAGGGTGTGAACTTCGGGATACATCATCGTCTCCGCGTGCCTCGGTTATCTCTTACCCGAGCCCCTTTACTTATGCACTTTACTTTGTGATAGCCATATTGTTCTTTGTCATATATCTTGCTATCACATAGTTGCTTATCTTGCTTAGCATAAGTTGTTGGTGCACATAGGTGAGCCTAGTTGTTGTAGGTTTTGTGCTTGACAAATTAACCGCTAGGTTTATTCCGCATTTGTTCAAGCCTAAACCGTAATTATTTTAAAGCGCCTATTCACCCCCCCTCTAGGCGACATCCTCGATCTTTCAAGAAGCCGATCACCTCTACGATCTCTCTTTAGGACTAACTTCTTGTTGGAGAAAGATTAGGCACGGAGTTGGATGAGGAGGATAGCAAAACCAATCTACCTTTCCCAGTCCCACAGAAATGTAAAAACGTTGCCCGTGTGAAATTTTGGCGGAACTGCACAAAACACTCTTCAGAAAAGTGATTTGTGCAGTTCACCAAAATGTCGCAATAGCAACAAGGTGAAAATGGATAGCCCTGTTTGCAAAAGGAGGTCGAAAGGAAACAATTACTGCCCAAAAACACGAGTTGAAGACGCATACACCAACAAAAAAGAAGCATGTTCCATGTAAAAAGGGAAAGATAGCACATGGTGGTTTATTAAAAATGGTTTGAGGACGAGATTGCAAGATGGAAAGTACGCCGTCCGAGATACGATTTAAGCAAACAACTAAAGAAGATCCACATGCAGCAACGTGGGAAGATGGGCAGTGTAGCAAGGATGGAGGAAGCTGTACCTGAGGGTCGTTGGGATGTTACTAGGAGGGCGCCGGCGGCCGGGATCTGCCCATACTGCGGCAGCGAGCAAGTGGCGAAGCCCCTACCACGCCGGAGCTTGGTCAGAGAGAACGGCGGGTACCGCAGATCGGGACGAGCTGCCTCAACGCCGTCGAACGGAGAGACGATGCACATCCTCCCTTTCCGCCGGCAGACAGGATGCGGCCGGATCACTGACCAACGCTGAGAGAGAGAGGCCACGGCGGCCTTGTATGAGATGGTGTGACGAGAGACAAACCCATTTTTCCATTTTCCCCATGGCAATCGTTTTATATTCTAGGGGTGGTACCCGACCCTCCTTCGAGTAAACAACCGCTACACGCGTCAAATTATCATGTGGGCTGCCTTTTCGTACAGAAATGAACTCCACCGTGTACCCGCGCGGGTGTGGCCGGGAACGAGACGTGAGTACGTGCGTCCTGCGTGCACTTCTTCTTTAGGTGCAGGTATGTACGTGGGTGGGTGTGAGAGAGATGGTTTGTGCTAAACAGAGGCAATGTGTTGATGATATCTCAATCAGAAAAACGTAACATATGCAATGTGTGTGAAATGGACTCATGGACGTGAGATATCGATAGAATTGAAAACAGGGATGAGGTGTGTGGCTGCGCGATCGATAAAGAGTGCCATCGAATTTGTGTTTGCCCATGTTAAAGATACAGGGCAGCTGGCCTACCGGAATTTGAGAGGGTAGAGGTGCAGTTCTTCTCCGTGGCATGGATACCTACCTACAACGTTCGAGTATTGGTGTGTGTGTGTGGGGGGGGGGGGGTAGAGACCGGTCGACTAGTATATGTGTGCGGAAGGAGAAAGACCTAGCTATGTATTGAGGGAGATCGATCGACATCCATGGATATGTGTAGCAGAGGAATAAGGTTGGGGAAAAGACAAAGGTAGAGCGTCGAAGGGTTGGTGGTGGAGTGGCGTCTCACAAATGGTGGGAGAGGCCTGCTAGACAAACGGAGGGTATGAGTGCAATATCTATAAGAGAGGGCGGGGGATGTCTGTCTGTCTATGCACGTGCGTGTGAGAGACGGGTCGGGATGTATTCAAGGATGATGAGGGGAGAAGATATGGTTGTGGTAAGCATGCGTAACTACATAGGAAGATCAACCGTCATGTGTCCGAGAAAAGGAGAGACATAACTAGCGAGGTAAGTGTATCGGCGCTTGGTGAAAACGAATTATAGTCGACCTGGCTATATGTAGGGAGATCAGTTCATATACACGCCTGCATGTGTTAGGAGCAAATAAGGTCTGGAGAGGCAGACAGGGGGAGAGGGTGTGGCTAGGAGGTGGTGCGAGGCCTACCATGTCGAGGGGGAGGTGTGCGAGCATGTGATTAATGAAAAGAGGGCGTGAGTGTGCACCTGCGTGGAATCGTATTGGACATATGGGGGCATGGACGATGAGAAGAGAAGAGGGGAAGTATATATGTGTTTGTTGTAGGCACACTTGGCTAGAGAGGTATATCGACCGGTGTGCCAAAAAGAAGGAGCCCGGGGCCTACACACACCGCTGGTGGACGACCTAAAGAGAAATAATGAACGTGCGTGATGGAGGAGACGCTAAGGGTGTGTGAGGGGGGCGGGCGTGTGCATGCACGATAGAAAGTTAGCGCTAGCTAGCTACAAATAGAAGAGGATCGTGAAGGTGTAAAAGACGAACAAAGTCATAATTCATTATGAAAAAGTGGATACGGATACTTGAAGAAGATATCATAATGTAGAACATTTATTATAATTTGGGCTAATGTGTGGCTTTTGCAACTCAGGTCTAAATACTTGTCATAATGTAGGGGGCGGGGCACTATACTTTGTGTGATAAACACGGTGTACGTATGGAACATGGTTTATATTATGAATATATAGTTAGTACATCAAATGTACTATTATTTGGAATCAATATCAAGTGTATTCAACAAATAGAATTCGAGTTCATGTAGTACACAGTTCATATCTATCTCTATAGCAATCATGTGGTGTGTTATTAAGGTAATACACGAATGATGGTTGAAGTTGGCAACAATCATGATTGTAGATTCTTATTGAAATAGAGAAACGAATTCAAATTTAGTTCGAATTGCAGCGGTAGTATAAACATTTGGAATGCACTAAAATGTTGGTATGAGTAGGTTATATGCATTATACAGCAAGCGAAAAAATTTAATCGGACATAACATGGATTCATACTCCCTCCTTCCATCTATATAGGGCGTTGTCGGTGTCAAAACCGGCAGATCTCGGGTAGGGGGTCCCGAACTGTGCGTCTAGGCGGATGGTAACAGGAGACAAGGGACACGATGTTTTTACCCAGGTCCGGGCCCTCTCGATGGAGGTAATACCCTACTCCCCGCTTGATTAATATTGATGATATGGGTAGTACAAGAGTAGATCTACCACGAGATCGGAGAGGCTAAACCCTAGAAGCTAGCCTATGGTATGATTGTTGTCCGGTCCTACGGACTAAAACCCTCCGGTTTATATAGACACCGGATAGGTTAGGGTTACACAGAGTCGGTTACAATGGTAGGAGATCTACATGTCCGTATCGCCAAGCTTGCCTTCCACGCCAAGGAAAGTCCCATCCGGACACGGGACGAAGTCTTCAATCTTGTATCTTCATAGTCTTGGAGTCCGGCCGTGATGATAGTCCGGCTATCCGGACACTTTTAGTCCGGGACTCCCTCAAGAGCTCCCTGAACCAGGCTTCAATGACGACGAGTCCGGCGCGCATATTGTCTTCGGCATTGCAAGGTGGGTTCCTCCTCCGAATACTTCATAGAAGGTTTTGAACACCAAGATAGTGTCCGGCTCTGCAAAACAAGTTCCACATACCACCGTAGAGAGAATAACTTTTGCACAGATCTGCTGACGTATTCCACGGCGTGACATCACACCACGACCAGGACTTTATATGAATCGTTTTTTACCGTTCCGCCTTAGCGCGTTTAGCGAGGCGGTTTCCTTGGCACGTCTTATCAAAGGATAGATTGTGCCCCCTTATTCCGGGATTCTCATCAATACGAACGTGAGTAACCCATCCGCGCCATTGATTACGGCGCTTGGGAGATAAGCGTGTTTTACCAGGCTGGTGGGGGACGCATAGCTTTGTCCGTCCATATAAGGGGATAAGGATCCACCTTTTCACCTACGCCTTCTTCCTCCTTTGCTTATCCATTTCCACGCACTCGAGCTCCAGCACCCAAGTCCGCACATCCCACCTCAACCTTTCTTCAACCATGTCAGGAGCGGGAGGCAGGTGGATGGCCTCCTCCGTCACGGAGGGGCACATCACAAGACTGTGGGAGGCCGGATACTTGTCCGACGACGTCGCACACAGGCTGCCCGATGCGGGGCAGCTTATTCCAACCCCGGACCCCATGAGAGGGTGGTGTTTCTTCCCCACTTCCTCCGTGGACTAGGTTTTCCACTTCACCCATTTGTCCGGAGGCTCATGTTCTACTACGGCCTGGACTTCCACGACCTGGCCCCGAATTTCATCCTCAACATCTCGGCGTTTATCGTCGTGGTGCGAAACCTTCCTCTGCATCCAGCCCCACTTCGGCTTATGGCTGAAGATCTTTAACGTCCGGCCGAAGGTAGTGGGCGGCCGTCAAGCGGAGTGCGGAGGCGCCATGGTTGGCAAGATGGCCAAAGTCCTATGGCTCGAGGGCACCTTTGTGGAGACAATAAAGGGGTGGCAATCGGGGTGGTTCTACATCACCGAGCCACGCGACCCCGAATGGGTGGCGGCCCCTGAATTCAGATCTGGCTTCCCCACACGGCTCTCGTCATGGAAAGAGACGGGCCTGATGTGGGGGAATTCGGATGAGCTATCCGGACTCCAAACATGCGTCCGCAACCTGGTGGACAAGAATCTCAAGCTTGTCGACGTAATCCAGGTGATGCTCATCTGCCAGATTCTCCCATGCCAACAACGGGCCTTTAATTTGTGGGAGTTCGATCCGGCATAGCACCAAACCTTGAGCCGGCTCTTCGACACTATGTACGAAGATGCCTGGAAGGTGCTATTCAAGGGCGCCGAAGCCCCCGCATCCGCTAACAAAGATCGCAGATACAACTCACGGCGTCAAGCCGGCGAGGTAAGTTATTTTACCCTTTACGGGACTCTTTTCTCATAGATTGACTCTATATGGGATCTAAAACTCCCTAATCTTTGACAGGATTGGCTGAAGACGTCCGGACAGATTAACTGTCCGGCTCCTTTGCCGGAAGACCCAACGGACGCCCGATTGACGGGGCTGCTGGCTCCGCTACCCCATGTGGTGCCGGAGAAGAAGGCCAAGAAGGAGGCTACGGGAACTCGAAGGAGTTTCCGACGTCAGGTACTGTCAGAATCTGAAGCAGAATCTTCTCCTGAGGACGAGGAGGAAGAAGAAGAAGCTCCTCCCCCAGCGGGGAAGGAGAGGAAAAGGAAGGCCGCCCCAACCGGGGAGGTCGGAGGGTCCAAGAAGGGAATAACCCTTCCTCCGGACTTCTCCACCAACGTCGACAGCGACGAGGAGGATTGGCCAACAAGGGCCAAGCCCCTGGCGAGATCGTAAGTGTCCGGATACCCATGACTCTTTAATTATTGCATAGTGTTCTCTAATGTCGAACAATCATGCAGCCCGCCCAAGAGCGAGCTAGCCGCTTCAACGAGCGGGTCCCTGGGTTCGTCGAAAATGGAGAGTACTTCGCTTCCGACCGCCTCCTCACCCCACACTGCGGATGACGCTGAGGTGGCGCCCCAAGTGGGGCCTGGTCAAGAGGAGGTGGCGCAGGAGGAGCCACAAGGCAACCTCCCGGACTCGAGCGCATGGGGGCAAGACCCCGGGGCTCTAAGCCCGACCCTTGTCCGGACTCCATGCCGGAACCTTCAGCGGTTCGAGTCCGCAAGCGGTCCCTTCAGTAGAAGGGTAAGACGCCGGTGTCCTCCGTCCAACCAAGGTACCGGATAGCTTCGGAGGCGCTTAACAGCGCTTCCATCGAGGAGGAGCACCGCACTGTTATGAGTGCGGTGATCCGGACAGTTCAGTCCGCCAAGAGCGGACTGACCGAAGCCTGTACCAGCCTTCTAATAGGCTTTGAGGTAAGTCTAGAATATGTAGAAATAGTACCGCATAGACAGTAGCCCCTGATGCTTAGTTCGGTGTTCGGAAAGAAAAGCTGGACTAAGGATCTAAAAAGATATACGCATGAGTCTAACATAAGTATGTCAATATGGGAATGCAGGCGCCGCTGACCTCTGCCAAGACCGACTACGGAGGTCAATGCATCAATTTGAACCTCGAAGCGGTCCGAGAACGAGCTCGGACAAGCCAAGAAGTAGCTCGAGGACAAGGAAGGTAAGTAATACCTTATTAAAGAAATACCTTATAGAAAAGGTTTTGGTTGCAAAAAATAACAGGAATAACATGGGTACTGCAGGGGCCACGAACGAGGTGGCGACCCTGAAGGAAGCGGTGTCCGTGGCCGAAAACAAAGCGGCTGCGGAACGCACCGAGCGAGAGAAGGGGGAGGCGGGCTGGCCAAGGTACGTCAAGAGCTCCAAGCTCTCGTGGAAAAACACGAGAGTTTGGAGCGTGACTCGAAGACTCAAGAGTCCGAGCTCGCCTCGGCTCTTGAGAGTGCCAAAGCTGCTAAGGCCGAGGCCCAAAAAGCCCTCCAAGAAATTGAATCATTAAAGAAGATAGCAGCGGGTAAGGCATTCGTTATGCAAAGCAAGCATGTGAAAGTGAATTACCTATTACTTACCCGGATTCGAGCTCTCCGGGGAGGCGTTCAGATTTGCCGGTAGTGCGTGCGATGCTGCCGCATTCTACCACGCCAAGGAGGGGAGCTCGACGGAAAAGGTGTTCTGGTCTCAAGATGTCGAGGCGGACATCCGGTGCCCACGAGTGACCAGCTGAAGCGGCTGGTCGAGCTCCACAAGGTCGCCGAGCAGGCCATGAAGGGCCTTATAAGCGCCGGCTGTGGCCATTGGAGGCCATGCACAGGAGCTACTTCGGCTTAGTGCAGCGGCTGGTGGATGCCTGTCCACGGATTGAAGTCATCAAGCGCTCCGTCTGCATCGAAGGTGTCCGTCGGGCCCTTGCCTGTGCTAAAGTGCACTGGGGCAAGCTGGATGCGGAGAAGCTTGTGACGGATGGGCCACCGAAGGGCAAGGAGCATCACACGCCCGAAATGTACTATGAGGGTCTCTTGAAGGGTGCCCGCCGAATAGCGGATGAGTGCTCCAAAGATGTAATTTTTGAATAGACTCGCATTTGTTATCCTGTACGCTGAAAACTTGTTCATATGCGCTAAGCAATGCTTGTGAATTTAAAATATTACCTTATGTGCGGCCGTTTATCAAATTTGAGAGATGGCAAGTCGTTGGCTTCAGCCCCCATGCCACGAAAGTCTTTGGGGTGTTCGGGATAAACTTGAGCACTCTTGTTCCCATTCTTGGGTCCATTTAGGAAGGCGCTCAACACAACGAACAAGG